>LR738711.1:835038958-835174736 GCA_902687465.1 Secale cereale | reverse complement strand
CATCATCGTGTCGCCATCGGGGTTGTCGCGCGCCCACCATGCTCTTACTACTATTGCTACCGCTTAGCGATAAAGTAAAGCATTACAAAGCGCTTAATGATTGACACGCAGGTCATACAAGAATTAAAGACAACCCTATGGCTCCTGCCGGTTGCCGTATACATCGACATGCAAGTCGATATTAACTATTACAACATGATCATCTCATACATCAAATATATCTCATCATGTCATTGGCCATATCATATCACATACATACCCTGCAAAAACAAGTTAGACGTCCTCTAATTTGTTGTTGCATGTTTTACGTGGCTGCTATGGGTATCTAGCAAGAACGCTTCTTACCTACGCAAAGCCACAACGGTGATATTCAAGTTGCTATTTAACCTTCTACAAGGACCGCCTTGTTCTGTTCCGATTCAACTAAGATAGGAGAGACAGACACCCGCCAGCCATCTTATGCAACAAAAGTCACATGTCTGTCGATGGAACCGGTCTCATGTACGTGGACATGTAAAGTTGGTCCGGGCCGCTTCATCCCATAATACCGCTGAATCAAGAAAGACTAAGGAGGGAAGCAATCTAAACATCAACGTCCACAAACCCTTTTGTGTTCTACTCGTGAAAGCATCTACGCAAGATCCTAGCTCTGATACCACTGTTGGGGAACGTTGCATGGGAAACAAAAATTTTCCTACGTCCACCAAGATCAATCTAGGAGATGCATCTACGAGGGGAGAGTTGGATCCACATACCCTTGTAGATCGCTAAGCGGAAGCGTTCAAGAACGCGGTTGATGGAGTCGTACTCGCCGCGATTCAGATCGCCGAAGATCCTAGCACCGAAGCAACGGTGCCTCCGCGTTCTTCACACGTACAGCTCGGGGACGTCTCCTTCTTCTTGATCCAGCAAGGGGGGAGGAGAGGTTGATGGAGACACCGGCAGCACGACGGCGTGGTGGAGATGGTGGTGGAGAATTCCTGCAGGGCTTCGCCAAGCACCGCGGGAATACGAAGATTGTAGTGGGAGAGGGAGGGCAGCACCGAGGCACGAACGTGTGTGGCTGCCCTCCCTCTGCCTCTCTTTATATAGGGGGAGTAGAGGGGAGGGGGGCGCCCTAGGGTTTCCCCTAGGGGCCGGCGGCCAGGGCAGATGGGGAGGGGCGGCGCCCCCTGGGGCTAGGGTTTCCCCCCCCCCCAGGTGCCTTGCCCCCCAAGGCCAAGGGGGTGCGGCAGCCCTAGGGGGGTCCACCTCCCTTGGCGCACAAGGAGAGGGCCCAGGGGGGGCGCACAGCCCTATGAGTGCTGTTGTGTCCCCCTTTGTGGCCCATTAGGCCCGAAACCCCTTTCGGTCATCCGCCGATTTCCCGATACTCCCCGGAACACTTCCGGACTCCGAAACCTTTCATCCTATATATCAATCTTCATCTCCGGACCATTCCGGAGACCCTCGTCACGTCCGGGATCTCATCCGGGACTCCGAACAACCTTCGGTAACCATGCACTGTTCTCACTAACAACCCTAGCGTCACCGAACCTTAAGTGTGTAGACCCTGCGGGTTCGGAAACCATGTGGACATGACCGAGACACTCCCAGGTCAATAACCAATAGCGGGATCTGGATACCCATATTGGTTCCCACACGTTTCTCGATGATCTCATCGGATGAACCACGATGTCAAGGATTCAGATAATCCCGTATACAGTTCCCTTTGTCTCGTCGGTATGTTACTTGCCCGAGATTCGATCGTCGGTATCTCTATACCTAGTTCAATCTCGTTACTGGCAAGTCTCTTTACTCGTTACCGTAATACATAATCCTGTGACTAACTACTTAATCACTTTGAGCTCATTGTGATGATGTATTACCGAGTGGGCCCGGAGATACCTCTCCGTCACACGGAGTGACAAATCCCAGTCTCGATCCATGTCAACTCAACAGACACCTTCGGAGATACCTGTAGAGTACCTTTATAGTCACCCAGTTACGTTGCGACGTTTGGCACACACAAAGCACTCCTACGGTGTCAGTGAGTTACATGATCTCATGGTCATAGGAACTTATACTTGACATACAGAAAACTATAGCGATAACTGATACGATCAAAAGCTATGTTTAACGTTTGGGTCTCGTCCATCACATCATTCTCCTAATGATGTGATCCCGTTATCAAGTGACAACTCATGTCTATGACCTGGAAACCGCGGTCATCTTTGATCAACGAGCTAGTCCTGTAGAGGCTTACTAGGGACACAAAGTTTGTCTATTCATCCACACATGTATTTGAGTTTTCAATCAATACAATTATAGCATGGATGATAAACGATTATCATGAACAAGGAAATATAATAATAACTCTTTTATTATTGCCTCTAGGGCATATTTCCAACAAAACATACATCAAGTGAATCAATAGAATGCCCCATTGTCACCATGGTTATCGCACGCAAGACATACATCAAGTGTTCTCAAATCCTTAAAGACTCAATCCGATAAGATAACTTCAAAGGGAAAACTCAATCCATTACAAGAAGATAGATGGGGAGAAGCATCATAAGATCCAACTATAGTATCAAAGCTCGCGATACATCAAGATCGTGCCATCTCAAGAACACGAGAGAGAGAGATCAAACACATAGCTACTGGTACATACCCTCAGCCCCGAAGGTGAACTACTCCACTCGTCATGGAAAGCGTCGGGATGATGAAGATGGACACAGGAGAGGGATTTTCCCCCTCCGGCAGGGTGCCGGAACGGGTCTAGATTGGTTTTCGGTTGCTACAGAGGCTTGCGGTGGCAGAACTCCTGATCTAGGTTATGTTCTGGAAGTTTGGGTATATATATAAGAGGTGTTGGAGTCGGGAACAAGTCACGGGTGTCCCCGAGGAGGCCACGAGATAGGGGGTCGCTCCCAGGGGGTAGGGCGCGCCCCCACCCTCATGGTGGCCTCGGGACTCCTCTGGTCCATCTCCGGTACTCCGTGGGCTTCTTCTGGTCCAAAAACAATCTCCGTGCAATTTCAGGTCAATTGGACTCCGTTTGGTATTCCTTTTCTGCGATACTTAAAAACAAGGAAAAACTGAAACTGGCACTGGGCTCTGGGTTAATAGGTTAGTACAAAAAATCATACTCCCTCCGTCCCAAAATAAGTGTCTCAAGCTTAGTACAACTTTGTACTAACGTTACTACAAAGTTGAGACACTTATTTTGAGACGGAGGAGTATAAAATAGCATATAAATGCATATAAAACATCCTAGATGGATAATATAATAGCATTGAACAATAAAAAAATATAGATACGTTGGAGACGTATTATAGGTCAACCAGAGTAGCTTCCGCACCAGAGTGGTACGATAATCCTGTTCTGGAAGTCATGTTACTAGACCATGACGAACCTACGAACTATGAGGAAGCGATGATGAGCCCAAATTTCACAAAATGGCTTGAGGCCATGAAATCTGAGATGGGATCCATGTATGAGAACAGAGTGTGGACTTTGGTTGACTTGCCCGATGATCGGCAAGCCATAGAAAATAAATGGATCTTTAAGAGGAAGACTGACGCCGATGGTAATGTCACTATCTACAAAGCAAGACTTGTTGTGAAAGGTTTTCGACAAGTTCAAGGAGTTGACTACGATGAAACTTTCTGATTCGTAGCAATGCTTAAGTCTGTCTGAATCATGTTAGCAATTGTCGCATATTATGATTATGAAATTTGGAAAATGGATGTCAAAACTGCATTCCTTAATGGATATCTCAAAGAAGAGTTGTATATGATGCAACCAGAAGGTTTTGTCGATCCTAAAGGTGCTAACAAAGTGTGCAAACTCCAGTGATCCATATATGGACTTGTGCAAGCATCTTGGAGTTGGAATTACGCTTTGATGAGGTGATCAAAGCATATGGTTTTATACAGACTTTTGGAGAAGCCTGTATTTACAAGAAAGTGAGTGGGATCTCTGTAGCATTTCTTATATTATAGGTGGATGGCATATTGTTGATTGTAAATGATGTTCTTGCCTAAGTTGGAAGGTATGAAGTTGAGTAGGACTCAAAAACTGACCACAACAGAAAAATAGAGAGAGAATGGAAGTCATTCCCTATGCCTCAAGCACAGGTTCTATAAAGTATGCCATGTTGTGTACCAAACCTGTTGTGTACCTTGCTATGAGTTTGGAAAAGAGGTACAATAGTGATCCAGGAATAGATCACTGGACAGCGGTCAAAATTATCCTTAGTAACTGGAAGACTAAGGAAATGTTTCTCGATTATGGAGGTGATAAAGAGTTCGTCGTAAAGGGTTACGCCGATGCAAGCTTTGACACTAATCCAGATGACAAAGTATCAATCTGGATATGTATTGAAAGTGGGAGCAATTAGCTAGAGTAGCTCCATGCAGAGCATTGTAGACATAGAAATTTGCGAAATACATACGGATCTGAATGTGACAGACCCGTTGACTAAACTTCTCTCACAAAGCAAAACATGATCACACCTTAGTAATCTTTGGGTGTTAAATCATATGGCGACGTGAACTAGATTATTGACTCTAGTAAACCCTTTGGGTGTTGGTCACATGGCGATGTGAACTATGGGTATTAATCACATCTCGATGTGAACTATCGGTGTTAAATCACATGCCGTGTGAACTAGATTATTGACTCTAGTGCAAGTGGGAGACTGAAGGAAATATGCCCTAGAGGCAATAATAAAGTTTTTATTTATATGTCCTTATATATCATGATAAATGTCTTTTATTCATGCTAGAATTGTATTAACCGAAAACTTGATACATGTGTGAATACATAGACAAAACAAATTGTCCCTGGTATGCCTCTACTAGACTATCTCGTTAATCAAAGATGGTTGTGTTTCCAAACCATAGACATGGGTTGTCATTTTATCAATGGGATCACATCACTAGGAGAATGATGTGATGGACAAGCAACAAGACCCATCCGTTAGCTTAGCACTATGATCATTTAGTTTTATTGCTATTGCTTTCTTCATGACTTATACATGTTCCTTGATACGTCTCCAACGTATCTATAATATTTTATTGTTCCATGTTATTATTTATGATGTCTTTGATGTTTAATGGGCTTTGTCATACACTTATATATCATTTTTTGGACTGACCTACTAACCCAAAGGCCCAGTCCAGATTGTTGTTTTTTACTTGTTTCAGGGTTTTGCAGAAAAGGAATATCAAACGGAGTCCAAACAGAATGAAACCTTCGGAAGAGATATTTTTGGAGAAAATCACGCACGGGAGACTTGAGAACCACGTCAGGGGAGCAATGAGGTGCCCACGAGGGTGGGGACGTGCCCCCCTGCCTCGTGGGGCCCTCAAGAGTCCCCCGGTGTCCTCCTTCCTCCTATATAAGTCTACGTACCCCGAAACCATCAGCAACAAAGAGAAAACCCTAGTTCCACCGCCGTAACCTTCTGTTCCCATGAGATCCCATCTTGGGGCCTGTTCCGGAGCTCCGCCGGAGGGGGGATCCATCACAGAGTGCTTCTACATCATCATCATCGCCCTCACCATGAGTAGCGAGTAGTTTACCACGGACCTTCGGGTCCATAGCTAGTATCTAGATGGCTTCTTCCCTCTCTCTGGATCTCAATACAAAGTTCTCCTCGGTCTTCGAGGAGATCTATTCGATGTAATCTCTTTTTGCGGTGTGTTTGTCGAGATCCGATGAATTGTGAGTTTATGATCAAGATTATCTATGAGAAATATTTGGTTCTACTTTGAACTATTTATGTGTGCTCATAATATCCTTGCAAGTCTCTTCGAATTATTGGTTTGGTTTGGCCTACTAGATCTATAGTTCTTGCAATGGGAGAAGTGCTTGGCTTTGGGTTCAATCTTGTGGTGTCCTTTCCCAGCGACAGTAGGGGCAGCAAGGCACGTATTGTATTGTTGCCATCGAGGATAAAAATATGGGGTTTATATCATATTGCTTGAGTTTATCCCTCTACATCATGTCATCTTGCTTAAGGCGTTACTCTATTCTTATGAACTCAATACACTAGATGCATGCTGGATAGCGGTCGATGTCTGGAGTAATAGTAGTAGATGCAGGCAGGAGTTAGTCTACTTGTCTCGGACGTGATGCCTATATACAATGATCATGCCTAGATAGTCTCATAATTATTCGCTTTTCTATCAATTGCTCGACAGTAATTTGTTTACCCGCCGTAGAATATTGCTATCATGAGAGAAGCCACTAGAGAACACTATGGCCCCCGGGTCTAATCTCAACATATCAATCTACATCTACTTTACTTTTTCCGCTTTTACTTTCTGTTCTTATAAACAAAAATACCAAAAATATAAACCATCTTCTCTATCAAATCTCACTTTCGTAAGTGACAGTAAAGGGATTGACAACCCCTTATCGCGTTGGCTGCAAAGTTCTTATTTGTTTGTGCAGGTGCGAGGGACTCGCGCCTGGCCTCCTACTAGATTGATACCTTGGTTCCCAAAAACTGAGGGAAATACTTACGCTACTGTGCTGCATCTCCCTTTCCTCTTTGAGGGAATACAACGCAAGCTCGAGAAGTAGCATTCCTTTGAATATGAGATTATGCAACTCCCGAATACTGGAGGAACACCTTGTGTGCTATCAAATGTCACAACGTAACTGGTTGATTATAAATATGCTCTATAGGTGTTTCTGAAGGTTTTTGTGGTGTTGGCATAGATCGAGAATAGGATTTGTCACTCCGAGTGTCGGAGAGGTATCTCTGGGCCCTCTCGATAATACACATCATAATAAGCCTTGCAAGAAAATGAATAATGAGTTAGTCATGAGATGATGTATTACGGAACGAGTAAAGAGACTTGCTGGTAATGAGATTGAACTAGGTATGATGATACCAATGATCGAATCACGGGCAAGTAACATACCCATGACAAAGGGAACAACGTATGTTGTTATGCTGTTTGACCGATAAAGATCTTCGTAGAATATGTAGGAAGCAATATGAGCATCGAGGTTCCGCTATTGGTTATTGACCGGAGATATGTCTCGGTCATGTCTACATAGTTCTCGAACCCGTAGGGTCCGCACACTTAACGTTCGATGACGATTAGTATTATGAGTTATATGATTTTGATGACCGAAGAGTGTTCTGAGTCCCGGATGAGATCACGAACATGACGACGAGTCTCGAAATGTCCGAGACATAGAGATTGATATATTGGAAGGTTATGTTTGGACATCGAAATGGTTACGGGATGTTCGAGCATTTTTTCAGAGTACCGGGAGGTTACCGGAACCCCCGGGGAGCATTGGGCCTTAATGGGCCCTAGTGGAGAGAGGAGGAAACAGCCAGGTGGTGGCGCGCGCCTCCCTCGACCCAAACCGAATTAGTTTAGGGTTGGGGCCTTTCCTTCTCTTCTCCTCCTCCTTCCCTCCTTCTCCTAGTGGGAATGGGAAGGGGGAGGGGTGAATCCTACTTGGACCAGGAGTCGAAGTAGTGTTGGGGAACGTAGTATTTCAAAAATTCCCTACGATCATGCAAGATCTATCTACTAGAAGCATAGCAACAAGCGGGGAGAGTGTGTCTACGTACCCTCGTACACCAAAAGCGGAAGCGTCTAGTGACGCGGTTGATGTAGTCGAACGTCTTCGCGATACAACCGATCCAAGCACCGAACGTACAGCACCTCCGCGTTCAGCACACGTTTAGCTCGATGACGTCCCACGATCTCTTGATCCAGTTGAGCTTCACGGGAGAGTTTCGTCAGCACGACGGCGTGGTGACGGAGATGATGAAGCTACCAGCGCACGGCTTCGCCTAAGCACTGCAACGATATGACCGAGGTGTGTTTTTGTGGAGGGGGCACCGCACACGGCTAAAACAATGTTGCTTGTGTGTCCTTAGGTGCCCCATGCCCCCGTATATAAAGGAGCAAAGGGGAAGGGCCGGCCGGCCCTATAGGGCGCGCCAGGAGTAGGATTCCTACTTCTAGTAGTAGGAATCCCCTTTCTATTCCTACTAGGAGAAGGAAAGGAAGAAGAAGGGGAAGAAGGAAGGAGAGGGGCGCCTCCCCCCCACTCCTAGTCCAACTAGGATTCCCTAGGAGGGGCACGGACAGCCATTGTGGTCTGCCTCTCTCTTTCCCTCATGGCCCACTATGGCCCATTCTCCCCTGGGGGGGGGTTCCGGTAACCCCTCCGGCACTCCTGTTTTATTCGATAACACCCGGAACAATTCTGGTGTCCGAATATAGTCGTCCAATATATCAATCTTTATGTCTCGGATATTCCGAGACTCCTCGTCATGTCCGTGATCTCATCCGGGACTCCGAACTACCTTCGGTACATCAAAACTCATAATACCGATCGTCATCGAACGTTAAGCGTGCGGACCCTATGGTTTAGAGAACTATGTAGACATGACCGCGACTAATCTCTGGTCAATAACCAATAGCAGAACCCTGATGCTCATATTGGTTCCTACATAGCAGAACCCTGATGTTATCGGTCAAACCGCATAACAACATACGTTGTTCCCTTTGTCATCGGTACGTTACTTGCCCGAGATCCGATCGTCGGTATCACTATACCTAGTTAATATCTTTACCGGCAAGTCTCTTTACTTGTTCCGTAATACATCATCTCGTGACTAACTCATTAGTCATTTGCTTGCAAGGCTTATTATGATGTGTATTACCGAGAGGGCCCAGAGATACCTCTCCGACACTCGGAGTGACAAATCCCATTCTCGATCTATGCCAACACCACAAATACCTTTGGATACACCTGTAGAGCATCTTTATAATCACCCAGTTACATTGTGACATTTGATAGAACACAAGGTGTTCCTCTGGTATTCGGGAGTTGCACAATCTCATAGTCATAGGAACATGTATAAGTTATGAAGAAAGCAATAGCATTAAAACTAAACGTCCAAGTTGCTAAGCTAATGGATGGGTCTTGTTCATCACATCATTCTCCTAATGATGTGATCCCATTGATCAAATGACAACTCATGTCTATGGCTAGGAAACATAACCATCTTTGATCAATGAGCTAGTCTAGTAGAGGCATACTAGGGACACTCTGTTTTGTCTATGTATTCACACATGTACTAAGTTTCCGGTTAATACAATTCTAGCATGAATAATAAAAATTTATCATGATATAAGGAAATACAAATAACAACTTTATTATTGTCTCTAGGGCATATTTCCTTCAGTATCCCATTTGAACTAGAATCAATAATCTAGATTACATAGTAATGATTGTAGCACCCATGGAGTCTTGGTGCTGATCATGTTTTGCTCGTGGAAGAGGCTTAGTCAACGGGTCTGCGACATTCAGATCCGTATGTATCTTGCAAATTTCTATGTCTCCCTCCTTGACTTGATCGCGGATGGAATTGAAGCGTCTCTTGATGTGCTTTGTTCTCTTGTGAAACATGGCTTCCTTCGCCAAGGCTATTGCTCCAGTGTTGTCAGAAAGTATTTTCATTGGACCCGATGCACTAGGTATTACACCTAAATCGGATATGAACTCATTCATCCAGACTCCTTCATTTGCTTCTTCTGAAGCAGCTATGTACTCCGCTTCACGTGTAGATCCCTACATGACGCTCTGCTTGGAACTGCATCAACTGACAGCTCCACTGTTCAATAAAAATACATATCCGGTTTGTGACTTAGAGTCATCCGGATCAGTGTCAAAGCTTGAATCGATGTTGTAAGTGCATCTAGTGCCACCCCTAGTTGGTTTTGGAGTATTGACCACAAACCTGGTTGAGGGACTAATGTGTTTGTGAGAATTGCAGGATAACACAGGTAGTAGTCCCTCATTGATTCGGTTTACCTACCGGAGATGACCCCTAAAAATGTATGAAGACATTGACAACAGTGGTGGTACATGAAGATAATCTTATTGAAGACTATGACAAGAGAAGACATTGTGTGAAGACTATGGAGCGCGAAGACTTAGATGTTTCGTTGTTTCCTTTTCTTCTTTGTTGAGTTATAGGAACCACCGTACTGTTAAGTGGGGTCCAAGTGAACTAAGTCAGAGTGACTGAAGTGATGCTCAACCAAATCCTATGTCTTCGAGCGAAGACAATGAGAGCAAATCTTATCCAGAGCTGGATGAGTCAGCTTTACTTGTAGCTCAAGTAAAGTTGCCGTGTGAGTGTTTGAAATCTGACCGTTGGAACACGTGTCAGTTCCTTAGTGACCCAGGGTCACTTCGGACAAATCAGGTCGAGTTGCCCAGTGGCTATAAATAGCCCACCACCTACACCATAAATGGGTGGCTGCTCAGAGTTATTACACGGCTTTTGTCATTTGAGAGCAACCCACCTCTGAAGCATTTGAGAGAGAGATCCTTGCGAGGACAAAGCCAGAACACCCAGAGCCAAAGAGTGTTAGTCATCACTGAAGTCTTTCTGTCTGTGTGACTTGAAGACTTATTACACTTGAGGACTGTGTTTCCTCCAGCCGGTTAGGCGTCGCGTTCTGAGCATCCAAGAGTCATTGTGGATCGTCGGTGAACGAAGTCTGTGAAGGTTTGGAAGTCTACCTTGAAGACTTACCAGAGTGATTGGGCGAGGACTAGGTGTCCTTATCTCAAGGGGAATAAGGTGAAGACGCGGTCTTCTGAGTTGAATCTCAGCCTCCCTAACCAGACGTACAGTTGTCACAGCAACTAGAACTGGTCTAACAAATCACTGTCTTCCCCGAGCTACTCGTTCTATCCTTTCCTTCCCTTTACTTACTGTCTTACGTTGTGAAGTCATTGCCTGCCTGCCTTATCTGATTGACTTCACTGTGTGACTACTTGTTCTGATTGGCTTCATTCCTTCTTCCATCTTGATCCTTAGTGCCTAGCTGCTATTAGTCTTCATGCTCTCACTTTATTGAATACCTGACTATGGCTTGTCTAGTGTAGTCTACTTTCCGCTACATACAAATAGGATTGGATCTATCCTTTGTCTTCGAAACTACCATGTTTTGAAGCATTTCATAAAAATCGCCTATTCATGTGACACCCCGAGACCGGTGCGCCAGGTGTCAGTCAGTTATTCGTTGTTAGTGCCATGTCATCCTTGTGTTTTGTTTCTTGGTCATGGTGTAATTGCCTTTGTCATCTTGTTTTGCATTGTTCCTTTATTTGTTGCATTGTCTTGCCCATCTTGTCATGTTGCATTTGTGCCTCTTGTCATTTTGCATTCTTCATGCTCATCATGTGCATTATGAGATTCATCTTGTTGTTTTACTTGCTCCATGTATGGTGCTGTTCTTAAACCCCTTTTCCATCTCTATCAAACCTAGCCATGCACCATCACCCCCTTCTTCAATTTGGCTATATTCCCAAGTGACATTTTTCTGGCCTATATAAATGTCCACATTTGTCCTATAAATCATACACCATGTCTTTAACCACTTTGTCAATTTCATCATTTAGAAGTTGTTTTGGTTGGGTTTTAAAATGGCTCAAGTTTGAATTGTATTCAAACTTGAATTATTTTTCTACCTCTAAAAATGCCCAAAACAATTTATTCAAATGCTACATAAATCCAGAATTCCAGATATTTTTTATCTCATCCTAATTCCTTGCCAAACTCTCTGGCCTTTTCTTGCATTTCTGTTTGAAGAAATTGCTTAAAGGAAAAGAGAGAAAGAGAGAGCAGCCCATCGCAGCAGCAGCCCGGCCCAGCTCCAGCGCCTCCCGCAGCCTCCTTCCACTCTCCCGTGGTGAATCCACGCTGGACAACCGTTCAAGCCCCACCTGCAGCCTCTCCTTCTCATGTTTTTCTTCCTCCTCCCGATCTCTTTTCTCTCACAGTAAAACCTCCAGGGGCGCTCGCACATGGCCACCGTGGTTTCACCACGATCCCTCGACGCCTCCTCGCCCTCCTATAAATCTAGAAACCCGCGCCCCTAGGGTTTCCCTCTCTCCGTCGCCACCCAAGGAGCTCTCCCCTTCCCTCCTTCTCCTCCTCCAGGGAAGGCCGGAGAGAGAGCGCCAGAGCATCGCGCTTCATTGTCGGCGTGCTCTCCTCCGTCCCCACACCCCGAGACCCCGACCATCTTCTTCTTCGACGTCGGCTACTTCCTCTACATCATGGATCGGACACCATCGGCCACGTCATCTCCCTACTCTGCTTCCTCTTCCTTCACGGTCAGAATTTCGCCAAGGTTCAGAGCTGCCTCCTGTCGTCTTCGGCGTGTCTCCGTCGACCTCGTCGTGTCATATGGTGAGCTGGGTAACGTCCCTTCATCCCCGTTCCTTTGTCTCAATGTTTGGTCACCCGCATACCTCGCCTGATCATCGCCATGCCGCGCGCCCGAGATGAGCTCCTGCTCGACTTCAAGGTCCCTAGCACCCGAGACGCTCGCTCACGCGCACGCACGCTCGTCCGTTCGAGCACACGAGCCACACCGTCGCGGGCTCACGCACCCGAGCACCACTTCTTTGCACGCATTGCCGCATGCCTCGCCCAACGCTTGCATGCACAACACCTAGGATTGTCCGCCATGGCTGAAGCTCGCCACTTTTGCTGTTATACTTTCTTTCAGGCAAGCTCTCCTCAAGCACAACTCTGAAGCTAGCCCAGCTCGTCGTTTCATTACACTCAAACTAGGAGGTCCTGGGTTCGAAACCCAGCTCTCCCCTTTTTTCCTCTGTTTTTATTTTTCTTTTGCCTGCACACACACACACACACACACACACACACACACACACACACACACACACACACACTTTCAGCTACTTGGGACGAATCCTCATCTGGGCCCCTGCACCTTGATGCTTCGGGCCCGTGCATGTTTTTTTTTCTCTGCCTGTGGTTTTGTTTAATTTCCAGTGTATTGCATATTTACAGAATTGCCATTGATTTATATTGTCTATAGCTAAATATCCATGCATCCAAATAAAACATGTCATATATGATAAATGCTTAGAATTATGTGTAGATTCATAATCTGCAACTTTCATCCATATTTAAAATGTTTAAATTGCTCTTTGCATTAATTTGTACAAATAACATGTTAAAATGGTTTAATTCATTACTAATTAACCGTAGCTCCAAATGTAATAAACTTTATATTTAAATGGGGTAGAATAATGTCTAGATTAACTTGGTGAAATTACTTTTGTTGTGTAACAACAATAAAATATGTTTTTAGGCAGAACAGTACTAAGATCAATAATTGCACATGGGGTTTTTCCGGAGTTGTTGTTTGTTGTTCCGGCCTCATTTAAACTTGTCTAGATAGATAGGTTATATATGCTTCACCTCTTGCCATGTTCAAAACATTTAATATTGTTGGGTACATAAACAAGAGTGATCTAAATACTTGAATGTGGTGTTTCCTCAATATGCAACTTCTTGCATATTGACTTCCACTTAATTTGTAGTATTGTTTGTTGCACTTTGCCATGCCATGCCTATTTAATCTTGTCATGCATCATACTTGCTTGAGAATACTGTCATGTTCTTGTGTTGTTTTTCTGTGCTTCCTACCTTGCCATGTATTGCATCATATATAGACTTGTGTTGTTTTTCTGTGCTTCCTACCTTGCCATGTATTGCTTCCTGTATAGACTTGTATTGCATCATACCTTGCCATGTATTGCATCATATATAGACTTGTCTTGTTTTTCTGTGCTTCCTACCTTGCCATGTTTTGCTTCCTGTATAGACTTGTAGTGCATCCTATATAGAACTGTCTTGCATCATACTTGGTTGAGCATATTGTCATGTCTCGTGTGGTGTGTTTACCGTGTTGTTTGCTTCTTCTCGTTAGTGCTTGTTCCATTGCTGAAAGGATCGATATGGTTGACTAGAGGGGGGGTGAATATGCAACTAACAATTTTTAGCTTTTCTTAACCACTTTAAATGAAGCGTCAAAGTAAGTTCTCTAGATATGCTACTAAGATGACAACTAATAGAAAGTAAAGATAACAACTTCACAAGCAAGCTATAGGAGATAAACAAGTAATGCTTGCACAAGTAAAGGTAAGAAATAACCACAAGAGGAACCGGTGGAGACGAGGATGTGTTGCCGAAGTTCCTTCCCTTTGAGGGGAAGTACGTCTCCGTTGGAGCGGTGTGGACGCACAATGCTCCCTAAGAAGCCACTAGGGCCACCGTATTCTCCTCACGCCCTCACACGATGCAAGGTGCCGTGATTCCACTAGTGGTGCCCTTGAAGGCGGCAACCGAACCTTTACAAACAAGGTTGGGGCTATCTCCACAACTAAATTGGAGGCTCCCAACGAAACCACGAAGCTTCACCACAATGGAATATGGCTTCGAGGTGACCTCAACCGTCTAGGGTGCTCAAACACCCAAGAGTAACAAGATCCGCTAGGTATTAGTGGGGGGAATCAAATATCTCTTGGTGGAAGTGTAGATCGGTGCCTTCTCATGCAATCCCGAGCAAATCAACAAGTTTGATTGGCTAGGGAGAGAGATCGGGCGAAAATGGAGCTTTGGAACAACAATGGAGTGTGTGGGGGAAGAGGTGGGTCAAAAGGAGGAAGAAGAAGCCTTTATATAGTGGGGGGAACAATCCAACCATTATCCCCCACTCAGCCCCGCACAGAGCGGTACTACCGCTTCGGGGAGCGGTACTACCGCTTATAGAGCGGTACTACCGTTGCCACACAAGCAGTACTACCGTGCCATAGGGGTAGGGCCCCAAGCGGTACTACCGTGGTCTCAGGGCGGTACTATCGCTCGGAGCGGTACTACCGCCTCTACTACCGCACCTAGTACCGCAAAACTCGACACAAAAAATCGCTCGCGAATCGAGGCGATGGTAACACGGATCAGCGGCGGTACTACCGCAGAGTGTACTAAGCGGTACTACCGCTTAGTGGGGCGGTACTACCGCTTGTGACACACGGGCGGTAGTACCGCTGGGATCCGCGGTACTACCGCTCGGGCCAGAAAAAGCTAGAGAAGATGGGAAAGAATAGCTCCATTGTGGCGGGAAGGAATGATGGGTGTAATAAAGAAGTGTACGTGTTGATTCCACCCAAACCTTACCAAAGCGGATCCCCTCTTAATAGTACGGCTTTCCTATCACTCAGAACCACCGAAAACTAAGCAAAAAGGAAACACTATCTTCCATAGATTCCGAGGGGCCTCTAATCTTCTTGTGCCTTTGTGAGATGTATCTGAAAGAGCTTAGAACACATGATTAGTCCACAAACGCATTGTCATCAATCACCAAAACACCATTTGGCTAAATATGCCCTTACAATCTCCCCCTTTTTGGTGGATTGATGACAACACGGGATTTGCACAAAAATAATAATAACATAATGTAAATGCAAAATCCACACCCCTAAAATATAGACTGGCTCCCCCTAGATGTGTGCTATCTAGATAAGTGCTTTGGACTGCACGACACACATGCTAGGATCAACACTCCCTCTATATTTTAGAGACCAACAACCTAAGCAAGATATGAGAACATAGTACATAGTAAGATAATCATACATGCTAGAGAGTACCAGGTACATAAATAAGATAGGGTAGCATATGTCTCACACCATATGACGGGAACTTAGGTCTCACGAAAAACCAACCAAACCACAAGAAGCGAAAAGCACACAAGCGATAGAAACACAAAGGCACAAATCCCTAAACTCTCTCCCGCTTTGGCATCGAGACACCAAAAGGGCAGAGAGCTAAGATACGGCTCCAGGTGAGAGCACGAGAAGGTCTCGAATCATCAGATTGCAGCAGGGTCGTCGTCTTCGTCGTCGTCGACCGGAAACTGCTCGGCATCGGAATCAGTCCATGGGCAATGCTGCTTGATCCACTCTTCCTCCTCGGTTACCTGCTCCTCAGAGCCACTGGCCACAATTGCACCCAACTGACGCATGAGCTCCTTGTGATGCCCCCTGGCCTTCTTCTCTGCCACATGAGTCATGTACTGACCATGAGACTCCATGCAAAATAGCTTCTTCATCTTCTTCTTGAGCTTTTTTGCCCATGAGGGCTCTGCACCAGATGGCTCATAGTCATCATCATCATCATCTGCTTCAACCTCAGCCTCCTCTGTCTCCATAGCAGCAGCGGGGGATGGGCCTCCAGTCTTGGATGCATGAGTGCCCCAGTTGTCCTTCCGCCTCAGACGCTTGATCTCGTGAGACACCAACTCTCCAGTCTCCAGCAAAGCATTTGGATAGACATGATCCCAAGCCTTCTCAATCAGCAGCATGATGAAGGGACCATAGATCAAGCATTTGCGTTCAGAACTAGCAGACAAGATCTCAGACCACATCACATGTGAAATATCCAGGGTCTCACCAGTGTTCCTCTCTAACTGATGTTGGCAAAAGAGAAGCATGTCCACAAGATAGGAGTGAACCATATCATGATTCCCCATCCGAGGGAAAAGAGTCTCACGGAAGATGCGGTGAAGGATATCCAGATAGGTAGACAACTCATATGTTACCTTCTTAGTCTCAGGGTGGACCTTCACAGTGCAGTAAGGCCAGAGAGCTTGCTTGTGAGTGGAAGTTTCGTTCTGGTGAGGACGAAAGCCAACTGGTGTCTCAAGTCCCTGGTCTTCCACCCCAAGTAACTCCATGAACGCCTTCCACTTGACAGATAACAGTTTGCCATTGGTCATCCATGTCAGAGTTCTGTCCTCATCCGTCCCTAGATGGACCGTGGCATAGAATTGAGCCACAAGGTCTGCATCAAAGTCCTTGTTGAACTGAATGATCTGAAGAATGTTGAGCTGAGTGCAC
Source organism: Secale cereale (assembly GCA_902687465.1). Classification (NCBI taxonomy): domain Eukaryota; kingdom Viridiplantae; phylum Streptophyta; class Magnoliopsida; order Poales; family Poaceae; genus Secale; species Secale cereale. Next base: position 835,157,978 of record LR738711.1, on the reverse strand, counting down.
ATCTGAAGAGCCTCGCCAAAATACACCGGATCCTTCTCCAGATATTCCGTGTCGATGGAGCGAACACTGACAAAGAGATTCTTCTTAGCCTTGAGCACATCAAAGTAGACAGCAAACTGGAAGCGATTCCAGAACGGACGGTTGACCAAATTGGGTTCTTGATCAACCTCATAGGGATTGCGGCGACGCGTTGCCTAGAACTCCTTGCCACTCATCTGTGTCACGGTTTTGCCCTTTGGCTTTGCCATGGACTTCTTCTTCTGTTGAGGAGGAGGTGGAGCACTCGAGGAACCTCCAGCAGACTCAGATGTGCGGTAGCGCTTTGAGGTTGCACGATTGGGGTTGATATGGCGAGCCTGATGCTCGGGATGTTCATCACCTGGAACCAAACACACACACAGACGAACCAACCAAAAAGAACGAGCATAAGCCAATGAACCCAACAAAAGAAGATCAAGGAATGAAGAAATATATGTGAACTAGGCATGCCGCGGTAGTACCGTGATCTGGTGAGCGGTAGTACCGCTCGAGGCGGGGAAACAGCGGTTTCCTACTACCGTGGTCAGATCCGGCACTACCGTCCTGTCAAATTCAAAAATATTTCTATCATACTCTAATCTAGATAGTCTAGTTGCTTTCTCCTTCCTACTCAAGCCTAGATTTAGTCAAAAATCTACAGATGCAAACACTATTGCCCCTAAACACAAGATCTGGAAAAGAACCACGAGGAGAAGAGGAACGGGGGCAATACCGGCATCCATGGCAAGAGGACGTGGTGGGGATCGACTCCACCGAAGGAAAAGAAGAGGAGCACCCCGGAGGAGGAGATCCGCCGGAGCCCTCCCGCGGCGACGAACTGCTGGAGAGAGAGAGAGAGGGGAACGAGGGGGCGAATGAATGGGTATGGGGGAGAGAAACATCCCCCTGCCCCGATATAACCCCCAGTAGGATCGAAAGTATGTCTAGAGGGGGGGTGATTAGACTACTTGTAAATATAAAAATTCTGCCTTTTGATCATGAATAGTTTTTGGCAGATTCACAATTATGATCAAGACAAGCATCACCCTACACATGCAATTCTAGAGTATAAGCAGCGGAAAGTAAATTGCACATGTAGTAAAGAGAGGTGGAGAAGAGCAAACGCAATTTGGAGACGCAATGATTTTTCCCGTGGTTCCGATAGGTAGTGCTATCGTACATCCACGTTGATGGAGACTTCAACCCACGGAGGGTAACGGCTGCGCGAGTCCACGGAGGGCTCCACCCACGAAGGGTCCACGAAGAAGCAACCTTGTCTATTCCATCATGGCCTACGCCCACGGAGGGCTAGCCTTACTCGGGGTAGATCTTCACGAAGTAGGCGATCTCCTTGCCCTTACAAACTTCTTGGTTCAACTCCACATCTCGATGACGGAGGCTCCCAAGCGACACCTAACCAATCTAGGAGGCACCACCCTCCAAAAGGTAATAGATGTTGTAGATGATGATGAACTCCTTGCTCTTGTGCTTCAAATGATAATCTCCCAAACACTCAACTCTCCTCACTGATATGGCTGTGGTGGAAGAAAGGATTGAGTGGAAAGCAACTTGGGAAGGTTAGAAATCAAGTTTCATATGGTAGGAATGGAGCAACTTGATCTCAACACAAGGGTAGGTAGTTCTCTTCTCAGAAAGTGTAAGGTAGGAGTGGTAGTTCTTTCTGATGGCTCTCTCCACGAATGAAGAGGGGGTGGAGGGGTATATATAGCCTCCACACAAAATCCAACCGTTACACACATAATTGAGCAATCTCGGTGAGACCGAAGTGGAAACTCGGTCAGACCGAAAGTTCAAATATAGTGAACGTTGGGGTTTTCGGTGGGACCGAAAATACCATCTCGGTTTGTCCGATTTGAGTAAAGATAGGAACTTGCCAGTTTCGGTGGGACCGAAATCATCAACTCGGATATTCCGATATGATGACAAACGGTTAGAGAAGGTTGGCAGCCCGTGTTTCGGTGAGACCGAACTCAAACTCGGATTGACCGATTTTTCTAGGGTTTGGCTTATGGCTGAGGTGGTTCATCTCGGTGGGACTGAGTTTGGAAAATCGGTTTGTCCGAGATTACTTATGAGTGTGTTTAGTAGTGAAAGTTGCTGATAGTTGAAGGAGATATATCACTAAGCACTTGAGCAACCAGATCATCAACACAACCTCATCCCCTTTTAATAGTATTGGCTTTTCCTATGGACTCAATGTGATCTTGGATCACTAAACCAAAAATGGAGTCTTGAGCTTTTGCCAATGCTTGCCTTAGCATTTTGAGGGGTCCACTTCTTCAGTCATTTCCATACCCATATCACTGAACTTCTCTGAAATGATTCTCAAGTAACTATTAGTTCAATGATATATATGTTGTTATTAATTGCCAAAACCACCCGGGGATTAGTTGCACTTTCAATCTCCCCCTTTTTGGTAATTGATGACAACATATAGATCAAAGCTTCGACAAAAGATATAATCAATGAATAATATCGTTGCTTTGAGAAGTATGTGATAAGCAAGAGCTCCCCCTAAATTTGTGCATTATTTAAAATTTGCGTTTGAATGCAAATGCACAATCGATTAGAATTATGGGTCACTCTTCCATGTCACATACATCTTGGTGGAGCGCACAAAATGATAAGAATGAATAACATGCACCCAATCACCAAGACATGAGTAAATGATCATACAAGATATGAAAAGCATATGATAAGCATTAAGCACACATTAAAGCATAGTATGACCAAGCACTCAATAAGGTAGCATCAAACGTAGTATCAAGCACACTGAAAGTATCGAAAGACCAAAAGAACCAAATGTATCTCAAAGAAAACCGCAAAAGAACGAAAGAGCACTCTCTCTCTCTCGAAGCCCTATGATCTATACAATTTCTCCCCCTTTGGCAACAAGTTACCAAAAAGTTTGAAAAAACATAGAGCTAAACGTCACTGTGGGCTCTGCTGGCGGCTCCCGTCTGGGTAGATGTCGGAGTAGATATGACGGCATCGGCGAAGACTTCAGCTGATGTCTGCGCTGGAGGAGTGGATGCTGGAGCTGTGGCTGGAGTGACTGCTGGAGCTGTAGGAGGTGCTGAAGTGGTAGCCCTGGAGTCAGTCACTGGAATAGCAGCTGATCGGGATCCTCTGGGAACCGGAGCAGTCTGGCGATGAGAGTCCTGGACTAGGTCATCCTGCATGAGCTCTGCCCTGTCCTTCCTAGCTTCCTCCATGTCTGCCTCAAGCTTGTTGACGGTCACCTGAAGTTCAGTCAGCTTCACGTCCAGAGCGTGGATCTTGTCGTCAACAATCCTCTCTAGGCTCTCCTGAGATTGTTCAATGCTGGCCAGGCGTTGTTCAATCCTCTGGGTAGCTTCAAGAATCTGCTCTCCGAAGCTCTTTGGTTTAGCTGCTGCTGCTGCTGCCTCTTTATCAGCTTTGGCTTTCCTAGCAGCTTCAATCTTGGCTTGACCTTCAACCGAAGTTGGATCCTCCTCGTCCATCACAACAACATTATCTTCATGCTCTGGCTGCAGTGGTAAGTGCTTCCTATCCAACATGAATTTGCCCGTGCCAAACTTGGCATTGATAAGCATCTGAATCTGCGGGGCAAATCCACATGACCTCTTTTGGTCAGCTGCAGTCCTCTTAATGGTCTCTACCATTAAGTCCATCACCTTTAAAGGTGCCTTCTCATCAAGTATGTGCAGCATGTTGATAGAATAGCCTCGGATCATGCGATGGTCTCCAGACTTGGGCATCAAGGTATGCCTCAGAATAGTGTTTGTGGTAGGTAGACCTGCCTGGAGATAGTACACTGAGCCAAGCTTCCACCCTTCCAAATCTGCTGCGGGGATCTCCTTGTACATGTTCTTCATGGAATCATGGTTCTTCTTAGGAATCCCATAGACATCAATGTCGTCCTCTCTTTGCACTGGAGCATTCAGAAGTTCTGCCCATTCTTCAACAGACGAAGACACCTTTGGCCTTCAGTCATCCAGGTGATCTTCCCATCAGGATAGAAGTGGGCTGTGGCGTAGAACTGCATAATCATCTCGTCGTTCCAATCTGTCAGTTTCTGACCCACAAACTCATCAACTCCACATGCAGTGAAGCTCTCATGCACATGGGGAAAGAAGTCTCGGTGCTCTTCACTGTCAATGTACTTCCAGTCAACGTATCTGGTATCTGCAACAATAGGCTTCTTATCCATCAGCACAGTCTCATAGAAGTCCTGCTGCTCTCTGGTGTGGAATCTGGGGTCCACAGCAGTCCTTCTCCTCACGGCATATGGATCAGACTGTCTCCATAGCCTGAGACCTCTATCCTTCCTTACCTTCATATCCTCGGCTTGAGGATGAGCATCGTTGTGAAGTGGCAATTTTGGACGGAGCTTCAGCAACACATGTTCTTCTTCAGACTCAGACGGTGGCACATCACCTTTGTTCTTCTCAGAGGCTGGGATGTTCCTGGTAGTCCTCTTGGGCTTGGCAGAAGGCTTTGTTGGAGCTACCTTTGCTTGAGCAGGCTTCTTGGGCTTTGAAGTGGCTTGAGCCCTAATTGCATCACCCATGAGTTTCTGCTTCTGAGGAACAGGCTGGGGTGCTTCTTCTTCTTCTTCTTCAACTGCTGCATCTGTATGAGGTTCAGCATACACTACCCTCTTCCTCTTGGAAGTTTTCTTCACTTTACTTGGAGCTGGCTCTTCCAAGTTCAGCTTCTTGGCAACAGCTGATTGCTTGACCTTGCTGGTGCCTTTCTTTGACTGCTGCCCTTGTTGCTCTTTGGCAACAACCTTTCTCTTGGGCTTGGAGGTTACTTCCTCAGCAATGAAGTCAGAGTCCTCATCATCAGAATTTCTCTGCTTTCTGGTTCTGGTGGCTGCAGGAGGCAAGCCACTAGGTGTACTCCTCTCACCATCATCACTAGGACTACTAGCCTCAGGACTAGTATCTGCCTCAGGAATCTCTGCAAAAGGTGACTCAGACCTGTTCTGGCTGTCACTAGCATCTGACATGGCTGACAACCTGTGAATAGATAAGGTATAGGCAGAGTAGAAGAGTTATCACAAACTGCAGAGGTTTTTGCAAAAAAAATGAGTTCAAATCTTAGTTTTAAGTTTTCACAGAATGCATTTCGGTCAAACCGATTTTCAGTTTCGGTGAATCCGAAGTGTATAACAGAAACTTACACACCACTTTCGGTTGGACCGAAATGGGTTTCGGTCCTGCCGATACTCTAGGGTTTCACTAAAACCATACTTCGGTCACACCGATTTGCAACTCGGTTAGACCGAAGTGCAGTGCAATGGCCAGAGGCCAAATCGGTCACACCGAAAATTTAAATTCGGTTTCACCGAGATGTGTTCCGTGGAAACCTAAACCTAAGAATTTTGCTCGAAACTAGAAACGATCTGATGTTAAGGAATTTTTCAATCGTGGCCAGATGCAGGGCAAACCAATCGTGCAATGAGTCGGATGGGGAGCACGAGAGGGATCGAGACTCACCCTAACTTGGTGGAGTCCCTCTACGGCGGCAACGGCACGGAGAAGAAATCCGTTGACGGCGGCGGAGACCTGCGGCGAGGGCGCACAGGAGACGATGGCGACGATCCGGAGATCAGGGCGACGGCAGCAGGGGACTTGGGGGCGAAAACGTTTGAAGGAAAAATCGTGTGCTGCCCTCAGTATTTATATCCCCTAGCTGTCAGTGGGACCGAGTTGAAAAACTCGGTGACACCGAGATGGACAACTGCTATGCAGTTACGCATATCGGTCACGCCGAGATTTAGAACTCGGTTTCACCGAGATGAAACCTAGATCAGTCTAAGCGTTTCGGTTGGACCGAGTGGGAGAAGTTGGTCTGACCGAAATTGACTTAGAAGGTTTTGGAAGTCAGCCTTAGACGGATCGGTGGCTCCGAGTGCTCCTCACTCGGAGGGTCCGAAAATGACTTGTTCAAAGTTTGTGATATAAGCATGAATAGAATTTGAGACAAGAAAGCATAGATAGCTAGGGGAGGTACTTAGGCATTCTTGTCCATCCATTTGGCCAGAAAAATCAAAACAATCAAAACAACAAATGGATGTCCTCGAATGGATGAAATCATGCATTCAACATGCTCACACAATAAGATAGCAAATGAAATATGTGTCAAACATGCACAACCAAAACTCTAGCTACTAGCACACAATTTGTCGATGACTAGGTCATCTTTATATGAGTATTTTGACTTAGGAGCCAAATGAGAACATTTGATCATAGGTCATACTCATCGTTTAAGAACAAGTGGGGTTACCACTTTTACATAAAGCATTGATGTGTTCACATCATTTGGAGATGCTTTAGCTCAATTTTTTAGAGCAAAGCTCCCCCTAGATGTGAGAACCCCTTTTAAAGGGTCAAACTAACCTTGGGTTGTCGTAGAAGACTTCATGTAGATGTTGAAGATGTGGATGCTCAATGTTGATGTAGATCATCAAGAGTTGGGAGCTATCCTTTGGATTAGGGCACTTTCAATACCTACATGGGTTAGTCCCACAAGGAACAAACAAGGATATCCATGGACATAGATTGAAGTTCACAATAGATGATGTCCATGAAAGCAATGATTACCTTGTCCCTTGACTTACCAACAAGAGGGTTTGTGACTCCATGAACTAGTGCATGATGTGGAAGTTGATTGCACAAGTTGCCAAAATGAATATGAGTGAAGTATATTGGCGGAGTCACCCTCAAGAACTTTCTAGTTCTTCTTCTTCGGGATCCACATCATCTTGATGGGAATCCTTGGGGTAGTAGTTGAGCTTGACGAAGTAGAACTTGACGTGTCCTTGGGAACCCACTTGACCATGGCTTGAGGTGCTTCAATGAATGCATCAATCTCCTCTTGAAGCTTGTCCTTGGCTTTTAGCTTGTGGTCCTGTGGTGGAAGGTCATCTTGAGCTTGTTCCACATTGGAAGAAGTAGGATCATACTTCTCCTTTTGAGAAACAAACTGTGGAGTAGGGTATTGACCTTCTTCCCACTCAACACCTTCGGCGTTGAACTTTCGCTCAAAACCAATCCCTTGATTCTTCCGGTGCCTTCCTTGTTTGCGAACAATTTCCTCAAAGTTCTTGCTTCCGGCAAGACTCTTGTAGACACCTTTCTCTATGATTTCCTTCAATAAGCTATTTTCTTGCTCAAGTGTAACTTGGCTTGAAACATTGTTAGTGGAATCAAGAGAACTACTAGAAGCAACAATATTAGATTTAACATGGTTATTGTTACTACTAGAGGAAGAATTTTTCTTAAGCTTGTCATGCTTAGTCTTAATAGGTGGCAAGAAATTAGACAAGAGAAGTCGTTTGGCAAGATATGAAGAACTCTTCTTTTGAAGATCGTCATTGATCGCTTTTAGAAACTCATGTTCTTGCTCTAGAGTGAGCTTCTCGAAGCGTAGCTTCTCATGAGATCTTAGGAGCTCTCTATGATCTTCTTGAGTTGTTTCATGAGCTAACTTAAGAGTGTTTAGTTCTTTAGTTAGATGCTCAATCTCCTTCATAGCATTGTCATTCGACTCTTCTCGACTATAAAGACTACTAGCATTTTCATCGTTACTAAGCTCACTAGATTTATCATGCAAGAGCTCATCTTCACCAAGCAAGTCATCCTCATCACTATCAAAGTCAATGAATTCAGGGTGTGTTACCTTGGGGCCTTTAGCCATGAAGCATCTTCCAATTCCCTCATTTGGTGAATCAAATAAGTCGTAGGAGTTGGAGTTGGAGGATACGAGAGCAAGTCCGGCAACACCTTCATCTTGACTGTAGTCGGAGTCGGAGTGATAGCTTCCATCGGATTGATTGTCGGAGTCGGAGCCGGAGACCCATTCACCTACATGAGCTTGATGTCTTCTTATTGTGTAGCTCCTTGATGACTTGTCTTTCCTCTCCGAATCCTTGCTTCTCCGAGAGGGTCTTCGTTCATAACGATCATCTCTACTCCTTCTCTCTCTCCGAGGTGACTCATCTCTTGATCTTCTTCTTGGAGATTCTTCTTTTCTCTTGTGGGGAGCCGTACACTCATTTGAGTAGTGTCCGGGTCTTCCACAATTGTAGCAGTTTCGATCACGACTAGAAGATCTCTTTTCATCATATGATCTAGATTTTGAGCTTCTTTCTTTGCCTCTATTCTTGTAGAACTTGTTGAAGTTCTTAACCATTAGGCTTATCTCTTCATTGGAAATTAACTTGTCACTTGAGGTTGTGGGAGCATCACTTGTAGCTTTGTAAGCACCACTTGACTTGTTGTGAAGCTCTTCCTTATCCTTAAGTGTCATCTCATGAGCAACAATTCTTCCAATGACTTCAGTTGGCTTGAGAGTCTTGTAGTTTGGCATCATTTGGATCAAAGTGCACACAGTGTCGTACTTTCCATCCAAAGCTCTGAGAATCTTCTTAATGATGAATCGGTCGGTCATTTCTTCGCTTCCTAAGCCGGCAATCTCATTTGTGATGAGAGCAAGCCTAGAGTACATTTCAGCGACTCCTTCACCATCCTTCATCTTGAACTTGTCAAGTTGACCTTGAAGAATATCTAGCTTTGATTCCTTCATAGACTCAGTACCTTCGTGCATTTCAACCAAAGTATCCCAAATCTCTTTAGCATTCTCAAGACGGCTGATTTTGTTGAACTCCTCGGGACACAAAGCATTGAAGAGAATGTCACAAGCTTGAGCATTGTTTTGCAACATCCGCAACTCTTCCGGTGTAGCTTCGTGATCCGGAACTTTTCCTTCCTCGAAGAATTCACCTTGCATACCAACACAAATAATGCCCCATGCGGCTGGGTTATGACCAAGAATATGCATTTTCATTTTATGCTTCCAACTAGCAAAATTTGTACCATCAAAGTAAGGACCTCTACGATAATTACCCTCACTAGACGCCATACTCTCCTAGGTTGTGAAACCAAGCTTATGGAGTCCAATGCAATGGAAACCAAAACAATGGAGACCAAAGCTCTGATACCACTTGTAGGATAGAAAGTATGTCTAGAGGGGGGTGATTAGACTACTTGTAAATATAAAAATTCTGCCTTTTGATCATGAACAGTTTTTGGCAGATTCACAATTATGATCAAGACAAGCATCACCCTACACATGCAATTCTAGAGTATAAGCAGCGGAAAGTAAATTGCACATGTAGTAAAGAGAGGTGGAGAAGAGCAAACGCAATTTGGAGACGCAATGATTTTTCCCGTGGTTCCGATAGGTAGTGCTATCGTACATCCACGTTGATGGAGACTTCAACCCACGGAGGGTAACGGCTGCACGAGTCCACGGAGGGCTCCACCCACGAAGGGTCCACGAAGAAGCAACCTTGTCTATTCCATCATGGCCTACGCCCACGGAGGGCTAGCCTTACTCGGGGTAGATCTTCACGAAGTAGGCGATCTCCTTGCCCTTACAAACTTCTTGGTTCAACTCCACATCTCGATGACGGAGGCTCCCAAGCGACACCTAACCAATCTAGGAGGCACCACCCTCCAAAAGGTAATAGATGTTGTAGATGATGATGAACTCCTTGCTCTTGTGCTTCAAATGATAATCTCCCCAACACTCAACTCTCCTCACCGATATGGCTGTGGTGGAAGAAAGGATTGAGTGGAAAGCAACTTGGGAAGGTTAGAAATCAAGTTTCATATGGTAGGAATGGAGCAACTTGATCTCAACACAAGGGTAGGTAGTTCTCTTCTCAGAAAGTGTAAGGTAGGAGTGGTAGTTCTTTCTGATGGCTCTCTCCACGAATAAAGAGGGGGTGGAGGGGTATATATAGCCTCCACACAAAATCCAACCGTTACACACATAATTGAGCAATCTCGGTGAGACCGAAGTGGAAACTCGGTCAGACCGAAAGTTCAAATATAGTGAACGTTGGGGTTTTCGGTGGGACCGAAAATACCATCTCGGTTTGTCCGATTTGAGTAAAGATAGGAACTTGCCAGTTTCGGTGGGACCGAAATCATCAACTCGGATATTCCGATATGATGACAAACGGTTACAGAAGGTTGGCAGCCCGTGTTTCGGTGAGACCGAACTCAAACTCGGATTGACCGATTTTTCTAGGGTTTGGCTTATGGCTGAGGTGGTTCATCTCGGTGGGACTGAGTTTGGAAAATCGGTTTGTCCGAGATTACTTATGAGTGTGTTTAGTAGTGAAAGTTGCTGATAGTTGAAGGAGATATATCACTAAGCACTTGAGCAACCAGATCATCAACACAACCTCATCCCCTTTTAATAGTATTGGCTTTTCCTATGGACTCAATGTGATCTTGGATCACTAAACCAAAAATGGAGTCTTGAGCTTTTGCCAATGCTTGCCTTAGCATTTTGAGGGGTCCACTTCTTCAGTCATTTCCATACCCATATCACTGAACTTCTCTGAAATGATTCTCAAGTAACTATTAGTTCAATGATATATATGTTGTTATTAATTGCCAAAACCACCCGGGGATTAGTTGCACTGTCACCCCCACATACCTCCCCGGAGCAGTAGTATCGTGCTAGTGGGCGGTAGTACCGCTTACAAGCGGTAGTACCGCGCACTACCAGCGGTAGTACCGCCCAGCACGCCACAGCAACAAAGGTTCAAGGCAAAGCTCAAAAAGAAGCACACAAAGAGGGAAACAGAACAAACCACCACTCACACACACACACTAGCAAGAGGCAAGAGACCCCTCTACACGAGAGGGCGGTGACCGAAGTCACCTATGTTTGAGTCTAGAGGTATGGCACCGCGAAGATTTTAACCTTGGGCCCATGACCAAAACTCGTCCTTGAAGCACTAGTACCATCAATGATGGTTAATGGAAGACTAGATCAATTTATGCATAATGGGGGGAGAGAGAGTTCATTGAGAGAACAATGCTCCCCCTATGTCCATGCCTACATCTATACAAGATAATTATATTGAGTGTGAGGAGTGTGTGCAAAGACTCAAGCCACATTGCTCAAATCGATGATATTTAGCTCATGCCTTAACTCGCGAAATCTTGCTTCATCCAACGGCTTCGTGAAGATATCTGCAAGGTTATCATGAGTGTTGACATAGTGGCTCGATCTCTCCTTGCCTTATGTGATCCCGGATGAAGTGATACGGGATCTCTATATGCTTCGTCTTGAAGTGTTGCACCGGGTTGAGAGAAATCTTGATGGCACTTTCATTGTCACACCAAAGAGGCACTTTGTCACAAGTGACACCGTAATCCTTTAAAGTTTGCCTCATCCATAAGAGTTGTGCACAACAACTGTCAGCCGCCACATATTCTGCTTCGGTGGACGAGAGAGACACACAACTTTGCTTTTTGGAAGACCAACTAACAAGAGAGCAACCAAGAAATTGGCACCCTCCAGAAGTGGACTTACTATCCACTTTATCTCCCGCCCAATCAGAATCAGAGAAACCTACAAGGTTGAAGTTTGCTCCTCTCGGGTACCATAAGCCAAAGTTTGGGGTATGAGCCAAATATCGAAAGATTCGCTTGACAGCCACAAAGTGACTTTCCTTAGGTGAGGCTTGAAACCGTTCACAAATTCCCACACTCAACATAATATCTGGTCTAGATGCACAAAGGTAAAGCAAGGAACCGATCATAGAGCGATATACCTTTTGATCCACCGCTTTACCATTTGGATCAATGTCAAGTTGGCACTTGGTTGGCTTTGGAGTAGTAGCCGGCTTGACATCACTTAGATTGAACCTCTTGAGCATGTCTTGAGTGTACTTGGATTGTTTGATGAAGATCCCTTCTCTTCTTTGCTTGATCTGAAACCCAAGGAAGTACTTCAACTCTCCCATCATAGACATCTCAAAATGTGTGGTCGTGAGTGCGGCGAACTCATCATTGAAAGCTTTGTTAGGAGAACCAAAGATAATATCATCAACATATAGTTGGCATACAAACAACTCCCCTTTGACCTTCTTAGTAAAAAGAGTGGGGTCGATTTTCCCAATTTCAAACCCACGATCTTGTAACAACTCGGTAAGATGCTCATACCACACACGTGGGGCTTGTTTAAGGCCATAGAGTGCCTTATCGAGTTGGTACACGTGATTGGGGAGCTTAGGATCCTCAAACCCTAGGGGTTGTTTAACATACACCAACTCATTAATAGGACCATTAAGAAATACACTTTTCACATCCATCTGTTGCAATTTAAAGTTATGATGGGAAGCATAGGCAAGCAACAAACGATTGGATTCAAGGCGAGCAATGGGGGAAAAGGTTTCACCGTAGTCGATACCCTCGACTTGGGAGTAGCCTTGAGCCACCAGACGCGCCTTGTTGCGGATGACAATGCCATGAGCATCTTGCTTGTTCTTAAAGATCCACTTGGTTCCAATGACATTATGGTTCTCCTTTGGCCTTGGCACCAGACGCCACACCTTGTTGCGCTCGAAGTTATGGAGTTCTTCATGCATGGCATTAAGCCAATCAGGATCTTCGAGCGCCTCATAAACCTTCTGAGGTTCCACACAGGAGACAAAAGCTTAATGAGCACAATAGTTTGCTAATTTTCTACGAGTGCTTACCCCCCCCCCCTTTGATGCTTCCTAGAATGTTCTCCATGTGATGTTCTCTGGAAGCAAGCCTGGAGGCAACTATTGCAGCACGACGCTCCAATTGCTCTTCAAGTCATAACTGAGGAGCATTGAGTTGATCATCTTGAGCGTCGTCAGGAGCTAGATCTTGATCTTGAGCTTCCTCTTGACCTTGATCTTGCTCGGAGGACAGAACTTGGGCTTGTGCATCATTTGGTGGCTCTCCACCATCTTGTGATTGATCTTGCACTTGGCCTTGTTCATCCGGTTGAGGGCCTTCACTTTGTTCTTCGGAAGCGTGTGGGTCTTGGGTTGGTGATGGTTCCACTTGAGTGGAACATTGTCCTTCTCCTTCGGCCACAAGGGGTTCCTCAATGGGTAGGATATATCCAACACCCATTCTTCTTATGGCTTGAGGAGGAATTTCATCACCTACATCACAAGTACCACTTTGCTCCACTTGGGAGCCATTATTTTCATCAAACTCTACGTTACTCGTCTCCTCAATGAGTCCATTGGACTTGTTGAGGACACGGTAAGCATGAGAGTTTGTAGCATAACCAACAAATATGCCCTCATGAGCTCTAGATTCAAATTTAGACAAGCGAACACCTTTCTTGAGAATGAAACACTTACACCCGAATACCCGGAAGTACTTGAGATTGGGGTTGTTACCGGTAAGTATCTCATACGGAGTTTTGTGCAAGCCTTTGCGGAGATAGATCCGATTTGATGCATGGCAAGCGGTGTTGATGGCTTTGGCCCAAAAGTTGTATGGAGATTTGAATTCCGCCATCATGGTTCTTGCCGCATCCATCAGAGTTCGGTTCTTTCTCTCCGCTACATCGTTTCGTTGAGGGGTATATGGGGCTGCATATTGATGTTTGATCCCCTCATCACTGAGAAACTCATCCAGGGTGTAGTTCTTGAACTCGGTGCCGTTGTCACTTCTAATCATCAAGATCTTTGCTTCATGTTGTCGTTGAGCTTCATTTGCAAAGTTGATGACGGTTTGTTGGGTCTCACTCTTTTTCTTGAAGAAGTATACCCAGGTGTATCTTGAGTAATCATCCACAATCACCAAGCAGTACTTTCTACCTCCAAGATTATCAAAAGAGGGAGGCCCAAAGAGGTCCATGTGAAGGAGCTCTAGGGGTCTCTTTGAATAGATGATAGTCGTGGGAGGGTGAGCCGTCTCATGTAACTTTCCTTCAATGCAAGCCCTGCAAGCACGATCTTTGGCAAAGCTAACATTTGTTAGTCCACGGACATGGTCCCCCTTGAGAAGACTTTGCAAAGATCTCATATTGACGTGGGCCAAACGGCGATGCCAAAGCCATCCCACATCAACTTTAGCCATTAAGCATGTCGCGACCTTAGTGGGTTGCTTCGAGAAGTTAACCACATAAAGACCGTTCTCGACATGCCCAACATAGGCTACTTTAAGAATCTTGCTCCACAAGAGGGCCCCGGTATCAATATCAAAGAATGTTGCAAAGCCCATAAGTGCAAGTTGGCGAACAGAAAGTAAATTGTATGCAAGGGACTCAACAAGCATGACTTTCTCGATCGTGAGATCATGAGAGACAACAACCTTGCCAAGCCCCAATACCTTAGAGGATGAATCATCACCCCATTCGACGTTGGTGGCCATAGATGAACCTAGATGCACGTCCACCACCAAGTCTTTGCTTCCGGTCATATGATTTGTGGCTCCACTATCGAGCAACCATGATCCCCCACCGGAAGCAAACTCCTGCAAGAGATCAATGCTTGGATTTAGGTACCCATTTGGTAATGGGTCCTTTGAGGTTAGTAACAAGGGTCTTAGGAACCCAAATGGACCATTCGATGTACTCATAAGAAGAACCAACAAATTTAGCAAACACATGACCATCACTAGCACAACATAAAACATATGAGGGATTAAAGTCGCCGCCCATGTTTGATGGTATGGTGGAGTTTTTCTTGACATCACCACTTTTCACCATTTTCTTCTTCTTTGATGCGCCCTCTCCTTCTTTCACAAAGGTTTGTCGGAGAGGGGGTGGTTGCTTGGTCTTGTCATTCTTCTTCTTCTTGGGCTTAGGAACAAACCCAACTCCTTCCTTTGCCACAACCTCCTTTTGATTGCTCAAAAGGTTGTTGAGGTTCTTCTCACCTTGTATACATGTCACAAGGCCTTTCTCAAGTTGCTTCTTTAACTCGGCATTTTCTTCAACAAGATGCACATGCTCGCAAGGGTTAGTAGCATTTGCATTATCAATTAATACCATGCGAGGAAAGATAGCTTTTTCCTTGGTTAGCAAAACTTGGAGTTGATCATGAGACTCCTTGAGAGTAGCATGCATACCTTTCAAGGCCTTGTGGGCCTTGTCGAGTATGACAAACTCTTCTTTGAGTTTAGCATGGTCAACCTCAAGTTTAGCCTTCTCGGAATTAAGCACACGAGAGACAACTAAAGCATGATCAAGATCTTTCTTTAATTTAGCATGATCATTGTTGTGTGACTCCTCAAGAGCCAAACGAAGACCACGCTCTTCCTCTAGGGCGTTAGAGAGATCCGATATCTCATTGGCATAGTCTCGACTATGTCCTTCCATTTTAGTAATGGTTTCCTCATGAGCCTCGATCATGTCATTGGCTTCACCGAGTTGTTCCAAGAGAGCAACAAAATGCTTCTTGGGTTTGCCCTTGAGATTTTTCATGAACAACTCAAATTCATTCTCTCCCTCCTTAGTTCCTTCACCCTCATCAATACAATTTGTCAATGAAGGATTAGAAGTGATGGTGGTATTGACGTTTGGGGTTACCTTGTTGGTGGCCTTGGCCATGAGACACTTGGCGGTGATGTTCTCATTGGGTGAGTCGAAGAGAGATGATTGCGGAGTAGTATCAATAGCAATTGTGGCCATGGTGACCATCTCATGATCTTCATCATTATCATCATCCTCAACATATTCTTCTTGGGCCACCAACCCTTTAGGAGGAGTCTTCTTGTTGAAGTTGTTCTTGTTGGGATAGGACTTTGACTTGTCCTTCCGGATAATCTTGCCTCCAAAGTCTTCTCTTTTCTCATATGGGCAATCTGCAACGAAGTGGCTTACATTTCCGCAGTTGAAGCATGTACTCACTCGTTGCTTGCCCTTGTTCCCACTTGAGTTGTTCCTGTTGAAGTTGGGCCTTGTGTTCTTCTTGTTGCCCCAAAATTGCCTTGAAGCAAGAGCCATGTGCTCATGATAGGCATATTTGGTGTCTTCGGGGCTACACTCATCATCATCCTCTACCTCCTCTTCTTCCACACAAGCATTGGCCTTCAGGGCAAGGTTGGTCTTCTTCGATCGTTGAGCTCTTAAGACCGCATTGTCGGCGGTCATGTCCAAGATCCTCATGGCAACGAACTCATCCAACACTTCATTTGAGGATAAGTGGTGGAAGTCCGGCCTCTGACGAATGACAGAGGACATGGCCTTATGATAGGGCATCATAGCCTTGAGGAACTTGCGCTTGACCCAATTGTCATCCGTGTCCTTACTGCCATGATCTCGAAGAGAGACCGCAAGGGTAGTTAATGTCCGATAAAGTTCACGAGGATCTTCTTCTTCGATCATAGCAAACTCATCGGCTTCATCTTGCACAACTTCGTAGTTATAGCGTTGAATGCTAGTGCTCCCCTTGTACATAGTGCCAACATGCTCCCAAGCTTCCTTGGCCACAGTGAAGGGTCAAAGATGTGCAATGTCTTCTGGAGGAATAGCATCTTGAAGAATGCACAGAGCGGACTCATTGAATTGATGATCCGCAGTTTCTCTTGGAGTCATGTTGTAGGGATCACGCGGATAAAAGCCTTGCTCAATGATTCTCCAAATATTAGTAAAACAATGATTTATATGACGTTTGAAACGAAACACCCAAGTAGCAAAATCAGAATTTTTGATAAACTTGGGAGGAGGCCCAACGAAATTTAAATGCGGTGTGGGAGCGGGTCCTCCATAGTGAGTAGGAGGAGCGGAGTGAGCAAAGATGCCACTCCCATTCTTAGTGACAGGTGCTTGTTCACTACTAGCTTCTCCCTTGTTGGGATTAGCCTCTGACACGTTGGTAGCGGGACGAACCACTTCCAACGGTGCGGTGGATAATTTAAGCCCCTCAAGCAAATCTTTAAACATGCCTTTGACCTCGGTCGCTAGTGACTCTTTCAATGTGGTCAAGGCCACATTGAACTCCTCACGAGAGACCGAGGCTCCCCCATCGGACGTAGGCAAGGATGGAGTTCCACCGGAATGATCCTCCGTCTCGACTACATTGTCACCCATACTCTTCAGATGGTAAAGTCCTTAAAAAGAGACGAGGTTCTGATACCAATTGAAAGGATCGATATGGTTGACTAGAGGGGGGGTGAATAGGCAACTAACAATTTTTAGCTTTTCTTAACCACTTTAAATTAAGCATCAAAGTAAGTTGTCTAGATATGCTACTAAGATGACAACTAATAGAAAGTAAAGATAACAACTTCACAAGCAAGCTATAGGAGATAAACAAGTAATGCTTGCACAAGTAAAGGTAAGAAATAACCACAAGAGGAACCGGTGGAGACGAGGATGTGTTGCCGAAGTTCCTTCCCTTTGAGGGGAAGTACGTCTCCGTTGGAGCGGTGTGGAGGCACAATGCTCCCCAAGAAGCCACTAGGGCCACCGTATTCTCCTCACGCCCTCACACGATGCAAGGTGTCGTGATTCCACTAGTGGTGCCCTTGAAGGCGGCAACCGAACCTTTACAAACAAGGTTGGGGCTATCTCCACAACTAAATTGGAGGCTCCCAACGAAACCACTAAGCTTCACCACAATGGAATATGGCTTCGAGGTGACCTCAACCGTCTAGGGTGCTCAAACACCCAAGAGTAACAAGATCCGCTAGGGATTAGTGGGGGGAATCAAATATCTCTTGGTGGAAGTGTAGATCGGTGCCTTCTCATGCAATCCCGAGCAAATCAACAAGTTTGATTGGCTAGGGAGAGAGATCGGGCGAAAATGGAGCTTTGGAGCAACAATGGAGTGTGTGGGGGAAGAGGTGGGTCAAAAGGAGGAAGAAGAAGCCTTTATATAGTGGGGGGGACAATCCAACCGTTATCCCCCACTCAGCCCCGCACAGAGCGGTACTACCGCTTGGGGGAGCGGTACTACCACCTATAGAGCGGTACTACCGTTGCCACACAAGCGGTACTACCGTGCCATAGGGGTAGGGCCCCGAGCGGTACTACCGTGGTCTCAGGGCGGTACTACCGCTGGGAGCAGTACTACCGCCTCTACTGCCGCACCTAGTACCGCAAAACTCGCCACGAAAAATCGCTCGTGAATTGAGGCGGTGGTAACACGGATCAGCGGTAGTACTACCGCAGAGTGTACTAAGCGGTACTACTGCTTAGTGGGGCGGTACTACCGCTTGTGACACACGGGCGGTACTACCGCTGGGGCCAGAAAAAGCTAGAGAAGATGGGAAAGAATAGCTCCATTGCGGCGGGAAGGAATGATGGGTGCAATAAAGAAGTGTACATGTTGATTCCACCCAAACCTTACCAAAGCGGATCCCCTCTTAATAGTACGGCTTTCCTATCACTCAGAACCACCGAAAACTAAGCAAAAAGGAAACACTGTCTTCCATAGATTCCGAGGGGCCTCTAATCTTCTTGTGCCTTTGTGAGATGTATCTGAAAGAGCTTAGAACACATGATTAGTCCACAAACACATTGTCATCAATCACCAAAACACCATTTGGCTAAATATGCCCTTACAATTGCGTTCGTGAGGATTCGTTCGTCTACCCGTGGTTCTTCTTCAAGGCTTCTTCTTTGTCTTCTTCACGGATTCGTTCTTCTTCCTTGCGGGATCTCAGGCAAGATGACCATACCCTTGGATACCTTTACTATCATTGCCATGTTTAGTTGTCTCGATGCTATCATTATATGTCGCGCTACCCATCATTATTGTCAGCCCCTCTCCTTGTTGCCATGAAACCTCTAACCTTTGACACCTTCCTAGCAAACCATTGTTTGGCTATGTTACCCGCTTGCTCAGCCCCTCTTATAGCGTTGTTAGTTGCAGGTGAAGATGAAGACTGATCCATGGCGGATCTTGTTGTTGGAATATCACAATATCTATTATTATCATTATTAACACACCTATATACTGGGCATGGGTGGAAGGCTTGGCCTTTTGCTCGGTGTTTTGTTCCACTCATGCCACCTAAGGAGCCGATAAACCGACATTATGTTCCTTGATTTTGCGTTCCTTACACGGTTGGGTATATGGGGACCCCTTGACACTTCGTCTTTGAATAAAACTCCTCCAGCAAGGCCCAACATTGGTTTTATTGCAACATAATAAAAACTTAATCAATTAATTAATTGCATAGGGAGTTAGCGCTACCCGAGGATTCTTTCTACATACAGGGGGGCCAGTGCTGATGGTGTTGGTCCCAAACTAGAGCCACATGCGGTGCCACCCAGTTATCTGGGGTCTTCGGTTACTGTACGTATTGCTCATCCGGTCGTGGCCTGAGACGGGATACGCGCGGCTACTATCAGGGTGTCGGCACGTCGGGAGGTCTTGCTGGACTTGTTTTACCATTGTCGAAATGTCTTGTGCACCGGGATGCCGAGCCTGATCGGATTTTCCCTAAGATAAGGGGTAATAATTATTATTACTTCAGTTGATCGTGAGAGCTTGTGATGGGCTAAGTTGGGACACCCCTGCAGGGTTATGATCTTTCGAAAGCCGTGCCCGTGGTTATGTGTCGGATTGGAATTTGTTAATGTCCGGTTGTAGAAAACTTGATAGAGGATCCGAGATAAAACACACAACTGGGTGAGTAACCGTGACTGTCTCTTTTCACTTTGAGAAGAGAACACGGTGGGGTTATGTTTGACCCGTAGGTAGTTCAGGATCTTTAGCGATCACTACTAGTTGCGACCGTTTTGCGTAGATGCTCATCTTATTCTTGTACTCGTAAGTTAGCCACCACATATATTGCTTAGCCGCTGCTGCAACCTCACCACTTTACCTCTTCCTACCCATTAAGCTTTGATAGTCTTGTTACCCATGGTTATGGGATTGCTGAGTCCTCGTGGCTCACAGATACTACAACAACAGTTGCAGGTGTAGGTTTTCCGATGACTTGATGTGAGAGCGTTGATCGTTGTTTGGAGTTCTTTCTTCTTCTTCTTCTTCAGTCTTGGGTTAGGTTCCGGGTCGGTAGCCTGGGATAGCAGATGGATGTCGTGTTCTTTTCATTGTTTGCATCCGTAGTGGGATGCCTTGTATTGATGATGTTGTATTCTTGTGACTTGTATGTATTGTTGTATCCCCCATGTATGTATGTAATGGTATGATGTAATGATATCCATCTTGCTAAGCGCCCGAAATGCGGTTGTGCCCCAATCACGTAAGTGCCACGTGATCGGGATAGAATTGCATCTTGGCCCTGACAAGTTGGTATCAGAGCCTCGACCGACCATAGGAGCCCCTTGATTGATCGTAGTATGGTCGTTGTCGAGTCTAGCAGAAAACTTTTTTGGAGTCTAGTAATATCGGAGAGTAGGAATTATTTTTACTCCCCTGCCCCTTCGTCGCTCTGGTGAGGAATCTTGACGTAGATGTTTTGAATTACCCCTCTTCCCCTTCAAATTTTTTTTAGGATCACGTGGTTAGTTTTTGGTTGTTGCGTTGTCAGTTTTCATCTGGTGCATCTCTCGTCAAGTGGACTCGACCCTCTTCTTCTTGCAAGTTCAACCCTCAGTTCCTTTTAACCGACGGTGTTTCTTCGTCCGATGTGGTCTGTCTTTTTCCCACCCGCCCACCCATTTGCTTCTCGGAACCGGAGTCCTTAATCGAGTATCCATCCTACTCGTGTGAATCCTTCGCATTCTTTCCTCGGTTATTTCAACTGGTGAATTCTCCTCTCGTTCGATATTCTTCACCTCTTCTTCTTTTTCCGGTGGATTCGATTCAAGTTTTGGTGTTCATCATATTCTTTTCCCTCAGCTCAAATGTTTTCCCCTTGCTCGTTCGCCTCTCGCCATTTAATCATCCTGGAGCTCCGAAGACATTCCAGGAGATTCGTCTGTGTTCTAGTTAATTCGAGGTTGTTCCCTTCGGTGGGCTCATAACCCACAGGTCTTTTCCCAGGATCTTACCTGACTCTTCTAATTTTCCCGGAGTGTTCCGAAATTCTTTTCAAGCATGACGTAAGTATGGATTTCCATCAGTCACATGCCTTCTTCTAGGTCGCTTTTAATTCTTTTCATCATTGGTTCAACCTTCTTCTTTTAATCCTTCCGGAGTATTTCAGGAATTCTTTTCTTTGTGTTCCTCCGAAGGCCATCATTTCAGAAGATTTCTTCGTTCTCGGTTTTAAACTTCATCCTCCAAATATTCTTTATTGATGCCTCTTCGTTCATCTCACATTCTTCCGGTGCTTGTTCAAGTATTCTTTAATCAGTTCACAATCTCTTCGTTCTCGTCATTCAAATTGTCCTCAAGTGCTTTATTCTTCCCGGAGATTCATTCTCTTGTGTTCACTCAATCTCAATTCTTCATGGTGGCTTGTCCTCTTGCATCATTCAATTTCATTCCTTACGGTGTTCATTCTCATTCTTCACTCGATTTTAATTCTTCCCGGTGGTTTGTTCTTTCCTTCAGTCGGCTTCAATTCTTTACGCTGATCCACTCAAGAGTTCTTTTCCAGTGCTATCATATCAATTAATTCTTCTTTCCAATTCTACCGGTGTTTCATGAAGATTCTCGCAAGTTCGCGATATATCCCTTTTTATTCAATTTCATCGTGAATAAGTAGTATGCTAGTCCATTGCTTCTCATCAATTTAATTGGTGGAGGATAAGCATAACATAATTCTTATTCTTTTCATCAAGTTGATTTATTCCTTCCTTCGGAATTTGTTATTGATGAATAAATTCTAATTCCAAGTGTTTTATTCTTTCTTTTCCGGAGTTCAAAGTTTCTCGGTTATCTCGTCGGAACCCCGACTAATCATCGCAAGGCTTTAATCTTATTCTTTTTGTCCGTCATTTCTATGTCATCATCCTTCGTACCGGAGTTCCTCAAGGTGGTTCTTCATCATTTAATTCATTCTTCTAGTGTTCATCAAATTCTTTTGGTTCAAGCTCAAGCATTCTTATTCTTTTGCCTCTCGAGTGCAAATAATTCTCCGTATTCTTTTGAAGTGGAGTTTTGTATTTCTTTCTTCATTCTCATCTATTCAATATTTTCGTTGCGGCATTATTCACCTCAACTTTTGAGATGTTTAAATAAGTCCACAACAAGTTAATTCTTTTTGTTGTTGATTTTCTCAACAACTCCGTTCAAGTCTTTCTCTTATAAATTCTCGTTCATGTCACTTGTGCTCAAGTTGTCATCTTCTTCTCCATCCTTTTAATTCCATCATTTCAATTCTTCCGGAGGCATTGTGCTGTTGCTCTCGTTGAGTATCATCTCATATTTTTGAGTTCTTGTTCCATTCCATTCATGTTCAATCGGTGTGCTATTTCTTTCAGTTTCAGCAGGAGTGCTGCCCAAATTCCTTCGTGAAGATTTCTTTTCTATCTCTTTTAACCGGAGTGGTTTTCAATGTATTCTTGTTCCTTCAGCTCGTGTTCCATGCCTTCCAACCTAATTGGTTCTCGTGTTCCTTGTTCCTCTTTTCTAATGGAGCTTCTCTTTCTCGTTCATCTCCATTATATTCTTTCTTTCGAAGTTATTCATCCTCTCAAGGTTCTTTTCTTTCACTCTTTTTATCCTTGAAGAACTTTGTTCTTCCTTTTCCTTCCCGTCTTGTTCCTAAGATCTCGGGACAAGATCTCTTGTTAGTAGGGGAGTGTTGTGACACCCCGAGACCGATGCGCCAGGTATCAGTCAGTTATTCGTTGTTAGTGCCATGTCATCCTTGTGTTTTGTTTCTTGGTCATGGTGTAATTGCCTTTGTCATCTTGTTTTGCATTGTTCCTTTATTTGTTGCATTGCCTTGCCCATCTTGTCATATTGCATTTGTGCCTCTTGTCATTTTGCATTCTTCATGCTCATCATGTGCATTATGAGATTCATCTTGTTGTTTTACTTGCTCCATGTATAGTGTTGTTCTTAAACCCCTTTTCCATCTCTCTCAAACCTATCCATGCACCATCACCCCCTTCTTCAATTTGGCTATATTCCTAAGTGACATTTTTCTGGCCTATATAAATGTCCACATTTGTTCTATAAATCATACACCATGTCTTTGACCGCTCTGTCAATTTCATCATATTGAAGTTGTTTTGGTTGGGTTTTAAAATGGCTCAAGTTTGAATTGTGTTCAAACTTGAATTATTTTCTACCTCTAAAATGCCCAAAACAATTTATTCAAATGCTACATAATTCCAGAATTCCAGATATTTTTTATCTCATCCTAATTCCTTGCCAAACTCTCTAGCCTTTTCTTGCATTTCTGTTTGAAGAAATTGCTTAAAGGAAAAGAGAGAAAGAGAGAGCAGCCCATCGCAGCAGCAGCCTGGCCCAGCTCCAGCGCCTCCCGCAGCCTCCTCCCACTCTCCCGTGGTGAATCCACGCTGGACAACCGTCCAGGCCCCACCTGCAGCCTCTCCTTCCCCTGTTTTTCTTCCTCCTCCCGATCTCTTTTCTCTCACAGTAAAACCTCCAGGGGCGCTCGCACATGGCCACCGTGGTTTCACCACGATCCCTCGATGCCTCCTAGCCCTCCTATAAATCCAGAAACCCGCGCCCCTAGGGTTTCCCTCTCTCCACCGCCACCCAAGGAGCTCTCCCCTTCCCTCCTTCTCCTCCTCCAGGGAGGCCGGAGAGAGAGCGCCGGAGCATCGCGCTTCGTTGTCGGCGTGCTCTCCTCCGTCCCCACACCCCGAGACCTCGGCCATCTTCTACCTCGACGTCGGCTACTTCCTCTACATCATGGATCGGACACCATCGGCCACGTCGTCTCCCTACTCTGCTTCCTCTTCCTTCACGGTCAGAATTTCGCCAAGGTTCAGAGCTCCCTCCCGTCGTCTCCGGCGTGTCTCCGTCGACCTCGTCGTGTCATATGGTGAGCTGGGTAACGTCCCTTCATCCCCGTTCCTTTGTCTCGATGTTTGGTCACTCGCATGCCTCGCCTGATCATCGCCATGCCACGCGCCCGAGATGAGCTCCTGCTCGACTTCGAGGTCCCTAGCACCCGAGACGCTCGCTCACGCGCACGCACGCTCGTCCGTTCGAGCACACGAGCCACACCGTCGCGGGCTCACGCACCCGAGCACCACTTCTCTGCACGCATTGCCGCATGCCTCGCCCAACGCTTGCACGCATGATACGTCCAAAACGTATCTATAATTTCTGCTTGCTCCATGCCTATTTTGGGTGATATTGCTATGATATTTATACACTTCCATACACTTTTGATCATATTTGGACTAACCTATTAACTCAGTGCACCCCAGTGCCAGTTTCTGTTTTCGGCTGTTTTTGTATTTCAGGTTTTCACATTACGAGAACTGCCAGGAAAAATCCAGAAAAATTCTATAAAAAATCAGCGTTCCAGAAGCTACCGTGCACCCGAAGTACAGCCGGGGGGGGCACCAGGGCTCCAGGCGCGCTGGCGGCGCGACCCACCTGGGCCGCGCCGGGGGGGCGCCTGGGCCCCCCGAGGCTCCGCTGATGCCCCCCTTTGGCATATATTTAAAGCGTCTCCTGAAACCCTCGAGACGGGAACTCTTTTTCGCGATCTCATCTCTGTTCCACCGCCGCCGCCGCTTCCAAGATCGGGAGCACCAGGAGAACTCTTCCCGGCACCCTGTCGGAGGGGAGGATCAGCACCGGGAGCTTCTCCACCACCATGGACGCCTCCCGGATGAGTTGTGAGTAGTCTCCCTTGGACCATGGGTCCATGACCAGTAGCTATGTGATGTTCTCCTCCCGTTCTTGTGCTTCACTAATTAGTCCTCGTGAGCTGCCCTACATGATCGAGGCACATATGTAATCCTTATGCTGTTGCTATGATGAGTTTGCTGGGATCCGATGGATTATGAGATTATGTTCAGATTGTGTTTGAGTAATATATTTGATTCACCTCTTTTATATTTATGTTCGTAAGTAATTCTTGCATGTTCTCCGTTGTTATTTATTGCTTTGGCCAAGTAGTAGGTAGTGACTCCAAGAGGGAACGTTATGCTTGATTGTGGGTTCATGCCCCTCGATGACTAGTTTGAGTGACAGAAACATGAGTCTAGGGGATGTGCTGTTGCCACAAGGGGGAAAACAACGGTGCTTGTGCCCGTGGGTGCAAGGATTGTTTACTTTACGCAAAGTTCTTTTAATGCAGTTGTCTGTTGCTTTGAGTTTACACTACGGGTGGGACTCGCAACTTAATACCAGCGAGATGTTCTGGATAGATATCTCAAGGTGGATGATTAGTAGTAGATGCAGATGGATTTCGGTCTACTTACCTCGGCGTACCGCCCATGCTTTGAACCTCAACCTTTCTTGCAATATAGTCAGCATTGGTTTGCGCACATGGTCCTGTCAATTGTCGAGCTGTAATTCGTTTACCTCACATAGCTGTTTTATCGTCTTTTGGGAGAGAGACATCACTAGTGAACATCATGAGACTCCGGTCCATATTACCATCATTGATCACATCCGCTATTTACTTTTCCGCTTTTACTTACTATTGCAATTATATCTATCACTATTATCACTTGCGTTTGATCCTTTGTAAACTACAAGGCCGGAGGGATTGACAACCTCTGTGTACTCGTTGGGAGCAAAGTTATTTGTATCTGTGTGCAGGTCCATGTTGATTGCTAATATCTGGCGCCGTTAGCAGTTGACACCTTCTTGTTGAAACTGGGAGTCTCAGGGAAAACGATCCTTGGTATTGCCAAGGGAAAACTTCTGCTACACTGCATCTCAAACCTTCCACTTGGGGTAACCAACGAGGGGTGAGAAGCCACCTAGCAAAGCAATTTATGGCGCCGTTGCCGGGGACTCCACTCTTCAGGATAGGGGAGTTGCACGCTATCTTTTACCTTTGCTTTTAGTCTTGTTAGTTTACCTTTCAGTTTTTGCTTTAGTATCTTTTATCGAAAATCACAAAAATAGTTATCTTGCTTGCTTGCTACTATGGGTTCCACCGAGAACACCAAGTTGTGTGACTTCACTAGTCACAACAACGATGACTTTATCTGCACACCTATCACTACACCTGCCACTTCAGCACCTTCATATGAAATTAAACCTGCTTTACTGAACTTAGTCATGAAAGATCAATTCTCCGGTGCTGGAGATGATGCTGCTTTACACTTAAACAACTTTGTTGAACTTTGTGATATGCAAAAGTACCAAGAAATAGATGGTAATATTGTTAAGCTTAAGCTTTTTCCTTTCTCCTTGAGAGGAGGAGCTAAAATTTGGTTTCAGTCTTTGCCTAGAAACATCATAGATTCATGGGACAAGTGCAAAGATGCTTTTATTGGAAAATACTATCCACCTGCTAAAATTATCCAACTAAGAAGTAACATAATGAATTTTAAACAATTGGATAATGAACACGTTGCCCAAGCTTGGGAACGTATGAAATCTCTTATCAAGAACTGCCCTACTCATGGTTTGACTACTTGGATGGTTATCCAAACTTTTTATGCAGGCTTGAACTTTACCTCGTGGAACTTGTTAGATTCGGCCGCGGGAGGAACCTTTATGTCAACTACACTTGGTGCTGCCACGAAGCTTCTCGATGAGATGATGACCAACTATTCCCAATGGCACACCGAACGCGCTCCAACAGGTAGGAAGGTAAACTCTGTCGAGGAGATTTCCTCCCTAAATGAAAAAGTTGACTTGATCATGTCTCTACTTTCGAAGCAATCTTCTATTGATCCTTGTGATGTTCCTTTAAATTTTTTGATTGCTCAAGAACAAGTAGATGTGAACTTTAGAAACAATTTCAACAACAATGCTTATAGGAGTAACTTTGGTAGCAATCCTAGACCGTTCCCCTCTAATTCCTTTGGGAACAACAATGCTTATCTTATCACCAAGAACTACACCTAGAAAGATAGAGACTTGCCTGACTATGAGAAACTTCTAGAAATAGAGAAGGCCACTAAGAATTACATGCACACCCAATATGAACAAAACAAAACCTTCTCGAGGCAATTAAATGAGCATACTGCTATCTTGCAAAACATTAGTAGACAATTAGAAAGCATAAATATTGAGATTTCTAACCTCCAGACTAGGCTCACTATCACTGAGACCCAAGTTTCCAACATGTCCTACACACAAGCCACTTTGATAAACCAAATGGCAGCTAAACCCGAAGTGGTTGCACCCCTAAGGGAGGAAGAAGATAGAATTAAGAGCCTTCCTACCCACCACACCGTTGCTACTATCCAAGTTGTTGAGGATATCCAAACTCTTAGCACCCAATGCACTCCTGGTCCCATTAGACCTATTAATGGTGATGCTATGACTATAGAAACTACCAAACAAATGAACCTAAAGGACACCACTACCACTTTACTTGATGCTAGTGACCTTGCTTTTGATAATTGCACTCTTACCGAAGTTATTGATTTCCTTCACAAGATGTCTAGAGATCCCCGCACTAGCACGATTAACCTTGTCTTCACAGAGCATATCACTAATGCTCTTATCAAAGCTAGGGAGGAGAAACTTAGAGTAGAAGCCTCCATACCTAGAAAGCTAGAAGATGGTAGGGATCCTATGATAAAAATTAAGTTGAATAACTTCTCTTGCTATGCTTTATGTGATGTTGGTGCTAGTACCTCTGTTATGCCCAAAAGAATATATGATATGCTTAAATTGAAACCTTTTGATTCTTGTTCTTTTGGTGTTCCTCTCGTTGATTCTTCCATAAAGAAACCTTTGGGGAGGATCGACGATGTTCTTATCATTGTCAATGACAATTATTATCCCGTTGATTTTACTATTATGGATATTGAATGTGAACCTTCGTGTCCAATTATTTTGGGACGTCCCTTTTTACGCACCGTTGGTGCTATCATTGACATGAAAGAGGGTAATATAAAATTCCAGTTTCCTCTCAAGAAAGGGATGGAAGACTTCCCTCGAAAAAAGATTAAGTTACCTTTTGAGTCCGTTACACGGGCTAGCTATTCTTTTACTCTTGATAAAACTTGATCTCTATGCATTATGCCTAGCTTAAAGGCATAAAAGAAAGCGCTTTTGGGAGGCAGCCCAATGAATAAATTTTATTTTGTTTTTGTTGTGTCTTGATGTTGTTACTATTGTAGCATCATCATTGTATCTTTGCTTTTCAATTTTGTGCCAAGTATAGCCTCTGATTGCTAGAAAGTTCAAAAGTTGTGACGTGCTGTCCAGGAAACAGATTCTGTCCTTGGATAGAAAAATTCGTATAAAATCACCAGATCATCTTTTTGGTCTGAATTTTTTCGACAGCGTGCTCTATATAATTGTGTTTCGTGCATCTGTTCTGAGTTTTTTTATTAGAGTTGCAGAAGTGCCCCGAACAAATCATTTACTACCTGCTGTTCTGTTTTTCACATATTCTGTCCTGTTTTGCCTTTCCTTCATTTTGCAAACCTAGAGCTTGCTTTTTCTTTGCAAAAACCTTTTGGCAATCTTGAGAAACAGTAGAACTTCAAGAATATCTTTATTTCCAGCAAGGTACAATTATTTTATTATGGGTACTAACCTCGCTAATCAGATTATGATGAGTTGTGTATGAAGGGAGTTTTCAAGTGTGCGAGGGAAGATGATAAAAAGATTCAGGAGTGTCAAACGCTCAAGCTTGGGGATGCCCCCATGCACCCCCAAGAAATATTCAAGGAGACTCAAGCGTCTAAGCTTGGGGATGCCCCCGTGCATCCCCTTCTCCATCAACATTATCAGTTCGTCTTTCGTTCCACTATATTTTAATCACTTCATGTGTTATGTGCTATGCTTGGAGCGTCTTGCTTTTAATTTTCTTTATCTTTTCATAACGAGTCGGAACTCAGCTTTCTTTATGTGGGAGAGAAACACACTCCACTTCTACCTAGAACATAACATAGAATTTTCATGTCTATCTTTGTTGTGTGTGTTCTTTGTCTTTTAATAGCTACTATCATGTTCAGCTCTCAGTTTTCATGCTTATCTTTTTAAAGAGCTTTCGTTTAGTTGGTTGCTTGAACTCTCTTTAGCTATCATGCTTATCTTATTAAGAGAGTTTGCTTCCGTTGCATTGGTTGATATGTCTATGATAAAGATGCTACGTGCACGATGGCGCTTAGTAGTTCATGTTTTCTTATGGTTAGTCTCAAATAGCTGGGGGGTTCCCAATGTGTTATTGGAGTACCAACATGGTTTGTTTGCCTATGATGTGGTATGGTTTAGTAATATCTTCCTTCAAGAATTTATTTTGATTGACTTGGCGTATGCTCACGCATATTTAAGACTGTAAAGAAAGTCTGTCAAGCCTTGATGATCTTTTATTTCTAAGTAGCGATATAACTTCCATGCCTGATTCAATGTTGCTTTGTCGCTCTGCATGATTATGACCGTCATTGCTCTCTTAGTTGGTCGCTCCCAGTCTTTTGCTAACCTTCGCCTGTACTAAGCGGACTGATTGCTTGTGCATCCACATTCCTTTAAACCAGTTATGCCATATGAGTCCACCATACCTTCCTACATGGTATTTACCTGCCATTCCTAACGGAGACTTGCATGTGCCATCTCGAAATTATTCAAAGAAAAATGCATTCCTATTTTGTGCCTCTTTTGTAAGTTCATGAGGAAGTAGTGGTTAATTCATGATCTTTTTAAGTTGGACAAGCTTCACCCCGGGATTGCATGTATAATGTGCAAACCCATAATACGAGAAGGAACTGGCATTGAGTGCGCCCGGCTCAAAAAGATAATATAACAAACAAACCCTCCTTCACGCTTTGTTCATGAGAAATCAGAAAACTTTGGCAGTGATAAACAAAGGAGATTAAGAGGATGTGATCGTCCTCATTCGGGAGCCGTTCCTCAAAACTTGTCCATCTCAAGAAGTGATTGAGTTGTCTGCTAGCATTCGTTGACAAAACATGCATGATCTAAAAAAATTGTTACCTCTGTTTTAAAACCAAGAGCTCTGGTACATGTTTTGTCTTTGTTTCCGACTACGGGTTTTCAACCTTGCCAACAAAAGCCACAGTTCGAGAGTCTCCACCTTCTTTTAAAAGCACCAACTACTGAGAGCATGATTGTCATTCTGAGTGTAATGTGCATTGTCCCAAAGTAGCATTGTCTTTTGCATGATTGTGATATCGTTTATTCTGAAATCATTGTATCTAGTCATCACTTAAACCTTGGAGGTGCCCCTGCATTTATGTTTTGCTTCACTAAAGGGGGCAAGCTAGATATCACTTTATCATATTTGCACATCATGTTCATTACAAATCTATTTGATGTTTCAGTATCATATTGTAAAACTTTTAGTTCTTTGTGGTTTTCTCATGAGGCAACTTAATTACTACAGATTCATTGTCTCAGTAAGCTTTTGTCATATGACTATGAAAAAGTCCTATATGGTTAATAGCATGTCACCACAGAAATTATTCTTGTTATCATTTACCTACTGGAGGACGAGCAGGAATTAAGCTTGGGGATGTTGATACGTCCAAAACGTATCTATAATTTCTGCTTGCTCCATGCCTCTTTTGGGTGATATTGCAATGATATTTATACACTTCCATACACTTTTGATCATATTTGGACTAACCTATTAACTCAGTGCACCCCAGTGCCAGTTTCTGTTTTCGGCTGTTTTTGTATTTCAGGTTTTCACATTACGAGAACTGCCAGGAAAAATCCAGAAAAATTATATAAAAAATCAGCGTTCCAGAAGCTACCGTGCGCCCGAAGTACAGCCGGGGGGGCCACCAGGGCTCCAGGTGCCCTGGTGGCGCCCCCCCCCCCTGGGCCGCGTCGGGGGGGCGCCTGGGCCCCCCGAGGCTCCGCTGATGCCCCCCTTTGGCATATATTTAAAGCTTCTCCCGAAACCCTCGAGACGGGAACTCTTTTTCGCGATCTCATCTCTGCTCCGCCGCCGCCGCCGCTTCCAAGATCGGGAGCACCAGAAGAACTCTTCCCGGCACCCTACCGGAGGGGAGGATCACCACCGAGAGCTTCTCCACCACCATGGACGCCTCCCGGATGAGTTGTGAGTAGTCTCCCTTGGACCATGGGTCCATGACCAGTAGCTATGTGATGTTCTCCTCCCGTTCTTATGCTTCACTAATTAGTCCTCGTGAGCTACCCTACATGATCGAGGCACATATGTAATCCTTATGCTGTTGCTATGATGAGTTTGCTGGGATCCGATGGATTATGAGATTATGTTCAGATTGTGTTTGAGTAATATATTTGATTCACCTCTTTTATATTTATGTTCGTAAGTAATTCTTGCATGTTCTCCGTTGTTATTTATTGCTTTGGCCAAGTAGTAGGTAGTGACTCCAAGAGGGTATGTTATGCTTGATTGTGGGTTCATGCCCCTCGATGACTAGTTTGAGTGACAGAAACATGAGTCTAGGGGATGTGTTGTTGCCACAAGGGGGAAAACAACGGTGCTTGTGCCCGCGGGTGCAAGGATTGTTTACTTTACGCAAAGTTCTTTTAATGCAGTTGTCTGTTGCTTTGAGTTTACACTACGGGTGGGACTCGCAACTTAATACCAGCGAGATGTTCTGGATAGATATCTCAAGGTGGATGATTAGTAGTAGATGCAGATGGATTTCGGTCTACTTACCTTGGCGTACCGCCCATGCTTTGAACCTCAACCTTTCTTGCAATATAGTCAGCATTGGTTTGCGCACATGGTCCTGTCAATTGCCCAGCTGTAATTCATTTACCTCACATAGTTGTCTTATCGTCTTTTGGGAAAGAGACATCACTAGTGAACATCATGAGACTCCGGTCCATATTACCATCATTGATCACATCCGCTATTTACTTTTCCGCTTTTACTTACTATTGCAATTATATCTATCACTATTATCACTTGCGTTTGATCCTTTGTAAACTACAAGGCCGGAGGGATTGACAACCTCTCTGTACTCGTTGGGAGCAAAGTTATTTGTATCTGTGTGTAGGTCCACGTTGATTGCTAATATCTGGCGCCGTTAGCAGTTGACACCTTCTTGTTGAAACTGGGAGTCTCGGGGAAAACGATCCTTGGTATTGCCAAGGGAAAACTTCTGCTACACTTCATCTCAAACCTTCCACTTGGGGTAACCAACGAGGGGTGAGAAGCCACCTAGCAACGCACAACACCGAGGCTTGTCCGCCATGACCGTTTCTGAACCAAGCCGAGGCTCTGTTTCCGCACACCTTGCTGCCGCCCCTTGTTGCACTTGCGCACCTCGCCAGAAGCTGCTTCCGCCCGCACACCAGGCAGTCGCCACGCCTCGCCGCACACCCGCACACGACACCATCCGTCCAGTCGGCCGCCATGAACGGGCTGAGCCCAGCCTCGCCGGCCGCCTCCTCATCACAC
The DNA here is from genome assembly GCA_902687465.1 of Secale cereale. NCBI lineage: Eukaryota > Viridiplantae > Streptophyta > Magnoliopsida > Poales > Poaceae > Secale > Secale cereale. The sequence goes on along the minus strand of LR738711.1, from coordinate 835,125,786 downwards.
GCCCAACACCCGCTGCTCGCTCCCACCATCTCATGCAGCTGGTCCGTGTGCATGCGCGCACCCACACCACAATCCCGCGCGCCCGCCGCTGCCTTCTAGCAGCAGTAGCTGCCGCGTTCGCTCGGTGTTACCTGAGTTTTCTCGGTGCCTCCATGGCTGAAGCTTGCCACTTTTGCTGTTATACTTTCTTTCAGGCGAGCTCTCCTCAAGCACAACTCTGAAGCTAGCCCAGCTGGTCGTTTCATTGCACTCAAACCAGGAGGTCCTCGGTTCGAAACCCAGCTCTCCCCTTTTTTCCTCTCTTTTTATTTTTATTTTGCCTGCACACACACACACACATTCAGCTACTTGGGCCGAATCCTCATGTGGGCCCCTGCACCTTGATGCTTCAGGCCCGTGCATGTTTTTTTTTCTCTGCCTGTGGCTTTGTTTAATTTCCAGTGTATTGCATATTTACAGAATTGCCATTGCTTTATATTGTCTATAGCAATATCCATGCATCCAAATAAAACATGTCATATATGATAAATGCTTAGAATTATGTGTAGATTCATAATCTACAACTTTCATCCATATTTAAAATGTTTAAATAGCTGCTTGCATTAATTTGTACAAATAACATGTTAAAATGGTTTAATTCATAACTAATTAACCATAGCTCCAAATGTAATAAACTTTATATGTAAATGGGGTAGAATAATGTGTAGATTAACTTGGTGAAATTACTTTTGCTGTGTAACAACAATAAAATATGTTTTTAGGCAGAACAGTACTAAGATCAATAATTGCACATGGGGTTTTTCCGGAATTGTTGTTTGTTGTTCCGGCCTCATTTAAACTTGTCTAGATAGATAGGTTATATATGCTTCACCTCTTGCCATGTTTAAAAACATTTAATATTGTTGGGTACATAAACAAGAGTGAACTAAATACTTGAATGTGGTGTTTCCTCAATATGCAACTTGTTGCATATTGACTTCCACTTAATTTGTAGTATTGTTTGTTGCACTTTGCCATGCCATGCCTATTTAATCTTGTCATTCATCATACTTGCTTGAGCATATTGTCATGTTCTTGTGTTGTTTTTCTGTGCTTCCTACCTTGCCATGTATTGCATCATATATAGACTTGTGTTGTTTTTCTGTGCTTCCTACCTTGCCATGTATTGCTTCCTATATAGACTTGCATTGCATCATACCTTGCCATGTATTGCATCATATATAGACTTGTGTTGTTTTTCTGTGCTTCCTACCTTGCCATGTTTTGCTTCCTGTATAGACCTGTAGTGCATCCTATGTAGAACTGTCTTGCATCATACTTGGTTGAGCATATTGTCATGTATCGTGTGGTGTGTTTACCATGTTGCTTGCTTCTTCTCGTTAGTGCTTGTTCCGTTGCGTTCGTGAGGATTCGTTCGTCTACCCGTGGTTCTTCTTCAAGGCTTCTTCTTCGTCTTCTTCACGGATTCGTTCTTCTTCCTTGCGGGATCTCAGGCAAGATGACCATACCCTTGGATATCTTTACTATCATTGCCATGTTTAGTTGTCTCGATGTTATCGTTATATGTCACGCTACCCATCATTATTGTCAGCCCCTCTCCTTGTTGCCATGAAACCTCTAACCTTTGACACCTTCCTAGCAAACCATTATTTGGCTATGTTACCCGCTTGCTCAGCCCCTCTTATAGAGTTGTTAGTTGCAGGTGAAGATGAAGATTGATCCATGGCGGATCTTGTTGTTGGAATATCACAATATCTATTATTATTATTAACACACCTATATACTGGGCATGGGTGGAAGGCTTGGCCTTTTGCTCGGTGTTTTGTTCCACTCATGCCACCTTAGGAGCCGATAAACCGGCATTATGTTCCTTGATTTTGCGTTCGTTACATGGTTGGGTATATGGGGACCCCTTGACACTTCGTCTTTGAATAAAACTCCACCAGCAAGGCCCAACATTGATTTTATTACAACATAATAAAAACTTAATTAATTAATTAATTGCATAGGGAGTTAGTGCTACCCGAGGATTCTTTCTACATACAGGGGGGCCAGTGCTGATGGTGTTGGTCCCAAACTAGAGCCACATGCGGTGCCACCCAGTTATCTGGGGTCTTCGGTTACTGTACATATTGCTCATCCGGTCATGGCCTGAGACGAGATACGCGCGGCTACTATCAGGGTGTCGGCACGCCGGGAGGTCTTGCTGGACTTGTTTTACCATTGTCGAAATGTCTTGTGCACCGGGATGCCGAGCCTGATCGGATTTTCCCTCAGATAAGGGGTAATAATTATTATTACTTCAGCTGATCGTGAGAGCTTGTGATGGGCTAAGTTGGGACACCCCTGCAGGGTTATGATCTTTCGAAAGTCGTGCCCGCAGTTATGTGGCAAATTGGAATTTGTTAATGTCCGGTTGTAGAAAACTTGTCAGAGGATCCGAGATAAAACACACAACTGGGTGAGTAACCGTGACTGTCTCTTTTCACTTTGAGAAGAGAACACGGTGGGGTTACGTTTGCCCCGTAGGTAGTTCAGGATCTTTAGCGATCACTACTAGTTGCGACTGTTTTGCGTAGATGCTCACCTTATTCTTGTACTCGTAAGTTAGCCACCACATATATTGCTTAGCCGCTGCTGCAACCTCACCACTTTACCTCTTCCTACCCATTAAGCTTTGATAGTCTTGTTACCCATGGTTATAGGATTGTTGAGTCCTCGTGGCTCACAGATACTACAACAACAGTTGCAGGTGCAGGTTTTCCGATGACTTGACGTGAGAGCGTTGATCGTTGTTTGGAGTTCTTTCTTCTTCTTCTTCTTCTTCTTCTTCAGTCTTGGGTTAGGTTCCGGGTCGGCAGCCTGGGATAGCAGATGGATGTCATGTTCTTTTCATTGTTTGCATCCGTAGTGGGATGCCTTGTATTGATGATGTTGTATTCTTGTGACTTGTATGTATTGTTGTATCCCCCATGTATGTATGTAATGGTACGATGTATGATATCCATCTTGCTAACCGCCCGAAATGCGGTCGTGCCCCAATCACGTAAGTGTCACGTGATCGGGATAGAATCGCATCTTGGGCCTGACAATTCACCCCCCCCCCACTCTAGTCGATATACTGCACTTTCAATTGGTATCAGAGCAAGGTACTCCCCCGTTCTGTGTGATTCGGTTTAACCACCTGGAGTTTGCTATGTCGATGCAGGGATAATCAAAGTCTCCGCTGCGTGCCCCGTCTTGGATGGCACCGAATATCCCTACTAGAAGAACAAGATGCGCATGCACCTTGAAGCCATTGACGTGGACCTCTGGTTTGTCGTCAAGAACGGCGTTCCCAAGACTGGTGAAGGTATCACCCGTGCTGATGTCAAGAGGCTCGTTCAACTGGATTCAACGGCCAAGAACATCATCTGTGGTCATCTGACCAAAGGACAGTATGGTCGTGTAAGTGCCTTGGAAACATCAAAGGAAGTCTGGGCTGGCTCTCAAAGGTCAACAAAGGCGTCTCAACCCAGAGAGATCAAAGGATCAGTGTCCTTCGCAATCTCTTCAATCGCTTCAAGAGACATGACAATGAGAATGTCCAGCACACATTCGATCGTCTCACTGACATCACAAATGAGCTTCAGGCACTTGGCGCCACTGAGATCACCAAGCATGAAATCGTCAAGACCCTCCTGAGATCACTCGACAGCTCATTTGATATCCTTGCCCTGATGATTCATGAACGCCCTGACTTCAAGACTCTCGATCCGTCTGACATACTTGAGAGGCTCAACACACATGAGTTCCAGCTATCTGAGAAACGTGACATCTATGGTCCCAACTATGGCCGATCTCGCGTCTTAAAGGCAAAGGCTGTTTCTTCATCTGAAGAAGAATCTGACTGCAGTTCTGATGATCCTGAAGACATTGGAAAGGAGCTTGCCATGCTTGTGAAGAAGTTCCAGAAATTCACTAGGAAGAAAGGCTTCAGAAAGTCTTCACGATCCAGCTCAAGAAATGATGAAGCTTCTACCCATGACTACAAGAAGAGAACATGTCATAAGTGCAAGAAACCTGGTCACTACATCTCTGAGTGTCCTTAGTGGGACAATGAGAAGAAGAAGAAGAAGAGCAAGGAATATGATTCTGATGACAAGAAAAAGAAGAAATACTCAAAGTCTTCTTCCAAGTCTTCATCAAAGTATTCATCACACAAGAAGAATTCATCTGGCAAGGCTCGTGCGTTTGTTGGCAAGGAGATGGATTCAGAGGAGGAGTCTGCTTCTGAAGAAGCGGAGGTGGAGTCTGAGGAGGAGTCCGATTCTGGTGCTGCAAGTCTGACTCTAGCCACTGCCTACGTTGGCAAGTCCATCTTCAACACTGAAGACAATGGCCCCGTCCCCAACATTGATGATGAGGACGACGACTCTGCTCCCACCTACTGCTTCATGGCACGCGGTGCCAAGGTAAAATCATGTGATGCTTACTTTCAAACATCTAGTGAAGATGACTCTGATTGTGAATCAAAACCTAGCTACAAAACACTTGCTAAAATTGCCACTTAACAGCAAAAAGCCATGGAACATATTCAAAAATTGTTAGACAAAAGCGATGACCTGTTGGACGCGGAAATGACCCATTCTCAGTCCTTAATTGAAGACATAAAAATTCTTCATGTTAAGTACGAGGAACTTGAAGGTCTTTATGAATCGCTCTCAAAAACTCATGAAAAGCTTTCCCACGATTACCTTCAAAGGAAGCGAGAACTTGATAAATTGAAAGCGGCTCATGAAGATCTTCAAAAAGAAAATGAGTCACTCTGCGCACAACTGATCAGCTCCACTCAGGAAGAGTTTGAACCACCATGTCTAAAATTCATTGAGCGTGATAACGCTACATCTGTTGCTGAATGTTCTACTACTACCACTGTTGCAATATCTTCAACTGCTGATGTGGTAACTAACCCCTCTGCTGAGGATACCACTACTATTGCTGATGAAAATGCTAGGTTGAAGACTTTTCTTGAAATAGGGATGTACAAAAGCCTCAAAGGGCATCAGACTCTATGTGATATCCTCAAAAAGCAGATACTGAACCGAAACCCTAGAAAAGAGGGTGTTGGGTTCGACAGGAAAATGAATGTTGATGGTTCATACTGGAAGCCTGAGCAGTATCCCAAAACCACATGGGTTGTTGCAAAGGAACCGTCAGTGGATCCATCTACCCTATTTGGCTTCACTTGTGCTAATCCTATTATCATTGATGAATCCTTTGATGCAAACTATAAACTGTTTAAGAATCAAAATGGTGAAGTGTTTGCCAGGTATATTGGTACTAACTGCAGGAACGGGCCACCTATGAAGAAGATCTGGGTACCCAAAGGTTGTCTTGAGAAACTTCCAGCAAATGTTATCATGACACCTCTTAAGAAGAAGACAAACCCCAGACCAAAGGCTTCATACAGACAAAGGACTCACCTGAGTCACCCTAATGCCAATGTTTTGCAGGGAAACCATACTCAGACCCATGAATATGAGCGTGTTTCTTCAAACTGCTATATTCATAAAACAAAGAATTTTTCTGCCTATTCTTATGAGTATTATTCTCCTCCTGCAAGATTATTTGCTAGGGCTCCAAAGCCAAAATTCTCAGATGCTGCTCTTAGACTCATTGCTTCTAAGCCACCCCTGAAGATGTGGGTGGTTAAGAAGAACTAACTTTCTCTTACAGGGAAAGCTCTCCAGCCGAAAATCAAAGGCGTCTGATGCTATTGTTGGGGACCTAAAACACTTGTAGGGCACAAGATCAAATGCCCAAATGATTTACTGCTCATTCTGTTCATGAATCACTTGCTAATCTTCTTATCAGTCCTAACTTGGATCTAAGCTTTCATAATCCACTTGTACGTCAAATGTTTATGCTTCACAAAGGCTTTTGGTGAAGCCTATCCTCCTAACTGCATTGTAGGGAGTGACACCAAAGTCTTCGGAATGGATTATGGACAGCGGGTGCACAAATCATATGACTGGAGATCGAAGTCTTCTCATGGACTCAACATTACATCCATCTAACAAGAGTCACATCACATTTGCTGATACTGGTAAAAGCAAAGTGTTGGGTCTAGGTAGAGTTGCAATCTCAAGGGATCAACACATGGATAAAGTCATGCGTGTTGAATCTCTTGGTTTCAACTTAATGTCTGTCTCAGTGCTTTGTGACTTAAACATGATTGTGATATTTGGTAAATTTCGTTGCCTTGTACTAATGGAGTCCGACAAGTCTCTAGTATTTGAAGGATACAGAAAAGGTGATCTGTATATGGTAGATTTCTCAGCTGGACCGCAGATGGCCGTATGTCTTCTAGCAAAAGCTTCAGAGTGCTGGCTATGGCATCGGAGGCTAGGACATGTCGGCATGAGGAACTTGCACACTCTCGCAAAGAAGAAGCATGTCGTAGGCATCGAGGATGTCAAGTTCAAGAAAGATCATCTATGTGGTGCTTGTAAAGCTGGAAAGATGACTAGGGCCAAGCATCCCTCGAAGACAATCATGACGACAATGCTCAGCCTGAAGACAACCCTCCTGATGATGACAATGTACAGCAAGAGCAAAATCTTCGTCCAGCTCATCCTCGTGTTGCAAATGAAGTACAAGTTGAGAAGATAATTGACAGCATAAATGCACCTGGTCCACTTACTCGTTCAAGAGCAACACAACTTGCAAATTTCTGTGGGCACTTTGCTTTTGTCTCAATATTTGAACCCAAGAAAGTTGCTAAAGCTTTTATGGAACCCGAATGGATTCAAGCAATGCAAGAAGAGCTTCAACAGTTTGAGTTGAACAACATGTGGGAACTTGTCAAGCGTCTTGACCCTCGCAAGCACAACATAATAGGCACAAAATGGATTTATCGCAACAAGCAAGATGATCATGGTCAAGTTGTCAGAAACAAAGCTCGTCTCCTTGCTCAAGGATACACTCAAGTTGAAGGGTTTGACTTAGATGAAACATTTGCTCCTGTGGCTAGACTTGAAGCTATTCGTATACTGCTAGCCTATGCAAATCATCACAACATACTTCTGTATCAAATGGATGTAAAGAGTGCCTTTCTCAATGGAAGGATTGAAGAAGAGGTGTATGTTGCACAACCACCTGGCTTTAAAGATCCAAAACGTCCTGATATGGTATACAAACTCAACAAGGCACTGTATGGCCTCAAACAAGCACCTCGTGCTTGGTATGACACGCTCAAAGACTTCCTGAAGAGAAAAGGCTTCAAACCTGGATCCCTAGATCCCACACTCTTCACGAAGACATATGATGATGAACTGTTTGTCTGCCAAATCTATGTGGACGACATTATCTTCGGCTGCATTGACAAAAGATAAAGTGATGAGTTTGGTCACATGATGCAAGAGCAATATCAGATGTCCATGATGGGTGAGATGAAGTTCTTCCTTGGTCTTCAAATTCGACAGCAAAGCAACGGCATCTTCATATCTCAAGAGAAGTACCTTAAAGACTGCCTGAAGAAGTTTGGAATGCAAGACTACAAAGGGTACTCGCCGCCTATGCCAGCTAAACACCATGTGGGTCCCGACGCAAATGGTAAAGAGTTCGATCAAAAGGTATACCGCTCCATGATTAGTTCTTTGCTTTATTTATGTGCATCTAGGCCAGATATTATGCTTAGTGTTTGCATGTGTGCTCGATATCAAGCGGCACCAAAGGAGTCGCATCACTTAGCTGTGAAGCGAATACTTCGATATTTGGCTTACACCCCAACACTAGGATTATGGTATCCAAAGGGCTCAGAGTTTGATCTAGTTGGATTCTCAGATGTTGATTATGCTGGTGGCAAAGTTGATCGCAAGTCTACATCAGTCACATCTCACTTTCTAGGACGATCTCTTGTCTGTTTGTCTTCAAAGAAGCAGAACTGTGTATCACTCTCCACTGCTGAATCTGAATACATTGATGCTGGATCTTGCTGCGCTCAGCTTCTCTGGATGAAGCAAACGCTCAAGGACTATGGTGTCCATCTGAAGCATGTGCCACTCTACTACGATAATGAAAGCGCTATCAAGATTGCCAACAACCCAGTTCAGCACTCGAAGACAAAGCACATTGAAATTCGTCATCACTTTCTCAGAGATCATGTCATGAAGGAAGATATTGATATCATACACGTCAACACTGAAGAGCAACTGGCAGATATCTTCACAAAGCCCTTGGATGAGAAAAGTTTTTGCAAGTTGCGGTGTGAGCTAAATATCTTAGAATCCTCAAATGTCTTGTGATCAGGCACACATCCTAACACTTATGCATATTGATGACTTAGATGTGCAACACACGAAGTAAAGTATATCTTCAATCAATGAAGACTTACCTTCTAAGTGTGAATACATTAACATGGAATTTGACTTCGGAGCGCCACGATAATTATGCGCCGTGTCTGGGTCTAATACTTCTTATACGGTGGGTAACGCCACCACCAAATTCTTGTTTGAAGCATTTCTCGTGGCGTTACATTTGAAAAGTCTTCGCACTTAGTTTGTCTTCACATAGGATATATATATAGAGTTGTATTCTGTCCTCAACAGCATTCACATATAGCTATGTCTTCATATTTGAATCTTTTGGACTAAGTGAATGTGATCGGACCCTAACCTCTCTATGCTTTCTCATCTCACATTTTGTCTGTCCAAATCATATGCATTCTGCTGAAACAGTCGAATATCTTCTCTGCATCCTTGTCAGCAGAAGATACGAAGACAAACTTTAAATCTGATTTTAATGCTCCATCAGTTATGCCTGAAACCCGGAGAAGCCGGAACGACTACTCCGACAGTCGTGGTGTACGTGGGATCGTGGGACAACTCCCAATGCATTACATGACCGCCACGTGTCACTCGTACGTGAACCGTCAGGGGCACCTGAGTAATTACACTGTGCCGTCTCCCATGCCTATAAATGCACGTCCCATCACGGTCAAAAGTTTCTTCCACCACCTCTCCACCTCGAACAACCCTAGCGCCTCCGCTAGCTTTCGACGACGCCGGCGACGAAGCGCTTCGCTGCTGCAACTTTGTCGACGCCGTCCTCACGCCGGTCGCGGACATCTTCCTCTCCGTCGTCGCCGTAGCTGTCCTCCGTCGCCAAGTTAGGGCACGGACGACCAAACTGCTGGGCATCCAAGTCCTACCCCGTCTAAGCAGTTCATCGTGTGGTAAATAAACTTGCTTTTTACCATCTACTAGATCGATAAAGATTCATCTACTTTACCACAAGAGGTTTCTGCCTACTTAGATGTACAGATCTATCATGTCTGCATCTCATATCTTGCCTAGTACATTCACATATGCTTCAACTATAGTTAGATTTCTCACTTGTACTTATTCGTGGATTCGTACAAATCTGGAACCAACTCCCATGAGTGAATGTCTTCGCACTATGAGGTCAAAGTCTTCAAAACTGTTTTAATCTTCAAAACTTCTGAGAATGCATATGACCTCTTCCCCTTCCCTTGCATCTCTAATGCTGTCACAGGTACATGTCCGTAGGAGAATCCCTTGGTTCTCATAGTCTGCATTCATTTGCAGAGTTTTTGCAGCGTCACATTCATTCTCCTGAAGCTAGTTCCTGTCTGACCAGCAAACCGAAGCATTTGCCTGTTTTGAAGCCATTCAATTTGAAGCCATTCAGGTTGAAGCAAATGACAACTGACAAGACAGTAAGAAAGGGTGGCAGACAGCGTCGTGGCAACACCTCACGTGATTTGCCTCCTGATCTCAGTGAAATATACAAGACTGATCCAGAGGAGGATTATAATCATAGGAAGACCCGAATCCAATGGATTCGAAGATACTGGGGTGAACAATGGTTAAAATACAAGTTTGTGACCCCAGAGTATGCCGAGAAAAACGCCATCAAGCATACATGGGGAGATATCACTTATAAGAATCTTCCTCCCAAGACTCGTGCTGAAGCCATTGCTCAAGGCTTCTATCCCTGTATGGTTAGAGGGCCACAGCCTGCTGATGCTGATCCAAGCGCTCTGCTCTGGTGTCGCGACGATAATCTTTTCAAGCGAAATCTTCAATTCGCCAAGAACTCGGCCAAGGAAAACAAGAAGCTGTGGGGATTAGACTTCAATCGTGGCCCCTCTGCACCCCGCGCTGATGGCTCGCGCGAAGCTGAACCGAATCTGGTTGGGCCCTTCTACAACCTAGAGGGCCTCATCAGTCACATAAGGGTTCAAGGGGCAGATGTAGATCAGCCTGAAGCAGATGATGACTCTGAAGAAGCACCTGTCACGCCGAAGCCTCAGAAGAAGAAATCAAAGGCTTCAAAGGCTACTCCACCAAGAGCTTCAAGAGTGAAGCCTTTGGCCACTGCTCCACCTGCACCAAGTGTGCAATCTGAGAAACACTCCAGAATTTCCAAGAGCAAACAGCTGAAGAGGAAGCCAACGCGCAATCCCAGTCCAGCTCTCACTCCTGATGCAGTACTGAAGACTGCGAATGAATCCCTTGATCTCTCAAGTGATGAAGATCTTGGAGATGATGCCTTGGAGCTTTTGATCAAGAGCAAGCAGGATGCCGAAATCTTCAATGATTTGCCGCTCTTTGATGTTGAAGTGCTCAATAACTTCATTGATGAATGGTTTGACACTCCCAACCTGAGCTTCGATGATCTTCAACTTCCAGTTGGCCTAAGCGTCTCCTTCCATGGCGCCATTGCTTCCGAGCTAGCTCTGGCTCAAAGAATTGTTGAGCTGAAGCAAAAGATAGATTATGAAAAAGCTCAGTTCAAGAAGCATATGAACAAGCTCAGTGTGCAAGAAGTTCAAAACTTCAAGGTTATGATGCAAGAGCTCAAGGAAGCCTTTCACCAGCGGCGTGAAGAAGCTAAAGGTTCACGTGAGCGCATCAAGGTCTTGGCTACAAAATGCATCCAAGCATTCAATGAAGCTGAAAAGCACAAGGCACTTGGACGTCCTGGCATTGATCCAAGAATGGCTGCCAAGAAGAAGAACAAGCAGTCTGTGCCCGAAGCTGAAGCATCTGGGCAGGAAATGCCTCGCATAGTCTTCCCTGCGAGCATGACTGGCACGAAGCCTAAGGAAACACCAACCGCTTCAACGGTCAGGAAGACTAAGGTGGATGAAGCTGATGCTCGCAAGCGTAAGCAATCTTCTGATGAAGCTCCACCCACCAAGAAGCGAAATACCAAGAAGGATAGGGTTGCTTCCAAGGAGCCTATCTTTGTCGAGCCAATCTCAGTTGCTCGCCCTGCTTCTGCCAAGAGAGAAAGAAGACTGACAGTTCATGAGCCTGCTCCCACAGAGGCTGAAGACATTCCAGCTGTCGACCCCACCGCAGCTGAAGACATTGGTCCTCAAGACAATGTTGAAGATGATATCGTCCTTCCTCAGATCGAGTACAACATCGACTCTTCGCCTGTTCTCACGAACAGTGAATGCATCAGCATTGGTCATCCATTGACGCCAATTGCTCAGGATGACTCGTGGGCTGATCACCCACGGGAAACCCAAAAACTCCCCAGCAAACTCAAGACACAAGTATGGTGTCTGAAGACGAAGACTTTGAGGCCCAACAACCTCCATCTCCTCAGGCGTCGCCAGCGTTTCGCAGGCTTCTCAAAGGACCAAGGCCTCAAGTCACTGCCTCAACAGCTCCAAAAGGAGTAGAGAAACCATCTGCACCTGATGCTGCTCCTACTGGAAGCCACTCAGAATCGGAAGCCAAAGTGGCTGAAGATATTCCGGCTGCATCAGCCGAAGAAGAAGAACCCCAAGTTGCTGAAGATATTCCGGCTACATCAGCGGAAGAAGAACCACCCCAACAAGAAGAAGAAAGTACTGCCGCACCACCTGTTCTCGAGGAGAACGTGTCCGACCATCCAGCTCCTAAAGTGGAGGTAACAAATTCAGAGGCTGCCACCACCAACGCTGAAGCCAATGACGTGGTCATGGCTGAAGCTTTTGTGGCACCTGAAGATACTGTGGCGCCTGAAGAAGCTGCACCAGAAGCAAATCTGCAGCTTGAAGACAATGCCTCTGCTCCTATTCCGCCTCCACGGCCTTATACCATTGAGCAAGCATACAACAAAGATGATCAGCTTGTTACTGTCCGGTGGCCCATTCTGATTCCGCCACCTACAACTGAACCACGTGCTGTTGGTCCTCAGTTTGATCATCATATTGCACACAGGCCCCAAGTTCACAAGCCTAAGCCAAGACTGCCAAGGCTTCCGGGTATTGCAACATCTTCAGGGTCATTCAATGCCAATAGCTTCACTGTGCACAACACCTTCTTTGACAGTGCCAAGAACCCATATTCCAAGCCAAGAATATCATTAGATAGGTTCTGGAGCCATCAACAACGTAGCTACTACTCAAGGGTACTATATAATCAAGGCCGCATTTTCCCTCATATGTGTCTTGACACTGAAGCTATTGCTGGTCTGCCCTGCTTGGAGGAAGCCCTTGACTGCTTCCGTGATGCTGGCCTTCTCAATTTTGTGTTGGATAAAGAGCATTGGAATGAAGAACTGCTTCTGCAATTCTATGCAACACTTCACATCCGAGGCTACAGCGGGGATCCGAAGACATGGGTCCTTGAGTGGATGACAGGCAATGTGCATCATGAAGCAAAAGCATTTGATCTCATTGAGCTCACTGGCCTGCCCACTCCAGGAGACCTGTATGAACCTGGCTGTGAACTGCACACTGAAGCCTTGGAGAGCATCTTTCAGAAGCGTAAGCCCAACATGAGCCAAATGCTCAGCATGATGAAGCATCTGCCAAGTGATGCTGAATATCCTAAGGAATTCTTTTTTGAAGACCTTGAGTACCTGCCACGCACCATCTATCACATTATAAGGCGTACTCTATGGCCTGTCAAAGGACATTCTTCATCAGCCAAGCTTGAAGGCACTATGAAGAATTTGGTCTTCTATATCTTCAATGGCATCAGCTTCAATGCTCAAGATTTCTTCATCGGGCAAATGGCCACATCTGGAGCTGATCTATTTGGACTAAAAGTTTATGCCCCTTGGATAATGCGCCTCATCAAGTTGCACTCAGCTGTCACTTATCAACCCTCTGCGCGCAACCATCAGATTTTCTTGCCTGAGGTTGATATGTCAGCTGAAGCCATTTACCAAGAGCCTGCTAAGGAGCCACTTAGTCTTCACAACGTTGATAATCAAAGCTTCACTCAGCAGATTGAAGGGGTCCCAACAGTCTCACGCGTCTATCCTCTGGCTGGCCGTACTCGTCTACCTTGACACGCTGAAACCGAAGCCACTGAAAGCACCATTGCTCAAAGGCCTCAGAAGCGATCTCGTGTCCTGAACAACCGAGAGCTTCTTGTAGATCTTCATCAGAAACAGGACAAGCATCACCTTTGGTTAAAGCGTCAGATGCAAAGCCTCTTGGTGGATGTCAATCGCATTCGCAATCTTGCCACCAAGAATGCTTTTGTTGCTCATGAAACATGCATGCGGTCTTGGAAGAGTTTGACTTTACTGAGTGCTGAAGCGGATCTTCAAGACGATGGCTTCATTGAGAGATTCAAGTTTGACAACACTCCTCCAAGGACTGCTGTTATGCGTCGCACTCCATCCCTTGAAGACTCTGAGTACTCTTCCTCCGCTGCAACAATTGACGCCAGGGTGATCGATGATCAGGATGATGCTACTTCACCACCTACTACTTCAGCGCGCATCGACACTGCACCAACCACCTCTGCACTGCCAAACGACAACACCGACCCTGCATCCTCTTCTGCTCCACCTGGGAACGAGTAGAGGCTCTATGTCTTCAAACCTTTTTGGTCTTTACTGACAAAAGGGGGAGAAGCATATGAGTTGATAGTCTTCAAGCGGGTCCATATGGGCGGGTGCTTTATAATTTGCCTAGTGCTTACAACTCTCGTTTTGCTACATTTGGTTATTTGAGTTGTAACACTTAAACTGATGGTCGTCTGCCACGTTTGTTTTGCTACTCTGTAATGCGATGATAAATTCCGCATCTGCTACCTTATATTCCGCACTTAGTCATTTCTGCAGATGTCCATTTTTCATTGTGCATGTCATTATCTTCGATATATCAATTATGCATGATGAATTGTCTTCATAAGTTGAAGAGGATCTCCACAAGTACAACCTGCCATGTGCATTTGCATTCAAAGGCAAATCAACTATATGCACATCTTCAGGGGGAGCCTTTTGCTACTTACGAAGACAATACCTTTATCCTTTACAATTTCACATATCTTTATCCCCGTTGAAAACTTCAACCAGTTTGTCATCAATCACCAAAAAGGGGGAGATTGTAAGTGCATCTAGTGCCACCCCTAGTTGGTTTTGGAGTATTGACGACAAACCTGGTTGAGGGACTAATGTGTTTGTGAGAATTGCAGGATAACACAGGTAGTAGTCCCTCATTGATTCAGTTAACCTACCGGAGATGACCCCTAAAAATGTATGAAGACATTGATATCATTGGTGGTATATGAAGATAATCGTATTGAAGACTCTGACATGAGAAGACATTGAGTGAAGACTATGGAAAGCGAAGATGTAGAGTTGTCGCTGTTTCCTTTTCTTCTTTGTTGAGTCATAGGAACCACCGCACTGTTAAGTGGGGTCCAAGTGAACTAAGTCAGAGTGACTGATGTGATGCTCAACCAAATCCTATGTCTTCGAGCGAAGACTATGAGAGCAAATCTTATCCAGAGGCGGATGAGTCAGCTTTACTTGGAGCTCAAGTAAAGTTGTCGTGTGTGTTTGAACTGACTGTTGGAACACGTGTTAGTTCCTTAGTGACCCAGGGTCACTTCGGACAAATCAGGTCGGGTTGCCTAGTGGCTATAAATAGCCCACCCCCTACACCATAAATTGGTGGCTGCTCAGAGTTATTACACGGCTTTTGTCGTTTGAGAGCAACCCACCTCCGAAGCATTTGAGAGAGAAATCCTTACGAGGACAAAGCCCAAACACCCAGAGCCAAAGAGTGTTAGGCATCACTGAAGTCTTTCTGTCTGTGTGACCTGAAGACTTATTACACTTGAGGACTGTGTTTCCTCCAGCCAGTTAGGCGTCGCGTTCTGAGCATCCAAGAGTAATTGTGGATTGCCGGTGAACGAAGTCTGTGAAGGTTTGGAAGTCTACCTTGAAGACTTACCAGAGTGATTGGGCGAGGACTAGGTGTTCTTAGCTCAAGGGGAGCAAGGTGAAGACACGATCTTCTGAGTTAAATCTCAGCCTCCCTAACCAGACGTACAGTTGTCACATCAACTGGAACTGGTCTAACAAATCACTGTCTTCCCCGAGCTATTGGTTCTATCCTTTCCTTCCTTTTACTTACAGCTTTATGTTGTGAAGACATTGCATGTTTGCTTTATCTGATTGTCTTCACTGAGTATCTACTTGTTGTGATTGGCTTCATTCCTTCTTCCTTTGTGATCACTACTGCCTAGTTGCTATTAGTCTTCATGCTTTCACTTCATTGAATACGTGACTATGGCTTATCTAGTGTAGTCCACTTTCCGCTGCATACTAATAGGCTTGAGCTTATCGTTTGTCTTCGAAACTACCATGTTTTGAAGCATTTCATAAAAATCGCCTATTCACCCCCACCCCTCTAGTCGATATACTGCACTTTCAATTGGTATCAGAGCAAGGTACTCCCTTGTTCTGTGTGATTCGGTTTAACCACCTGGAGTTTTAGCTATGTCGACTACAGGAATGAAGACTGTGTCATGCCCCATGTTTGACGGTCAAGAGTATCCCAAGTGGAAGGCCATGATGAAGAAGCGTCTCATGGCGATCAACAATGAGCTGTGGACCGTCACTGAGATTGGTCTTACCGATCTATGCAAGAGGGCAGAAGCTGATGATATTCGCAAGTTCACCCTTCTCAATCTCACAGCGAAGGACGTCATCTGCTCCTGTCTATCTCAAGATCAGTTCAGAAAAATCATGCATCTCGATCATGCATAACGATACCCACCGCGAGCCTCAACACTCATTGGTCCACATACATCAGTATGTATGATTTCCAACAAATCAGTTGCTCACTCCATTGTTCCAGAGAACGGATTTTTAGTCATCTTGCCCATGAGACATGGTTCGCAAGCACCAAGTGATTCCAAAAGTCCATCATTATGGAGTTTCTTCATGCGCTTTACACCAATATGACCTAAACGGCAGTGCCACAAATAAGTTGCACTATCATTATTAACCTTGCATCTTTTGGCTTCAATATTATGAATATGTGTATCACTACGATCGAGATCCAACAAGAATAGACTACTCTTCAAGGGTGCATGACCATAAAAGATATTACTCATATAAATAGAACATCCATTATTCTTAGATTTAAATGAATAACCATCTCGCAATAAACAAGATCCAGATATAATGTTCATGCTTAACGTTGGCACCAAATAACAATTATTCAGGTCTAAAACTAATCCCGAAGGTAGATGTAGAGGTAGCGTGTCGACGACGATCACATCAACTTTGGAACCATTTCCCACGCGCATCATCACCTCGTCCTTAGCTAATCTTTGTTTAATCCGTAGCCCCTCTTTCGAGTTACAAATATTAGCAAATGAACCAGTATCAAATACCCAAGTGCTACTACGAGCATTAGTAAGGTACACATCAATAACAAGTATATCACATATACCTTTGTTCACTTTGCCATCCTTCTTATCCGCCAAATACTTGGGGCAGATCCGCTTCCAGTGTCCAGTTCCTTTGCAGTAGAAGCACTCAGTTTTAGGCTTGGCTCCAGACTTGGGTTTCTTCGTGGGAGTAGCAACTGTCTTGCTATTCTTCTTGAAGTTGCCCTTCTTTCCCTTGCCCTTTTTCTTGAAACTAGTGGTCTTGTTTACCATCAACACTTGATGCTCCTTTTTGATTTCTACCTCCGCAGCTTTGAGCATAGCGAAGAGCTCGGGAATTGTCTTCTGCATCCCTTGCATGTTATAGTTCATCGCGAAGCCGTTATAGTTTGGTGGCAGTGATTGAAGAACTCTATCAATAACACTATCATCGTCAACTTTGCATCCAAGTTGAGTCATATGATTATGGTACCCGGACATTCTGAGCAAGTATTCACCGATAGAACTGTTCTCCTCCATCTTGCAGCTGTAGAACTTAATGGAAAACTCATATTTCTCAATCCGGGCATTTGCTTGAAATATTAACTTCAACTCCTGGAACATCTCATATGCTCCATGACGTTTAAAACATCCTTGAAGTCCCGGTACTAAGTCGTAAAGCATGGCACACTAAACTATCGTGTAGTCATCAGACCGCGTCTGCCAGACGTTCAAAGCGTCTACATTGGCGGGAGGGGGCTTGTCACCTAGCGGTGCTTCAAGGACATAATTCTTCTGTGCATCAATGAGGATAATCCTCAAGTTATGGACCCAGTCCGTGTAATTGCTACCATCATCTTTCAACTTAGCTTTCTCTAGGAACGCATTAAAAATCAAGGGAACGGTAGCACGGGCCATTGATCTACAACAACATAGATATGCAAAAACTATCAAGACTAAGTTCATGATAAATTAAAGTTCAATTAATCATATTACTAAAGAACTCCCACTTAGATAGACATCCCTCTAGTCATCTAAATGATCACATGATCCAAATCAACTAAACCATGTCCGATCATCACGTGAGATGGAGTAGTTTTCAATGGTGAACATCTTATGTTGATCATATCTACTATATGATTCACGCTCGACCTTTCGGTCTCCAGTGTTCCGAGGCCATGTCTGTACATGCTAGGCTCGTCAAGTTTAACCTGAGTATTCTGCATGTGCAAAACTGTCTTACACCCGTTGTATTTGAACGTAGAGCTTATCACACCCGATCATCACGTGGTGTCTCGGCACGGCGAACTTTTGCAATGGTGCATACTCAGGGAGAACACTTGTACCTTGAATTTTTTGTAAGGGATCATCTTATAATGCCACCGCCGTTCTAAGCAAAATAAGAAGCATAATAAGATAAACATCACATGCAATCAAAATATGTGACATGATATGGCCATCACCATCTTGTGCTTTTGATCTCCATCTCCAAAGCATCATCATGATATCCATCGTCACCGGCTTGACACGTGATCTTCATCGTAGCGTCATGGTTGTCTCGCCAACTGTTGCTACTACTATATCGCTAACTTATAGTGATAAAGTAAAGTAATTACATGGCCTTCGCAATTTATACAATAAAGAGACAACCATAAGGCTCTTGCCGGTTGCCGATAACTTTACAAAACATGATCACCTCATACAATAACTGTGACGCCCGAGACTGACGTCCCAGAAGATTCCAGAAGCTTCCCGAAGATTCCAGATGTTCCGGGTTGCCCGTGTGTTCTTTTGTGCTTGTGTTATTTATTTTTGCATTGCATCATGCCATCATGTCATTTTTTTATTTTGCATCTCAACCTAAATAAATCGTGTGGACCTCCAGTCCATTTAAATCGAGGGAAGAATGTCTTCTCTTTATAACATATAAAAGCCTCTCAATATTATGGAGCTATATTAATAATTATTCCATTTGTTGGAATTCACCGTAACACACTTGCATATTTTCCCCATGTCTTTTCACTTCGAGTTTCACCTTCAAACCTTGCCAATATTTCTTTTCCGTTGTTTCGAGGTTCCTCCAAAAATTTGAACATTTTTGGAGACTTCAATATTCAAGTCTTAGTTCAAACTATTTGAATTAAAATTCAAATATGTTTGAATTATTTCTCCGTTCACGCCTTTTTCTATTTTCTCGGACAATACTCTTTTTATGCTGCCCGAGAAAAATACCTCCTTGTGTGCTATCTTTTTCCTCTTCCCTCCTCTTTTCTTTCTTCTCTTTCTTCTCTTTTATTTTCTGCTAAAGAAAATAAAAAGAAGAATAAAGGCAGCCTTCCGGGCCATTCCCTGGCCCATCCTTCCCTCCAGCCATCCAACTCCCTTCTCCTCCCTCTTTTGGCCCAGGCCCCAGCGGCCCATGCTCCACCAGGCCAGCTAGCCCGCATACTCCCCACCGAAACCCTAGCCCTTCGCACTCACCTCCCGCATCTCCCTCTCCCCCTCGTGCGACGCCGCCGCCACCCGTTCCCTCGCACGCTCGATCTGGCCCGAGCCCGTTCCCTTCTCCCTCTGCCTCGACCTCCCCTTCTCCCTCGCTCTGCCCGATCTAGATCGGCAGCCTCCCTCTCTCCCTCGAGCCTGCTGGCTCCCTCCTCCCTAGCGACGCGAAGCCAGGCGCCCCTCCGCCCTTAGGCCGCGACCCTCCAGCGCGGTTCCTCCTCCCTGCGCCAGGAGCGCTGCCCCGAGCGCCATGGCCGTCCAGGCTTCCCTTCCCGCGAGCTGGCCAGAGGCCTCCTGCCGAGCGCCTCGGCTGCCTCCTCGTCCCGACCGTCCGCCCCAGATCGGCGCCTTCCCGCCGCGGATCCAGCCAGAGCGCCCGGCGGCCCCCTCCCGGCCTCGTTCTGCCCGCGGCCAGGCCGCCTCCCGGAGCCCGGCGCCGCCCCGTCGTCCTCGCGCCTCTCCTCCAGCGAGCTCCAGCGCCGCCTCGCCTCGCCATCCGGCCAGGAGCCCAGGCCGGCGCCCCCCTTCCTTCCAGAGCGCCCGCAGCCGCGGCCGGAGCTGCTCACTCCGTTCCTCCCTTCGCCACGACGCCGTCCAGAAGCCGCGCCGCTGCACCTCTCCTCGCCCGAAGCTCCGATGGCGCCCCTCCACTTCGTCCCGTCTTCCGGTTCCCGCTGCTGCTGCTGTGAACGTGGCCGTGGCCGCCTTGTTTTGTTTTGTTGTTTGTGCACTGTTGTTGTTTTTGTCAAGTGCACCGCAGGCAGACCCGATCTCCGAATACGCCAAGTTCCTCTACGGTTTTGTGTACATCTACGGGAGTGAGCATGTCTACGAACAAGATCCGTGAACATCTACAAAACGCTCCGTGTACGCCTACACGACACAAGACGATGCGACAAGTACCCCTTCGATGCGCCGAGACCAAGTTCCACTACGTCCACGACGACCCGAACGACTACCGTCGCGTGTACCACTACCGTCGCCCGGAAGCACCATGTACCACAACCGTCGCCGAAACCTCAAGTACCTCTACGAACGAACGGAACGAGTACATCTACCGTCGCCCGAGAACAACTACTTCCTCTACGAGTTGCGAGAACGACTACTTCCCTCTACGGAACGACTCCTTCCTCTACGAACTCGAACCGCCCCGAAACGCACGCTTCAAAGGTATAACCCCGAGACGTGCCCGTGACCCGTGTGATGCTTGCTTGTTGTGGTGTGAATTGTCTTCCTTGTGCTTCGTGCCCGTTCCGACCTTTTGTCTTGTTCCTCGGTTGCCTCGCCACCGACTCGTGGGAACCCGGCAACGGGATCACCCCATCATCCTGTTCAACTCGTTCACTCCACCTTTTGTTTTGCACCGGTCCCTCAACGAGTTGCCGGAACCGATATGATGCGTTGCCTCATTTCGGATCGTTGCCGTGGCACTCTTTTCTTTCCACCACGGTGACAAATGCTTCTTACCTCCTTTAAGTCAACCTTTTAATAAAACTTGCATAAACTTGTTCATGTCATCCGCATCATGTTAACAACACTAGAATGTTGAATTGTTGTTGCTTATAATTATTAAACATGCTCATGGGGATTTTTCCGGACTTGTTGTTGTTATTCTCCGGCCCCATTTAAATTGCCTTAATAGTATAGTTTCTTTATGCTTCACCTCTTGCCTTGTTAAAAACATTTAACCTTGTCTTGTAAATAATGAGAGTCAACTAAATAATTAATATGTGGTGTTTCGTCAATATGCAACCCGTTGCATATTGATCTCCACTTAACTTGTAGTATTTGTTTGTGCACTTTGCCATGCCTTGCATATTTAAACCGGACATGCATCATACTTGTTTGCGCATCGTATGCCATGTTGATGTTTGTGTGTTTACCGTGTTGTTTGTTTTCTTTCCGGTTGTTCCTCTTGTTAGCTTCGGTTTCGTTCCGGAGTTGTGAGGATCCGCTCGACTGTTGCTCCGTCTTCTTCTTGGATCCGTTCTTCTCCCTTGTGGAATCCCAGGCAAGATGACCGAACCCGGATACCATTACTATCTTTGCCTATTGCTAGTAGTCTCGATCTATAGTTTTGCCTCGATGCCCATGTTCTTCTTGTCAGCCTCCTACTTGTAACCAATTGCCATGTTTAACCACCCTACCTACGCAAACCGTTGCTTGGCTAAGTACGCTTCACTCAGCCCTTCTTATAGCATTGTTAGTTGCAGGTGAAGATTGAAGATGCTTGCTTCATGTTGAAGTTTGGTTGGGTTATATCACACTATATAAATGCTTAAAATAATGAAATCATCTATATACTGGCAGGGTGGAAGGCTAAGCCTTTTGCTTGGTGTTTTGTTCCACTCATGCCGTTAGGAACCGTATAAGCCGGTATTATGTTCCTTGATTATGCGTTCCTAACACGGTTGGGGTGTATGGGACCCCCTTGATAAACCGCTAAGTGCTAAGTCTTTTCCAGCAAGTCCCAACATTTGGTACTATTTGCCTCATAATAACAACTTAATTAATTAATTAAATTTGCATAGAGGGTCGCTCCCTCGAGGATCCTTTATTTCTACATAGCAGGGGGGGCCAGTGCTGATGGTGTTGGTCCCAAACGGGGGTTCTGCGGGGCCGCCTTGGGGCAACCCGAGGTATTTGGTATCCACCCGTAGAATCGCCCATCCGGTCGTGTCCTGAGACCTAGATACGCGCGGCTACTATCAGGGTGTCGACACGCCGGGAGGATTTGCTGGATTAGCCTTACCTTAGTTCGGTTTAACTTGAGCACGGGATTCCGAGAATACTCGGGTCTTCCCAACTATGGAGTTGCGACTCCGCGGATCGTGGGCTTGTAATGGGTCAAGTTGGAACACCCCTGCAGGGTTTGAACTTTCGAAAGCCGTGCCCGCGGTTATGTGGCAGATGGGAGCTTGTTAATTCCGGTTGTAGATAACTTGACACAATGTTTCAATACACTAGCAGTGTGTGTACCGTGACTGTCAATTTCCGAATAGGGATTCGGGAGTTGAACACGGTGGGGTTATGTTTGACCGGCTTTAGCTAGGATCACTTCGTGATCATCTTTCGACCGATGCACTTCTCTTCTCGCTCTCTTTTGCGTAAGTTAGTGCTAGATGCTGCTGCAGACTCTTGTTTGTTCCTTCACCTCATGTTCTTTCTTCAGCCTTATCCTCACCCAAGGCTTAAATAGTCTTGTTACCCGGGAACGGGATTGCTGAGTCCTCTGTGGCTCACAGTTACTTCACCACACCAGATGCAGGTTCAGCCGAGTTTGATGCAGGAGTTGGTTCAAGTGCTTCACCAGGAGCTCGATGAAGAGTGTGGCCGTTTTGCTTGTGACGTTTCGATGTTCAGTAGTGGTTTCTACTAGGATTCGATCCTGACCTGTGGCTTTATGTTGTTTTGGTATCTTTCTTTGGATCTTCGCCCGTAGTCGGGTTGTGATGTTCTGAATGATGATTGCTTATGTAATGTATTGTGTGAAGTGGCGAGTGTAAGCCAGCTATCTCCTTTTGTATTTTAATCCCTCTTTTACATGAGTTGTGCAAAGATACCAAACTTGAGATCATTCTAGGATGGGCTTATACCTTTAAGTCGTGCCTCGACACGTAGGAGGTATAGTCCCATCCTGGGCATTACAAGTTGGTATTCAGAGCCTTCTCCGACCTAGAAGCCCCCACTGATTGATCGAATCGTTGACGGTTGAGTCTAGGCACACACTGAAAACTTTTTGAGTCCTATATTATATCGGAGAGTAGGATTTCTTTGCTTCTCATCCCTTTCTCTCTGGTGAGGACTCCTGACGATTACTCTTTTCTCTTCTACTTTCAAAAATTGCACCAAATTTTTTTAGGATCCCGCGAGTATTCTGGGATTGTTTCGATGTTCTTGTGACAAGGATATTGTTCTCGATGCCTCCTGTTACCGAGGAGTTGAGCTTCGGGGTATCATTGACACAAGCATATCGCGGCAGTACTAAATACTTAAGACGGCCGACATCGAAAATCTCTCCTATACGGCCAGTGGCAAGATAACCCCGACATCACCCAGTACTGGGGAGGTAGTTCGAGAGTATTGCCATAGCTTGTTATAGTGGATGCTTTTCGAAGGTCCGAGGTAAACAGTTTCCGAGAAAGACTGGTTATGTGTTGAAGGATGGATACACCTGGATGTAGGTTTAGAGTTGATTGCGCGGTGCTTCCCGTGTATCCCCAACACCTGATTGCATAACTGGAATCTTTCGGAAATCTATAGGTGGGTTCATCTAGTAGTTCTAGGCATTCTTCCAACGGATGCTCGATATGAAGTTTGGGGTTCTACATTGAGTGAAGTGGTTTTATGGACTTGTTCTGATCGGGAGTTGCATCTTAAAGGATCCTTGGCTATGCTGATCCGGGGATTGCAAAACCCTTTTGTAACACGTTCCATGAGCTTTCAGCACGAAGATGTCGAACGAAACTTCTATCTTGTATTTGTTCTATCTGATCCTTGTTCCTTTTTATTTTCATTTTATTCTCCAAGTGGCTTCTCGACAAGTGATGTACCTGCAGAATTCATCCGTTCAATCCTCTGTTCGAATGATATTGTGAAGATCTTGTTGCTTATCTATCCTTGTTCTTGTTTTGACTCTGGTATTCGAGTTGCTTCGATGTCAAATGTTGATTCCATACCTTTCATAATCGGTGTTCTCATATTTCTATGGGAGTGCTATTCCTCTTGACCATCAAGATTTTCATGTTAAATTCTTTCCAACCGGTGTGCTTTCTCTTCAAGTTTTTCCATACAGACGCCGTTGAGAAATCTGTCGTTTGTCTGTTTCATTCATCTCAAGTTGTCTTTGTTTTGCCCACCCTCCCACCCCTTTTCTTTATGGAGTCAGCAATTCTCAGAGGAAGTATCCATTTATTCTTGTGATATTCTTCTTTCTTTTCCTTCAATGTTCTTATCCGGTGATTATCGTGAAGATGCTCAAGAACTCCAAGTTCATCATTCTTTTGTTCTCGAATTCTTCCGGTGGATGTAATTCAAGATTTCGGTGATGATCTTATTCTTTTCCTCTTTTCACAATGCTTTCTTATTCCGGTGCACCAATTAATCATTCTCCTCTTGTTATTCTTATCCGGAGTGTTGAAGATTCATAATTCCATTCTTAATCCATTTTGAGGATTGTTATCTTACTCAAGCCTTTTAATTCAACCGGGGCAATATCTCTTAAGCAATCTTTTTCAACGGTGATTTCTTTGAGTGGGCCTTAACCCACAGGTCTTTTCCAGGATCTTACCTGACTCTTCTTTTTCCGGAGAATTCTTTTTCCTGACTCTTCAATTTTTCTGGAGTTATACTCAAATTCTTTTGAAAGTGTGTTGTAAGAATGATTTCCATCAGTCACATGCCTTCTCCAAGTTTATTTTCAAATTCTTGTTCATCGTTGGTTCAACCTTTTTAATTCTTCATTCCGGAGTGTTCAACAATTCTTATGCCATTTCTCGTCTTCATCCTCAACATTTGAAGACCGGAGAAGAGTTTCTCTTAAATCTTGGCCGTTCTCTTGAAGATTTGTGGTTCTAGCTTCATGCCATCCTCATAGTTGTTTCGATTGTGAGGAATTCTTTTCATACCCATCCGAAGCATTTCATGAATTCTTTTCTTTGTGATCCTCCGAAGGCCATCATTTCAGCTTATTTCTTCGTTCTCAGTTTTCAACATTCGTCCTCCAAATATGCTTCATTGATGTCTCTTCGTTCGTCTCTATATTCTTACGGTGGTTCTTTCAAGTTCACTCTTCCTTGTTGTCGTTTTAATTCATTTGTTCTTTTCACAATCCTACCGGTGGTTCGTTGAGTATTTACCCAAGCTTGTGCTAGATCTCTCTTTAATTTTTTCCAACGAGAATAAGTAGTATGCCAAATCCTTGGTTGTCATCAATTTAAATTGGTGAAGGAGATGCATGACATAATTCTTATTCTTATTCCTTCAAGGTGATTTAATTCTTTTGTCTGGAGCTTGTTCATCATATCATATTCTCGCTTCTAAGTTGTTCATCTTGTTTTCCGGAGCTTCAAGTTATTTCGATTATATCATTTCAAAGCTTCATCTAATTCATCGTTGGCCTTGAGTCTTATTCTTTCATCTTTCACTTCTCATGCTTTCATTACCGGAGATCTCATGGTGGTTCATCATATTTTAATTCATCCTCAGTCTTCATCAAGATTCTTGTTGGAGCTCAAGCATTCTTCATCATGCTTTCCAATTGCAATCCTTCTACCTTATCCTTTTCAGATGGTGTTATGTCATTCTTGACAATTCCTTCATGTTTTATGATTCACGAGTTTCAAGAATGAGATATTTAAACCCATCATTTTTTCCTTGTTCAGGAGATCTTCCCAACCATTCAATTTATTCTTTGGAGTTATCTTGGGTTGCATTTCACCTAAAAGCTTTCCCTAAGGATTGTTGCTAATTATGGTGCTTATAAATGACCCAAGTTCTTCATTTATCATTCCGGTGATATAAGTTTATCGTCTCCTTGTTGATCTCAATCCAATCAATTGTTTTCTTTAGTGGCTGGTTGTCACCTCTTAATTTTGAGATGTTTTCCATAAGCCCACATCAAGCTCATTCTTTCGTTGTTGATTTTTCCAACTACTCTGTTCAACCTTCTTCGTAAGGATGCTCTTTCAAATTCAATTTTGAGAGATGTTGTCATTTGCTTCTCCGTTCTTTTCTTTCATTGAACTATATTCTCTATTCTTTCATTCCGGAGGTTTTGTGATATTGCCCTCTTTAACCATCATCTCGTTTTTATCGAGATCATGTTCTTTCCATTGCCTATCTTTAACCGGAGTGTTGTATTCTTCATTCAAGTTCCGTCATCTTATCAAGTTTTAACTCTCTTTTAACCGGAGTGCTGTCTGAATCCTTTCTTACACCTTGTGCAATTCTTTTAATTGTTTCGGAGGCAATATGTTGTTGTTTTCATCAAGTATCACTCCATCTTCTCTAGTTCTTGTTAATTCCTTCCATTTTCAGACGGAGTGCTGTCCAAATTTTGTCATTCTTATTCCTTGGCCATACCATTGCGGTTTCATATTCTTTCCGTCCGTAAGCTCTTGTTTCATGTCTTCAACCTACAAGGTTCTCGTAATGCTCCTTGTTACTCTTTTCTAACGGAGTTTTCATATTTGTTCATCTCCGTTGCATTCTTTCTTTCAAGATTGTTCTACCTCTCAAGGTTTCTTGGTTTCACTCGTCTGTCAAAGAAGCAACTTTGTTTTACCCCTTCCTCTTCTGTTTTTAACCGGTGATATCTCTAGGATCTCGGGTCGAGATCCTCTGTTAGTGTGGGAGAGTTGTGACGCCCGAGACTGACGTCCCAGAAGATTCCAGAAGCTTCCCGAAGATTCCAGATGTTCCGGGTTGCCCGTGTGTTCTTTTGTGCTTGTGTTATTTATTTTTGCATTGCATCATGCCATCATGTCATTTTTTTATTTTGCATCTCAACCTAAATAAATCGTGTGGACCTCCAGTCCATTTAAATCGAGGGAAGAATGTCTTCTCTTTATAACATATAAAAGCCTCTCAATATTATGGAGCTATATTAATAATTATTCCATTTGTTGGAATTCACCGTAACACACTTGCATATTTTCCCCATGTCTTTTCACTTCGAGTTTCACCTTCAAACCTTGCCAATATTTCTTTTTCGTTGTTTCGAGGTTCCTCCAAAAATTTGAACATTTTTGGAGACTTCAATATTCAAGTCTTAGTTCAAACTATTTGAATTAAAATTCAAATATGTTTGAATTATTTCTCCGTTCACGCCTTTTTCTATTTTCTCGGACAATACTCTTTTTATGCTGCCCGAGAAAAATACCTCCTTGTGTGCTATCTTTTTCCTCTTCCCTCCTCTTTTCTTTCTTCTCTTTCTTCTCTTTTATTTTCTGCTAAAGAAAATAAAAAGAAGAATAAAGGCAGCCTTCCGGGCCATTCCCTGGCCCATCCTTCCCTCCAGCCATCCAACTCCCTTCTCCTCCCTCTTTTGGCCCAGGCCCCAGCGGCCCATGCTCCACCAGGCCAGCTAGCCCGCATACTCCCCACCGAAACCCTAGCCCTTCGCACTCACCTCCCGCATCTCCCTCTCCCCCTCGTGCGACGCCGCCGCCACCCGTTCCCTCGCACGCTCGATCTGGCCCGAGCCCGTTCCCTTCTCCCTCTGCCTCGACCTCCCCTTCTCCCTCGCTCTGCCAGATCTAGATCGGCAGCCTCCCTCTCTCCCTCGAGCCTGCTGGCTCCCTCCTCCCTAGCGACGCGAAGCCAGGCGCCCCTCCGCCCTGAGGCCGCGACCCTCCGGCGCGGTTCCTCCTCCCTGCGCCAGGAGCGCTGCCCCGAGCGCCATGGCCGTCCAGGCTTCCCTTCCCGCGAGCTGGCCAGAGGCCTCCTGCCGAGCGCCTCGGCTGCCTCCTCGTCCCGACCGTCCGCCCCAGATCGGCGCCTTCCCGCCGCGGATCCAGCCAGAGCGCCCGGCGGCCCCCTCCCGGCCTCGTTCTGCCCGCGGCCAGGCCGCCTCCCGGAGCCCGGCGCCGCCCCGTCGTCCTCGCGCCTCTCCTCCAGCGAGCTCCAGCGCCGCCTCGCCTCGCCATCCGGCCAGGAGCCCAGGCCGGCGCCCCCCTTCCTTCCAGAGCGCCCGCAGCCGCGGCCGGAGCTGCTCACTCCGTTCCTCCCTTCGCCACGACGCCGTCCAGAAGCCGCGCCGCTGCACCTCTCCTCGCCCGAAGCTCCGATGGCGCCCCTCCACTTCGTCCCGTCTTCCGGTTCCCGCTGCTGCTGCTGTGAACGTGGCCGTGGCCGCCTTGTTTTGTTTTGTTGTTTGTGCACTGTTGTTGTTTTTGTCAAGTGCACCGCAGGCAGACCCGATCTCCGAATACGCCAAGTTCCTCTACGGTTTTGTGTACATCTACGGGAGTGAGCATGTCTACGAACAAGATCCGTGAACATCTACAAAACGCTCCGTGTACGCCTACACGACACAAGACGATGCGACAAGTACCCCTTCGATGCGCCGAGACCAAGTTCCACTACGTCCACGACGACCCGAACGACTACCGTCGCGTGTACCACTACCGTCGCCCGGAAGCACCATGTACCACAACCGTCGCCGAAACCTCAAGTACCTCTACGAACGAACGGAACGAGTACATCTACCGTCGCCCGAGAACAACTACTTCCTCTACGAGTTGCGAGAACGACTACTTCCCTCTACGGAACGACTCCTTCCTCTACGAACTCGAACCGCCCCGAAACGCACGCTTCAAAGGTATAACCCCGAGACGTGCCCGTGACCCGTGTGATGCTTGCTTGTTGTGGTGTGAATTGTCTTCCTTGTGCTTCGTGCCCGTTCCGACCTTTTGTCTTGTTCCTCGGTTGCCTCGCCACCGACTCGTGGGAACCCGGCAACGGGATCACCCCATCATCCTGTTCAACTCGTTCACTCCACCTTTTGTTTTGCACCGGTCCCTCAACGAGTTGCCGGAACCGATATGATGCGTTGCCTCATTTCGGATCGTTGCCGTGGCACTCTTTTCTTTCCACCACGGTGACAAATGCTTCTTACCTCCTTTAAGTCAACCTTTTAATAAAACTTGCATAAACTTGTTCATGTCATCCGCATCATGTTAACAACACTAGAATGTTGAATTGTTGTTGCTTATAATTATTAAACATGCTCATGGGGATTTTTCCGGACTTGTTGTTGTTATTCTCCGGCCCCATTTAAATTGCCTTAATAGTATAGTTTCTTTATGCTTCACCTCTTGCCTTGTTAAAAACATTTAACCTTGTCTTGTAAATAATGAGAGTCAACTAAATAATTAATATGTGGTGTTTCGTCAATATGCAACCCGTTGCATATTGATCTCCACTTAACTTGTAGTATTTGTTTGTGCACTTTGCCATGCCTTGCATATTTAAACCGGACATGCATCATACTTGTTTGCGCATCGTATGCCATGTTGATGTTTGTGTGTTTACCGTGTTGTTTGTTTTCTTTCCGGTTGTTCCTCTTGTTAGCTTCGGTTTCGTTCCGGAGTTGTGAGGATCCGCTCGACTGTTGCTCCGTCTTCTTCTTGGATCCGTTCTTCTCCCTTGTGGAATCCCAGGCAAGATGACCGAACCCGGATACCATTACTATCTTTGCCTATTGCTAGTAGTCTCGATCTATAGTTTTGCCTCGATGCCCATGTTCTTCTTGTCAGCCTCCTACTTGTAACCAATTGCCATGTTTAACCACCCTACCTACGCAAACCGTTGCTTGGCTAAGTACGCTTCACTCAGCCCTTCTTATAGCATTGTTAGTTGCAGGTGAAGATTGAAGATGCTTGCTTCATGTTGAAGTTTGGTTGGGTTATATCACACTATATAAATGCTTAAAATAATGAAATCATCTATATACTGGCAGGGTGGAAGGCTAAGCCTTTTGCTTGGTGTTTTGTTCCACTCATGCCGTTAGGAACCGTATAAGCCGGTATTATGTTCCTTGATTATGCGTTCCTAACACGGTTGGGGTGTATGGGACCCCCTTGATAAACCGCTAAGTGCTAAGTCTTTTCCAGCAAGTCCCAACATTTGGTACTATTTGCCTCATAATAACAACTTAATTAATTAATTAAATTTGCATAGAGGGTCGCTCCCTCGAGGATCCTTTATTTCTACATAGCAGGGGGGGCCAGTGCTGATGGTGTTGGTCCCAAACGGGGGTTCTGCGGGGCCGCCTTGGGGCAACCCGAGGTATTTGGTATCCACCCGTAGAATCGCCCATCCGGTCGTGTCCTGAGACCTAGATACGCGCGGCTACTATCAGGGTGTCGACACGCCGGGAGGATTTGCTGGATTAGCCTTACCTTAGTTCGGTTTAACTTGAGCACGGGATTCCGAGAATACTCGGGTCTTCCCAACTATGGAGTTGCGACTCCGCGGATCGTGGGCTTGTAATGGGTCAAGTTGGAACACCCCTGCAGGGTTTGAACTTTCGAAAGCCGTGCCCGCGGTTATGTGGCAGATGGGAGCTTGTTAATTCCGGTTGTAGATAACTTGACACAATGTTTCAATACACTAGCAGTGTGTGTACCGTGACTGTCAATTTCCGAATAGGGATTCGGGAGTTGAACACGGTGGGGTTATGTTTGACCGGCTTTAGCTAGGATCACTTCGTGATCATCTTTCGACCGATGCACTTCTCTTCTCGCTCTCTTTTGCGTAAGTTAGTGCTAGATGCTGCTGCAGACTCTTGTTTGTTCCTTCACCTCATGTTCTTTCTTCAGCCTTATCCTCACCCAAGGCTTAAATAGTCTTGTTACCCGGGAACGGGATTGCTGAGTCCTCTGTGGCTCACAGTTACTTCACCACACCAGATGCAGGTTCAGCCGAGTTTGATGCAGGAGTTGGTTCAAGTGCTTCACCAGGAGCTCGATGAAGAGTGTGGCCGTTTTGCTTGTGACGTTTCGATGTTCAGTAGTGGTTTCTACTAGGATTCGATCCTGACCTGTGGC
Organism: Secale cereale; assembly: GCA_902687465.1. Classification (NCBI taxonomy): domain Eukaryota; kingdom Viridiplantae; phylum Streptophyta; class Magnoliopsida; order Poales; family Poaceae; genus Secale; species Secale cereale. The sequence continues at coordinate 835,095,104 of LR738711.1, read as the reverse complement.
TTTATGTTGTTTTGGTATCTTTCTTTGGATCTTCGCCCGTAGTCGGGTTGTGATGTTCTGAATGATGATTGCTTATGTAATGTATTGTGTGAAGTGGCGAGTGTAAGCCAGCTATCTCCTTTTGTATTTTAATCCCTCTTTTACATGAGTTGTGCAAAGATACCAAACTTGAGATCATTCTAGGATGGGCTTATACCTTTAAGTCGTGCCTCGACACGTAGGAGGTATAGTCCCATCCTGGGCATTACAATAACGTATAACTCATCATGTCTTGACCATATCACATCACAACATGCCCTGCAAAAACAAGTTAGACGTCATCTACTTTGTTGTTGCAAGTATTACGTGGCTGGTACGGGCTTAGCAGGAACCGTTCTTACCTACGCATACACAAACCACAGCGATTTTTCGTCAAGTATGTGTTGTTTTAACCTTCACAAGGACCGGGCGTAGTCACACTCGATTCAGCTAAAGTGAGAGAAACAGACACCCGTCGGTCACCTTTAAGCAACGAGTGCTCGTAACGGTGAAACCAGTCTCGCGTAAGCGTACACGTAATGTCGGTCCGGGCCGCTTCATCTCACAATACCGCTGAATCAAAGTATGACATGCTGGTAAGCAGTGTGACTATTATCGCCCACAACGCATTGTGTTCTACTCATGCATATCATCTACGCATAGACCTGGCTCATGATGCCACTGTTGGGGAACGTAGTATTTCAAAAATTTCCTACGATCACGCAAGATCTATCTACTAGATGCATAGCAATGATCGGGGAGAGTGTGTCTATGTACCCTCGTAGTCCTAAAGCGGAAGCGTCTAGTGACGCGGTTGATGTGGTCGAACGTCTTCGCGATCCAACCGATCCAAGCACCAAATGTACGGCACCTCCGTGTTCAGCACACGTTCAGCTCGATGACGTCCCACGAACTCTTGATCCAGTTGAGATTCACTGGGGAGTTTCGTCAGCACGACGGCGTGGTGACGGAGATGATGAAGCTACCGGCGTAGGGCTTCACCTAAGCATTGCAACGATATGACCGAGGTGTGTTTCTATGGAGGGGGGCACCGCACACGGCTAAAACAATGTTGCTTGTGTGTCCTTAGGTGCCCCCTACCCCCGTATATAAAGGAGCAAGGGGGAGGGCCGGCCGGCCCTATAGGGCGCGCGAGGAGTAGGAATCCCCTTTCCTGTTCCTACTAGGAGTAGGAAAGGAGGAAGAAGGGGAAGAAGGAAGGAGAGAGGTGCCTCCCCCCACTCCTAGTCCAACTAGGATTCCCTAGGGGGGAGGGCGCGACCAGCCCTAGTGGGTTGTCTCTCTCTTTCCCTCATGGCACACTATGGCCCATTCTCCCCCGAGGGGGTTCCGGTAACCCCTCCGGCACTCTGGTTTTATCCGATAACACCCGGTGTTCGAATATAGTCGTCCAATATATCAATCTTTATGTCTTGGACATTCTGAGACTCCTCGCCATGTCCGTGATCTCATCCGGGACTCCGAACTACCTTCGGTACATCAAAACTCATAAACTCATAATACCGATCGTCATCGAACATTAAGCGTCCGGACCCTACGGGTTCGAGAACTATGTAGACATGACCGAGACTCATCTCTGGTCAATAACCAATAGCGGAACCTGGATGCTCATGTTGGTTCCTACATATTCTATGAAGATCTTTATCGGTCAAACCACATAACAACATACGTTGTTCTTGTCATCGGTATGTTACTTGCCCGAGATTCGATCGTCGGTATCACTATACCTGGTTAATCTCGTTACCGGCAAGTCTCTTTACTCGTTCCGTAATACATCATCCCATGACTAACTCATTAGTCATTTGCTTGCAAGCTTATTATGATGTGTATTACCGAGAGGGCCCAGAGATACCTCTCCGACACTCGGAGTGACAAATCCTATTCTTGATCTATGCCAACATCACAAATACCTCCTGAGACACCTATAGAGCATCTTTATAATCACTCAGTTACGTTGTGACGTTTGATAGCACACAAGGTGTTCCTCTGGTATTCGGGAGTTGCACAATCTCATAGTCATAGGAACATGTATAAGTTTTGAAGAAAGCAATAGCAGTAAAACTAAACGATCAAGTTGCTAAGCTAATGGATGGGTCTTGTCCATCACATCATTCTCCTAATGATGTGATCCCGTTGATCAAATGACAACTCATGTCTATGGCTAGGAAACATAACCATCTTTGATCAATGAGCTAGTCTAGTAGAGGCATACTAGGGACACTCTATTTTGTCTATGTATTCACACATGTACTAAGTTTCTGGTTAATACAATTCTAGCATGAATAATAAACATTTATCATGATATAAGGAAATACAAATAACAAGTTTATTATCGTCTCTAGGGCATATTTCCTTCAAGTAGGACTCCCCCCTTGGCGCGCCCCCTCTTGGCCGGCCTCCTCCTCCCTCCCTTCTTTATATACGTGGGAGGGGGGCACCCCAAAGACACACAAGACAATCCTTTAGCCGTGTGCGGTGCTCCCCTCCACTGTTACACACCTCGGTCATATCGTTGCAGTGCTTAGGCGAAGCCCTGCGCCAGTAACTTCATCATCACCGTCACCACGCCGCCGTGATGACGAAACTCTCCCTCGTCCTCAACTGGATCAAGAGCTCGAGGGACGTCATCGTGTTGAACGTGTGCTGAACACGGAGGTGCCGTAAGTTCAGTACTTGGATCGGTTGGATCATGAAGACGTTCGACTACATCAACCGCATTACTAAACGCTTCCGCTTTTGGTCTACGAGGGTACGTGGACACACTCTCCCCGCTCGTTGCTATGCTTCTCCTAGATAGATCTTGCGTGATCGTAGTTTTTTTTAAATACTACGTTCCCCAATAGTTCAAGGCCTAGTCCACTGTTCAGGTTGCTTACTACTGTAGCATAGAGTTCTAGGTGGAAGTTCAACTTAACAGTCTCCACTGCAGTATCAGTATATAAAATAGTGTTTTGGAACCAAATGTAATTTTTGTGCGCCTCTGGGATCTGGTGGGAGGATTGCTGGGATTTTGTCTAATTTGGGTCTGCCCAATAGCAGTTTCAGAAATTCCTAATAAATCCTAGAGGCCCACGTAACCCATTCGTGCAAGGCAAGAGGTGGAACCAAAGTTTAGTCCCACCTTGCTAGTCTGGTAGGAGTTGGACCTTCTTATAAGGGAGGTTGTTTCCCCACATGTATGAGCATGAGAACAAGAGGGGCATCCATGCGCGCTCCTCCTCCATCGCCCGCCTTGCCTCGCCACGACGTGATGCGGCGTGGGAATTAGCCGAGCCGATGTCTAAATTTTTGCCACACACGACGGGTATACGAATGGTCACGCGGGAGCTGAAACATTTTCCTGTAGTGGAAATTTAATCCGAACGGCACGCCTCTTCAGCTGTAGACTGTTCGCTTCGTCTCCCTCTTTTGCTTCACCTCCCGTCGCTGCCCTCTCGCCTACTTCTCCTGTGCCTATAAAAAGGAGGTTGCTCCTCTCCAGAGAGACACATCAGAACATCATCTTCCTCACCACCAAGTTCACGAGCACTGAGCTACTGTCACGATCTTTCCCATCCCGGCTTACGGCGTGCACCGCATGTCAGGACAGTAGGCCCCCGAAACCCCACCTCTTTGAGTTCGTACGGGAGAAGGGTGATAAGAAATTCGGTGGTTTAAGTGTTGGTCGACCGGATTTCCTTAATAACACATTACAAAATGTGTTGGTTATGGATTGAGAGAACTGGGCCATTAAGGGCATGGTCTGGTCTTTCGCTGAGATCTTTGATGAGGCCACACAATTATTTCTCGCAGCAACAGAGTGTTCGGTTGGAAGGGGTGATCGAGTAAGCTTTTAGCATGATAGGTGGATTGATGGACATAGTCCTTGCGAGATAATGCTCCCAAATTATACCACATTAAGACCAGAGGAGGAAATAAAAGATCGACGACGACGAAAACTTTGGAGGAGAACCAGTGGATTTCCGATATTGTGGAAATCCACATTAAGACTGGAGGAGAACCAGTGGGTTGTCGATGGATGCGATCATTGGATTCATGGATCTTTGGGGGGTTTGTTCAGCAAATGGCACCTCTAAGCAATGATGAGGATTGCTTTACTTGGAGATTGACTACAAATGGCATCTATTCAGCAAGTTCGCTATGAGGCATACTTTTTTGGCACCAAGCACGTGGATTATGCCAAACCCTTATGGAAAAATCATGCACCGGTGAAGGAAATGTATTTCACATAATTGGTCATGCGTGATCATTGTTGTACTAGGGGCCATTTGACCAGAAGGAGGAATACAATATCATGCTTGATGTTTGTTTTTTATTAAGCACTCGAAACAATTGATCATATTATGGCGCAGTGCCCTTTTGCAGGAAATGTTTGGGTTGTCTTCCCGCGCAATTTTGGGATTCAACGGCTAACACTGAGCTTGCAAGACACAGTGGGAGTTTGGTGGTGTTCGCTTGACATTAGAAGGTCTAGGGTAAATTCCAGCGAAATGGTGACGATCATGATAGTGGACCTTCGTAAGTTATGGCCGGAAAGAGAATGCTCCTGCATATGATGGGAAGGCATAAACTGTCCAAAGGGTAGTTACGACGGCGACACGCGAGGCTATGGAAGAAAGCTCGACATAGAAAGGCGAGTAATAGAGAAGAGTAGGCCTCATCTATAGTGGCGGTGTGGAATTGTTGGTCTTGTGTTGGGGTTACAAGAGTTTTCTCTTGTTTCCTCACGGCTTGCTTATAACTTTAACTCTCTCCTGCTTAATGAAAATGACAAAAAAATGTTGTTGCTTGTTCTTGAAAAAAAAGATTTCAAAGGGCGAGATGGATGCATACAAAGGAGAGTCTAGAGAAGATAACCCACCCTCCATATTAAGGGCGTGTTCGGTAGCCCTCCTCCACCTCAAACTCCTCAACTCCACATCCTGTAGCGAGCAGCCAACTTCTCGTATAAACTCCCAGAGTTAGCCGAGCGTTCGGGAGCACAGATCTTGTATAAACTCTCAAAGTTGGTCAACTTTTCCATCTAGCTCTCTCATGCTCCGTCGCCTTCCTCATGCCGCTCCTGCGCATCCGCCGCGGCGCTCGCTGGGACGCGTTGTGGGAGCGCGGGCTGCTGTGCGCCGTCCCGAAGAAGAGGTGGTCGATCCACGTTCCAGCTGCTTCCCCTAGGGCTCAGCTCCGTCAAGGGTGAAGCGTCCTGCAGGTCGGGCCAGCAAGGGGAGCGTCCGACGGCGTGGTCTCGGTGGGGCGGCAACGGACGGCGACTTGCGGAGGAGGAGCTCAGGCTGCTCCTTGTGGCGGCTATGTTTTTTGCGGGGCAGGAGGACGAGAGGGGATCGATTGGGCCGGCCCTCTGTTCGCTCAGACGCTCGCATCCTGGTACCGGTTCGTCAAATTACTTGGCGGTGGCAGTCCCAACGTAATTTCACTCAACTCCCGCTTCTCAGTTTTCCTGGAGTCCGGGTTTTCCAACTCCAGGACTCCGTCAAATTTGCACTACGAGATTAGCCGGCTTCTCACTCGCAAAACCAGGAGTTAGACCGTTCGGCTGCACTCCGCACGTGGAGTCGAGGAGTTGAGAAGCCAGAGGGCTACCGAACAGGCCCTAAGTGCACTCTATTTTAGAAGTTGAATGCTCTTACTTTCGATCAAGTTTTTGACAAAATTATCAACATCTGCAATGCTTAATCAGCATCATATACTAGAATTGAAAAAAAATACCTCTAATCGTCACGCATTGGACGGTAAAAAATGATGCAGTTATCACTTACCATCACGATCGCGCTAGGGGGGCCAAAAATTTCACCGGGCCCGCCACGCTGGCCTCCACGAACCGCAACACCGCTCCACCCCTGGAGACCCTAACCTAGAACATTCCATAATCCCATCCCAATTCTTTCAAATTTTACACACATCTAAACAAGATACCCCAAATCTTCCAATTCTCCTCCCTCCCTCCCTCCCTCCCAGGCGCAGGCAGCGGGCGCGCGGCCAACCTGCCCCCAGCCAGCCGCGTCGCCGCCGCCGCCACTGCGACTGGTGGCGGCGCCCGTGCTCCGATGGTCGGGATGTACCAGAAGCAGCTCCTCGACGCCCCTTTCGCCCTAAACGGCCACTGCGCTGACCAGCCACGCCACGCGCCGGCCGCCGCCGCCGCCGCCGCCCCCTCGCCGTACCAGCCCAACCCCTCCTCCTCCTCGGGCGCTGCCCCCTCGCCGCACGCGCAGACGGATGGCGCCGGCGAGCCGCGTCGGCTGTTCCACGCGCTCGTCGGGGGGATCCTGCAGCGCGGGGCCGGAGGCGGCAACGGCGCGGCCGGGGATCTGGGGGCGCTGGTGTCGTGGGCGCGGGAGGTCGCCGTGGATCCCTGCGCGAAGCGGCCGGCGGACAGGCCGATGAAGCGGCAGGTGCTGTCCTTGCGGCGCGCGCGCTACCTCAAGACGGAGGACGTGGCGGACCAAGCAGAGCTCCCCAGCTTCGCCAAGGTGAGGATCAAGTCGCAAACCCCTAGGGCTGTGAATCGCGATCTGTTAGGTAGCCATGGATTGGGCCGGTGGACTGTCGTTTACCATGTCGCGTTTGTGTTCTCGCATGGACGGGGCATACCTGCATCTAGGATTTTGTCACTACATGTCATCCCGCTCCGTGACCTATTGCCCGTATCGCTAGGCTTGTTTTTCTAGGAGCGCATTTGTAAATGGAGTCCCAGGTTATGGAATGGGCGAATGGCAGTTGACTGGTGTCCCGTTTCAAGCAAACAGAATCTCAGCAACCATGTACTAAATGGAGTCCCAGTGCATGGAATGACAATTGACGGGTGTCCTGTTTCAAGCAAAGAGAATCTCAGGCACCGCAAAGCAACCATGTACCGTTGAACCTTTCTCAAACAATGGAAGATCCTGATTGGGGAAGTCTTGCTTCTGTCTGTATCGCAGCTGGTGACTCAAGCTGCGGTTGGCATTGCGCGGTCAATTATGATACTCCTAATCCCGTTTGTCTAACCTTTTTTTTCCTTCCACCGTTTTGCTAGCCAACCTTTTCCTCCTTCGGCGGCCTATGTATATTTGTTCACATCAGATTATAAGCGTTTTATGATTCAGCACTGAGCTTTGTAACTCATAAGTCAGGGAAGCTTATAAGAACCGCCTATCTTGGAATTGAGGCATGGCGAGCATGGCAGTCACACAAAAAGTTGTTGCCTTCATTGATGATGGTTCCGTTAGATAATAATGTAGTAGGTCGATTATTCATCTCATATTGTTTTACATGCTGTCGGCACTTTTGTCGTGTTCCTGTTACATCCCATGACCATTAATCTCATTAATGAATGATGCCTCCTTACAAAGAGAACGTGAGAATTGAGAGAATAGCTCGATCAACCTGGAGTAAGAGAAGGGAATGGTGGTAATATTAGGCTATTCCTTAGGTCTTGCACCCGTGGCTAAACAACCTATATCTGTGAAGAACAGAACATTAAGTTTCATGCCTCGAGTCCCATTCACTAAAATTTAATCAAGTTTTTTAGTAACAATTAATGCATTAATTTGTTAGCCTATCGAAACTGTCTATGTTTATGCTAGATAGAAACTAAGCTTGAAAAATGACACTTTGAAGAGCTCCTAGTGAGAATGTCAATCACATGTGAGGCTTTATAATAAGTGATGCATATCGGGGGATTGGCAACACGCTTTTATTCAGTTGAGTGAGTATAGGCCTTAGGTGCTAGATTAAGGGATTGAAAGAGAACTTGCTGAAATGGGTATACAATAGACATGCATGTTCACAAATGGCATGTATCCATAACTAACAAAAAAAAACTCGATCAACCAGGCGTGCACCAACCCAACGGAGGATTGAGCCTCGAACATGTGTCATCGGGCTGCGAGCATTTCAGTCTGCTCTAGCTAGCCAACTGGTCGACGCGACTAATGTGCACTGTTTTCTTTAATAATGATGCAAGTTAATTGTTTAAATGAGGGCTCCTTTCTTTTATGGGAATGAAAATTATAAATCTAGAATCTGGACTAATGTGCATTATATACTTTGGTGTTTTAATGTTATATTCTCCTGTATTCACTATATTTTACCTGACATTTAAAAAATATCTGGAGTGTCATATTAGAAACGTAAACTTGTGTTTTATGTCATATCGAACGGTCATGCCTTTCTCCATGTAAAATAGTGAAAACCTTTCAAAGTGTATTTCGGGAGAAACATCTATTAGTCTGTACAACTTCTAAATCTAGGCTGATATGACCACTCGGCAGATATATCGTTGTTGGTGCTCTACAGATACAACATATCGTTTCGTAAATATAGTTTTTATGCATATCAGCCACATAGACTGGTATATTGACCGATATGGCTGATATTTGACCCGATATGTCCACTGATATATACCAATATGTAGATGCCAAAGGTTCTTTCTAGAAAAAATGTTGAATATGAAACTAGGTATTTACGGCTTCGTCATATTATAGAAGTCACACATAATGTTTTGTAAATATGCATATATAATGTAATTTTTATGTCAGATTAAGAATTTTGAGAGTATTTATTGCTTTATTTCTTCATTCACTAGTTAATAAACTTGGAATCATATATTTGTAACTCAAGCACTAACATCGGTTGGTATTAAAAAAGGCATGTCTAAACAAGAATGAAAAAAAATCAGATACGTTTCCTCCTATACTAGTAAATGCGCACGTGCAACGCACGTTAATATTTAGGAAATATATTAATTGCATGCGGATATTAGGTATGCTATTATTTGTGTGTCAATCCTGTGATTAGTGCAATACTTGGTATGATATTAATTCCATGTTAAACACGTTTAACGCTCGCCATTGGAGCAGTATAGGTCGTTGGATTGACTTAGTTCGATGGCCGAGATCAGTTGGATCTGCCCCTTTGGGTCTTTTTATATTGGTATAGATCTAGATAACTGCATATCGTCTGGTATATCACTGATATCTATATGAACCCGGTAGCCAATATTTTGGAACTTGCTGTGAGATAGAGGACCTGGAGAAGTGCTGACTGTGTAATTATTTAATGTCTGGGTTGAGTGGCGATGGTAGTCATGATGTCCTGCACGGACGCACGATGTGCATCCGACATGTTACTGGGAAAAACAATCTACAAGGCATAGCTGGCATCAAAGAATGGTACTACCTCTATAACTAAATATAAGATGTTTTTGCAGTTCAAATTAAACTGCAAAAATTTCTTAAATTTAGTTACAGAGGTAGTAGGTAAATTAATTAAAATTAGAGAACCATGGTGATGTTGACTCTCTAGAGAGAGAATCATCTGCAATTTGTGTTTGATTTTCCTTGATACGGTTTTCCGAAGCGTATGGTTAATACTTTTATAAAATGGGGGTACAGTACAACTTGTATCAAGTCCGGAATGCGCAAACAGTAGGCACGTAGCATTACCCCAGTGATGTTGTGTAGTACGTATTTTGAAACAATTCACTGGATTTGTTCGTCCAATTGAAAGAATGTGGATACACCTGAGCCATGATTACCCTATTTTTATATCTGGGAAATGGATAGTTCCCTGTGAAACCTCTGTTATTTGTTTCCTCATCTGAACAAAAACAGAGGTCTAGCTGTTTTTATCTGCTTGGCAAATTTGTGTCGAATACTCAAAGTGTAGCGCCCCTGCTCTGCTTTTAGTCCCACATGGCGGTTTAACACGAGTCACACTTGCAGAAAAGCCTTCTGGGCGCAAGACGTAGCATTTCTGGGCTGACCGTTTTACTCGAAGTGAGGACAAAAGTTGTCTGCCCTGTCGTGGGCTGGGCTGTTACCCTACTTGGGCCGTAGGGTGTTACACAAAGCATCTTCAGTGTTTAGTTTGTAGAATTTCCTCCCCCTGTTTGACACTTTGTCAAAGTTTGATTGCTTACTTTTATTGTCAATTTCCTCACTATATTCCTTGTATTCTGCTTTCCATTTTGTTTTGTGCTTTCTGAAACAATTATCTATTTCTTACTCTTTTGGACATTGTTGCATTTTTCATCTTTCAGAAAAGGAAGTACAGAACTAACAACCAGTCAGAAAGACCAGCGAAAGGGCCAACCCCAACAAGGAAATCCGAGAGGCTAGCTAGGAGAATGGTACTCATGACATCAGTGCTTCTCACGCAAAGGAAAAAGATTGGAGTAGGTGAGCAGTTTCAGGCAGAGATACCTGACTGGACTGGGCCACCTTCAGACGCAGAGCTTTCTTGGTACAGGAATGACCCGAGCATCTCAAAGATGCTAGGAAGCAGAACTTGGCCACCTGAAGGTTATGTCTTACAGACAAATATTGTGGTAGCTGGACAGGGAAGGCCTGAATCATGTTATTGCCCATATCCAGGATCCTTCTATTGCAGAGAATATCACATCAACACCGCCAGGGATCGGCTAAGGTCTGAAATTGGTCAAGTTTTCACGGAGTGGAAATTTGATTTGATGGGTGAGCAGGTTTCTAAGATGTGGAGTATTGAGGAGCAACTGAAGTTTGCTGCACTTGAGCAGTTGGTTCCTGTGTTTGAAAACAAGAGTTTTTGGGCGATAGCGGCAAAACATTTTGCCTCGAAGACCAGGGTGGACTTGGTGCAGTACTACCTCAATGTTTTCCTCATGAGAAGAGTTTTAAACCAGTGCAGGTTGAGTGTGTTGGAGATTGATAGTGATGAGGATGAAGCAGAGGAAGAGGAGGATGAAGATCAATCTGATGGCTCCAATTCGTCCCAGAGGTACGGCTCTACACCTGACCCCATATGTTTGCGTAAGCTGGTGTAGTGCATAAATGGAAATTCATCACGCTGTTTCTTTTATGCACTGATGTTAGCTGCAAGAGTAGACTAAGCAGCTCCGGTCGAACGTCAAACACTAGCTGGTAAGAACGATATTCATTTTTGCTAACATTTACATTATTTCAGGCCCCAGGATGTCCAAGAGGTGAAGAAGATTTTCTGAATGTGCTGACAGCTACCTGGCATGCATTTCTGCATGCGCGCCTGTTTTGATGTGCTGAGACGCTCATCACCTTGAGTGATCGATCCTTCAGTCGCTCGCTTAGACCTAGCCATCCGTTCTGCGCAGAAACTCATGCGAATTGCACACCATTCTCATTCTCAATGCTTTTCTCATGGCAACGGGCAACCCAGTCAGTTGTGGCTTGATGCTCAAAGAGCTCATCTGATATGAATGTTTTCCCGTGTACAGGAAAAATGAAATACAGATCTTAAAGACTAAAGGGGGTAGAAAGCAAATGGTCATTGATTTCGTTTCTTATTTGAGTGTTCGAGACTTGAGAGGGTCAACGTGAGGTGTGTAAACCAAAACCCGTTTGGCACTCTTACCTGGCAAAATGTTTGGCAACTGTGTTTTTATTCCCCGGTTTGGTAGAGCTGTTTCTGGTGTTGTCATGCACTCCCTCTGTAAAGAAATATAAGAGCGTTTAGATCACTAAAGTAATGATCTAAACGTTCTTATATTTCTTTATGGAGGGAGTAGGATTCTCTATTGTGAAATACCCATCCTCTGCTGGTTTATAGAGTTCTGTTCTACTCCCTTTGTTCCAAAATAAGTTGCTCAACTTTGTACTAAAGTTAGTATAAACCTGAGTCACTTATTTTGGGACGGATGAAGTACTTCAGAATACCAACTGAAGTTACTCTTCACCTAAACCCTACCCTCCTGTAAAACTCAAATGGTCATAAAAGAATTTATTAAGGAAATGCTAAAAATCTGACATTAGATTTTTAGCCATGACAAATCGAATGGTTTTTGTGGCAATTTATTTTGGCCTTAGGATGACAAATTTAATTGGTGAGCACATCATTTCTTGGAAAAAAAGAAGTGAGGCGGATTTGTCATGCTCGTTAACTAATCTTGCCACCCTTGGCAAACGTAATTTGCCATGAAAACATCCAATTTACCATGGCTGAAATCCCGACGTTCATTGGATATTCCATTCAACGGAAAACATCTGATTTACCATGGCTAAAAACCCGACGTTCACTGTAGTATTGAGCAAGGTTGGCAATTATTAGGATGGCGGTCATAATGTCGGATCATTGCTAAGATCATTCTAGGATTTTATATGATCATGACTTTTGTTATGTTACATAGTCCAGATGGCTTCCCCTACGTTTCAACTCAACCAAGTATGCAAAATCCAGAGAAATATGTATCAATAAACATGTATACCATCAAATTTGTTTCACTAGATTTATCTAATATATGTTGTGCTTTTATTATTATATAAAATTAGCCAAGTATAGGGAAGTTTTACTTGAAACAAAGCTAAATTTCAACTAATTTGAAATAGGGAGAGTGTACAACAATGTAGAAATTTAATCTAAAAGCTCGGAATTATAATAGTGAGTAGAAGCGCTTTCATCCTCCCCAGTGAACTACATACCAAACTATAAGGCATCTGCGGTGACTTCGTCAATCTGAAGATGTTGGATAGGGCATGTGTGCAAGCATTTATAAGACTGCGTGTATGTGAGTATTTGCATCTGTACTGTCTTGAAAAAAAGTTGGGATTAATAAGGGGATGTCCGTGCTAATCGTGTAGTCCAAGCTCATCTATCCACTACTCATAGCAGGTCGGTTGGATAACAATTTTGCAGGCTATTGATTTAATCTGAAACATCATGAAAGAAGTTCGAACTAATGTCTGATAGTACAAGTTCTGGAGCATTTGGGGACTCGGAGCAGACGGGAGACCGATGCTAACTTTGTCCAGGTGGGTGCCAAATGTAACTGAACAACAAAATCACCCGTTAAAACATAGCGAGTGTAAAACACTGTCAGTACAGCGGCGCCAGGGGAACCACGCTGACGCGGACATGGCATTCATCCATAACTATAGCCAACTCATAACTTAGTGGCTCTTGAGCGAAAATGCCAAACAAAGACCGAGCTTCATGGAAGTCTTTATTTGAAAACTTTAAAATTCAAACTTTTTAGTTTCAAAAAATTCTGAAAATAAATACACATATATCTAGATACATAATGTATATGTGTGTAAATTTTCAGGTCGAAATACATTAAAATGTTTGCTACACAAAAAAAACAAATCTAGGGCCTTTTAGCATATATACTGTTCATCTATAAAGTCCATGATTTTGGTTTTTTTGTACAGCTTGCAATTCAAGGTATTTCATCGTGAAAATTTTCACACATACACTTTACATCCTTGCATATATGTGTACTTTTTTTTCAGAATTTTTTGAAACTAAAATTTATGAATTTTGAACTATTCAAAATAAAGGGCTCCATGGAGCTCGGTCTCCAAAATGCCCTACTCTCTTTTGAGAGACCTAAACTAACACATCGTCGAAAAGGAGAGGCCCAAACTAACACATTGTCGAAAACGGGGAACAAAACGAGAATCCATCGAGGTTTTTTCTCTCCCTCCCGTATCCCTTGGCGGCTAGGATAAACTCTCCCTTTCGGACTTCACCGGCGAGCCCGTGGATTGGTCTCCCCTCTGCGTGCCGCTCTGATGGCGGGGAGGGGAATCCCGATGCCTTCGCTCCGGTTAGTAGTTTAGGTTAGAGTTTTTTAGTCCTCACAGTTGCGTACAAATGGTGGCGCTTCTTCTTTGAGTTTGTCTTCCGAGTTCCGATCCTCCTCGAGCGTGTACAGTTTTGTGCCAAAAATCACTAATTCCGGGGCTAATTTTTTGCAGAAAACACTAGTCGCTTGATTCGCTCATTTTAACCCCGATTATGACCAATGGAGCCCGCAAAAGCTGACGTGGCGTAACGGTTCGAACTAGGCGTCGTTAGACATTCTTTTTACAGAAAACTCCTTTCTTAACAAAGAAACAACCAACTCCCCGATGTCAGGAAAAACATCCAACTATCCTCCCCATGGTCGAGAGTGCCCGCTACGCCAGCAGGCCCCGCCGCCTGCAGCCATGCGCTCACCGCCGGACCTTCCTCCCCCATGGTCGAGCGTGTACAGGTGCCCCCCCTACCCCAGCAGGCCCCGCCGCCGGACCTCCCTCCCCTGCTCCGAGCTCATCTCCCATCCACGCACCGGATCCAGCGGAATCCGGCTAGGTAACCGACCCGCCGCCGCTCGTTGAAGTCCTCGCCGACGGCCGCCATCTCATGTGGACCCCCGCCGCCGGCCCTCCCTCCCCTGCTCCGAGCTCATCTCCCGTCCACGCACCGGATCCAGCGGAATCCGGCCAGGTAATCGACCCGCCGCCGCTCGTTGAAGTCCTCGCCGACGGCCGCCATCTCGTGTGGACCCCCGTCGCCGGCCCTCCCTCCCTGTCTCCGACCTCCTCGTCGGAACACCAGCCGCCAGTTGAGGGTGCAAGCGGTCAGGGGAGACAACACGCGAAATGGTTGAGGATGGCGACTCCAGCCGCCGGCGCCGAAGCTGGCCGCGAGCACGCGCCGCTGCCCCGTGCAGTCTGCAGCGAGCCGGAGGATAGACGAGGAGGCAGGCGATGGGGTGGGGGGCTGATTGCTTTTTTTTTGAATAAGGTCGTCCTTGTGAAATTACATGGACTATTTCGTAAATCTGTACAAGTCCCCCGCCTAGCACCGTTAAATGTCAACCGTCATGCCACATCAGCTTTTGCGGGTCCCCCGTGTCATAATCGTCATCAAATGGGCCAAAGCCGCCAACTAGTGTTATTTGCAAAAAATTAGCCTCGGAATTAGTGGTTTTTGGCACAAAACTGTAGAATTGTGGTTTCTGCAACCCTAGCCTTCAATGTCGATATTTTCTGCGATTCACTTAGTTCGTTCATATGGACGTAGTCGACGAAGCTCCAACGTAGATTCTTGTCATCTCCTTTGGACCGTGAGGTTAGGGTTTCTCGTCATGTGATGAGTTTGGGTGTTAGGCATTTCAGATCTATTCAGGGGTTCAACGACGACCACTGCGGCTCCAGTGCGCTGGTCCTTAGGGGCACATGCACGAAGGCTTCCCGGCTGTCATCAACAAGGTCAAACCGGCTCCGGTAGGGGCGCGGCGACAGCGACACGTCGGCGGCTCGTTCCGATTGTGGTAGTGGTTGTTCGGTGGTCTCAAAATGTTGATGTAATTTTTATTATGCTTGAGGTGCTTTGTTCTTCCGATGAACTTTGATAATAGAACTGAATCATTTTTGCAAAAAAAACAAAAACTATAGCCAACTCATAACTTAGTGGCTCAAGAGAGACCTAAACTAGCACACTGTCGAAAACGGGGAACAAAATCCGATCATCTTACCTGGTGAAGTGAAAGTTTTAGTTGGTATCTTAATTCGAGTTGATTTCTTCTCCAACATATGATCGATCAGATCAAGGCCAGTCCGCGTGAGTGTGCATTAGTAGCTGTGGTCGTTTCCTCTTTAGTTTGTTATGTTGCTGTTGGGTTCATTTTTCTTTTGAAAGAAAGGGATTTCCCCCGGTTCCACCCATTTTATTGAATGAAACCACATCATATAACATTCACGAAAGATCTTGGGAGCAGTCCTACCTGATAGATATTTTCAACACATCAAACTTCGAGGTATGCATTTTTATACAAACAAAACTTAGATGGATATCACACATTTCAAAGTCTTGCGTATGTGAGTATGTGATGAATATAGAGCGAAGAGCATGAATTTCCCAACTTCCCATTACTAAGGGCCAGTTCTTTTGGACGGCTTAAAAAATAAGTTGCCTCTCCCCAGCTTAAAAAAAAGCCGCTCATAAAATTTGTTGTGACTTCTCAATTAGTTATTCCATAACTAGCTTAAAAGCCTCAATGAATAAGTGAGACGGCTTATGAGATAAGCTGGGAAGGATGCGGCTTATTTTTTAAGCTGCCAAAAGAACTGGCCCTAACTCATGAATCAATGGTGGCAGCTGTTGTTCACATCATATTCCATTAGATAGAAAGGGCTACAAAAGATGTACTACATAGATTCATGTAGTAGGCTCAAATAGGGCTTTGACTGATATAGGTAAATCAATTTCCAATTTACAAGTGACTGACCAGAAGTACCAAAGAAGGTTCAGCCACACAAGTTTATTACAGTTTCAAATGATAAACCATCATGGGTAGAAGCATGTAGGTATCACCACCATACAACGCCTACATATCAATCAACGAACCAATTGGTGGTGGTGATGAGAATCTGACGCTGCTCCTTAGCCTCAGAATATGAAGCAGCTCCCTTCAACGAAGCAGCAGAGCTAACAAGAGTCGTTGCAGAGAACTTTTCATTAGTGCAAAAAATTGCAAACCATGCCCCGGATGCATTTGACATTTCGCCACGTGCGGTGCGGCCCAGAAAACATAATTCATTCCGGAGAGACCGCAAGCTCCACTAGGCAGCAATGCAAACAAAGCTCAGAAATGCACTCTTTTCACGTTGAATCCACACCGAGATGTTGTCTTGTGTGGATTTTGGCATTTTCAACAGGAAGAAATCAGCTCATATGGAGCAAACGTATTTAACAACAATGCAGTCAAAAAATAGGTGTTGTATTGATTCATCCTCGTCACAGAAGACAAGTCCCATCGACAACAGCTGAAGTAAGATCAGTTGATGCCACAAGGTCAGACCTTTGTGATCTACACAATGCCTAAAAGTCAGTTTGAAATGAGACCCGCCTCAAGCTTGGGCTAGTGTGCAATCAGGTTGATTGCAAATACTAAAGAGCAGTGGCGGAGCTACAAAAAAAGTGTTGGGCGGGCCAGAGAGCTCCCAGCTGAGCAAACGTGGCGAGCACTACAACAAGAAGCATGTCGTCTAGGTGGACACCTTCAGCATGCATTCAAGAAGAACACCCCCAGCGTCTCCCTCCCGTCCCCAGCTTGCACGTATGCATTCACCATGGCACTCCGAGACACAACATTCCTCGTAGGAAATTCGTCGAACAGCGAGTGAGCGTCGGCGACTCGCCCAGACCTCTCGTGCGCTGTGATGTGCGATTGAGCGTGTTGAACGTGGAGGCGTCCACGGCAGCCGAGGTATGCAACAAAAGATGCGTGTCAGACAGATGGCCGAGCAGGCCCGTGTAGACGCGGGATTTGCGTGTTGTTCACGAGGAGGAACCCCGCGATGCCGAGCCTGATGGCGTGGGCGTGGGTATCGACGGCCAGCACGAGGCGGTGCCTGCCGGGGACGGCGAGGGAGAGGGCAAGCGACTTGAGGAAGTAGTGGAGGCCCGCACGGATGAGGTTTGAATAGAGCGGGAGCTCGGCGCCCAGCGCGGCTGCGCTAGAGGAACGAGTGCTACGCGTGCAAGCATGGCTTTTTTATTAGCAAACCTGCGAGCATGGCTTTTTTATTCGCAAGCCTGCGAGCATGGCTGATGCGTTTCGTATTGGTGTACTGATTGTGGGATAGGCTTCATGTCTTCATATAAATTATTTGTCTGCTCCGGCCGTGGGCGGGCCACGGCCCACTCGGCCTTGCCGAAGCTCCGCCATCGTCTACTCTCTTACTAAGACATGATGCATCTTTCGCTAATACTCCAACCTCATGGAAGGACTTCGTATGATTCTCCTACACACAAACTAACATCTCCGTAAACAAACACCATACCTATCTACATATGACTTTCCATAGCCATTTCGATTAAATTGCCACACACTATCATTATTTATGTTATTACATGAATAGAGATGTGTTGCCATTGTCATATGGTTGGCGAACAACCACTGCTCCTCCCCCTCCGCGCTCGGCTTCCTCACACACCCTTCAGCTCCGCCTCCTCCGGGGATGACAAGGGCAAGGACGGGTCCGCCGGCCACCGCCGGGCCATCGGGAGTGCCAGCCCCGAGCGGCGGTGTGGGGAGTCGTCGACGGCCACCACGAGGAGGCAGCTAGGTCGCGGGATTTGGTTCGGAAACAAGAGAAGTGCGGGGGAGAGAGGAGCGGGGGAGAAAAGGTGCTCCCTATTCGTGTCGTTCGTGAATGTAGCAAACACATTGCACAAAACGACGTGGCAACCACCCTTACTCCATGATCCGCGCACCGCATCCTCGACGACACTGAAGGCGATCACTAAGAGATCTAAGAAACCGACGTGAGCCGAATCGCATTTTCAGAAAAGAAAAGAAAAAACTTTTTCCTTTTCTATAATTATTAAGGAGCCCGTGCAGCCCCGAGTAGCCATCGAGCACGCAAAATATGCCGGGCACGTGTTGCCACCATCTTTTCTGCTGGTTTCGTTGACGAGACCACAGTCTCGCTCGCACCCTTCTTTGAACCGGAGCAGCAGTGGAGTGAGAGCCAGACAGGGCGCCCGAGATCCAAGCGGGCGGCAATCATCAGGCAAGGAATTCGGAAAGGATCTCCACCGATCGATCGCGCATGCCTCCACGTAAAAGGCGGCCCTCCGATCATCACGCTAAGCCGCCACCACCACCACGGCCATCATCGCCTCCATCTCGCCAGATTAGGCCCCGGATTGCCTCGGGATGCGAGCTACGCGAATATGCTCCTCCTCCTCGTCCTGGGCTCCTGGCTGCGCATGCTCTACGTAGCACGTACGCCCTGCAATGCATCATCATCTACTACACCTTCACCTGCAACAATGCGGCTCTACTAAAGGCTTTTGTGCGAGCGATGCAAAAGGAGGGGCGATTAGCAAGCAAAGCTGCGGCTTTGCTTTCCCCACCGCTTTTCTTTGAACCCTTCCCTATAGCTGCTGCTGCTGATCGGGTTTGATTCCCATGCAGATGCCGCGAATGATCGATCCCTCCCTCCCTGCTCGTGACGACGAGAAACGGAGAGTGTTTTTTTTTTCATTTCACTTTGCTTCATGGGCCAGCCCTGCATGCCCCGGCCGGCCGGCCGGCCGGGCCCCCTGGTCGCGAGCTTCGAGGCAGGCTACGCTCCCTCTCCTCCGAGCCATTGTTGTCAATCCGACTATGATGAGGCAGGAGCGAGTAGTGGGCCGGTAGTAAATTCCATGCATGTATGCATGCCCTCGGCGTTAAATGCTGCTTTGCTTGGTGGCGTGTGTGTATCTTTCTTTGTGGCCTGCACTGCATTGGATTCCTAGGCTAGTTTTTTTTTTTTTGAACTATTCCTAGGCTAGTTTTACTTTAGTATCGTCGTGGCTTTAAGTCGAATGCAACAAATGGCATGTCTGCGTCAGATCCATGCAGCCACACAAGGCGCAGCTGTTGCCGCTGTGCTCAAGACGTACTACACCATTCACTCCCTCTCGGTTGGACGCATGCCTGTACGTAGCACACTCACAACGTACTAGCACCCATCGGAGTTGTTCAAAGCTTGTTCGTCTCAGGACTGCAAGCCAAGGCTCTCTGATGCTATGCCTCGAAAAAAAAAACAGTTTTGCTAAAAACTCATCTAGATGGGATATAATTTGGTCTCATTCACGTTTTATAGCCATTGGATGTAATACTATAAGATGTGTGTGTGCTGACGTGGATTGTATATGTTCTTGTTTTTCAAGTGAATGAGACCAAATTATGTCTCATCTAGATGAGTTGTAGGTACTTAAAAAAAAAGGCTCTCGATGCCAGTAGATTCAAGTGGCGCGACCATCTCAAAACTCGAAAGCTTCCTCGATCTCCGTCTGATTCCATTTGCACTGAACAATCTACTCTCGTTTTGTCAACTGGGACGAACAGTACATCTGTTGTAGCCGCGTATGCAACCAGCCAGTACATTAACTCGAGCGTGCGTGGTAAAAAACGTCGAGAGCTGCCAAAACAGGGCTGGCGCATACGCATGCAGTGCAGATACAGCGGCCTGCTCCGCTGCAGTGCAGGGCTGCAGCAGCAATTTTCCTTCGTCAAGCAGTTCCAGCAGCCGAGCAGCGTCGCCGTCGTCAGGCCCCATGATAGCCAGACACGCCACGCACGCACGCACGTAGCTCCAAACCTGCACTGGACGAGCCCAGTTCACCTCATCGGGCCTAGACCGCCCCGCCCCGCCCCGCCTACGTAACCAAGGACACGTCCCTATACGCCCCTGTTGCCCCTGCCCGCGCTCCCTGTCCCGTCCCTCCCATGCCCGTTGCGGTTCGCGGAGGACACGACACGAGCCCCCCTTTGCGATCCGGCGAGACGCCGCCGGCCGCTGGCGCTTGGGGATCCGCGCCCCGCCGCCTGGGGACGAGCGCGCACCAAAGATAATAGACTAATCAAGCCGTAGTAAACATGAACGCGGGCGAGCTTTGCACGCAGGCGAGATGCGATGCGATCGCGCTCCATGGACGGATCGAGCTCAGATTTTGGTAAAGCTCCTTCGGCAGGACCAAGAACGGGGGGATCCCTCTCTCTCTCCTTTTCTCCTTTATCGCTTTGCAGGCTACAGCTACCCGGCGCAGCTCACGCGGTGCCGGCCGTCGCAGCAGCGTCGCGAGTCCGCCTTGCCCCGTTGCCCGGTGAAGCCAGGGGAGGTCAATCGATCGTCGTGGTCGCGTCGGGCTCGGGGGATCGGGAAAGCCGTCTACTTTCGCACGTTACGGGCAATCATGACCGGGCATCGCCGCCACCGCGGCCGCTTTTCCTCCCTTTTCACCTCGCCCGCCCCCGTCTTTTCCCTCTACCAAATGCCGTGTGGTACTGCACTGTACGTACGTACGTACTGTGCCGCTCGACCGATCGGTTAGTTAGTTATTCGCGCATCGCGATCGCCTTCGCCCGTCGTATCTTTCCGCCGCAGGCCCTGTTCCTCCGTTCTCGGGCCGGCGTCCGTCTCGGCATCGGCATCGGCAACGGCACGTCAGGATTTCCGCAGCGAAGTTCAGTCCGTCACTTTGATTCTCCCGGTCGACACCTTTGGCGCCAGGAAAAAATGGCGCGGCGGTGAAAACCGAAAAGCGGCGACGACGAGGGTGAAAAAATGCCGCAATGACGAGCTTATCAGGGGCGACGAAATCCCGTTTGATCAAAGGGGCGCCCTTTTCTTCCTCTCGTTGCTCGCTTTGCTTTTCTTTTTGTTCGAAAGAAAGATGCAGGTTTACGCCCTCGCAGTTTTGGGTTTCAGCACCGGATGACGTGACGCGATAAAGAACACTATTATCGCTTATGAAATCACATCGGTCCAAAGCCAGCGCTCAAGCGGAGGCTGTGGAGAAAGCGCGCCCTTTTTTCTTTCCCTTTGAGAAAGAGGTTGAGTTGAGTTGAGTAAACGTGCGAGAGACTTGGCCATTATCCCACGGAGAATGGTGTGATCAAGTACAAAATGAAGACGACGACATAAAGAGAATTGCCCCGAGTTTTGTTTCCGCCTGCAGTCTGCGTGCAGCATCTGATATTCTGAGCCAAGATCTTTTTTCTCTCGAAAGGAATGCAAAAGATTTGCCCCATCCATTAATTAAGCAGAAGAGAGTTGGGCAGTTAATGGATGAAAACAGGTGAAAATCGTCATAAACCGTTGAGCGCAACACACAAGATATCCACACATGTCATTTCAGAGAAGGCCTCATCGAGACAGCACAACGACGAGGTGTCATTGCCGTCCGCAAACTCTGAGAAACAACTTCGACTTCACCATAGGCAATCGTCCAACCAACCCACACCGAAAAAGCCTTGTGGAGACACGTGAAGATCCGCACCAGACCTCAGCCACCGCGACAAGACAACACAGCTCCGACACCAACAAAGAGCTACGAAGGAGAACCAGGCAAGGTTGGCATCGTGGAAATCACTGAACGGGCCACATGCTACCTGTCATCATACACAGTCGGGCCCCGCGACTTCACAGCAACAAACCGGCCGAGGCCATCCAACGAACACACGGCCGACTACCGCAACCAATGTCGCGTCTCATACATCACTCTCAGTGACACCATTGTCACAGAAGCCTCGACGCCAACACCAACGCCATTCACAAGTTTCGCTTGCCGGTGCCCAACTCCAAAAAACGAAGCCATCAAGAGTGTTGGGGAACGTAGCAGAATTCAAAAAATTTCCTACGCTTCACCAAGATCAATCTAAGGAGTCATCTAGCAACGAGCATAATGGAGTGCATCTACATACCCTTTGTAGATCACGAGCGGAAGCGTTCGAAGGAACGTGGATGAAGTAGTCGTACTCTTCGCGTTCTTCGTCACCGATGATCCCAGCGCCGAACGGACGGCACCTCCGCGTTCAACACACGTGCGGTACAGCGACGTCTCCTCCTTCTTGATCCAGCAAGGGGGTAGGAGAGGTTGACGGAGATCCAGCAGCACGACGGCGTGGTGGTGGATGCAACAAGAAAACCTGCAGGGCTTCGCCGGCGCCCTGCGTGAGGAGTAGGAGGTGTGACGGGAGGGGGGAGAGGCGCCAGAGGCTTGGGGTGCGGCTGCCCTCTCCCCCTTGCAGCCTAGGGGACCCACCGGGATGGGTGGCCCCACCCGGTGGACCCCCGGGACCCCTCCGGTGGTCCCGGGACACTCCCGGTGACCCCCGGAGTTCACCCGATGGCCGAAACTGGACTTCCTATATATCATTCTTTACCTCCGGACCATTCTGGAACTCCTCGTGACGTCCGGGATCTCATCCGGGACTCCGAACAACATTCGGGTTTCCATGTGCATGTATCTCTACAACCCTAGCGTCACCGAACCTTAAGTGTGTAGACCCTACGGGTTCGGGAGACACGCAGACATGACCGAGACGACTCTCCGGTCAATAACCAACATCGGGATCTGGATACCCATGTTGGTTCCCACGTGTTCCTCGATGATATCATCGGATGAACCACTGTGTCAAGGATTCACTCAATCCCGTATGTTAGTCCCTTTGTCTATCAGTACGGTACTTGCCCGAGATTCGATCATCGGTATGCCCGATACCTTGTTCAATCTCGTCATGGCAAGTCTCTTTACTCGTTCCATAATCAATCATCCCGTGACTAACTCCTTAGTCACCTTGAGCTCATTATGATGATGTCTTACCGAGAGGGCCCAGAGGTACCTCTCCGTCATACGGAGTGACAACATCCCAGTCTCGGTTCGTACCAACTCAACAGACACTTTCGGAGATACCCGTTGCATACCTTTATAGCCACCCAGTTACGTTGTGACGTTTGGCACACCCAAAGTATTCCTACGGTATCCGGGAGTTGCACAACCTCATGGTCTAAGGAATAAATACTTGACACTGGAAAAGCTTATGCATTACGAACTAAACGATCTCGTGCTAGGCTCAGGATTGGGTCTTGTCCATCACATCATTCTCCTAATGATGTGATCCCGTTATCACCGACATCCTATGTCCATGGTCAGGAAACCGTGACAATCTGTTGATCAACGAGCTAGTAACTAGAGGCTGACCAGGGACTCATTGTGGTCTATATATTCACACATGTATCGCTGTTTCCGTACAATACAATTCAAGCATGAATAACAGACAATTATCATGAACAAGGAAATATATTAATAATACTTTTATTATTGCCTCTAGGGCATATTTCCAACAGTCTCCCACTTGCACTAGAGTCAATAATCTAGTTACATTGTGATGAATCGAACACCCATAGAGTTCTGGTGTTGATCATGTTTTGCCCGTGGAAGAGGTTTAGTCAACGGGTCTGCAACATTCAGATCCGTATGCACTTTACAAATATCTATGTCTCCATCTTGAACATAATTCCGGATGGAGTTGAAACGGCGCTTGATGTGCTTGGTCTTCTTGTGAAATCTGGGTTCCTTGGTAATGGCAATAGCCCCAGTGTTGTCACAGAAGAGAGTCATCGGGCTTGACGCGCTTGGAATGACTCCTAGGTCGGTGATGAACTCCTTCATCCAGACTCCTTCTTGCGCTGCTTCACAAGCACCTATGTACTCCGCTTCACATGTAGAATGCGCCACGACGCTCTGCTTGCAACTGCACCAGCTGACTGCTCCACCATTCAAAATATACACGTATCCGGTTTGTGACTTCGAGTCATCCAGATCTGTGTCGAAGCTAGCATCGACGTAACCCTTTACGACGAGCTCTTCATCACCTCATAGACGAGAAACATATCCTTAGTCCTCTTCAGGTACTTTAGGATGTTCTTGACCGCTCTCCAGTGTTCCATACCGGGATCACTTTGGTACCTCCCTACCAAACTTATGGCAAGGTTTACATCAGCTCTGGTACATAGCATGGCATACATGATAGAACCTATGGCTGAGGCATAGGGAATGACACTCATCTTTTCTCTATCTTCTGCCGTGGTCGGGGACTGAGCCTTGCTCAATCTCATACCTTGCAAAACAGGCAAGAATCCCTTCTTGGACTGATCCATATTGAACTTCTTCAATATCTTGTCAAGGTATGTGCTTTGTGAAAGACCAATGAGGCGTCTTGATCTATCTCTGTAGATTTTGATGCCTAATATGTAAGCAGCTTCTCCAAGGTCCTTCATTGAAAAACTCTTATTCAAGTAGGCCTTTATACTTTCCAAGAATTCTATATCATTTCCCATCAGTAATATGTCATCCACATATAATATGAGAAATGCTACAGAGCTCCCACTCACTTTCTTGTAGATACAGGCTTCTCCCCAAGTCTGTATAAAGCCAAACGCTTTGATCACATCATTAAAGCGAATATTCCAACTCCGAGATGCTTGCACCAGCCCGTAGATCGAGCGCTGGAGCTTGCATACCTTGTTAGCATTCTCTGGATCGACAAAACCTTCCGGCTGCATCATATACATGTCTTTCTTGAGGAAGCCATTAAGGAATGCCGTTTTGACGTCCATTTGCCATATCTCATAATCATAGAATGCGGTAATTGCTAACATGATTCGGACGGACTTTAGCATCGCTACGGGAGAGAAAGTCTCGTCGTAGTCAATCCCTTGAACTTGTCGATAACCCTTAGCGACAAGCCGAGCCTTATAGATGGTCACATTACCATCCGCGTCTGTCTTCTTCTTAAATATCCATTTGTTTTCTATGGCGTGCCTATCATCAGGCAAGTCCACCAAAGTCCATACTTTGTTTTCATACATGGATTCTATCTCGGATTTCATGGCTCCAAGCCATTTATTGGAATCCGGGCCCGCCATCGCTTCTTCATAGTTCGAAGGTTCACCGTTGTCTAACAACATGATTTCCATGACAGGGTTGCCGTACCACTCTGGTGCGGAACGTGTCCTTGTGGACCTTCGAAGTTCAGTAGTAACTTGATCTGTATCTTCATGATCATCATCATTAACTTCCTCTCTTGCCGGTGCAGGCACCTCAGGGACAATTTCCTGCGCTGCGCTACTTTCCGGTTCGGGAGGGGTGACTGTCACCTCATCAAGTTCTACCTTCCTCCCACTCACTTCTTTCGAGAGAAATTCTTTCTCCAGAAAGGATCCATTCTTGGCAACAAAGACTTTGCCTTCGGATCTGTGGTAGAAGGTGTACCCAATCGTTTCCTTTGGGTATCCTATGAAGACGCATTTTTCCGATTTGGGTTCGAGCTTCTCAGGTTGAAGTTTCTTGACATAAGCATCGCAACCCCAAACTTTCAGAAACGATAGCTTCGGTTTCTTGCCAAACCAAAGTTCATACGGTGTCGTCTCAACGGATTTCGACGGAGCCCTATTTAAAGTGAATGTGGCAGTCTCTAAAGCATAACCCCAAAAGATAGCGGTAAATCGGTGAGGGACATCATAGATCGCACCATGTCCAACAGAGTACGATTTCGACGTCCGGACACACCGTTATGCTGAGGTGTTCCGGGCGGTGTCAATTGTGAAACAATTCCACGGTTCCTAAGGTGCATGCCAAACTCATGACTTAAATATTCACCCCCACGATCCGATCGCAAGAACTTTATTTTTCTGTCACGTTGATTCTCAACCTCATTCTGAAATTCCTTGAACTTTTTAAAGGTCTCAGACTTGTGTTTCATCAAGTAGATATACCCATATCTACTTAAGTCATCTATGAGGGTGAGAACATAACGATAGCCTCCGTGAACCTCAACACTCATTGGACCGCACACATCGGTATGTATGATTTCCAATAAGTTGGTTGCTCGCTCCATTGTTCCGGAGAACGGAGTCTTGGTCATCTTGCCCAAGAGGCATGGTTCGCACGTGTCAAATGATTCATAATCAAGAGACTCCAGAAGTCCATCTGCATGGAGCTTCTTCATACGTTTGACACCAATATGACCAAGGCGGCAATGCCACAAGTATGTGGGACTATCATTATCAACTTTACATCTTTTGGCATTCACACTATGAATATGTGTATCATCACGTTCGAGATTCATCAAAAATAAACCATTGACCAGCGAGGCATGACCATAAAACATATCTCTCAAATAAATAGAACAACCATTATTCTCGGATTTAAATGAGTAGCCATCTCGCATCAAACGAGATCCAGATACAATGTTCATGCTCAAAGCTGGTACTAAATAACAATTATTAAGGTTTAAAACTAATCCCGAGGGTAGATGTAGAGGCAGCGTGCCGACGGCGATCACATCGACCTTGGAACCATTTCCGACACGCATCGTCACCTCGTCCTTCGCCAGTCTCCGCTTATTCCGCAACTCCTGCTTAGAGTTACAAATATGAGCAACTGCACCGGTATCAAATACCCAGGAGCTACTACGAGCGCTGGTAAGGTACACATCAATAATATGTATATCACATATACCTTTGATGTTGCCGGCCTTCTTGTCCGCTAAGTACTTGGGGCAGTTCCGCTTCCAGTGACCCGTTCCCTTGCAATAAAAGCACTCTGTCTCAGGCTTGGGTCCATACATTGGCTTCTTCCCGGCAACTGGCTTACCGGGCGCGGAAACTCCCTTGCCGTCCTTCTTGAAGTTCTTCTTACCCTTGCCCTTCTTGAACTTAGTGGTTTTATTGACCATCAACACTTGATGCTCTTTCTTGATCTCCACCTCCGCTGATTTCAGCATTGAATACACCTCGGGAATGGACTTCTCCATCCCCTGCATATTGAAGTTCATCACGAAGCTCTTGTAGCTAGGTGGGAGCGACTGGAGGATTCTGTCAACGACCGCTTCGTCCGGGAGATTCATTCCCAACTGAGACAAGCGGTTGTGCAACCCAGAAATCTTGAGGATGTGCTCACTGACAGAACTGTTTGCCTCCATCTTACAGCTGTAGAATGCGTTGGAGACATCATATCTCTCAACTCGGGCATGAGCCTGGAAAACCATTTTCAGCTCTTGGAACATCTCATATGCCCCGTGGTGCTCAAAACGCTTTTGGAGCTCCGATTCTAAGCTGTAGAGCATGCCGCGCTGAACCAGGGAGTAATCATCACAGCGCGACTGCCAAGCGTTCATAACATCTTGGTTTGCCGGGGCGGGAGCGTCACCTAGTGGTGCTTCTAGGACATAAGTTTTCTTGGCAGCTATGAGGATGATCCTCAGGTTACGGACCCCGTCCGTATAGTTGCTACCATCGTATTTCAGCTTGGATTTCTCTAGGAACGCGTTGAAGTTGAGGGTGACATGAGCGTGAGCCATTTGATCTACAAGACATATTGTAAAGAATTTAGACTAAGTTCATGATAATTAAGTTCATCTTAATCAAATTTTAATGAACTCCCACTCAGATTGACATCTCTCTAGTCATCTAAGTGATACATGATCTGAATCAACTAGCCCGTGTCCGATCATCACGTGAGACGGACTAGTTATCAACGGTGAACATCTTCATGTTGATCGTATCTTCTATACGACTCATGTTCGACCCTTCGGTCTTCCGTGTTCCGAGGCCATGTCTGTACATGCTAGGCTCGTCAAGTGAACCCTAAGTGTATTGCGTGTGTAAATCTGGCTTACACCTGTTGTATGCGAACGTTAGAGCCTATCACACCCGATCATCACGTGGTGCTTCGGAACAATGATCCTTAGCAACGGTGCACAGTTAGGGGGAACACAATTCTTGAAATTTTAGTGAGAGATCATCTTATTTACTACCGTCGTTCTAAGTAAACAAGATGCAAAAACATGATAAACATCACATGCAATCAATTAAAGTGACATGACATGGCCAATATCATCTTGCTCCTTCAATCTGCATCTTCGGGGCACCATGATCATCTTTGTCACCGGCTCGACACCATGATCTCCATCATCATGATCTCCATCATCGTGTCTTCATGAAGTCGTCACGCCAACTATTACTTCTACTACTATGGCTAACGTTTAGCAATAAAGTAAAGTAATTACATGGCGTTATTCAGTGACACGCAGGTCATACAATAATTAAGACAACTCCTATGGCTCCTGCCGGTTGTCATTATCATCGACATGCAAGTCGTGATTTCCTATTACAAGAACATGATCAATCTCATACATCACATATATCATTCATCACATATTCTTGGCCATACCACATCACATAGCACATGCTGCAAGAACAAGTTAGACGACCTCTAATTGTTGTTGCAAGTTTTTAAGTGGTTTCTATAGGTTTTCTAGCAAGAACGTTTCTTACCTACGCCAAAACCACAACGTGATTTGTCAATTTCTATTTACCCTTCATAAGGACCCTGTTCATCGAATCCGATCCGACTAAAGTGGGAGAGACAGACACCCGCCAGCCACCTTATGCATCTAGTGCATGTCTGTCGGTGGAACCAGTCTCAAGTAAGTGTACGTGTAAGGTCGGTCCGGGCCGCTTCATCCCACGATGCCGCCGAATCAAGATTAGACTAGTAACGGCAAGAAAATTGAGGAAACTCAACGCCCACAACTTGTTTGTGTTCTACTCGTGCAAGATGCTACGCAAAGACCTAGCTCAGATGCCACTGTTGGGGAACGTAGCAGAATTCAAAAAAATTCCTACGCTTCACCAAGATCAATCTAAGGAGTCATCTAGCAACGAGCATAATGGAGTGCATCTACATACCCTTTGTAGATCACGAGCGGAAGCGTTCGAAGGAACGTGGATGAAGTAGTCGTACTCTTCGCGTTCTTCGTCACCGATGATCCCAGCGCCGAACAGACGGCACCTCCGCATTCAACACATGTACGGTACAGCGACGTCTCCTCCTTCTTGATACAGCAAGGGGGTAGGAGAGGTTGACGGAGATCCAGCAGCACGATGATACGTCCAAAACGTATCTATAATTTCTGCTTGCTCCATGCCTCTTTTGGGTGATATTGCTATGATATTTATACACTTCCATACACTTTTGATCATATTTGGACTAACCTATTAACTCAGTGCACCCCAGTGCCAGTTTCTGTTTTCTGTTGTTTTTGTATTTCAGGTTTTCCCATCACGTAAACTGCCAGAAAAATCCCGGAAAAATTATATAAAAAATCAGCGTTCCAGAAGCTTCCCGGCAGCCGAAGTAGGGCCGGAGGGGGGCCACCAGGGCTCCAGGCGCCCTGGTGGTGCGGCCCCCCTCCTGGCCGCGCCGGGGGGCGCCTGGGCCCCCCAGGCCTCCGCTGATGCCCCCCTTTGTCATATATTTAACACGCGTCCCGAAACCCTCGAGACGGGAACCCTTTTTCACGATCTCATCTCTGTTCCGCCGCCGCCGCGCTTCCAAGATCGGGAGCACCAGGAGAACTCTTCCCGGCACCATGCCGGAGGGGACGATCACCACCGGGAGCCTCTCCACCACCATGGACGCCTCCCGGATGAGTTGTGAGTAGTCTCCCTTGGACCATGGGTCCATGACCAGTAGCTATGTGATGTTCTCCTCCCCTTCTTGTGCTTCACTAATTAGACCTCGTGAGCTGTCCTACATGATCGAGGCACATATGTAATCCTTATGTTGTTGCTATGATGAGTTTGCTTGGATCCGATGGATTGTGAGATTATGTTCAGATTGTGTTTGAGTAATATATTTGATTTACCTCTTTTATATTTATGTTCGTAAGTAATTCTTGCATGTTCTCCGTTGCTATTTATTGCTTTGGCCAAGTAGTAGGTAGTGACCCCAAGAGGGAACGTTATGCTTGATTGTGGGTTCATGCCCCTCGATGACTAGCTTGAGTGACAGAAACATGAGTCTAGGGGATGTGCTGTTGCCACAAGGGGGAAAACAACAGTGCTTGTGCCCGCGGGTGCAAGGATTGTTTACTTTACGCAAAGTTCTTTTAATGCAGTTGTCTGTTGCTTTGAGTTTACACTATGGGTGGGACTCGCAACTTAATACCAGCGAGATGTTCTGGATAGATATCTCAAGGTGGATGATTAGTAGTAGATGCAGATGGATTTCGGTCTACTTGCCTTGGCGTACCGCCCATGCTTTGAACCTCTACCTTTCTTACAACATAGTTAGCATTGGTTTACGCACATAATTCTGTCAATTGCCCAACTGTAATTCGTTTACCTCACATAGCTGTTTTATCGTCTTTTGGGAGAGAGACATCACTAGTGAACATCATGGGACCCCGGTCCATATTACCATCACTGATCACATCCGCTATTTACTTTCTGCTTTACTTACTATTTGCAGCATTACCTATCACTATTATCACTTGCGTTTGATCCTTTGTAAACGACAAGGCCGGAGGGATTGACAACCTCTCTGTACTCGTTGGGAGCAAAGTTATTTGTATCTGTGTGCAGGTCCACGTTGATTGCTAATATCTGGCGCCGTTAGCAGTTGACACCTTCTTGTTGAAACTGGGAGTCTCAGGGGAAATCGATCCTTGGTATCTTTGCCAAGGGAAAACTTCCGCTACACTGCATCTCAAACCTTCCACTTGGGGTAACCAACGAGGGGCGAGAAGCCATCAAGCAAAGTTTTTTGGCGCCGTTGCCGGGGACTCCACTCTTCAAGATAGGGGAGTTGCACGCTATCTTTTACCTTTGCTTTTTAGTCTTGTTAGTTTACCTTTCAGTTTTTGCTTTAGTATCTTTTATCGAAAATCACAAAAAATAATATTTATTTGCTAGTAGTCCTTTCTGTTTAGTCAAGCATGTTAGGATTTGGTGCTTTGAGGGAATCAGAAGTTTTAGATTTCCATCAAAAGGATGGAGAAAATATGAAGAAGGCATGGGATAGAATTTCTGATGCACATAGGAGAATTATGCCTTGGATACCTATAAAAATTGTGCTTAGAAATTTTTACCATGGTCTTTTTAAATGGTGTAAACACTGTCTTGATATTATAGCTGAAGGAGATTTCCTAGAGTATGATGAAGCTAGAGCTCTTGAAATTATACATGGTCTATCTAGTTACTTTGTTTATGATCATAACTTTGATACTGTCATAGATAGACTTGCTACTATTGAGAAGAGAATGGATGCTCTAGACTTGATGAAGGTAGAGAAACCCAAACCCAATAAGAAAGACATTTTGGAAATAGACAATGATTGGGAGCCTTTTGTTAGGATTAGCATCTCTAATCAAGACTTCCTTGCTTATTGTGATATGGGATCTATGGTTTCTACTATGCCAAAAATTGTTCATGATTCTTTAAAATTTAACATGGATAGATTACCATCTTATCATGAACACACTAATGGAGATATTTCTGAAATCCAGGGAAGAATAAAAGACGTGCCAGTTAAATTCCTTAAAGGGATTACAATGGTTGATTTCTTCATCATGGAGCCAAACCAAGGTAATATAGTGCTTGGAAGGGACTTCCTCCGAGCGGTAAAAGGCTTCATCGATATAGGTAAGGGACAAATCCGCTTGCGCGGAAAGGCAAAAGGTGTGTACCCCTTTCCTAGTAGGAACAAGAGTGAACTTGTTGAGGAACCATTTGAAGCAATTTATAACTCCGATTATTATGATGGTTATTGATTCCTCTTTGCATTATGTCTAGCTTAAAGGCATAAAAGAAAGCGCTTTTGGGAGGCAGCCCACATGAATAAATTTTATTTTGCTTTTGTTGTGTCTTGATGTTGTTACTAAAGTAGCATCATCATTGTATCTTTGCTTTTCAACTTTGTGCCAAGTGTAGCCTCTGATTGCAAGAAAGTTCAAAAGTTGTGACGTGTTGTCCAGGAAACAGATTCTGTCCTTGGATAGAAAAATTCGCATAAAATCACCAGATTATCTTTTTGGTCTGATTTTTTTCGACAGCATGCTCTATACAATTGTCTTTCGTGCGTCTGTTCTGAGTTTTTTGATTAGAGTTGCAGAAGTGCCCCGAAAAAATCATTTACTACCTGCTGTTCTGTTTTTCACAGATTCTGTCCTGTTTTGCCTTTCCTTCATTTTGCAAACCTTGAGCTTGCTTTTTCTTTGCAAAAACCTTTTGGCAATCTTGAGAAACAGTAGACCTTCAAGAATATCCTTATTTCCAGCAAGGAACAATTATTTTATTAAGGGTACTAACCTCACTAATCAGATTATGATGAGTTATGTATGAAGGGAGTTTTCAAGTGTGCGAGGGAAGATGATAAAAAGATTCAGGAGTGTCAAACGCTCAAGCTTGGGGATGCCCCCATGCACCCCCAAGAAATATTCAAGGAGACTCAAGCGTCTAAGCTTGGGGATGCCCCCGTGCATCCCCTTCTCCATCAACATTATCAGTTCGTCTTTCGTTCCACTATATTTTTATCACTTCATGTGTTATGTGCTATGCTTGGAGCGTCTTGCTTTTAGTTTTCCTTTTTAGTTTTCTTTAGCTTTTCATAACGAGTTGGAACTCAGCTTTCTTTATGTGGGAGAGAAACACGCCCCACTTCAACCTAGAACACAACATAGAATTTTCATGTCTATCTTTGTTGTGTGTGTTCTTTGTCTTTCAATAGCTACTATCATGTTCAGCTCTTAGTATTCATGCTTATCTTTTTAAAGAGCTTTTGTTTAGTTGGTTCCTTGAACTCTCTTTAGTTATCATGCTTATCTTATTAAGAGAGTTTGCTCCAGTTGCATTGGTTGATATGTCTATGATAAAAATGCTACGTGCATAATGGTGCTTAGTAGTTCATGTTTTCTTATGGTTAGTCTCAAATAGCTGGGGGGTTCCCAATGTGTTATTGGAGTACCAACATGATTTGTTTGCCTATGATGTGGTATGGTTTAGTAATATCTTCCTTCGAGAATTTATTTTGATTGACTTGGCGTATGCTCACGCATATTTAAGACTGTAAAGAAAGTCTGTCAAGCCTTGATGATCTTTTGTTTCTGAGTAGCGATATAACTTCCATGCCTGATTCAATGTTGCTTTGTCGCTCTGCATGATTATGACCGTCATTGCTGTTTTAGTTGGTCGCTCCCAGTCTTTTGCTAACCTCCACCTGTACTAAGCGGACTGACTGCTTGTGCATCCAAAATCCTTTAAACCAGTTATGCCATATGAGTCCACCATACCTTCCTATACATGGTATTTACCTGCCATTCCTAACGAAGACTTTCATGTACCATCTCGAAATTATTCAAAAAATGCATTCCTATTTTGTGCCTCTGTTTTAGTTCATGAGGAAGTAGTAGTTAATTCATGATCTTTTTAAGTTGGACAAGCTTCACCCCGGGATTGCATGTCTAATGTGCAAACCCATAATACGAGAAGGAACTGGCAAAGAGTGCGCCCGGCTCAAAAATAATATAACAAACAAACCCTCCTTCACGCTTTGTTCATGAGAAATCAGAAAACTTTGGCAGTGATAAACAAAGGAGATTAAGAGGATGTGATCGTCCTCATTCGGGAGCCATTCCTCGAAACTTGTCCATCTCAAGAAGTGATTGAGTTGTTTGCTAGCATTCGTTGACGGAACATGCATAACCTAAAAAATAATAATTATTACTTTTGTTTTTAAAACCAAGAGCTCTGGTACATGCTTTGTCTTTGTTTCCGACTACGGGTTTTCAACCTTGCCAACAAAAGCCACGGTTCGAGAGTCTCCACCTTCTTTTAAAAAGCACCAACTACTGAGAGCATGATTGTCATTCTGAGTGTAATGTGCATTGTCCCAAAGTAGCATTGTCTTTTGCATGATTATGATATCGTTTATTCTGAAATCATTATATCTAGTCATCACTTAAACCTTGGAGGTGCCCCTGCATTTATGTTTTGCTTCACTAAAGGGGGCAAGCGAGATATCACTTTATCATATTTGCACACCATGCTCATTACAAATCTAATTGATGTTTCAGTATCATATTGTAAAACTTTCAGTTCTTTGTGATTCTCTCATGAGGCAACTTAATTACTACAGATTCATTGTCTCAGTAAGCTTTTGTCATATGACTATGAAAAGTCCTATATGGTTAATATCATGTCACCACAGAAATTATTCTTGTTATCATTTACCTACTCGAGGACGAGCAGGAATTAAGCTTGGGGATGTTGATACGTCCAAAACGTATCTATAATTTCTGCTTGCTCCATGCCTATTTTGGGTGATATTGCTATGATATTTATACACTTCCATACACTTTTGATCATATTTGGACTAACCTATTAACTCAGTGCACCCCAGTGCCAGTTTCTGTTTTCTGCTGTTTTTGTATTTCAGGTTTTCCCATCACGTAAACTGCCAGAAAAATCCCGGAAAAATTATATAAAAAATCAGTGTTCCAGAAGCTTCCCGGCAGCCGAAGTAGGGCCGGAGGGGGGCCACCAGGGCTCCAGGCGCCCTGGTGGTGCAGCCCCCCTCCTGGCCGCGCAGGGGGGGCGCCTGGGCCCCCCAGGCCTCCGCTGATGCCCCCCTTTGGCATATATTTAACACGCATCCCGAAACCCTCGAGACGGGAACCCTTTTTCGCGATCTCATCTCTGTTCCGCCGCCGCCGTGCTTCTAGGATCGGGAGCACCAGGAGAACTCTTCCCGGCACCCTGCCGGAGGGGAGGATCACCACCGGGAGCCTCTCCACCACCATGGACGCCTCCCGGATGAGTTGTGAGTAGTCTCCCTTGGACCATGGGTCCATGACCAGTAGCTATGTGATGTTATCCTCCCCTTCTTGTGCTTCACTAATTAGACCTCGTAAGCTGCCCTACATGATCGAGGCACATATGTAATCCTTATGCTGTTGCTATGATGAGTTTGCTGGGATCCGATGGATTGTGAGATTATGTTCAGATTGTGTTTGAGTAATATATTTGATTTACCTCTTTTATATTTATGTTCGTAAGTAATTCTTGCATGTTCTCCGTTGCTATTTATTGCTTTGGCCAAGTAGTAGGTAGTGACTCCAAGAGGGAACGTTATGCTTGATTGTGGGTTCATGCCCCTCGATGACTAGCTTGAGTGACAGAAACATGAGTCTAGGGGATGTGCTGTTGCCACAAGGGGGAAAACAATGGTGCTTGTGCCCGCGGGTGCAAGGATTGTTTACTTTACGCAAAGTTCTTTTAATGCAGTTGTCTGTTGCTTTGAGTTTACACTATGGGTGGGACTCGCAACTTAATACCAGCGAGATGTTCTGGATAGATATCTCAAGGTGGATGATTAGTAGTAGATGCAGATGGATTTCGGTCTACTTGCCTTGGCGTACCGCCCATGCTTTGAACCTATACCTTTCTTGCAACATAGTTAGCATTGGTTTGCGCACATAATTCTGTCAATTGCCCAGCTGTAATTCGTTTACCTCACATAGCTGTTTTATCGTCTTTTGGGAGAGAGACATCACTAGTGAACATCATGGGACCCCGATCCATATTACCATCACTGATCACATCCGCTATTTACTTTCTGCTTTACTTACTATTTGCAGCATTACCTATCACTATTATCACTTGCGTTTGATCCTTTGTAAACGACAAGGCCGGAGGGATTGACAACCTCTGTGTACTCGTTGGGAGCAAAGTTATTTGTATCTGTGTGCAGGTCCACGTTGATTGCTAATATCTAGCGTCGTTAGTTGTTGACACCTTCTTGTTGAAACTGGGAGTCTCAGGGGAAATTGATCCTTGGTATTTTTGCCAAGGGAAAACTTCCGCTACACTGCATCTCAAACCTTCCACTTGGGGTAACCAACGAGGGGCGAGAAGCCATCACACGACGGCGTGGTGGTGGATGCAACAGGAAAACCTGCAGGGCTTCGCCGACGCCCTGCGTGAGGAGTAGGAGGTGTGACGGGAGGGGGGAGAGGCGCTAGAGGCTTGGGGTGCGGCTGCCCTCTCCCCCTTGCGGTCTAGGGGACCCACCGGGATGGGTGGCCCCACCCGGTAGACCCCCCGGGACCCCTCCGGTGGTCCCGGGACACTCCCGGTGACCCCCGGAGTTCACCGGATGGCCGAAACTGGACTTCCTATATATCATTCTTTACCTCCGGACCATTCCGGAACTCCTCGTGACGTCCGGGATCTCATCCGGGACTCCGAACAACATTCGGGTTTCCATGTGCATGTATCTCTACAACCCTAGCGTCACTGAACCTTAAGTGTGTAGACCCTACGGGTTCGGGAGACACGCAGACATGACCGAGACGACTCTCCGGTCAATAACCAACAGCGGGATCTGGATACCCATGTTGGTTCCCACGTGTTCCTCGATGATATCATCGGATGAACCACTGTGTCTAGGATTCACTCAATCCCGTATGTTAGTCCCTTTGTCTATCGGTACGGTACTTGCCTGAGATTCGATCGTCGGTATGCCCGATACCTTGTTCAATCTCGTCATGGCAAGTCTCTTTACTCGTTTCGTAATCCATCATCCTGTGACTAACTCCTTAGTCACCTTGAGCTCATTATGATGATGTCTTACCGAGAGGGCCCAGAGGTACCTCTCCGTCATACGGAGTGACAACATCCCAGTCTCGGTTCGTACCAACTCAACAGACACTTTCAGAGATACCCGTTGCATACCTTTATAGCCACCCAGTTACGTTGTGACGTTTGGCACACCCAAAGTATTCCTACGGTATCCGGGAGTTGCACAACCTCATGGTCTAAGGAATAAATACTTGACACTGGAAAAGCTTATGCATTACGAACTAAACGATCTCGTGCTAGGCTCAGGATTGGGTCTTGTCCATCACATCATTCTCCTAATGATGTGATCCCGTTATCACCGACATCCTATGTCCATGGTCAGGAAATCGTGACCATCTGTTGATCAACGAGCTAGTAACTAGAGGCTTACCAGGGACTCATTGTGGTCTATATATTCACACATGTATCGCTGTTTCCGTACAATACAATTCAAGCATGAATAACAGACAATTATCATGAACATGGAAATATATTAATAATACTTTTATTATTGCCTCTAGGGCATATTTCCAACAAAGAGGGGAAAACGACGCCAAAGCTCAACCATCATCCGATCGCATAGGATCAAGGGTTGCTCCCGGAGTTGCAGCGACGATTAAATCCGTGCGGGAGGGGTGCGACAGCAATGCAGCGATGCCTCCAAGAAGGTCAACGATGCCCGCATCCGTCGCCATCGCTGGTCAAGGCACATGGCCGAGACAAGGTCTTCATCCAAACACCGGAAACACCCTCCGCAGCACATCAACCGACACCGGCGCCGGCAAGACCACCAACTGCCACCATCGTACCCGCCTACCGACGAAAAAGCGCCAAGATCCATCGAAGCGAACCGCACCTCGCAGAGATCACCGGCCACCAAGCTCCAGCATAAGGCACCAGATCCACCAATGGTTGATTGGACGTCGGACCACCCGACGCAGCGCGAGCCGCCACGCTTATCAAGCACCATGTTGGCGGGAAGCGGAGCGGCGCCGCCCGATGCGAAGAACCTCCATCGTTCCGAGCAGCTGTCATACATCAGGCGCGCCAACACGGCGCACGGGCATCACCTCGCGCCCGCCGGAGAACAGATTTATTGCACTCGCCACGTGGACACCCATCCTCGCAGCCCTCGGTCACTGAGCTGCACCGCCGGATATGCAACGTCGCCGGGGTTGCATCACCTTGGAGGGCCACCGCGCGACCACCTGGCCCCCGAGCCTTCTACGCACGCAAGGCACGCCCCTCGTGCCACCTGCATAGCCTCACCTGACGCGCCTCCGTAGAACCAACCCACGTTGTGAAGCGACCCACACGGCAGATCCGCACCGGCCAGGCCACCCCACGTCATCGTTGCCTCATGCACGACCCCCTTGCTCTGTTGTCGCGCCTCCAGCACAACCCCCTTACGCCGCCATTGTGCCACCTACCCGCCCCTCTTGCGCCGTCGCTGCACGCGCGCGACAAATCCACGTCAGTAGAGTGCCCCCCCACGCCCGCGGCGCACCACCAAGTCCCCCTCTCGCGCGCTCCCTCGCGTCGGGAGCGCGAGCACCGTGCCTAAGCGCCCTTTGGATTGGCCGTCCCGCGCCGCCCAACCCGAGCGGGAGGAGAAAAATGGCCGCGTCGCGCGGGCTTGCCCGGCAATGCCTGCCCACGACGGCGTGGGGAAGAGGGGCAGTAAGGTGTGACACACGGCGATGGTGGCTAGGGTTTGCTCCTGGCTGCCCGCGGCATACCGCTTTGACTCTTCGGAGAAGGTCTCGATTTTGAACCAATATCTGGCTTAGCTTCGACAATACAATCCTCGATGTTTAATATAAGGTTTACTAAAAATATATAAAATAACAGTTTGCTAAAGCACATCCGAATTTGCCATAAGTATTGCACATATAAATCCTATTGTTGGGATCTACATTAGGGTACGTCGACTGCAAATTAAAAATTTCCTACCCACAGGACATCCAGGAACATGCTACAGAGATGGATCACAGATCGTTACCACTAGACGTGCAGTGCCGTGCAGCGGAAGTAGAGTTGGAGCAGCGCATCTCCGAAGTCGTCTCCTCCTCGTCGATCTCCCACGTTGTTGATCAGATCCCGCGAACAGATTCGCCTCAGCGGCGCAAGTGCATCGCCTCTAACGGTATCAGCGCGTGCAAGAGGAACGTCGTGCGGCGGACTGCTAGGTCCGTTCACACAACCGGTGGCGAGTGGAGGTGGCTAGTTGTAACACATGCAAAGACCTAACGACGACGCCGAAGCGGTCAACTAAATAAGTGTGCCGCACCTCCACTATATATAGGCATCCGCAGCGTGCTCAACACTTGGGCCACGCATAGATCCTAAAGCCCAAAGTCTACTCGGTCACGTTCCAAGTCATGCCCGGATCACATCCGACGAGTGTCCTTGGAACCGACCTCGTAGGTTCCTTCCCTTAAGCGCGCGACCCTTCAGGTTCAAGTCGGCTTGGTCACAACTCGGATCACCTCCGACATGTACGGATGGTAGCGTCCTCTAGCAAGGCGTGCCGACCACCAAGCAGACTACGAAGCTGATTAGGCGAACATGTACATCACACTTCCATTCTCTTTGCCACACGATATATGTTGTCGGGCTCATGGTGAGTCTATCATCCTTGTGCTAGCCTGTCCTCTTTCTCATTCCAGTGATGCCGACCACTATCCGGATTATCTTATAATCCTTGTTGCATGGCAATGCTTATCCTGGTTGGATCACACGAGAGGCCCAGAGCATATCTCTCCTGATCGGATGGGGAAATCCCATCTTGCTCGACCATGTCTCGCAGCATGGGTCTGGACAAACCTGAAACCTACCTTTGTGAATACCTAGTTACGGAGCAACGTTTGGTGGGCCCAAAGCAAGTCTGTCACCATCCCGAGTACATGCATCAGCTCAAGTCTTAGGACATAGAACGTATGTTGCACTAGAGACTCACACATGACATATCGCTACGTCTCACTATCTTTATTCATAAACACAAATATCATCATACATGATTGACTCTAGGGCATATCTCCAACACCTATGTCATATATCTTACGCGGAGATTTGTGCTATTTTTTTTCCTTTTTATGTTTGATTGAGTCATTAGATGTGCAATAAGTAAGGCATATGCTCCTGTATGAACAGTAAATTCAAAAAAAATTGAAAAATCTGATTTTTGTTGTAGATGTTTGTGTTAGTGTTGCAAGCATGCTTGATAAATTTCATGCATAATGGAGAAACAATGTTTCGTCGGTGAAAAAAAATAAGATTGGGGTGACATTTGATCTTCAAATTATTTATTTATTTGCACATACCAAAATTCTTAACAATTTTGCCTCAAAATTTACAGGTAGCACTTGGATGTGACTCGCATCACATAAAAAATTCTCTTGACTATTTTGACATTTAAAGTATTATTTTTAGGCCCGAGAGCATGTGCTCCTTGGAGTCATTCTGAGGTAAGAGCATCTACGACCAGTCCATCATACCATACTCAAACGCCCGGATAGGCTGCCCGATCAGTGTCCGGACACAAAAACGCCACCCGCTAGGAGCCTCATTTCAGCCCAAACGCTCGAACTGACTGACACCCCCATATCCAGTCCAATCTGTGGTGGATATGGGGACGCCCGCCACGCCGGATCCGGCCCGCGCTGGCCCACCTGACAATACATAAAATTGACCCTATCCGCACCTCTGGCCAAAACCCTAGCCACATTCCACTCCAGTCTCCACTCCCCCCGGTCCACTCCCAAGCTCCTACTCGTTTAGCTCTGACGTTCTCCTCCATGGCGTTGAATGGATCCGACTTTGACATGTCTGGATCTAAGGGCTAGGAGCCCGTCCCTTGCAGCCTTGAAGAGCAGATGGTCGTCCGCATTGCTCTCCGACGCTCTCACGAGGAGTGCGCCCTCCTGCAGTCTTCAGCGAGCCGGTGGGAATCCGTTGCTCAACTGGTGGCCGGATCCGGGGCGAGAGGATCTCGTGGTGTGTCATTGGCATTGGTCGCTGATACGTCTCCAACGTATCTATAATTTTTTATTGTTACATGCTATTATACTATCCTTCTAGGATGTTATATGGGCTTTTATATACACTTTTATAAGATTTTTGGGACTAACCTATTAACCCAGAGCCCAGTGCCAGTTTATGTTTTTTTCCTTGTTTTTGAGTTTTACAGAAAAGGGATATCAAACGGAGTCCAATTGACGTGCCAATTTTTTGATGATTTTTTCTGGACCAAAAGAAGCCCCCGAAGTAAAAGAGTTGGGTCAGGAGAGTCACGGGATGCCCACGAGGGTGGGGGGCACGCCCACTCCAAGTGGTGGCGCCCCCTATCTCGTGGACAGCCCGGAGACCCCCCTGACGTGAGACCTACGCCAAAAAATTCTATAAATACAGAAACCTCCGGAAAGTAACCTAGATCGGGAGTTCCGCTGCCGAAAGCCTCTGTTGCCACCAAAAACCAATCTAGACCTGTTCTGGCACCCAACCGAAGGGGGGAATCCCTCTCCGGTGGCCATCTTCAGCATCCCGGTGCTCTCCATGACGAGGAGGGAGTAGTCCACCCTCGAGGCTGAGGGTATGTACCAGTAGCTATGTGTTTGATCTCTCTCTCGTGTTCTTGAGATGGCACGATCTTGATGTATCGCGAGCTTTGCTATTATAGTTGGATCTTATGATGTTTCTCCTCCTCTACTCTCTTGTGATGAATTTAGTTTTCCCTTTGAAGTTATCTTATCGGATTGAGTCTTTAAGGATTTGAGAACACTTGATGTATGTCTTGCATGTGCTTATCTGTGGTGACAATGGGATATCACGTGATCCACTTGATGTATGTTTTGGTGATCAACTTGCGGGTTCCGTGACCTTGGGAATCTATGCATAGGGGTTGGCACACGTTTTCGTCTTGACTCTCCGGTAGAAACTTTGGGGCACTCTTTGAAGTTCTTTGTGTTGGTTGAATAGATGAATCTGAGATTGTGTGATGCATATCATATAATCATGCCCACGAATACTTGAGGCGACAATGGAGTATCTAGGTGACATTAGGGTTTTGGTTGATTTGTATCTTAAGGTGTTATTCTAGTACAAACTCTATGATATATTGAACGGAAAGGATAGCTTCGTGTTATTTTACTACGGACTCTTGAATAGATCAATCAGAAAGAATAACTTTGAGGTGGTTTCGTACCCTACCATAATGTCTTCGTTTGTTCTCCGCTATTAGTTACTTTGGAGTGACTCTTTGTTGCATGTTGAGGGATAGTTATATGATCCAGTTATGTTATTATTGTTGAGAGAACTTTCACTAGTGAAAGTATGAACCCTAGGCCTTGTTTCAACGCATCGCAACACCGTTTATGCTCACTTTTACCACTTGCTACCTTGCTGTTTTTATATTTTCATATTACAAAAACCTATATCTACCATCCATATTGCACTTGTATCACCATCTCTTCGTCGAACTAGTGCACCTATACAATTTACCATTCTATTGGGTGTGTTGGGGACACAAGAGACTCTTTGTTATTTGGTTGCAGGGTTGTTTCAGAGAGACCATCTTCATCCTACGCCTCCCACGGATTGAAAAACCTTAGGTCATCCACTTGAGGGAAATTTGCTACCGTCCTACAAACCTCTGCACTTGGAGGCCCAAAAAACGTCTACAAGATTGCGTAGTAGACATCAAGCTCTTTTCTGGCGCCGTTGCCGAGGAGGTGAGTGCTTGAAGGTATATCTTTAGATCTTGCAATCGAATCTTTTAGTTTCTTGTTTATCACTAGTTTAGTTTATAAAAGAAAACTACAAAAAAATGGAATTAAGGTTACCTCATATGGTTCATCTTTTTAATATCTTTCGTGAAAATGATGGGAAGGAAAATTGTGCTCAAGTGCTAGAAGAAGAATTACATAGAATGCTTGGCCTAAAATATGTGAATGATGAGCATGATTGGAATGTTGTTAGTATGAATTCTTTGAATACCCATGATGCTAATGATATGCAAAGCCACAAGCTTGGGGATGTATGTTTGATGAAGATGATATTTTTTGTGCCCCAAGTTTTGATGAGCAAATTTATTATGATGAAAGCATGCCTCCTATTTATGATGATTATATTGATGAAAGTGGATTTGGAGAGGTCATGACTTTA
Source organism: Secale cereale (assembly GCA_902687465.1). Lineage (NCBI taxonomy): Eukaryota > Viridiplantae > Streptophyta > Magnoliopsida > Poales > Poaceae > Secale > Secale cereale. Next base: position 835,052,385 of record LR738711.1, on the reverse strand, counting down.
TTTAGTGATGAATCCACTATTTCGGAAGAGGTTCCAATTGATTATGAGAACAAAGTTGCTATCTATGATGATTATTGTGATGTCTTGTATGCTATTAAGAATAATGATAACCATGAAAGTTGTCATCATGATTTTAGTTTTCAATTGGATTATGCCTCACATGATAATTATTTTGTTGAGTTTGCTCCCACTATTCCGAATGAGAATTTTTTTGCTTATGTGGAGAGTAATAAAATTTATATGCTTGGGGATCATGATAAGGATGCTTTATGTGATAGTTATATTGTTGAATTCATTCATGATGCTACTAAAATTATTATGAGAGAGGATCATATGCTTGTAGGAATTGCGATAATATCAAGTTTCCTCTCTATGTGCTTGAAGTTTTGAAGTTATGCTTGTTTTGCTTTCCTATGCTAGTTGATTATTGTTCCCATAAGTTGTTTGCTCAAAAAATCCCTATGCATAGGAAGTGGGTTTGACTTAAATGTGCCATTCATATGCTTCATGATGCTCCCGTTATGTTTCAATTCTTATCTTTTATACGAGCATCATTGAAATCATTGTGCCTAGCTAGGGACGTTAAACGATAGCGTTGGTTGGGAGGCAACCCAACTTTATTTTGTTTCCTTTGTTTTTGCTTCTGTTTAGGAATAAATATTGCATCGAGCTTCTGTTTAGATGTGGTTTTGTGTTTTAATTAGTGTTTGTGGCAAGTAGAACCTCTGGGAAGACTTGTGTGAAGTTTATGCGATCATGCTGTAAAAAACAGAAACTTTAGCGCTCATGAGATTAGCTACATTTTTTTTACTGGAGAGTGCTTTTTAGTTGATTGTTTTTGCAGATGATTAGTAGACAAATTCCTCATGTCCACCAATTTATTTCAGAATTTTTAGAGTGCAGAAGTATTCGAAAGTTACAGATTACTACAGGCTGTTCTGTTTTTGACAGATTCTGTTTTTCGTGTGTTGTTTGCTTATTTTGATGCATCTATGAGTAGTATTGAGGAGTATGAATGATAGATAAGTTGGAATACAGTAGGTTTAACACCAATATAAACAAAGAATGAGTTCATTACGGTACCTTTGAGTGGTGGTTTGTTTTCTTATACTAACGGAGCTCACGAGATTTTTGGTTAAGTTTTGTGTTGTGACATTTTCAAGTTTTGAGTATGGCTTTGATGGACTTTGGAACAAAGAGTGGCAAGAGCCTAAGCTTGGGGATGCCCAAGGCACTCCAAGGTAAAATTCAAGGACAATCAAAAGCCTAAGCTTGGGGATGCCCCGGGAAGGCATCCCCTCTTTCGTCTTCGTCTATCGGTAACTTTACTTGAGGCTATATTTTTATTCACCACATGATATGTGCTTTGCTTGGAGCGTCGTTTTCTTTTGTTTTATTTTGTTTTGCTTATTGTTTGAATAATATCTCAAGATCTGAAATTCTTAAATGTTAGAGAGTCTTCACATAGTTACATAATTATTCAACTACTCATTGATCTTCACTTATATCTTTCGGAGTAGTTTGTTATTTGCTCTAGTGCTTCACTTATATCTTTTTAGAGCACGACGGTGGTTTTATTTTGAAGAAATAGATGAACTCTCATGCTTCACTTATTTCTTTTTGAGAGTCTTTTAGAACATCATGGTAATGTGCTTTGGTTATAAAACTAGTCCTAATATGATAGGCATCCAAGATGAATATAGTAAAAACTTTCATACAAAGTGCATTGAATATGATCAAAAGTTTGATACTTGATGATTGTTTTGAGATATGAGGATGGTGATATTAGAGTCATGCTAGTGGAGTAATTATGAATTTGAAAAATACTTGTGTTAAAGTTTGTGATTCCCGTAGCATGCACGTATGGTGAACCGCTATGTGATGAAGTTAGAGCATGAGGTATTTATTGAGTGTCATCCTTTGTGTGGAGGTCGGGGCGCGCGATGGTTAACTCCTACAAACCTCCCCCCTAGGAGCATGCGTTGATTGCTGTGTTTTGATGACTCGTAAATTTTTGCAATAAGTATATGAGTTCTTTATGACTAATGTTGAGTCCATGGATTATACACACTCTCACCCTTCCACCTTTGCGAGCCTCTCTTGTATCGCGCAACTTTCGCCGGTACCATACACCCATCATATTCCGTCCTCAAAACAGCCACCATACCTACCTATCATCGCATTTCCATAGCCATTCCGAGATATATTGCCATGCAACTTTCCACCGTTTCGTTCATATGACACGCTTCATATTGTCATATTGCCATGCATGATCATGTAGTTGACATTGTATTTGTGGCAAAGCCACCATTCACAATTCATTTATACATGTCAGTCTTGATTTATTGCACATCCCGGTACACCGCCGGAGGCATTCATATAGAGTCATACCTTGTTCTAGTATCGAGTTGTAAATCAATATAAGTGTGATGATCATCATTATTAGAGCATTGTCCCAAAAAAAGGGAAAAAAAAGGAACGGCCAAAGAAAAAAAGGCCAAAAAAAGGAAAAAGAAAAGAAAAAGAAAAGAAAAGAAAAGCGACAATGCTACTATCCTTTTTCCACACTTGTGCTTCAAAGTAGCACCATGATCTTCATAATAGGGAGTCTCTTGTTTAGTCACTTTCATATACTAGTGGGAATTTTCATTATAGAACTTGGCTTGTATATTTCAACGATGGGCTTTCTCAAATGCCCTAGGTCTTCATGAGCAAGCAAGTTGGATGCACACCCACTTAGTTTTTTTTGTTGAGCTTTCACACATTTATAGCTCTAGTGCATCTGTTGCATGGCAATCCCTACTCACTCACATTGATATCTATTGATGGACATCTCCATAGCCCATTGGTACGCTTAGTTGATGTGAGACTATCTTCCTCCTTTTTGTCTTCTCCACAACCACCACTCTATTCCACCTATAGTGCTATATCTATGGCTCACGCTCATGTATTGCGTGAAAGTTGAAAGGTTTGAAAAAAAATGAGTATGAAAACAATTGCTTGGCTGAAACCGGGGTTGTGCATGATATGGATATTTTGTGTGATGAAGAGGGAGCGTAGCCACACTATATGATTTCGTAGGGATAACTTTATTTGGCCATGTTATTTCGAGAAGACATGATTGCTTTATTAGAATGCTTGAAATATTATTATTCTTATGTCAATATATACTTTTGTCTTGAATCTTTCGGATCTGAACATTCATGCCACAATAAAGAAAATTACATTGAGAATTATGTTAGGTAGCATTCCACATCAAAAATTCTGTTTTTATCATTTTCCTACTCGAGGATGAGCAAGAATTAAGCTTGGGGATGCTTGATACGTCTCCAACGTATCTATAATTTTTGATTGTTGCATGCTATTATATTATCCTTCTAGGATGTTTTATGGGCTTTTATATACACTTTTATATGATTTTTGGGACTAACCTATTAACCCAGAGCCCAGTGCCAGTTTCTGTTTTTCCTCGTTTTTGAGTTTTACAGAAAAGGAATATCAAACAGAGTCCAATTGACGTGCCAATTTTTGATGATTTTTTCTGGACCAAAAGAAGAACCCGAAGTAAAAGAGTTGGGTCAGGAGAATCACGGGCTGCCCACGAGGGTGGGGGGCGCGCCCACTCCAAGTGGTGGCGCCCCCCTATCTCGTGGACAGCCCGGAGACCACCCCTGACGTGAGACCTACGTCAAAAAATCCTATAAATACAGAAACCTCCGGAAAGTAACCTAGATCGGGAGTTCCACCGCCGAAAGCCTATGTTTCCACCGAAAACCAATCTAGACCCGTTCTGGCTACCTGCCGGAGGGGGGAATCACTCTCCGGTGGCCATCTTCATCATCCCGGCGCTCTCCAGGATGAGGAGGGAGTAGTCCACCCTCGGGGCTGAGGGTATGTACCAGTAGCTATGTGTTTGATATCTATCTCTCGTGTTCTTGAGATGGCATGATCTTGATGTATCGCGAGCTTTGCTATTATAGTTGGATCTCATGATGTTTCTCCCCCTCTACTCTCTTGTGATGAATTGAGTTTTCCCTTTGAAGTTATCTTATCGGATTGAGTCTTTAAGGATTTGAGAACACTTGACGTATGTCTTGCATGTGCTTATCTGTGGTGACAATGGGATATCACGTGATCCACTTGATGTATGTTTTGGTGATTAACTTGCGGGTTCCGTGACCTTTGGAATCTATGCATAGGGGTTGGCACACGTTTTCGTCTTGACTCTCCGGTAGAAACTTTGGGGCACTCTTTGAAGTTCTTTGTATTGGTTGAATAGATGAATCTGAGATTGTGTGATGCATATCGTATAATCATGCCCACGGATACTTGAGGTGACAATGGGGTATCTAGGTGACATTAGGGTTTTGGTTGATTTGTATCTTAAGGTGTTATTCTAGTACGAACTCTATGATAGATTGAACGGAAAGAATGGCTTCGTGTTATTTTACTACGGACTATCGAATAGATCAATCAGAAAGAATAACTTTGAGGTGGTTTCGTACCCTACCATAATCTCTTCGTTTGTTCTCCGCTATTAGTTACTTCGGAGTGACTCTTTATTGCATGTTGAGGGATAGTTATATGATCTAGTTATGTTATTATTGTTGAGAGAACTTCCACTAGTGAAAGTATGAACCCTAGGCCTTGTTTCAACGCATTGCAACACCGTTTATTGTCGCTTTTACAACTTGCTACCTTGCTGTTTTTATATTTTCATATTACAAAAACCTATATCTACCATCTATATTGCACTTGTATCACCATCTCTTCGCCGAACTAGTGCACCTATACAATTTTACATTTTATTGGGTGTGTTGGGGACACAAGAGACTCTTTGTTATTTGGTTGGAGGGTTGTTTGAGAGAGACCATCTTCATCCTACGCCTCCCACAGATTGATAAACTTTAGGTAATCCACTTGAGGGAAATTTGCTACTGTCCTACAAACCTGTGCACTTGGAGGCCCAACAACATCTACAAGAAGAAGGTTGCGTAGTAGACATCAGTCATCGCGGCCACATGGCGCAACCCCGACATGCTGCCGGAACCTTTTACGTGGCATCTCGCCCCGTGGCGTCGAGCGCTAAAACAGAGGCCATTTGCGCCTAATGAACCGACGTGAATCCGAAACAGAGGCATGACGTGGTCGTCGTGCAAGGCTTCGGGCCGGCTTCAAGCGGAGGCGGCTACCGCAGTCCTCGCGGACATGATTGGAGGAAATGTGGATGGGCATGGTTTCGATGCAGGCGGTCGGCTTAAATAATTGGGCTAGTGCATTACGCGGTACGTGGCGCCACGCGGCACCATCGTCCATCGGTCTAATGAAGGAGACGAGCTTTGGATTGCCGGTTTTCGAGTGTTTTCGTGTGGGACCAAGGCGTCGGCTAACGTGGCGGACACGCCTAGTCGCGCCCGGGCCACTCCATATCCGCCCTAGATTTGAGCTGGATATGAGGGGTGTCGGTCCGCCAGAGCGTTTGAGATCGGCTTGTGAGCCGAGATGAGTCGAATATTTTTGATCAGTCAGTGTTTAGGCGGCTCACTCGGGCGTTTGAAGGGTGTTTGAGGCGCCGATGTTGATGTTGTTAGAGCATCTCCAATAGACGCACAAAAACTGCTCCGCGCGCTAAAATTCTGGTTTTCTGGGCGCCGGATAGCTCCAACAGAAGCTGTAAAATAGTGCACGCGCAAAAAAAGTTGGGCACGCGCTAAAAACCGCTATCAGAAGCTGCAAATTTGGGGCGCCAAACTGCGCACGCTTTATAATTTGCACTGCGTGTTTTTTTAAATGCGCGTTTTTTGGCATCTGCTAAACTAATGTTGGGTCTGACGCGCTAAAAGTGTACCGTGGTGCGTTAAAACTATTTTAACGCGCGTAACTTTTATGCAAGTGTTGGAGATGCTCTTAGGTGATACTACTATGATGCTTTTATGACTTTCACCTCGCCCAATCCCTCCCCTCCCGAGTCGCCCCCCGCGTGGGCAGCCGGGAGGCCCCCAGATCCCGTCGGCCGTCCCTCCCCCACTCCTCCTCCTCCTCCCTCGCCGCCGCCCAAGGGTTCGCCTGGCCGTCGCCGACGGCGGCGGGGACTCGGGCCCTCTCGCTCGCGTGGGGCTGGCGCGGGCCGGCGCCCCCGGGCCGGAGCGTGGCGGCGGGCCGGACGCCACGACGGGTGGTGGCGGCGCCTCGGCGTCTTTGCTCCCCCGTGGCAGGAGGCCTCGCGATCTGGTGCGTAGCGGTCGCCAGGGACGGCGGCGGCGTGACCGGATCGGGTCGCGGCGGCGCGGCCGGATCTATGCCCAAGCGTGGGCCTTGATCACTGGTCCGCCGTTGGCACGGTAGCGGGTGCGACTCATCGGCAGCTGGGTAGATCCGCTGGGATTCTACCCTTGTCTGGTCCTTGACAGTGCGGGCAACTCTGGGGGAAACCCTAGATCTCCTTGGGATCGAGCGATGATGGCGATTTTGCGTCGCAGTCCCTCTTTAGGGCATCGTTTTGGAGTTTACTCCGGTTGAAGGGACCAGCGACGTCGGTGGCGCACGTCTGGTGGAGAAACTGTCGATGAAAATCGCGCCGACTACGATCATGGCGGACGATGATAGCGTCTTAGATGTCGTTCCCTTGTCGAGGCATCGTCGTTGCAGTCTGCGTCATCAGGCTCGGGATGATCCGGGGGAAACCCCAGATCTGGGTCTTCCGGATTAGACGATGATGGCGTTTTATCGCTGTCCCTCCTGGGGGATCGTTTTGGAGCAAGTGATGGCTGGGGGGATGGTGGAGCGGTACTTCATCTCACACATTGATGGCGGCGGAGATCGGCGGCATGGCGCTGTGGAGGCTCGGCGTCCGATGCGCGGAGACGGACTCGCGCACGAGGAGGTAGGGCGTCATGGTGACGTCGATGGCAGAGTGGCCAGACAAGGTAGAAGTCTCAATATGATCTGAAGACGGACTTATGGAAGTTGGCGGCGACGACACATGAGTGCGTCTGACCGGATTGTGCCCCAGACCCAGTATGTGGCTCGGCTGGGGCTTCCGGCATTTGATGTTAGGCTTAGGTGAGTGGTTTGGGTAGTGGACCAGCTAGCACCCCTACATCATATGGATAGGAGTAGTGGCATATGTTGTCAAAATGATGGATTTTTCAGATATATTGTTTGTAATACTTTGTAAGTTTCTCGAGAATAATCAATAAAGTGGCCGTATGCATCTCCCAGATGCAGATGCAGAGGCCGGGGTCATCCTTCTTTTCTTAAAAAAACAAACAAACTATGATGTGAACTGAACGACCATCAGTCTGGTCGGCCTTCAATATCTGATGTTCTGAACCAAGATCTGGCTCTGCCGCAATACAATCCCGGAAGAGAATAATGTGTACGTACTAAACGTCTAGGTTAATGTTTTCCCGTCACGCCAACCCAGGCTAATGCTGGCTGGACATGCCATAACATATTCTCCTCTGATCCTTGTCCATTCTTTCGGAGAGGCCGGCGTGCATGCCCCGGTTCAGTCTGATTAACTAATCGAAGATCTCACTGCTACCATCAGACAAAAACAAGGAAGAAGATACACTTGGATATATGCAGCCCAAGCCAAGGCACATCACACACATGGGTGGCGACTATTCTGATCAGACGAGATCAAAGCAATGCCAAGGCACGTAGGGGAGGGGGAGCAAAAGCGAACAAAAGAAGAAGTTAATTATTGTTATCTCCCCTAAGCTCGAGAAGGCGACAGCCCCGGTCTCCTGTCATGTGCCTGGCTAGCCCCGTAATCTAAAACCGCTGCTAATCTCGTAGGTTCTGGTTCTGTAGATCAGATGCATTCCCACAGGACAGCGAGCAAAACTTTAGTAGGACTACTACTAGTAATTTGCTCTTGCGTGGCTAGTAGGACAAATCTGAAGCGGGGGGAGGACAGCGTGTGTGATGGAGTTCTGCTGCTGCACTGGCTTTGTGGGCGGAGGGGAAATTACCGGTTGGGTCGTCATGCGCTTTCGGGGCCTGGGCATGTGGGAGCGGGAAGGGGGGCTGGGAAATGGGGATGGAAAGGGCAAAGCCGGAAAGGGCCAAACCTCACATCAACAAAAGCTTCTTAGAGATGCTTACGCCTTTCAAATTGCTTTGACCGGCCTGGATTAAATCTATCTGGATCCACAAAACCCCCATGCAAATCATGCATGCATCACCCTTGGAGTCAAGCCTTCACTGATTGCATCGTCAGAGCAAGTACAATAGTGGGCTTATAGCCTGCTTACATGGCAATTATGCCTATGTGGAGGAGAGAGACATGAAAAAGTAAGGAGAGTGGGCTCTTATGCAAGAGCCTAGCTATATGCGTGCTCCAAGGCAAATGCAATAAATGCGAGGAAAGAGATAGAGAGAAGAAAAGAAAAAGTACTAATCTTATAGCCAATCTTATAGCCAACCTTATTGTATGAGTGACTATATGTGTTGGCTATAGATGATATGGCAACATCTTATAGCCAGCAGTTGGCTGTATTATTAACCATGCTCTCATGACATGGGTCTTTTCTCCACAATACACCTTCGATTTTTTTTCTTTTACTTTCCGAGGATGATACCTTTGATTCTTTGCCCAGTACAAGGTTGAGCATAGCGATAGGAGGAGTACGTATTCATCAGCAATCTCAGTTTACCAGAGTATTCAGAAATCTTTTACCGCGAGCGAGCAAAGCATTTCTCGGAACCAGTACAAGCGCTGCACTGCGTTGCGCAAAGCTGATTGATGGTCTCGAAGTGGTGGCTGTAGATGGGAAGCCGTGTAGAAAGAGCAAAAGCAGAGCGCATGTTGGTCACGAATCAGTCCTCCTCCTCCTCCTTCGGACGCGCGCGCGCGCACGGCGTCGGTGGCCGGCCGGCCGGCCGTTGCGCCGTGCGAAAGGGTAAAGGAAAGGAAGAAAACGCAAGGTGGCGTACCGTTTTTTTTACCACACGCGTGCATGCAAGGTTGTTCGGAAATAATCGCCTTTGGATCAGCCAAATCCCGATCGATCGCTCAGAATGTGAGAGAGACGCTACGCTCGGGAGCGCGCACAAAGCAACAAGCCAGCCACGGAGCCCGAGAACGCAGAGCTGCAAAGCAAAAGGAACTATAGACGCAGAGAGAAAGAGAGAGAGAGCGAGGTGAGAGAGCGAGCTCGCCGGGGCCCGTGATCCGGCTTTAACTTTCGCTTTCCTCTCTCCACGCCCCTTCTAAAAACCGGCCATGCCCGCCGGCATCCGCCACTCGCTCACTCCTCCCAGAACACCCAGAGCGGCGCGAGCAGACGTTGGGGCGCTGTGAGGTGACGTCGAGCCGGTGGGGGGGAGGGGAGGGGAGGGCACGGCAATGTCGCTGCACATGGACCCGCCGGCGCCGCCGCGACGCTCCAGCGTCACCAGCTGCGACCTGCACCCGGACGAGGCGTTCACCGGCTTCTGCACCGCCTGCCTCCGCGAGCGCCTCGCCGGGCTCGAGGCGTCCGCGGCCGCGGCCTCCGCGCCCGGCCGCCGGTCCACGTCCGCCATCCGGTCCCTCTTCGCCCGGCCGTTCGCGGCCGGCGCCTCGTCGTCTGCGGCTGGCGCGGTGGCCGAGCCGCCGGACCTTCGGCGGTGCAAGTCCTTCTCGTGCGGCCGTGGCGGGGACGCGCTCTCCGCTGCGGCGGCCGCGGTTGCCAGGGGCGACGAGCCGCAGCGGCACTCGTGCGATGTGCGGGGGCGTGCCACGCTCTCGGCGCTCTTCCACCAGGACGACCGTGACCGCGTCCGCGACGGCACGGCGTTCGGTTCCTTCCCGGTCTCGTCCTCCGCCGCTGCCGCCGTGGCGCTCACTGCCGGCGTCGCGCTCCCGCCCCAGCAACCGCCGCTGCTGCCACGGCGCGTGCTGGAGGATTTCTCGGAGGAGGACATCCCCGTGGTCATGGAGCGCGAGGACGAGATCATGCCGGTGTTCGAGCCTGCCCTTGCGGTGGACACCTCCGGCGAGATTGTTGAGGCCGAGCCCAATGCGGCCCGGGATGTCAAGGCCATGAAGGATCACATTCACACAGATCTCGACTCGTCGGAGCCCGTGAAGCCACCGCCAAAAGACCTGAAGGAGATCGCCGGGAGCTTCTTTGGCGCCTCCGTGTTCAGCAAGAAGTGGCAGAAATGGCGCCGCAAGCAGAAGCTCAAGAAGGAGGCCGCCGTGAGCAAGGCCGCGGCGGCGGCAATGCCACCGCCGGAGAAGCCATCCAAGCCGTCGTTCCTTAGGCGCCGCCGCCTCCGAGGGGAAGCCGGCTCGGAGAACGCATTGGGGCGGCGCTCGTGCGACACCGACCCGCGTTTCTCCCTCGACGCCGGCCGCATGTCGATCGACGACGGCGGCTTCACCTGGGACGAGCCACGCGCGTCGTGGGACGGGTACTTGTTCGGCGCGGGGTCCGGCATTGGCCTCGGCCGCGCGCCTCCGCCGCTCTCCCGCCTCCCGCCCATCCTGTCCGTCATGGAGGACACCCCGGCCGCCGTCGTCGAGCGGTCAGACGGCCAAATCCCAGTGGAAGACGACGGCGACCTTGAACCTCCAGGGGGGTCCTTCCAGACGAGAGACTACTACTTGGATTCTTCCAGCCGGAGGCGCCGGAGCCTGGAGCGCACCAGCTCAGTCCGCCGGCCGTCCTTCGAGGTCACCGAGCCGAAGCCAGCACCGGCCGCAGCGAACGGCAACGAGTCGCCCATCGCCATTGGCGGCTCAGAGTTCTACCATTTCCACCACGCCGAGGACCTGCTGGACCGCGGCTTCAGCTCCAACTCCCTGGTGGAGGACATCTCCGCGAGCCTGGAGGCGGCAATGTCGGGCCCGGCCAAGAAGCCGCCCCGCTGGCGCAAGGCGTGGAGCCTGTGGGGGTTCATCCACCGCAGAGCCGCGGGGCGCAGGGGCGGCGGGCCGTCGGACATCGCGGACCGGTCGTTCTCGGAGCCGTGGCCGGAGCTGCGCGGCGGGCGCGGGGCCGGCGGGCAGAACAACATGCAGCGGTGCAACAGCAACCTGAGCGCGCGCAGCTCGTTCAGCAGCAACAGCGGTGGGCTCGGCAGCTCGCGGCGCAGCTACGTGGACGTGCACGGGAACGTGAGGCGGAGAGCGGGCGAGGAGCCGCAGCCGCACGTGCTGGAGCGGAACCGCAGCGCGCGGCACTCGCCGCCGGGGCGCGTCGACAACGGCATGCTGCGGTTCTACCTGACGCCGATGCGGAGCGGCGGCGGCGGCGGCGGCGTGGGCGCGCGGCGAGGCGGCGGGGGCAAGGCCGGGCGGCAGCTGACGTCGCAGTCGTTCGCCCGGAGCGTGCTCCGTCTGTACTGAACCAGACCCAGCGCCGCGGGCAGCTGACGGGGGGCCCGGGCCGGTGATAGTTGCCATAGCCATAAACCTTGGTGTATTGTACTGTACTAAGTTGCTCATGTTATTTCTCTCTGTTCATTTGGGGGTGGGGGGTGGTGGATAACACGCAGGCAGTTCATGTTAATTTCCTCTTGCGTTTTAGTATCGTAGTCGCATGATCAGATCAGTCCTTGTTAAATCGGCAGTTGAGGTTCTGGTGGACGTGTCAAATGCCATGCATACGAGGCACGAGCTTGCTGCAATCTTGTCTCAATCTGCTAGTACTCCTACGTACGACTAGTTTTGCAGGCAAAGCTTCTAGTTTTAAGGCCCGGCGCACGCTGGACCGGCATCATCGCTTTGTGTCAAGTTGTCAAACGCGAGGGGCCCCGGCCCGTACAGGTGCTAGGTCTTTTTGCCCTTTTGGATCGTGCGGGAAGGAAGGAATTCCTCCTCCTTCCTTTGAGTCCCGAGAGAGCGTGACATGGACGGGGACGGGCACGTAGGAGCAGTGGTGTCCAAGTCCAACGTTGGCGGTACAGGGCTGGGTCGGGCCCGTCCACTGCACGTGATTGGTCCTTAAAGGGCGTCGCGTCGGGCCGTGCTTTCCTTGCCGCCGCCTCGGAAACCGTTAAAGGCTCATATTCCCTCCGCTGGCTGGGCTCGACGCTGTCGCCGTCTCGCCCGCCTCCGCGCTTGTTTCTTCCGTGTGCCGTTCTCATCGGACCAGACAGCAGTGCCCACCCACCGGCAGAGGCAAGAGCTGGGTCCGAGGGCTGCTCGAACCGTCGCTCGCTGCTCTGCGGCTTTTGTTCTAGCGGGACATATTGCGCCGGCGGCCTTCTCGCCGCGCTCGCTGCCGGTTCACACACAGGGCGCTCCTTCTGTTTGCAGTTTGTTCGCCGCATCGATACATACACATACAACAACCATAGAAACAACCTAAGAGCATCTCCAGCCATTGATCCCCCATGGGCTCAAAAAATCATCGCGTGGAGGCGAACCGGCGCTAAAATCGACATTGACGCCGATCTGGTTTCTGGTCGTCGGCCCCAGGGATAACCCCAGACGTATATTTTAAATTTTTGTAAAATAGTAATATGGCGATAATTCGACAGACGGGACAAATATTCGGCGCAAGTGAACATTTTTTTACATAGAAAACATTAAAGAAAAAACAAAGGCCACTACAGGCCGAAAAACTAGCTGAGCACGGCGTAGTCGCAGTCGTCGCCGTCGTCCTTTTCCTCCATGCGGACGCCGCTGCTGGAACCCTGCCCAGGGTCGCCTAGGCGGACCGGCGGCGGCGCGTCGACGATGCCTCCCTCGTCGTGGCCACGACGCCGAGCGGTGATCTCCTCTAGGACGCGGCGCTGGCGCTCCAACTCCTCCCGTGCCCAGTCCTCCCGCACCCACTTCATGACCGCCGCATCGTCCAGGTCAAGCTCCGTCTTCACGCCGGTGACCCCTGGTTCCGTCTTCACGGCGGTGATTCCCGACTCCGTCTTCGGCTTGACGAGGCGGGGAGGAGCCAAGGAGGAGGCGTGCCCCTCGTTGATGCTATGCCGGTGCGCCTCCCGAGCGGCGTTTCCGCGGGCTCCGCCTTCACGGAGACGAGCGCCGGTGACCCGGAGGAGTGGGAGGTGGACCGAGAGGAGGAAGAGGAGGAGGAGGAGGACTCGCTGAGCATCCTCCTTGGCAGCCACGCGATGCCGCTGCGGCTGTCGATCCGGCGAACGGCCGGGGCGACCGGGTACTCGAACGGCAGATCGTTGCCATCCTCGAGGTGCTCGAGGATGGCGTGGAGTGTGCGGCCGGGGACGCCCCACCACAGGCGGCGGCCACCGCTGTTGCTACGGCCCTGCACCACCGGCCCGTTGTTGGTGCAGGTGAGTCGACACTCGAAGTACGCCGTCAACGCATCGTGGTTGCCGACGGCGTACTCCGGGCGGGCCCGTTACTCCATCAGCGAAGCTCGCACGCGCTCGATCTCCGCCTGGAAGTAGGCGGGGTGGCCGACGTCGGGGAGAGGGGGGACGGGCACGCCCCCGGCGTGCGCGCACAT
>LR738711.1:835014116-835033232 GCA_902687465.1 Secale cereale | reverse complement strand
CTAAGCATGGTAGTGGGAAATTTGCCCAATCTCCTCCTCCTACTCACTATGGAGGACCCGTCCCCACACCGCATTTAAATTCCGTCGGGCCCCCTCCTAAGTTCGTTAAAAATACTGATTTTGCTACTTGGGTGTTTCGTTTCAAACGTCATATTAATCATTGTTCCACTAACCTCTGGAGAATCATTGAGCAAGGTTTTTATCCGTATGATCCCGACAACATGACTCCAAGAGAAACTGCCGATCATCAGTTCAACGAGTCCGCTCTTTGCATTCTTCAAGACTCAATCCCTCCTGAAGACATTGCTCATCTTCGTCCATTCACTGTGGCCAAGGAAGCATGGGAGCATGTTGGCACAATGTACAAGGGAAGCACAAGCATTCAACGCTCCAACTATGAAGTGGTGCAAGATGAAGCTGATGAGTTTGCAATGATCGAGGATGAAGATCCTCGTGAACTTTATCGAAGATTGACTATTCTTGCAGTGTCTCTTCGAGATCATGGCAGTAAGGATACGGACGACAATTGGATCAAGCGCAAGTTCCTCAAGGCCATGATGCCCTATCACAAGGCCATGTCCTCTGTGATTCGTCAGAGACCGGACTTCCACACTTTATCCTCAAATGAAGTGTTGGATGAATTTGTTGCCATGAGGATCCTTGACGTTACCGCCGACAATGCGGTCCTAAGAGCTCAACGATCCAAGAAGCCTAATCTTGCTCTGAAGGCCAAGGCTTGTGTGGAAGAGGAGGATGTTGAAGATGATGATGATTGCTGCCCCGAGGACACCAAATATGCCTATCACGAGCACATGGCTCTTGCTTCTAGGCAATTCTGGGGGAAGAAGAACTCAAGGTCCAACTTCAACAGGAACAACTCCAGTGGGAACAAAGGGAAGCAACGAGTAAGGACATGCTTCAACTGTGGAAATGTAAGCCACTTCGTTGCGGATTGCCCATATGAGAAGAGAGAAGACTTTGGAGGCAAGCTTATTCGGAAGGACAAGTCAAAGTCCTATCCCAACAAGAACAACTTCATCAAGAAGACTCCTCCGAAAGTGTTGGTGGCTCAAGAAGAATATGTGGAGGATGATGACAATGATGAAGAGGATGAGGTGACCACTATGGCCACAATTGCAATTGCTACCACTCCGCACTCATCTCTCTTCAACTCACCCAACGAAAACATCACCGCCAAGTGTCTTATGGCCAAGGCCACCAACAAGGTAACCCCGATCATCAATTCTACTATCTCTTCTAACCCCTCATTAACTAATTGTATTGATGAGGGTGAGGGTAGTAAGGAGGGAGAAAATGAATTTGATGTGTTCATAAAAAATCTCAAGGGCAAATCCAAGAAGCATGTGGTTGCTCTCTTGGAACAACTCGGTGAGGCCAATGACATTATTGAGGCTCACGAGGAAACCATCACTAAAATGGAAGGGCATAGTCGAGACTATGCCGATGAGATATCGGATCTCTCTAACGCCCTAGAGGAGGAGCGTGGTCTTCGTTTGGCTCTTGAGGAGTCACACAACGATGATCATGCTAAATTAAAGAAAGATCTTGAATCATGCTCTAGTTGTCTCTCGTGTCCTTAACTCTGAGAAGGCAAAACTTGCGGTTGACCATGCTAAACTCAAAGAGGAGTTTGACATACTTGACAAGGCTCACAAGGCCTTGAAAGGAATGCATGCTACTCTCAAGGAGTCTCATGATCAACTCCAAGTTTTGCTAACCAAGGAAAAGGCTATCTTTCCTCGCATGGTTTTAATTGATAATGCAAATGCTACTAACCCATGTTGTGAGCATGTGCATCTTGTTGAAGAGAATGCCGAATTGAAGAAGCAACTTGAGAAAGGCCTTGTGACTTGCATACAAGGTGAGAAGAACCTCAACGCCCTTTTGAGAAATCAAAAGGAAGTTGTGGCAAAGGAAGGAATTGGGTTTGCTCCTAAGCCCAAGAAGAAGAAGAATGACAAGACAAAGCAACCACCCCCTCTCCGACAATCCTTTGTGAAAGAAGGAGAGGGCACGTCAACCAAGAAGAAAAGTGGTGGGGTCAAGAAAAACTCCACCACACCCTCAAACATGGCCGGCGATTTTAATCCGTCATATGTTTTATGCCGTGCTAGTGATGGCCATGTGTTTGCTAAATTTGTTGGTTCTTCTTATGAGTACATTGAATGGTCCATTTGGGTTCCTAAGACCCTTGTCACTAACCTCAAAGGACCCATTACCAAATGGGTACCTAAATCCAAGCATTGATCTATTGTAGGGGTTTGCTTCCGGTGGGGGATCATGGTTGCTCGATAGCGGAGCCACAAATCATATGACCGGAAGCAAAGACTTGGTGGTGGACGTGCATCTCGGTTCATCTATGGCCACCAACGTCGAATGGGGTGATGCTTCATCTTCTAAGGTATTGGGACTTGGCAAGGTTGTTGTCTCTCATGATCTCACGATCGAGAAAGTCATGCTTGTTGAGTCCCTTGCATACAATTTACTTTCTGTTCGCCAACTCGCACTCATGGGCTTTGCTACATTCTTTGATATTGATTTTGTGGCCCTCTTGTGGAGCAAGACTCTTAAAGTAGCCTATGTTGGGCATGTCGAGAACGGTCTTTATGTGGTTAACTTCTCGAAGCAACCCACTAAGGTCGCGACATGCCTAATGGCTAAAGTTGATGTGGGATGGCTTTGGCATCGCCGTTTGGCCCACGTCAATATGAGATCTTTGCAAAGTCTTCTCAAGGGGGACCATGTCCGAGGACTAACAAATGTTAGCTTTGCCAAAGATCGTGCTTGCAGGGCGTGCATTGAAGGAAAATTACATGAGAAGGCTCACCCTCCCACGACTATCATCTATTCAAAAAGACCTCTAGAGCTCCTCCACATGGATCTCTTTGGGCCTCCCACTTTTGATAGTCTTGGGGGTAGAAAATATTGCTTGGTGATTGTGGATGATTACTCAAGATATACCTGGGTATACTTCTTCAAGAAGAAGAGTGAGACCCAACAAACCGTCATCAACTTTGCAAATGAAGCTCAACGACAACATGAAGCAAAGATTTTGATGATTAGAAGTGACAATGGCACCGAGTTTAAGAACTACACCTTGGATGAGTTTCTTGGTGATGAGGGGATCAAACATCAATATGCCGCCCCATATACCCCTCAGCAAAATGGTGTTGCGGAGAGAAAGAACCGAACTTTAATAGATGCTGCAAGAACCATGATGGCTGAATTCAACTCTCCATACAACTTTTGGGCTGAAGCCATCAACACCGCTTGCCATGCATCAAATCGTCTCTATCTTCGCAAAGGCTTGAACAAAACTCCGTATGAGATTCTTACCGGTAACAAGCCCAATCTCAAGTACTTCCGGGTGTTCGGGTGTAAGTGTTTCATTCTTAAGAAAGGTGTTCGTTTGTCTAAATTTGAATCTAGAGCTCATGAGGGCATATTTGTTGGTTATGCTACAAACTCTCATGCTTACCGTGTCCTCAACAAGTCCACCGGACTCATAGAGGAGACGAGTAACGTAGAGTTTGATGAAAATAACGGCTCCCAAGTGGAGCAAAGTGGTACTTGTGATACAGGTGATGAAATTCCTCCTCAAGCCATAAGAAGAATGGGTGTTGGATATATCCTACCCGTTGAGGAACCCCTTGTGGCCGAAGGAGAAGGACAATGTTCTACTCAAGTGGAACCATCACCAACCCAAGACCCACACGCTTCCGAAGAACATAGTGAAGGCCCTCAGCCTGATGAACAAGGCCAAGAGCAAGATCAATCTCAAGTTGGTGAAGAACCTCCAATTGATGCACAAGGCCAAGTTCAGTCCCCCGAGCAAGATCAAGGTCAAGAGGAAGCTCAAGATCAAGATCTTGCTCATGTTGACGCTCAAGATGATCAACTCAATGCTCCTCAGTTATCACTTGAAGAGCAATTAGAGCGTCGTGCTGCAAAAGTTGCCTCCAGGCTTGCTTCCAACGAACATCACATCGAGAACATTTTAGGGAGCATCAAAAGGGGGGTAAGCACTCGTAGACAATTAGCAAACTATTGTGCTCATCAAGCTTTTGTCTCCTTTGTTGAACCTAAGAAGGTGTTTGAGGCGCTCGAAGACCCCGACTGGCTCAATGCCATGCATGAAGAACTCAATAACTTCGAGCGCAACAAAGTGTGGCGTTTGGTGCCAAGACCAAAGGAGAACCATAATGTCATTGGAACTAAATGGATCTTTAAGAACAAGCAAGATGCCCATGGCATTGTCATCCGCAACAAGGCACGTCTGGTGGCTCAAGGCTACTCCCAAGTCGAGGGTATCGACTACGGTGAAACTTTTGCCCCCGTTGCTCGTCTTGAGTCCATTCGTTTATTGCTTGCCTATGCTTCCCATCATAACTTTAAATTGCAACAAATGGATGTGAAAAGTGCATTTCTTAATGGTCCCATTAATGAGTTGGTATATGTTAAACAACCCCCGGGGTTCGAGGATCCTAAGTTCCCCAATCATGTGTATCAACTTGATAAGGCACTCTATGGCCTTAAACAAGCCCCACGAGCGTGGTATGAGCACCTTACCGAGTTGTTACAAGATCGTGGGTTTGAAATTGGGAAAATCGACCCCACTCTTTTTACTAAGAAGGTCAAAGGGGAGTTGTTTGTATGCCAACTATATGTTGATGATATTATCTTTGGCTCTCCTAACAAAGCTTTCAATGATGAGTTCGCCGCACTCATGACCACACACTTTGAGATGTCCATGATGGGAGAGTTGAAGTACTTCCTTGGATTTGAGATCAAACAACGAAGAGAAGGCATCTTCATCAAACAATCCAAGTATACTCAAGACATGCTCAAGAGGTTCAACCTTAGTGATGTCAAGCCGGCTACTACTCCGATGCCAACCAAATGCCAACTTGACATTGATCCCAATGGTAAAGCGGTGGATCAAAAGGTATATCGCTCTATGATCGGATCCTTGCTTTACCTTTGTGCATCTAGACCGGATATTATGTTGAGTGTGGGAATTTGTTCACGGTTTCAAGCCTCACCTAAGGAAAGTCACTTTGTGGCTGTCAAGCGAATCTTTCGATATTTGGCTCATACCCCAAACTTTGGCTTATGGTACCCAAGAGGAGCAAATTTCAACCTTGTTGGTTTCTCTGATTCTGACTGGGCGGGAGACAAAGTGGATAGGAAGTCCACCTCGGGAGGGTGCCAATTCCTTGGTTGCTCTCTTGTTAGTTGGTCTTCCAAAAAGCAAAGTTGTGTATCTCTCTCGTCCACTGAAGCAGAATATGTGGCCGCTGGCAGTTGCTGTGCTCAACTCTTATGGATGAGGCAAACTTTGAAGGATTACGGTGTCATTTGTGACAAAGTGCCTCTTTGGTGTGACAATGAAAGTGCCATCAAGATTTCTCTCAACCCGGTGCTTCACTTCAAGACGAAGCATATTGAGATTCGGTATCACTTCATCCGGGATCATATAAGGCAAGGAGAGATCGAGCTTCACTACGTCAACACTCATGATAACCTTGCAGATATCTTCACGAAGCCATTAGATGAAGCAAGGTTTCGCGAGTTAAGGCATGAGCTAAATATCATCGATTTGAGCAATGTGGTTTGAGTCTGTGCACACACACCCCTCACACTCAATATAGCTATCTTGTCTAGATGTAGGCATGGACATAGGGGGAGTATTGTTCTCTCAATGAACTGTTCCTCCCCCCATTATGCATAAACTAACCAAGTCTTTATCATTTGCCATACATTGTTGGTTTAAATGTTTCAAGTCGAGTTTTGGATCATGGGCCCAAGGATAATTCTTCGCGGTGCCATATCTATATACTCAAACATAGGTGGCCTCGGCCACCGCCCTCCTCTGAGGAGTTGTGTCGTTTCACTTTGCGTGTGCGTGCATTTGTTTTTCTCTCTTTCTTTGCTAAAAGCCTCTTGCCAGCCGTGTTTGTTCTTGGAGGAGCGGTACTACCGTGCATACTTACGGTACTACCGCAGATGGGGTTACGGTACTACCGCTTGACCAGCACGGCAGTAATTTTTTACTGCCGCTGGTAGAGCGGTACTACCGCTTGGCGTGCGGTACTACCGCGCAAGCGGTACTACCGCGATTACCTGGATGGCTCGTCAGGGATACCAGTGGACCGACTCTGATGATGGGTTTCAGCCAGAGCAGCAGGGATCTGATGAGGACTATCAGGACGAGGAGCAGCAGGGATTTGATGACGAGTATGACGACTGAGCGTCTCCCGGGCTGCCACCCATCTTCGTTACCCCTCTTTCCCTTTGTGGTGTCTCGATGACAAAGGGGGAGAGTGATTTGCATTTGCGCGTTTGTCGTCTTGTGTGTGTTTCTTTTCGTTGAACTTGGTTTTATTTTGCGTGTTTCTGTGAGACAATCCATATGGTGTAAGACATATGCCCTCGTTTCGTTAAACTCTTTATCATGTCCTTATGCTTATCCTATGCAGTTAAATGTTTTATAGAGTATCACATGTGTAGACTATAGGGGAACGCCATACCCTGTATGTGTGCAGTGCAGTCCAAAGCACAATCATATGTAGGCATATATACAGGGGGAGCTCACCTGTACTCTAGGGCTTATTTTGATGTCTCTATCTTTTCTTCTCTGTGCAAATCTCGTGTTGTCATCAATACACCAAAAAGGGGGAGATTGTAAGGGCACTTTTCTCCCTAATGGTTTTGGTGATTGATGACAATACTCTTGCGGACTAATCGTGTGTTGTAAGCTCATACAGGTATATCTCTCCCATGACACAAGACGATTGTTTGCCCCTCGGATCCCATGAAGGACGGTGTTTTCTTTTTGCTCCCTGTAGGTGGCATTGAGTAATAGGAAAGCCGTACTATTAAGAGGGGGTCCGCGTCGGAAAGGTTTGGGTAGAATCAACACGTACACATCCTTCTCCTCCGTTTCCTTTCCTTGCTTCTCTGGAGGTCCAACCGGTCTTTCTTTCGTTGTGGCAATTCTGTGGCTTCTGTACTGATCTTCTGCCAAGCATGCGGTAGTACCGCTCTGCCAAGCGGTAGTACCGCACAGGTACACGGTAGTACCGCTTGCCGACACGGTAGTACCGCTCCCGCGGTAGTACCGCGTCCCCATGCGGTAGTACTGTGTATCTGGGCCAGGCACTGAAGTCTAAGTATGAGAAGTGGATGCGGAAGTAATTTTTTACTTCCGCATACCGTGCGGTAGTACCGCTTAGCCTAAGCGGTAGTACCGCTTAGCTGATGCGGTAGTACCGTGTCGCATTTTGCTACTTCCGTTTTCCCCTGCGGATGTAGCCACGGATGTAATTTATTTCATCCGTGGCTGTATCAGGTCTCAAGTTTTTTGCCTTGGCGGTAGTACCGCTTGCCAAGCGGTAGTACCGCTCAGCCAGCGGTAGTACCGCTCATGAGGTGCGGTACTACCGCTTGCTGCGGGCTGAAACCTCAAATAACGGTTGGATTTGCTCCCCCACTATATATAGGGGGTCTTCTTCTCCAAGGAGACTTACCTCTTCCCCCACTACTCCATTGTTGCTCCAAAAGCTCCATTTCCGCCCGATCTCTCTCCCTAGCCAATCAAACTTGTTGATTTGCTCGGGATTGCTTGAGGAGGCATCGATCTACACTTCCACCAAGAGATATTTGATTCTCCCCACTAATCCCTTGCGGATCTTGTTACTCTTGGGTGTTTGAGCACCCTAGACGGTTGAGGTCACCTCGAAGCCATATTCCATTGTGGTGAAGCTTCGTGGTTTGTTGGGAGCCTCCAAGTTGTGGAGATTGCCCCAACCTTGTTTGTAAAGGTTCGGTTGCCGCCTTCAAGGGCACCACTAGTGGAATCACGGCACCTTGCATCGTGTGAGGGCGTGAGGAGATTACGGTGGCCCTAGTGGCTTCTTGGGGAGCATTGTGCCTCCACACCGCTCCAACGGAGACGTACTTCCCCTCAAAGGGAAGGAACTTCGGAAACACATCCTCGTCTTCTTCGGTTCTACTTGTGGTTATTTCTTACCTTTACTCTTGCATGCTTTACTTGTTTAATTCCTATAGCATGCTTGTGTAGTTGTTGTGCTTATTGTCATTAGTTGTCTTCATAGTAGTTTATCTAGACAACTTATTTTGTCGCCTAATTTTAATTGGTTAAGAAAAGCTAAAAATTGTTAGTTGCCTATTCACCCCCCCCTCTAGTCAACCATATCGATCCTTTCATACGGCGTACCTGGGGTCATAGTTTAGGTTGTCACGCAGGCGGCGGCGGTGGCGGCCGATCTCCTCGCGGCGGGCACGGACGCCCATCGGGATCGACAGGATCAACACCCGATCCGCGGATAGATGCCAGTTATTGGGCAGGTGAACGTCGCTCCAGGGGAGCGGCGTCCGTGTTTCTCAATAACACCGGAAAACATACGCGTGGATGTTGTGCCGGTCGCATGCGGGGGCTGCCAGAGGGGCGATGGCGAATGCGGGCGGTGCGGGGGCCCTCCATGGGGGTGGTGAAAGCTCTGAGCCGGCGGCGGCCGGAGGACGAACCGAACTTGTGGTCATGCGCCCCCTTGCGGCCAGTGCTCCACCACACCATGGCTACCGGCGGCCGGCGAGCTCGAGGAAGGGGAGGGGAGAACTAGGGTTTGGGTGTCAGGTTTCGAGGAGGCAACATGACTGGAGTGGGAGCGTGGACGGCGACTGGTTGACGGCTTTCCATTAAGAAGGACGGCGACCGCTCGCCTGGGCGGATGACATGTGGGGCCGACCACGCGTGCGTAGTTAATTAGGGCGGTGGGAGGTAGGTGGCCGCCTGTCACACGGCCCCGATGCGGACGAGAGACGTGTCTGTTCACTGTTCGCCTCGACCCAATCGGGTGCATGTTTGCGCTGGAAATTGGTTTGGCCGGACACAAAACAGACAAGATGGATCCAGGCCGCCGCGCGCTGGGTTGTGGGGTTTGTCCGTTTTGCCCCGAACGAACAGGGCCAGATGGGATGTGGTCGTGCGCTGGAGTTGGCCTAAGAGCAACTCCAACGCACGAACCCATTTTGTCCGCGCGTGTCCGTCTGTGTAAAAGCGGACAAAAACATCAGCCCGCGTCGTCCGCCTGCGTCCAGGCCTGGCCCGCCTGTCACCCACCCACCTCTCTCTCATATTTATTTTATTCACTGGACCTCTAACCTCGCCGCCCCTGGTCATTGTTGCCGCACCACCGAACGGACCAGAGTAGCATCTGCTTCACCTCTGCGCTGCCGTGGTCGCCCTGCTTGCGCTCGCCCTCCCGAGCCGCGCTGCCGCTCGCCCCGCTCGCCTTCCGCGTCGCCGCTCGCCCTGCTTGCCTTGCCACAACCCACCGCCGCCGCGCGTGCTAGCTAGCTAGTCACCGGCCGAGTTGCCTCACCTCGCCGCGCCATGCCGCTCGTGCACGCTCCTGGATGGGCCTCGCCCCGCATCGCGCCATGCCACTCACCCCGCTCCAGGTCGCGCTCTGCCCACCCCGCTCTTGGCCGCGGCGCGCTCCTGGCCTCGCCCACCGCGCCATTGTAATGCCCAGGATGCGACTATGTCTCCTACGTGCCGAGGCACGACTTAGAGACATAAGCGCATTCTGGAATGATCTCAAGTATGGTATCTTTACACATCTCATGTAACAGTTCAAGGATGAAAATGTGAAAGATAGTTGGCTTACACTCGCCACGTCACACAATGAATACAATAACATACAATCATCCAAATAACACAGGGTCCGACTACGGACGAAATCCAAACAAGAAAGATACCATAAACACAAGCCCGGATCCTCCTAGTAAGAACCACTACTGATCGTCGGGATACGAAATATAGTAACGACCACACTCTTCATCGAACTCCCACTGAAGTTCTGAACCATCTCCTACATTGTTCTCAGCGGTACCTGCATCTGGTGTGTGTTGAATCTGTGAGCCACAAGGGCTCAGCAATCCCGTTCCCAGATATCAAAACTACCAAAGCCTTAAGTGTAGAAAGGTTATTAAAGTGGTTGCAGCAAGCACTAAGCAACTAGCTTATGAGTTTAGAGCGAGATGAGAACAAGTACCAACGATCGCCAAGTTGATCAAGAAGTGATCCTAGCTACTCATGATCAAACATAACCCCACCATGTTCACTTTCCGAAGTCCTTCGGAAAGAGACCATCACGGTTACGCACACCAGTAGTGTATTCTTATGGATATGGTGTCAAGTTATCTACAACCAGATATTAACAAATTCCCATCTGCCACATAACCGCGGGCACGGCTTTCGAAAGATCAAACCCTGCAGGGGTGTCCCAACTTAGCCCATCACAAGCTCATGATCCGCGGAGTCGCAACTCCAAAGTGGGAAGACCCGAGTATTCTCGGAATCCCGTGCTCAAGATATTTCGACAAAGGTAAAACTAATCCAGCAAGACCTGCCAGCGTGCCGACACCCTGATAGTAGCCGCGCGTATCTTGTCTCAGGCCACGACCGGATTGGTCATCCTACAGGTATATACCAGATACCTCGGGTTTCCCCAAGGCGGCCCCACAGTCTGCCCAGTTTGGACCAACACTCATGAGGAGCACTGGCCCGGGTTGTTAATTAAGAACTCGGGTTTGCAACGCCCTATGCAAGTTTTAGTTGTTAGGCAAAAGTAAAACCAATGTTGGGCCTTGCTGGAAAAGCTTTAAGTAGTGCGAATTATCAAGGAGGGGCCCATAAACCTCAACCGTGTTAGGAACGCAAAAATCAAGGAACATAACACCAGTTTATCGGGTCCTAAGGTGGCATGAGTGGAACAAAACACCAAGCAGAAGGCCAAGCCTTCCACCCATTACCAATATATAGGTGCATTAGTTTAAAACAGATATATATATATATATATATATATATATATATATATATATATATATATTGTGTTATCCCAATAAACAAGTCCAAACGTGGAGCAATCTTCAAACTTCACCTGCAACTAACAATGCTATAAGAGGGGCTGAGCAAAAGCGTACTTAGCCAATCAGCGGTTTGCTAGGAAGGCGGTTAGAGTGTTTCATGGCAACAATAGGGGGCCGACAAACAGGAATAGGTATCGAGGCATATCTAAAGAACGAGACAACTAGCATAGGCAAAGATAAAGGTGATATCGGGGAATGGTCATCTTGCCTGTTAAGCCCACAGAGGGATCGTAACCTTTCTCCTCAAACTCAGTCTTGATAGGAACCTCGAACTCCGAATCGTCACCGGGCTCTAACCAACACAACAATACAAACACCAGAACAACGATCAAATCATCATGCAATGCTCAAACACATGATGCAAAATATGATGCATATGAATATGGGCAGGATATGATGCATCTCAAAGAAACAAGATGGGTGCACAAGTGACATGGCAATAAGCAAGATCACAACACCTGTAGGGACACATCATGCAAAAGGAAACAAGAACAAAATTAGTCACAAGTGGTTATGTAGTTGAAATATCAAAGCACCCAACAAGTTTTATAAGTTTTTTAACACGACAAGGGGTGCAACTAGGACCAACAACAACATGCTAGCATTTTAAATGAGCCGGAAAGAACAAACAACAATATTCGGAAACTCCCATGTACATAAGAACACATATAGGACAGATCTGTAGCTACCATGTTTCAGAGTTGTTAAACATGCAAAGTAACAGCACCATCTTAATCTACACATTTTCCACTCCAAAAATGCATAAAGTTTGTCAAATTTGGAGTTGGGGTTAATTAGTTATGAATTTAACAAGTTTGAGCATATTTTAAACTCAAAATAATTCAAACAACAATTTAAATGTTTTTAACATGGCAACAAACTGCATACAAATAATCTACACTAAAAACTAGGTAGTTTTCATATACAAAGTATTTTGAACAGATGCATATTTGAAAAGATATGAATAAATCAAATTGCAAACCGAATTTAAAAACAATAAAACAAAACAGAAAAGAAAACATACTAAACTGACCCGGCCTGGACTAGCCACAGTCACAGACTAGTGGGTCTAGGGGGTGCTGGTGTGGCGCTACGGGTGTGGAAGTGGGTGTGAGCGAGCTGAGAGGCTGCAATGTGGGGCCAGTCTGTCAGTGGAACAAAGAAAATGCAAAAAGGGCCGAATACCACTGGCCGTGTGGGGTTTCGAACCCAGGTCTGCGCGATGCGAGGGAAAGGCTCAGGCCACTGGACTAGGTGTGTGTGCGTCTGACAGAGTAGAGGAACACCACAACTTGACTTAACTGACGAAGCAGAAGCAGAGGGGAAAACAGGGGTGGTCGGAGGAGCTCGTCGGAGCTGCTCCGGCGACCAAAAGGAGCGATGGGTGTGTGCGATGCATTCCTCGAGGAATACCGCACCCTTGCCATGCGCTAGCTGCACCTATGAAGCACTACGGCGACACCGGCAACGAGCAAGCAGAACGACGGCGATGAGCTATGGCGAGGCCTAAACAGAGCCTATCGGAGCGGCGGTTGCACCTAGCATGACCTACGCGGCGAGGCGAAGACGATGGGTGCACACCTCGGTGCTAAGGAGGTCGGAGCACTCATCAGCGATGAGGTCCGATGGCGTTGGGTTCGGGCGCTCGGTGAACTAGCTTCTAGAAGGCACAAAAGAAGGGGAAAATGACACGGAGGGGCGCGGAGGCTCACCACGAATACAGTGGTGTGTTCGGCTGGCCGGGAGGAGGATGGAGTCAACGGCGGCGTCGATCGAGCACTTACGGTGGCCGGAGTCGAAGTCGAGGAAGAAGACAAAGTAGCCGTGGCCTTCAGCTCCGTGTAGCCGGCGTAGATGACGTAGTCGACATCGAGGAAGAAGAGAGACAGGCTTGGCGAGGCAGCGCAGGATGAGGAGCTCATCGGCGACAAGCCCGTGTGCTCAGATGCGCTCGGGATGATGATGGCGCGGCGAATCTGGTGGCTCTCAGCTCACCTGGCGACGGGAGGAGGAAGAGGTGAACCATAGCAGTCTAAAGGGCAAGGAGAGAGGGTTTAAAAGGGGCTAGAACAACGACGGTGCATGACGGCGTGCTCGCTCGCGGTCCTCATGGCGCGACTGCGAGGAAGAAGAAAAGGTGGGTGCGGCGCTGTGCACGGTCGCTCACCTGCGGGCCCGAGTCGTCCACGTGGAAAACGGGTAGCTGCTGGCTGCTGGGCTGCACTGCTGGCTGCTGGGCTGCACCGCTGCTGCTGGGTTTTCCCCCTTTTTCCATTTTCTTCAGGCAGAAAACCAAAATGGAAAAGCCCAGGTCAAAAGAAAAGGAGTTAGGAGGAAAATAAAATATTCCCTAGCTCCTGGAATTATGCCCTATTTTATAAAAATGACCTGGACATTTTTAGAGGTAGAAAAATAAAACAAATTTGAATATGGTTCAAACTTCCGTCATTTTTGAACCTGACCAAATCATTTCAAAATAAGGTAAGGTTTTGCACAGTGGCTTAGGGCAAGATACCAAAGAAGTAGTGGGGAGATGGACATTAAAGGAGGAGGCAAAAGTCACTTTGCAAAACTAGAAGAAGAGAGAAGGGGAAAGTGGTGAAACATGAAGATGATCAAACATAGACCACACATGTATCAAAGCAACACTAGACCCACAATGCACATGGTGATAGTGAGAATGCATCTTGACAAGGTTGAATGCAATATGATGAGGTCATGATGCAATGATGGTAATGAAGCAATATGCATGATAATGAAAAACATGAGAATGCAATATGAAGACAATGGCATAAATGAAAAGAACCCCCCCAAGAAAGGACAAGGATCAAATAGTAAAAGCTTATATTCCATATAAGGAAGGTATTACATATGGGGTGTTACAGCCATCCCGCCCTGGACTCGCCTTGGCCCGCTGCGCTCTCCCCACCGACGGCCCGCTCCTGGCCGCGTCGTGCCTGCCCTGCTCCTGGCCCTGCCCCACGCCGCCGTCCCACCTTGGTTGCGCTGCCCCGCTTTGGGCCGCGCCGACATCCCGCCCGAGCCATGAGCACGCCGAGACGAGTGAATCGGAGGGGCGAGCGTGGGTTGCTTCTCTCAAGCGAGCTGCTGCTGCCGAGCGAGTAGCATAGGCTGGAGCTAGGCGAGCAGCAGGAAGGAGCTATAGTGCGGGAGCAGCGGAACCAGCAGTGCACCCACGTCGTTCCTCACTGCATGCTCCATGCATGCTACGTGTTCGATGAAATGTCAAGGCGGACATGTAAAAAATGGGTCCAACTCCCCGTTGGGCGCACCGGTCGACCCTTTTAGAAAAGCGTACACGGACGTGCGGACGGGTGACCCAAACGGACAAAAAGCGGACAAAATCGATGTTCGTTTGGGTCGGCCCGTTGGAGTTGCTCTAAGGGCATCTTCAATGACCCACCAATTTCCTCATTTCCACAGACACGAATACTGAACACCGCCATCTAACGCTGCTATTATACATTTCAAACCCATTTTCAACAAACCAGATGAAATTGATGCAAACACAGCAGGTTCCATACAAATCGAACGAAAACACTTACATTTTGGCCATATTTTTTTACTAAAAACGATACCAGACTAAGATAACAGTAGTCTACGGCTGGTGCTGGCGGCTATCCATTTCGACGACTAGTCTACTGCCGGCCGTGGTGGATCTCCATTGTGTCCCCATGTCCAGCAACCATGAGACCTGGAGGTATATGCTTCGACGCAAAGGGCGGCTCACTTCCCCACTACTCATCGGAGTGAAATCGCCTGCTGGTGCTTCAGCCAGAGGGAAGGGTTCCTACGCTTCATGGATCAAAGTTGGCTTTTGGGTAGGGAGACGACAGTGGCCTGCAACCGGTCAAGACACCGACTGTGTACGCCAACGTCGCCTCGATAGTAGCCTTCATGGGACCCAAGCGGTGGCAGCCTCCAGGCCTCCCGTTTTCTACTTGTCCTTAATGATGGTGGTTGGCGCAGACGTGCGGCACCACCACCCCGTTGATGTGCGCAAAGCCGACTTCTTTCTCTGCCGCCAGGGCACGGTTATGCGCCCGTTGACGTTGGATGGCGCGGTCACACGCATGGGAGGCGTTGTGTTAGACGACATTGTCCATGTCACCCGTGTCGACCTGGTACAACTCGCCACTCCTTAGCAAGCGGGCTTGGAGCGGCGAGTTGCTAAACTCCGCACCGGCTTGGAGCAACAACTTGCTCCGTCAGACTAGGCGAGGGAGGTGGAGCAGCGAGTTGCATCACTCATATCTGGCAAGCTCGGTGGGCCACCCAACCAACTTTAATGCCGGAGAACTGCTCTTCCCGCTCTTCGTATGCCATCCAAAAGGGTAGAGTAAATGGTGGAATGAGGGGATGAGGAGTGGCGAAGTAGTGTAAATCTTGCCCGGCGTCTGGTCTCCTTTAAATATCGGGCAAATGGGAGGAGTTTGCCCGATGATGTGTTAAATGATGGCCCACTCGTGAATGGACGTGTGGCCGAAATAGGTTTCTCGGCTTCCGTTCAGGTTTAATGGAGGAGTTTGAATGCGGCAAGAAGGTGTGATCTGCTAGGCGTGCAGCAGGCGGCGCCCTCGGCTGGAGTGCTGCTTCAATGGCGGAGGCAGTCAAAGGTCGCGTCCGCACTGATCCGTCTTCAATGTGGAGCAGTCGCTCTACAACGTCATGAATATAGGCAGCTGGCGCCAGGCAGGAATGCACGTGGGAGAAGAAGACGAGGGTTTGGGTGGGCTAGGGTGGTTGATGGGCCTCGAACCCCTCGTTGGTTACCCCAGGTGGAAGGTGTTAGATGCAATAAGTAGAAGTGTTTTCCCCTAGCAAAGATGCCAAGGATCGAATCCCCAGAGACTCCTAGGTTCAACAAGTAGGTGTCAACTGCTAACGGCGCAATTAGCAATCAATGTGGACCTGCACACAGATACAAATAACTTTGCTCCCAACGAGTACAGAGAGGTTGTCAATCTCTTCGGCCTTGTAGTTCACAAAGGGTTAAAAGCAATATGATAGTAGTGATAGATAGTGTTTTTGCAATAGTAAGTAAACAGCGAAAAGTAAATAGTGGATGTGATCAATGATGGTAATATGGACCGGAGTCTCATGATGTTCACTAGTGATGTCTCTCTCCCAAAAGACGATAAAACAGCTATGCGAGGTAACAAATTACAGCTGGGCAATTGAAAAGACCACGAACGCAAACCAATGCTGACTACATTGCAAGAAAGGTTGAGGTTCAAAGCATGGGCGGTACGCCAAAGTAAGTCGACCGAAATCCATCAATATCTACTACTAATCATCCACCTTGAGATATCTATCCAGAACATCTCGCTGGTATTAAGTTGCGAGTCCCACCCATAGTGTAAACTCAATGCAAGAGACAACTGCATTAAAAGAACTTTGCGTAAAGTAAACAATCCTTGCACCCGCGGGCACAAGCACCGTTGTTTTCCCCTTTGTGGCAACAGCACATCCCCTAGACTCATGTTTCTGTCACTCAAGCTAGTCATCGAGGGGTATGAACCCACAATCGAGCATAACGTTCCCTCTTGGAGTCACCACCTATTACTCGGCCAAAGCAATAAATAACAACGGAGAACATGCAAGAATTACTTATGAACTAAACTATAAAAGAGGTGAATCAAATATATTACTCAAGATCAATCTGAACATAATCTCATAATCCATCGGATCCCAGCAAACTCAACATAGCAACATCATAAGGATTACATAGGTGCCTCGATCATGTAGGGCAGCTCACGAGGACTAATTAGTGAAGCACAAGAACGGGAGGAGAACATCACATAGCTACTGGTCATGGACTCATGGTCCAAGGGAGACTACTCACGAGTCATCCGGGAGGCGTCCATGGTGGTGGAGAAGCTCCCGGTGGTGATCCTCCCCTCCGGCAGGGTGCCGGGAAGAGTTCTCCTGGTGCTCCCGATCTTGGAAGCGGCGGCGGCGGCGGAATAGAGATGGGATCGCGAAAAGAAGTCCTGTTTCGAGGGTTACGGGGAACCCTTTAAATATATGCCAAAGTAGGGCACTGGGGGACTCTCGGGGGGCTGAGGCGCCCCCCCGGTGCGGCCCAGGGGGGGGGGGGCGCCCACAGGGCGCCTGGAGCCCCTGTGGCCCTGTAATGCCCAGGATGGAATTATACCTCCTACGTGTCGAGGCACGACTTAAAGGCATAAGTCCATCCTAGAATGATCTCAAGTTTGGTAATCTTTGCACATCTCATGTAAAAGAGGGATAGTAAACTGAAAAATAGTTGGCTTACAATCGCCACGTCACAGAATAACAGTACAAGTCTCAAACATCATTCAATAAGATCACTACAACCCTCTAAGGGCAAAAGCCAAATGTCAAAGTACCAAACTCAGATAAATAAAACAACCACAGGCGGATCGAATCCTAGTAAGAGTCTCCACTACTGATCGTCCGGGTAGCGCACGTAGTAACGACTACGCTCCTCGTCGTACTCCCAATCCAGCGCGGTGCCATCACCTGGATAGCTCACAGCTGGACCTGCATCTGGTGTGTGAAGTAACTGTGAGCCACAGAGGACTCAGCAATCCCGTTCCCGGGTAACAGAACTATCAAAGCCTTTAGGTGAGGGAAAGGCTGAAGAAAGAACAAGTCTGCAGCAGCAACTAGCATCTAGCTTACGCAAGTGAGAGCGAGAAGAGAAGGCATCGGCGAGAAGTGATCACGAAGTGATCCTAGCTATAAGCTCACAAGCATAACCCCTCCGTGTTCAACTCCCGAATCCCGATTCGGAAATTGACAGTCACGGAACACACGCTGGTAGTGTATTAGTAACATTGTGTCAAGTTATCTACAACCGGAATTAACAAGCTCCCATCTGCCACATAACCGCGGGCACGGCTTTCGAAAGTTCAAACCCTGCAGGGGTGTTCCAACTTGACCCATTACAAGCCCACGATCCGCGGAGTCGCAACTCCAAAGTGGGAAGACCCGAGTATCCTCGGAATCCCGTGCTCAAGTTAAACCGAACTAAGGTAAGGCTAATCCAGCAAATCCTCCCGGCGTGTCGACACCCTGATCGTAGCCGCACGTATCTAGGTCTCAGGACACGACCGGATGGGCGATTCTACGGGTGGATACCAAATACCTCGGGTTGCCCCAAGGCGGCCCCGCAGACTCCCCGTTTCGGACCAACACTCATGTGGAGCACTGGCCCGGGGTTGTTGATTAAGAAAGAGGGTTAATTACTCCCTATGCATGTTTAGTTTGTTATTAGGCAAATAGTACCAATGTTGGGATTTGCTGGAAAAGACTTAGCACATAGCGGTTTATCGAGGGGGTCCCATACACCCCAACCGTGTTAGGAACGCATAATCAAGGAACATAAAACCGGCTTATACGGATCCTAACGGCATGAGTGGAACAAAACACCAAGCAAAAGGCTTAGCCTTCCACCCTTGCCAATATATATGTGATTTCAATTTAAGCAATTATATAGTGTGATATAACCCAACCAAACTTCAACATGGAGCAAGCATCTTCACTTCACCTGCAACTAGCAACGCTATAAGAAGGGCTGAGCGAAGCGTACTTAGCCAAGCAACGGTTTGCATAGGTAGGGTGGTTAAACATGACAATT
Organism: Secale cereale; assembly: GCA_902687465.1. NCBI lineage: Eukaryota > Viridiplantae > Streptophyta > Magnoliopsida > Poales > Poaceae > Secale > Secale cereale. The sequence goes on along the minus strand of LR738711.1, from coordinate 835,014,607 downwards.
GGTTACAAGTAGGAGGCTGACAAGAAGAACATGGGCATCGAGGCAAAACTATAGATCGAGACTTCTAGCAATAGGCAAAGATAGTAAAGTTATCGGGGTTCGGTCATCTTGCCTGAAGAGAAGACGTTCGGATCGAAAGAAGGGTCCTCGTGCTCAAACTCGTTGGAAACCTCGTGCTCAACCTCGTTGGAAAACTCGTGCTCAACTTCCGGCTCTAAACAAGACAAACACACCAAGCACCAATCAACACGATGCAATGCGCACTCGAAAAACATGGATGCATGATGGATGCACTAAAGATGCACATGGAGCACGTAAAACATCACTCAAGCAAAACACCTCAAAACAAGATAACAAGCTGATATTATTAATCTACACAGAAAAACACCCAAGTTTGATATAAGATTCGCTGAAATCGGAGTTACGGGCTAAAAGTTATGCCCGAAACAAGATTTGAGCGAAAACTGCAAATTACAGCAACATAGCATCTT
>LR738711.1:834947621-835005013 GCA_902687465.1 Secale cereale | reverse complement strand
CCACTAGAGTTCTTGTTGTTGGAGTTGTTGAAGTTGCTGGAGTTGTTGTATGGAGCTCGAATCATTGGAGGAGGAGGAAGCTAGAATTTCTGTTGTTTCGCAGCCAACTGAGACGATGAGGTAGAGTGAACAGCATCTCGAATTCTCTTCTTAGAAGCCTCCATCTTAAGCTGAGCTGCTTCTTGTTTCAAAGCCATATTATAGAACTTATCGAATTCGTCTGGCTCGAACAGAGTGAGAGCAAGCTGAAGTTCATCTTTGAGACCTCCACGGAACTGATAGATTTTGCTCTTTGCATCAGGTATGTCTTGCTTTGCATAGCGAGCGAGGTTTTGGAACTTGACATTATACTGATAGACTGACATGGAGCCCTGCTTGAGGTTGCGGAATTGCTCACGCATACCCTCTATAACACTAGTAGGAATGTGATGCGAGCGGAAATCCTTGCAGAAATTCTCCCACGAGATCACTTGACCCGGTCTTGAGTCTTTGTACTGCTGCCACCAATCAGCTGCTTGATCTTTCAGTTGGAAGGCTGCAAACTTCACATAGTCATCTTCTTTCACGTTACTGCACTCAAAATGCTTCTTGATATCGGTCAGCCAATCTTCAGCATCAAGAGGGTCGACACAGTAACTGAAAGCTTTAGGATTGTTGGCCAAGAACTGGTTGAGGGTAGCATGGTGCTGCTGGAAGAAGTTGCCTTGGTTCATTGGAATGCCCTGATTAGCTTGATTAGCTTGCATAGCCTGCATTTGCTGCATCATCTGCATCATCAACTGAGTGTTCTGAGCAGTAGTCTGCATAATTGCTCTCCAAGCCTCAGGCGGAGGAGGAGGTGAAGGAGGATGCTCTGGGACCTCTTCCACCTCTGGGTTGGCATTCGGAACCTTTTTCGGAGCCATCCTGTAAGAGATGACCACGAATCAACAATTGATTGACAAAAGGAATAAGCTGAATCAATGGAATGAATTGCAACAAGTCTTCACAATAATCATTCGAACAATAAGAACGAATGAAAACATCCGAACAAGAGGAACGAATGAATTTCTTAGTTAATTGATAACATCAGTCTTCACGAGAAGCCACATAGGGATCAAAAGGATAAAATAATAAAAAACAACAAGGTACAGACGGGAACAAACACAAGAGAGGAGTTTCGTCCTAACATCTTCGTGCTGAAAGCATATGAACGCGTTACGAAAAGGTTTTGCAATCCCCGGATCAGCATAGCCAAGGACCCTTTAAGATGCAACTCCTGATAGTAACAACGGTCATATAACCCCTTCACTCAATGTCGAACCCCGAACTCACTAACCTGCATTCGTTGGAAGAATGCCTACGATCTACTGGATAAAACCCACCTATAGCTTTCCGAAAGATTCCAGTTATGCAATCAGGTGTTGGGGATACACGGGAAGCACCGCGCAATCAACTCTAACCTACATCCAGGTGTATCCATCCTTCAACACATAACCAGTCTTTCTCGGAAACTGTGTACCTCGGACCTTCGAAAAGCATCCACTATAACAAGCTATGGCAATACTCCCGAACTACCTCCCCAGTACTGGGTGATGTCGGGGTTATCGTGCCACTGGCCGTATAGGGGAGATTTTCGATGTCGGCCGTCTTAAGTATTTAGTACTGTCGCGATATGCTTGTTACAGTGATACCCCGAAGCTCAACTCCTCGGTAACAGGAGGCATCAGGAACAATATCCTTGTCACAAGAACATCGAAACAATCCCAGAATACTCGCGGGAATCCTAAAAAAAAAATTTTGTGCAAATTTTGAAGATAGGAGAGACAAGAGTAGACGTCAGGAGTCCTCACCTGAGAGAAAGGGGATGAGAAGCAAAGAATCCTACTCTCCGATATAATATAGGACTCAAAAAGTTTTCAGTGTGTGCCTAGACTCAACCGTCAACGGTTCGATCAAACAGTGGGGGCTCCTAGGTCGGAGAAGGCTCTGATACCAACTTGTAATGCCCACGATCCGCGGAGTCGCAACTCCAAAGTGGGAAGACCCGAGTATCCTCGGAATCCCGTGCTCACGTTAAACCGAACTAAGGTAAGGCTAATCCAGCAAATCCTCCCGGCGTGTCGACACCCTGATCGTAGCCGCGCGTATCTAGGTCTCAGGACACGACCGGATGGGCGAAGCTACGGGTTTTTACCAAACCTTGAGTTTCCTCGAGGTGGCCCCGCAGGCTCCCCGTTTCGGACCAACACTCATGTGGAGCACTGGCCCGGGGTTGTTGATTAAGAAAGAGGGTTAATTACTCCCTTATGCATGTTTAGTTTGTTATTAGGCAAATAGTACCAATGTTGGGATTTGCTGGAAAAGACTTAGCACATAGCGGTTTATCGAGGGGGTCCCATACACCCCAACCGTGTTAGGAACGCATAATCAAGGAACATAAAACCGGCTTATACGGATCCTAACGGCATGAGTGGAACAAAACACCAAGCAAAAGGCTTAGCCTTCCACCCTTGCCAATATATATGTGATTTCAATTTAAGCAATTATATAGTGTGATATAACCCAACCAAACTTCAACATGGAGCAAGCATCTTCACTTCACCTGCAACTAGCAACGCTATAAGAAGGGCTGAGCGAAGCGTACTTAGCCAAGCAACGGTTTGCATAGGTAGGGTGGTTAAACATGACAATTGGTTACAAGTAGGAGGCTGACAAGAAGAACATGGGCATCGAGGCAAAACTATAGATCGAGACTTCTAGCAATAGGCAAAGATAGTAAAGTTATCGGGGTTCGGTCATCTTGCCTGAAGAGAAGACGTTCGGATCGAAAGAAGGGTCCTCGTGCTCAAACTCGTTGGAAACCTCGTGCTCAACCTCGTTGGAAAACTCGTGCTCAACTTCCGGCTCTAAACAAGACAAACACACCAAGCACCAATCAACACGATGCAATGCGCACTCGAAAAACATGGATGCATGATGGATGCACTAAAGATGCACATGGAGCACGTAAAACATCACTCAAGCAAAACACCTCAAAACAAGATAACAAGCTGATATTATTAATCTACACAGAAAAACACCCAAGTTTGATATAAGATTCGCTGAAATCGGAGTTACGGGCTAAAAGTTATGCCCGAAACAAGATTTGAGCGAAAACTGCAAATTACAGCAACATAGCATCTTGGGAGCTCAAAATAATTAATCTACAGCACCCAAAAAGCATGGCAAAGAACTTGAACATAAACTAGATATAATGTACAGCAACTAGGTCCAAAGTGTACCCCCAACGGAGTCACGGATCACTAGCAATGATCTTGGACATATTGAACTTTGAAATAAAATTCTGGCAGCAGAATTTTATTGAAAGTTTGGAGCAAAAGATAAACATGCTTCAGCCACTCAAATGGACATGTGAGGACATGGATGGAAAGACAACAATATATACTTCATGGAACAACCAAAATCCACCCCAAAACTATCATGCTTTGTCCTACAACATCACACGAACATGGCATCGGAACGTTACAGATTTCAGACTTAGTGAAATTTCACTAAGTCCCAAAACAGCAACATCATCATAGCACACAAAAGAGCATGTTTAAGACACCTCGAAACTAAACATGGCAAAGGGTAAGCACCTCATCAAAATACATATGACGGTGATCCCAAAACACACAAGCATGCATCATTGTGGTGAACACACCGATTACAACGAGCTCAACAAGATGGCATTTCATAACAAGTAAAAACACAACATTTGAACATGGCATCTTGCAACGTTGATAACAAGGAAACAATAAATCTACCATGCAACCTATCACACACAACACGTAGTTCGTGACGAGACGAACACGTGGACATGTCATTTGCATCGTTTGGACAAACGAGCTAAAAGATATCACATGTCAAAGGTGGCATGAAAATAACACATAACAGCAGTTTATATCATCATACACTCTTGCAACAGCAAAACAAGTGTCAAGATGACATCTAACATGCATGACTACAACAGGTAAAACGTAGAGGGCAACTCCACGAACATCTGGACATGCTACACGCGCAAAACGGAGCAACAGGCACCAAACTAGAGCAGTTTGAAGATTGCATCTCAGATTAAAAACACTGGGACTTAGTGGAATTTTGGGGTCAACCTGAGCAGATCTGGAAAAAAAAGGTAGATGGGCCCGGCGATCTGCAGCGGCGGCGGCCCAGGCGGTGGTACTGTGCGGCCCGGCGAGGCGGAGCGGGAGGCCCAGCCGGCGCGTGGAACTGGGCCGGCGCGGACGGGGCTGGAAGGCGGGGCCCGGCCGGCGCGGAGAGAGGCCCCCTGGCCTCTGCTGGCCCGGGGCGGACGGAAGGCCCGTGGGGCGATGGCGGAGCAGGCCCGCCGGCGGCCTGCAGTGCGGAGAGGGAGCCGCGGCCCGGCGTAGGGTGGGCCGGCCCGGCGCGGAGGCGCGCTCGAGGGGAAGGAGCGGGGCCTGGTGCGAGGCTGCTCGGGGGCGCTGACTTGGCGGGGAAGGCGAGTGGAGGTGGGCCGGTCGGCGCCTGGCTGGCGCGGCCCGAGGAGCGGCTGGCCGGCCAAGTGGTCCAGGCCCTCCTGGCGTCGGGCGTACGGGCCTCCGGGGCGATCTGGACGGAGGGAAGCGCCTGGCCTGCGGGCTGCGGCGCGCTGGCGTCGATCGAATCGGATCCTGACGAGGCTTCGTTGACCAGCCTCGCCCAGAACGAGGAACCGGTCGGCGGCGCTGGTTCGATCCGATGGATCGAGGGGATCCTTCGGGATCCGGGCAGGTTTCTTGGATCTGAGGTAGAAAAGAAAAAAAAGAAAGTGGATCTAGAGGAGGAAGAAGAAGGAATAGGGAGGCCCAAAAATAGACTAGGGGGGGTCTATAAGTAGCAGAATTTTAGGGTTAGGGGGAGATTAGGGGCGCTAGGAGCCCTCCGATCGCGATCCGACGGAACCGATCGCGGGGATGATTTTAAAAGGACCAGACGGAGATAAAAGAAAGCAGTAGGGGTATTTCCGGGACACGAAGCGAAGGCACTTCGGGCCCACACGAGCAACGGAGGGAAAAGTCAACGGAGTCCAAACGAGACGAGATTTGAGAGGCGGGTTGCACACAACAAAACAACAACACACAACACAACCTCACGGCACACCGGTAACGAAAAACGCCCGAACAACAAAGTAGGCCTACGGGACGTCATGGACACACGAGGAAGCTCCGGAACACGAAACGGACAACGAGAAGGAACGCCACGAACCGGATGCAACCCACAACACAAAAGCAATGCAATGCACATGTCTACATGATATGAATGAATGCCACACACTCACACAACAAAACGACGAAAGCCCGAAAGACAAAGAACCCGAAATGGAATTAGATGAAGCCGGAGATATATATAAGCCCAAAAGGGAAAGTATTACATCCGGGGCATTACAGGCCCCCAGGCTGCCCTTCGGACGTAGTGTTGTTTCCGGTTCGCTGATTTTTTATATAATTTTTCTGGATTTTTCTGGGCAGTTCTCGAAACGTGAAAACCTGAAATACAAAAACAGCCGAAAACAGAAACTGGCACTGGGGTGCACTGGATTAGTAAGTTAGTCCAAATATGATCAAAAGTGTATGGAAGTGTATGAATATCATAGCAATATCACCCAAAAGTGGCATGGGGCAAGCAGAAATTATAGATACGTTTTGGACGTATCAACATCCCCAAGCTTAATTCCTGCTCGTCCTCGAGTAGGTAAATGATAACAAGAATAATTTCTGTGGTGACATGCTATTAACCATATAAGACTTTCTCATAGTCATTTGACAAAAGCTTACTGAGACAATGATTCTAAAGTAATTAAGTTGTCTCAAGAGAAAATCACAAATGACTGAAAGTTTTACAATATGAAACTGAAACATCAAAAAGATTTGCAATGAACATGATGTGCAAATATGATCAAGTGATATCTAGCTTGCCCCCTTTAGTGATGCAAAACATAAGTGCAGGGGCACCTTCAAGGTTCAAGTGATGACTAGATACAATCATTTCAAAATAAACGATATCACAATCATGCAAAAGACAATGCTACTTTGGGACAATGCACATTACACTCAGAATGACAATCATGCTCTCAGTAGTTGGTGCTTCAATCACAAAGGTAAAAGAAAGGTTAAGTGCTAAAGCTTTTTATTTTGAAACATGGAAGCAATTGTGTCAACGGTAGTAGTACTTCATATGTGTCATGTATAAAACATCTTATAAGTTGCAAGCCTCATGCATCGAATACCAATAGTGCTCGCGCCTTGTCCTAATTAGCTCGGATCCCCATGGGTTATCATTGTATTGCATATGTTTTAACCAAGTGTCACAAAGGGGTACCTCTATGCCACCTGTACAAAGGTCCAAGGAGATAGATCGCATTTGATTTCTCGTTTTTGATAGATCTCAACTTGAGGACATCCATACCGGGACAACATAGAAAATAGATGATGGACTCCTCTTTAATGCATAAGCATATTCTCATGAGAGATTGAGGATTAAGGTACAAGCTAAAACTTCCACCATGATGCATGGCTTTGGTTGGCGGCCCAATGTTCTTCTCTAACAATATGCATAGTTATTCAACCCACTGTAAATCACCCTTACTTCAGACAAGACGAACATGCATAGCAACTCACATGATATTCAACAAAAGTGTGACAGTTGATGGCGTCCCCAGAAACATGGTTACCGCTCAGCAAGCAACTCATAAGAAATAAGATACATAAGCAACATATTCTTTACCACAATAGTTTTTAGGCTACTTTCCCGTGAGCTATGTATTGCATGGTTAATTTGCTTAGTGCAGGTGTAGGTTAGCAAAAGACTGGGAGCGACCAACTAAGAGAGCAATGACGGTCATAATCATGCAGAGCGACAAAGCAACATTGAATCAGGCATGGTAGTTATATCGCTACTTAGAAATAAAAGATCATCAAGGCTTGACAGACTTTCTTTACAGTCTTGAATATGCGTGAGCATACGCCAAGTCAATCAAAATAAATTCTCGAAGGAAGATATTACTAAACCATACCACATCATAGGCAAACAAACCAAGTTGGTACTCCAATAACACATTGGGAACCCCCCAGCTATTTGAGATTAACCATAAGAAAACCTGAACTACTAAGCACCATCATGAAAGTAGCATCTTTATCATAGACACATTAACCCATGCAACGGAAGCAAACTCTCTTAATAAGGTGAGCATGGTAATTAAAGAGAGTTCAAGCAACCAACTAAATAAAAGCTCTTGAAAAGATAAGCATGTGTACTAAGAGCAGAGCACGATAGTAGCTATTAAAAGACAAAGAACACACACATCATAGATAGACATGAAAATTCTATGTAATGTTCTAGGTAGAAATGGAGCGTGTTTCTCTCCCACATAAAGGAATGCTGGGTTCCGACTCGTTATGAAAAACTAAAAAGAAAACTAAAAGCAAGACGCTCCAAGCATAGCACATAACACATGAAGTGATAAAAATATAGCGGAACGAAAGACGAAGTCATAATGTTGATGGAGAAGGGGATGCACGGGGGGCATCCCCGAGCTTAGACGCTTGAGCCTCCTTGAATATTTCTTGGGGGTGCACGGGGGCATCCCCAAGCTTGAGCGCTTGACACTCCTGAATCTTTTTATCATCTTCCCTCGCACACTTGAAAACTCCCTTCATACATAACTCATCATAATCTGATTAGCGAGGTTAGTACCCTTAATAAAATAATTATACCTTGCTGGAAATAAGGATATTCTTGAAGTTCTACTGTTTCTCAAGATTGCCAAAAGGTTTTTGCAAAGAAAAAAAAAGCAAGTTCTTAATTTGCAAAGTGAAGGTAAGGCAAAACAGGACAGAATCCGTGAAAAACAGAACAGCAGGCAGTAATTGACCTGTTCGGGATACTTCTGCAACTCAAATAAAAAAAACTCAGAACTGACGCACGAAAGACAATTATATAGAGAACGCTGTCAAAAAAATTCAGACCAAAAAGATGATCTGGTGATTTTATACGAATTTTTCTATCCAAGGACAGAATCTGTTTCCTGGACAGCACCTCACAACTTTTGAACATTCTAGCAATCAGAGGCTATACTTGGCACAAATATGAAAAGTAAAGATACAATGATGATGCTACAACAGTAAACAACATCAAGACACAACAAAAGCAAAAAAAATTATTCATGTGGGCTACCTCCCAAAAGCACTTTCTTTTATGCCTTTAAGCTAGGCATAATGCATAGATCAAGTTTTATCAAGAGTAAAAGAATAGCTAGCCCGTACAACAGACTCAAAAGGTAACTTGACCTTCTTACGAGGGAAGTGTTCCATCCCTTTCTTGAGAGGAAACTGAAATTTTATATTACCCTCTTTCATGTCAATGACAGCACCAACGGTGCGCAAAAAGGGACGTCCCAAAATAATTGGACATGAAGGATCACATTCAATATCCATAATAGTGAAATCAACGGGCACATAATTATCATTGACAACAATAAGAACATCGTTGATCCTCCCCAAAGGTTTCTTTATGGAAGTATCAACGAGACGAACACCAAAAGAACAAGAATCATAAGGTTTCAACTTAAGCATATCATATATCCTTTTGGGCATAACAGAGGTACTAGCACCAACATCACATAATGCATAACAAGAGAAGTCATTCAAATAAATTTTTATCATAGGATCCCAACCATCCTCTAGCTTTCTAGGTATGGAGGCTTCTACTCTAAGTTTCTCCTCCCTAGCTTTGATGAGAGCATTAGTGATATGCACTATGAAGGCAAGGTTAAGCGTGCTAGTGCGGGGATCTCTAGACATTTTGTGAAGGAAATCAATAACTTCTGTAAGAGTGCAATTATCAAAATCAAGGTCACGAGCATCAAGTAAAGTGGTAGTGGTGTCCTTAAGGCTCACCTGTTTGGTAGTTTCTATAGCATCACCATTAATAGGTCCATTGGGACCAGGAGTACATTGGGTGCTAAGAGTGTGAACATCCTCAATAACTTGGATAGTAGCAACAGTGTGGTGGGTAGGAAGGCTCTTAATTCTTTCCTCTTCCTCCCTTTCTCTAGCCCATCTTTCTTTAAGCTTAGCCATCATCCTAATATTTTCATTGGTTTGCACTTGAGTAGCATTAATAGGGATGACTTCCCTCTCCTTAAGTGGAGAAGTTTCAATTTTTAGCAATTTTACCTCATTGGCTAAGTGGTCTACCTTAAAAGAAAGATCATCTAGTTTATGTAGTTTCTCTTCTACATTCTTATTAAAGGATTTTTGGGTAGTGATGAAATCTCTAAGCATGGTCTCTAGTTCAGTATTGGAGTTCTTGGTACTAGGATAAGCATTGTTGTTCCCATAAGAGTTAGAGGGGAACGGTCTAGAATTGTTACCAAAGTTACTCCTATAAGCATTGTTGTTGAAATTATTTCTAGAGATAAAGTTAACATCTAATTGTTCTTGAGCAATCAAAGAATTTAAAGGAACATCACGAGGATCAACAGTAGATTGCTTCAAAAGTAGAGACATGATCAAGTCAACTTTTTCATTAAGGGAGGAAATCTCCTCGACACAGTTTACCTTCCTACCTGTTGGAGCGCGTTCGGTGTGCCATTGGGAATAGTTGGTCATCATCTCATCGAGAAGCTTCGTGGTAGCACCAAGTGTAGTTGACATAAAAGTTCCTCCCGCGGCCGAATCTAACAAGTTCCGCGAGGTAAAGTTCAAGCCTGCATAAAAAGTTTGGATAACCATCCAAGTGGTCAAACCGTGAGTAGGGCAGTTCTTGATAAGAGACTTCATACTTTTCCAAGCTTGGGCAACGTGTTCATTATCCAATTGTTTAAAATTCATGATGTTACTTCTAAGTTGGATAATTTTAGCAGGTGGATAGTATTCTCCGATAAAAGCATCTTTGCACTTGTCCCATGAATCTATGCTATTTCTAGGCAAAGACTGAAACCAAATTTTAGCTCCTCCTCTCAAAGAGAAAGGAAAAAGCTTAAGCTTAACAATATTCCCATCTATTTCTTGGTACTTTTGCATATCACAAAGTTCTACAAAGTTGTTCAAGTGTAAAGCAGCATCATCTCCAGCACTGGAGAATTGTTCTCTCATGACTAAGTTAAGTAAAGTAGGTTTAGTTTCATATGAAGGTGCTGAAGTGGCAGGTGTAGTGATAGGTGTGCTGATAAAGTCATCGTTGTTGTGACTAGTGAAGTCACACAACTTGGTGTTCTCGGTGGAACCCATAGTAGCAAGCAAGCAAGATAACTATTTTTGTGATTTTCGATAAAAGGAACTAAAGCAAATATGAAAGGTAAACTAACAAGACTAAAAAGCAAAGGTAAAAAATAGCATGCAACTCCCCTATCCTGAAGAGTGGAGTCCCCGGCAACGGCGCCAGAAAATACTCCTTGATGGGCCTCGAACCCCTCGTTGGTTACCCCAAGTGGAAGGTGTAAGATGGAGTAAGTAGAAGTGTTTTCCCCTAGCAAAGATGCCAAGGATCGAATCCCCAGAGACTCCTAGGTTCAACAAGTAGGTGTCAACTGCTAACGGCGCAATTAGCAATCAACGTGGACCTGCACACAGATACAAATAACTTTGCTCCCAACGAGTACAGAGAGGTTGTCAATCTCTCCGGCCTTGTAGTTCACAAAGGGTTAAAAGCAATATGATAGTAGTGATATATAGTGTTTTTGCAATAGTAAGTAAATAGAGAAAAGTAAATAGTGGATGTGATCAATGATGGTAATATGGACCGGAGTCTCATGATGTTCACTAGTGATGTCTCTCTCCCAAAAGACGATAAAACAGCTATGCGAGGTAACAAATTACAGCTGGGCAATTGACAGGACCACGAACGCAAACCAATGCTGACTACATTGCAAGAAAGGTTGAGGTTCAAAGCATGGGCGGTACGCCAAAGTAAGTAGACCGAAATCCATCAATATCTACTACTAATCATCCACCTTAAGATATCTATCCAGAACATCTCGCTGGTATTAAGTTGCGAGTCCCACCTATAGTGTAAACTCAATGCAACAGACAACTGCATTAAAAGAACTTTGCGTAAAGTAAACAATCCTTGCACCCGCGGGCACAAGCACCGTTGTTTTCCCCCTTGTGGCAACATCACATCCCCTATACTCATGTTTCTGTCACTCAAGCTAGTCATCGAGGGGCATCAACCCACAATCGAGCATAACGTTCCCTCTTGGAGTCACTACCTATTACTCGGCCAAAGCAATAAATAACAACGGAGAACATGCAAGAATTACTTATGAACTAAAATATAAAAGAGGTGAATCAAATATATTACTCAAGATCAATCTGAACATAATCTCATAATCCATCGGATCCCAGCAAACTCAACATAGCAACAGCATAAGGATTACATAGGTGCCTCGATCATGTAGGGCAGCTCACGAGGACTAATTAGTGAAGCACAAGAACGGGAGGAGAACATCACATAGCTACTGGTCATGGACTCATGGTCCAAGGGAGACTACTCACAAGTCATCCGGGAGGCGTCCATGGTGGTGGAGAAGCTCCCGGTGGTGATCCTCCCCTCCGGCAGGGTGCCGGGAAGAGTTCTCCTGGTGCTCCCGATCTTGGAAGCGGCGGCAGCGGCGGAACAGAGATGAGATCACGAAAAGAAGTCCTGTTTCGAGGGTTACGGGGAACCCTTTAAATATATGCCAAAGTAGGGCACCGGGGGACTCTCGGGGGGCCGAGGCGCCCCCCCGGCGCGGCCCTGGGGGGGGGGGGGGCGCCCACAGGGCACCTGGAGCCCCTGTGCCCCCCCAGGCTGCTCTTCGGACGCAATGTTGTTTCCGGTTCGCTGATTTTTTATATAATTTTTCTGGATTTTTCTGGGCAGTTCTCGAAATGTGAAAACCTGAAATACAAAAACAGCCGAAAACAGAAACTGGCACTGGGGTGCACTGGATTAGTAAGTTAGTCCAAATATGATCAAAAGTGTATGGAAGTGTATGAATATCATAGAAATATCACCCAAAAGTGGCATGGAGCAAGCAGAAATTATAGATACGTTTTGGAAGTATCAGTGGTCAGAAGCGGGTGTGGGTGCTGTCTGGACGCCCGCAAAGCCGCCCCCCATGTTTCTCTCCGGTTTGCGGGATAAAGTATGTCCAGACTGCCCTGTAGATCGATATAGGCCCATGTTGGATGGCTTCTTTGCGGGACCGCATAGTCCGGATGTATGCGTGTGATTTGAGGGTCGATGTTGGAGATGCCCTAAAGACGCAAGTTTTACTACGAGTAATGGTGCAATCTGTTGTTATTTTTGTGATGGTAAAAGGATGTGGCCGGCAGAAGATCGTTTTAGTCGCCTGCGACTCATCCTAATAGGTGATGGTGGCCCGATCCTCACGTTGTAGGATCGAATTCAGTGGGATAACAAGCTGCAAGCATTTAGGATAGGTAGCTTTATGTCTGTCAAGGTTGGATGAGACAAGTACATTGGGAAAGGCGATCTGAAGCCACAAGAACTTCTACCCGCTATCCGAACAATCACATAACCACAAATCAGGACTAATCCACACAAAACGGCTGGAACCATAGAACACAAATTAGGGGGAACCAGAAGCTCCTTATTGCGAATCCGGATGGGCTCACAATAGCAAAGATGGTAAGGATCTATCATATATCTAGCAATCTTGTTGCATAAGCTTGTGGTTGAATGGGTTGACGCAAGGTTTTCTAAAGGATTGGGGAGATGGAATTTTATAACCAGGAACATCCCCCATTGATAGGTGTGAAAGGAAGCTGGGTTTAGAAACGCGTAGGTGTGAAAACGAACCATCATCGAGACTTAATGGGGTAGCTTTTATAAATACGCCGTGAAGATGCAAACAGCTGATCTCGACCAACACTACAAAAAAAGACACTTCTGTGATGATACATGTTTGTCATAGTAGGTTACGATTTTTGTCATGCATGTACATCCAGGACGATTTTGTGACAGAATCAAGATAGTCATTCCTGTGCTCTTGTAGAAGTGTTCCATGACAATAACAAAATTATCATCACGGAAGTGTCCACTTCCATGACGATAAATGGCGCGTCACAGAAGTGTTTTCATCAAGGGTGACCGACACGTGGCATCCACCGTAACGGCTCGCCGTTAAGCTATCGGGTTCCGGTTTGGATTTGATAACCCGTTTATAGCCACGACCAATGGCGATTTTCCACGTGTAAAATTCTCATTAGCAGGAGGAACCACGTGTCAGCTCCCAATTGGGACAGATGTCATCCCTACAATGGACGGAAGACACCCGGAACAGCCCAACAGCGGCCCATTTATGGTAAACAGGCCGACCTAGCTAAAGGCCCACCATATTTTTTCAGACACTAGTGGGTCAGCCCGTTAACAACCTGCCATGTTTTGGGTCAAACTAAGGCCCGTATTAGATCTGGCCCGTTCACAACCTGTCTTGTTTTGGGATAATTACGACCCATATCAGACCAGGCCCGTTAACATGCCACTGTTCTTTTGGGCCCATTTTAAGCCGTGTTTGTATTTCAGCCTGTCAAATGCCCGATAATCGTTTCGGCCTATTAGCGGCCCTTGGTGCATGTGGGCCATTGTCGGTCCGGATTGACTTTAGGCCACTTAACGACCCGTGTTGAAACTAGGTTATTTCTTGTCCGAAGTGACTTTAGGCCTCTTAACGGCCCATAATCTTCGTGGATAATTCCAGCCCAACGTTCCAATCGGCCTGTTAATGACCCGTGTAACAGTTGGGCCTAATTACAGCCCGCGTTGAATCCGGCCTACTTACAGCCCATCTGTTAATGGCCCGTAACACAATTAGTCCTACGGTCCACGTTGATACTGGCCTGCTTAAATCCCATAATATTACTGGGCCAAATAGGGCCCAAGATATATTTTGGCCTGTTAAAGACCCATTTGCTACTTGGGCCAAACATGGGCCTAAGACAGTTTCAGCTTGTATTGGCTCGTGAATTTTTTGGCTCAACGCTAGCCCAAACTAGTTTTTAGCCTGTTAAAAGCCCGTGGTATTCTATGGCCCAGCTGGCTCAAACTTCACTCGGCCTGTTAAAGGCGGAAAACTACTATACGTTTAGACCTGTTTATAACCCAAGATGATTATAGGCCCACATTTCGGCCCATAGATAGCAAGTTATGGGCAGGCCTGTAGGTCGACAACGAGGCATTGAAGCTTCTCGCCTAAATTACAACATACTGACTAAGAATAAACCTAGACTATACAATAAAGAAATTATGGCATATTATATCCACTTGGCATCAAAGGTTGCCACCAGTGATAATAAAGCGCAACGAGGCCACGGATTACATACACTGGGCATCAAAGGTCGCCACGAGTGCATATAAACGCGCTAACAAAACAATATACAGAACACACAACACTTCCGATGGCATTAGGCCTGCCCAGGAAGTGCACCACAAGCAGCAGAACAAGCTGATGAGACCTCAGTTGTCTCAACGATATCATCCTTCTCTAACCCTAACCGCGTAGCAAGAAAGCGCGCATGGCTATCCTCTGAGGTCTTCCTTACATCATTGACATCAAGTCGGAGCTGAGCTGAAGCAAGCCTTTCCACTTTAAGTTGATACTGAAGAAGTCAAACTGATTGAGGCAGCAACTACACAGAGGTTGTCTCACAGCTAATGGTGTGTATCTTCAACTCATTGCCTTCATCAAGACATGACCTTGGGGTCATCTCACTCTCTTCAAGATGGTTTGGCTCACTATCTTCCCTAAAGTTCCGCCTAGCATAAGAGATATGACTCTAACGGAGAAACAAGGAGACATGTAATAGGTTTCACAAATATATAAGCAAATAAATGGATTTGTTCTACATAAGGAACATGTTTTTACAACTACAATTTAAAACTAGCAGTTGTTACAAACATCCAATCAGACGTAAACACGGAAGTAAACAACAGTGGAGGAAATGATGCCTATCCAAATCTATACTAGAACAAAGTTTGAAGGCTTTAGAAGGATGAACTTACATTACATGTTAAGACGGGCTGGACAAAGCCCTTGTCCATGTCGATGGAAGTATAATTCAAGAAATTCCTCAAAGAAACTTCTTTATAAGCATTGCCTTTATTCTACATTTTGTAAATAGTAAATATATATCAAATAATATTGGAAGAAAAAGATGATAATGAAGCTCAGGTGCAGAGTGATAATACATAATCAAATAGCTATTAATTAAGTACATCGTTACAAGGCAAAAGGTACTGACAAGAGGAATGCAAACATCAACGTGTGAAGTGGCATTGGCTTTATTCAACATTTTGGTAAGAGTAAATGTAGATATGATAATTTGGAGAAAGTGGAGGGCAGGACAGATAAGATGCAGAGTAATGCTAGACAATCAACTATCTCGCAACGCAAGTACAATAATACTACCACCATCTGTTATTACTTGCCACTCAAATGGATGTATCTAGCACTATTAAGTTCTAAGTACATCCAATTGAGCAACAATTAATTCGATACAGAGGGATTACATGGCAACATGTACTTACATGAGCAATCCAGAACTTCATAACCATTGTGTTAATTCTACATTTATGTAAGAGTAAATATAGATCTTATAATTTCAAGCAAAGGGAGGATAAGGAAGTGAACATTTACAGTGATGCTACATAATTAAACAACAATGAGTGTAAGTATGCTAACAAGGGGCAAGAGGTACTGACAAGAGTAATGTAGTGCCAAGTATTGTTGTGAGATCCTATGATCCTTTGAGAAAGGAGATTTACCTGAAATTAGTTTTCATACAAGAGAGAAGGTAAGGCGCATGCAGAAATGTAGGAGTTCAAATTTTGAATTGATATCATAGATAGTACCTGACGATGGGCTCTCTGCAGTTCTAATAGGGGTTTGGCCAATGGAGTAGGGGTAAAGTCTGGTACAGTTGGGCCTGTATTTTGTGTGGCTGCAGATTTATCCGATTTAACAGGTATCACTGCCTTTTCCAAATACCTAGTTTGTACTCCTTGAGGATCTGCACTCACCCTCTTCCTTTTGGACATCTATTACGAAAGAACAACATTTGACTGAAAAACATAGTATGATGACACATGGAATAGGTACAAAAAATGGATAGGTATGGCATATGCTCATATATGATGCTTAAACTAAGCAGATGGTGGTGTAAAAAAGTAGAAGTAATGCAAGAGGTCATATGCAAGATATGTGCGACCAATACAATCTTGCCAAGTTAGAGCAAGCACCTTGATGGGTGAATAAGATAGGCCATCCTCCACCATGCCAAGTTTGTTAGCCAGTGGATTGTTCCGCAATATTCCTCTCGTGCGACCATTCTCATATTCATTTTGATCATGTTCAATACCTAACATGCATGAAAACATAAAAATAAGTGAGATTGTCTATGTAATGCAGAAGTGATTCTAATCCAATACGGCTCCTTGTAAACCCCTATGTGCTATCTCTGCAATTCTTCTGAGAGATGCCATGCATGCTATAATTTGGTGCGTGCATTGATATAATGTGGCCTACTACTCAAAATATGAGAGCTCCAGCAGTGATGATACTTCGCAGATGATAGCTTCAACATATAGTAAAGAAGAACAACTCGACCTGACCTGACAGATTCAAAATATACTAGGGAAGAACAACTCGACCGGACTCGTCGACCGCATATGTCTCTGATACTCTTCCCAACAAGGAACATACTTATGAAATAAGAAGAGAAGAAGATCATGTTAAAGAAGAGCAGAAGAGCAAGCAAATTGAAGAAATTACCAGTTTTTCTATACAATGTGTGTTGCCCACCCACGACGAACCAGAGTGCACAGAGAAATACTATTCCTTGCGGTCTCTCCATATGTGGCTCACATGCATTTTGAAACTAAAGTAGGAATATTTAGCTGGCCAATTAAACATGTTTCAGTTTTACTAATATCAGCATCATATGAGATTCGAATTTGTACAAGTAAGCTTGTTTTGCTTGATGGGTGGAGCAGTGCTATTACGACACGAATCACGTAGGTTGATGTGGTCATCATAAAATGGGGCAAAGTAACCATGATGAGTATTGTCTTGATCGTGGCAATGGCATACCGGATCTGAAGCTGCAAACCGCAAACCGCGCAAATGGTACTTAGCAACCGATGTTTGCTTTGAAATAACAACTAAGATTTGGTATGGACAAGAAAGTAGAGTCAACAAGTGATAAAGAAATGCAATTTCTGCTGCCTCTCTATATGTCGCAACATGAATTTGGAAACGCAAGTGGGTGTCGGGACCCCGATCCTAAGTCACACCGATCTAGCATGTAACACATCATATCACTTTGCGGCCTCACGCACGGTATCCCCATGGGTGCCACCTTATTTGGCCAGGGACCGTTTGCTCCTTTTGGCTCACGTTTGTGATAGTGTCGCTAGCATCCATATGACAGAGAAATCGGGCCGACATGACTAGTCATAAACCCAAAGCGGCGCTAAATTACATGGACATGAATGCATGAACCATCAATGGACATGTCGGTCAACATCGAGTGTTGTCGGGCTGTAGCAAGTTAACATGACTCCAGTATACACAGAGTAACATTTCCCCGAAAGGGACAGACACATGAGCAAGGATGGACACATGCCGGTCAATCCAAGCGTTCTGGAGTAGTACCTGATACGTCCGCAACATATCTATAATTTTTTGATTGTTCCATGCTATTATATTATCTATTTTGGATGTTTTATATGCATTAATATGCTATTTTATATGATTTTTTGGGACTAACCTATTAACCTAGAGCCCAGTGCCAGTTTCTGTTTTTCCTTGTTTTTGAGTTTCGCAGAAAAGGAATATCAAACGGAGTCCAGTTGACCTGAAAATTTACGGTGATATTTTATGGACAAAAAGAAGCCCACAGAGTACCGAAGATGGACTAGAAGATCCACGAGGCCACGTCAAGGGTGGAGAGCGCGCCCCCTACCTTGTCATCGCCTCGTGGATCCCCCTGACTTGTCCCGACGCCAAAAATTCTTATAAATACCGAAACCCCCAGAAATAAACCGAGATCGGGAGTTCCACCGCCGCAAGCCTCTGTAGCCACGAAAAACCAGTCGGGAGCCCGTTCCGACACCCTGCCAGAGGGGTAAACCATCACCGGTGGCCATCTTCATCATCCCGGTGGTCTCCATGATGAGGAGGGAGTAGTTCACCCTCGGGGCTGAGGGTATGTACCAGTAGCTATGTGTTTGATCTCTCTCTCTCTCATGTTCTTGATTTAGCACGATCTTGATGTACCGCGAGCTTTGCTATTATAGTTGGATCTTATGATGTTTCTCCCCCTCTACTTCTTGTAATGGCTTGAGTTTTCTCTTTGAAGTTATCTTATCAAATGAGTCTTTAAGGATTTGAGAACACTTGATGTATGTCTTGCATGTGCTTATCTGTGGTGACAATGGGATATTCACGTGATCTACTTGATGTATGTTTTGGTGATCAACTTGCGGGTTCAGTGACCTTGTGAACTTATGCATAGGGGTTGGCACATATTTTCGTCTTGACTCTCCTGTAGAAACATTGGTGCACTCTTTGAAGTTCTTTGTGTTGGTTTGAATAGATGAATCTGAGATTGTGTGATGCATATCATATAATGAAACCCGCGGATACTTGTGGTGTCATTGGAGTATATAGGTGACATTAGGGTTTTGGTTGATGTGTGTCTTAAGGTGTTATTTTAGTACGAACTCTAGGGATGTTTGTGACACTTATAGGAATAGCCCAATATATCGACCAGAAAGAATAACTTAGAGGTGGTTTCGTACCCTACAATAATATCTTCGTTTGTTCTCCGCTATTAGTGACTTCAGAGTGACTCTCTGTTGCACGTGGAGGGATTGTTATATGATCTAATTATGTTATCATTGTTGAGAGAACTTGCACTAGTGAAAGTACAAACCCCAGGCCTTGTTTCTAAGCATTGCAATACCGCTTATGCTCACTTTTGTAACTAGTTACCTTCCTGTTTTTATATTTTCAGATTACAAAAACCTTTACCTACCATCCATATTACACTTGTATCACCATCTCTTCGCCGAACTAGTGCACCTATACAATTTACCATTGTATGGGGTGTGTTGGGGACACAAGAGACTCTTTGTTATTTGGTTGCAGGGTTGTTTGAGAGAGACCATCTTCATCCTACGCCTCCCACAGATTGATAAACCTTAGGTCATCCACTTGAAGGAAAATTGCTACTGTCCTACAAAATTCTGCGCTTGGAGGCCCAGCACGAGTCTACAAGAAGAAGGTTGTGTAGTAGACATCAGTGTAAGGGCATATTTATCCCTGAGTGGTTTTGGTGATTGATGACAATGCATTTGCGGGCTAAACATGTGTATTGAGCATTTCAGATATCTCATGTCTACGCACAAGACGGTTCATTGCCCCTCGGAGCAGATCGAAGACGACGTTTCTTTATGCTTCTTTTCGATGGAATTGAGTCATAGGAAAGCCGTACTATTCAGAGGGAGTCCTCTTCGGAAAGGTTAGGGTGGAATCAACACGTACACATCTGTTCCTTTGCACCACCTTTCCTTCGCTTCTTTGGAGCACCAGTCATTTTCCTTGTCGTTGCGAAGATAGAGGCTTCCAAGTACTACTGTCGTGTGGCATGCGGTAGTACCGCTCAAGGGAACGGTCACGCGTTAGTACCGTGGCCTCTGGCCCATGGCTGTGGCTGGCATGGAAGTAGGAGCGGAAGCAATTTTTTACTTCTGCACCCTACGCAGTAGTACCGCTCCGTGTGATCAGTAGTACCGTGCCGGGTTTTTGCATCGATCGAAACTTAGTGGAAGTGGCCACGGATGTAAATTTATTAGTCCATGCCTTTCCCAGCCCAGATTATGCCCTGCCTCACGGTAGTACCGCAAGGGCGCGCGATAGTACCGCTTAGGTAGTACTATCGTTCGTTGCTATACGCAACATGGCTGCATCTGGCTCTTGCCACACGAGCGGTAGTACCGCACCGCCTTGTGGTAGTACCGCACTGCCTTGCGGTAGTACCGCATGGCCTTGCGGTAGTACCGCAAGTTTGGTGCGGTAGTACCGCATGTCGTAGGCTGAGTTGGTGGATAACGGTTGGATCTTTCCACTTACTATATAAGGGGGGTCTTCTTCCCCAAGTTGACCACCTCTTCCTTCCCTAAGCTCCATTGTTGCTCAAAGCTCCATTTTCGCCCGATCTCTGTCCCTAGCCAGTCAAACTTGTTAATTTCCTAGGGATTGGTTGAGAAGGCATCGATCTACACTTCCACCAAGAGAAATTTGATTCCCCCACTAATCTCTTGCGGATCTTGTTACTCTTGGGTGTTTGAGCACCCTAGACGGTTGAGGTCACCTCGAAGCCATAGTCCATTGTGGTGAAGCTTTGTGGTGTCGTTGGGAGCCACCAATTGAGTTGTGGAGATAGCCCCAACCTTGGTTGTAAAGGTTCGGTCGCCGCCTTCAAGGGCACAAGTAGTGGAATCACGGCACCTCGCATTGTGTGAGGGCGTGAGGAGAATACGGTGGCCTTAGTGGCATCTTGGGGAGCATTCTGCGTCCACACCACTCTAACGGAGACGTACTTCCTCTCAAAGGGAAGGAACTACGGTAACACATCCTCGTCTCCCCCGGATCCACTTGTGGTTATCTCTTACCTTTACTTGTGCAAGCTTTTGTTGTGTTGTATAGCTTGCTTGCTTGTGTGCTTGTTATTGTTGCATCATATAGGTTTCCCACCTAATTGCATATCTAGACAACCTATCTTGATGCTAAGTTTAATTTGGTAAAGAAAAGCTAAAAATTGTTAGTTGCCTATTCACCCCCCCTCTAGTCAACCATATCGATCCTTTCAATTGGTATCAGAGCCTCGTCTCTTTATTAAGGACTTTACAATCCAAAGAGTATGGGTGACACCGTAGTCGAGACAAAGGAGCACTCCGGTGGGAACCCATATTTGTCTACTGTCGATGGGGGATCCTCGGTCTCTCGAAAGGAATTCAATGCGGCTTTGGACACATTGAAAACCTCTCTGACGACCGAGGTCAAAGGCATGTTCAAAGAATTTCTTGATGTGCTTAAATTATCCACCGCACCGTTGGAACTGGGTAGACCCACTAACAAGGTGGCTGATGCCCACCCCGATAAGGGGGAAGCTAGTAGTGATCAAGCTCATTTGCCAAAAAGAGGGATTTGCATCTTTTCCCATGTTGAACCTCCCATTACTTATGGAGGACCCGTTCCCTCCACGCCTTTAAATTCCGTTGGTCCTCCCCCGAAGTATGTAAAGAATGCAGATTTTGCTACTTGGGTTTTTCGCTTTAAACGTCATTTAAACCACTATTCTACTAATATTTGGAGAATCATTGAGCAAGGTTTCTACCCGCACAATCCATACAACTTCACTCCTAGAGAAGCCATGGATCATCAATTCAACGAGTCTGTTCTTTGCATTCTCCAAGATGCTATCCATCCCAAAGATATTGCTCACCTTCGACCCTTCTCCATGGCTAAGGAAGCATGGGAATATGTGGTCTCCTTGTACAAGGGAAGTGCTAGCATTCAATGCTCAAACTATGAACTGGTGCAAGATGAGGCCGATGAGTTTGCCATGATTGAAGCTGAAGAACCTCGTGAACTTTATCGGAGGTTAACCACTCTCGTGGTCTCACACCAAGATCATGGGAGCAAGGATATGGATGACAATTGGATCAAGCGCAAGTTTCTCAAGGCCATGATTCCCTACTACAAGGCCATGTCCTCCGTCATTCGTCAAAGGACATACTTCCACAACTTGTCCTCAAGTGAAGTGTTGGATGAGTTCGTTGCTATGAGGATCTTGGACAAGACCGCCGACAATGCGGTGTTGCGGTCTCAACGATCAAAGAAACCCAACCTCGCTTTGAAGTCCAAGGCTTGTGTGGAAGAGGAGGATGAAGAGGATGAAGAGGAGTGTTGCCCCGAAGACACCAAATATGCATATCATGAGCACATGTCTCTTGCTTCACGGAAATTTTGGGGCAACAAGAAGAACTCAAGACCCAACTTCAACAAGAATAACTCAACTGGCGTCAAGGGCAAGCAACGAGTGAGGACTTGCTACAATTGTGGCAATGTGAGTCATTTTGTTGTGGATCGCCCATATGAGAAAAGGGAAGACAATGGATGCAAGCTTATCCGATAAGATAAGGCCAAGTCTTTCCCCAACAAGAACAACTTCACCAAGAAGCCCAAAGGATTGGTGGCACAAGAAGAATATGACGAGTATGATGATGATGAAGAAGATGATGAGATGCTTAACATGGCCACCGTTGCCATTGCAACAACTCCACGGTCATCCCTCTTCAACTCACCAAATGAGAACATCAGCGCCAAGTGCCTCATGGCTAAAGCCACCAACAAGGTAACCCAAACATCAAGTCTACCATCACTACGAATCCTTCATTGACGGATTGCATTAATGAAAGTGAGGGGGCAGAGGAGGAAAATGAATTTAAGTCTTTTATGAGTAAACTCAAAGGTAAATCCAAGAAGCAATTCATTGCTCTCTTGGAACAACTCGGTGAAGCCAATGACATGATCGAGGCTCACGAAGAGACCATCTCTAAGATGGAGGGTCATAGTCGAGACTATGCCGATGCGATATCGGATCTCTCTAATGCTCTTGAGAAAGAGCATGGTCTTCGTTTGGATCTTGAGGAGTCACACAACGATGATCAGGCTAAATTAAAGAAAGATCTTGATCATGCTTTAGTTGTCTCTCGTGTGCTCAATTCCGAAAAGGCAAAACTTGTGATTGACCATGCTAGACTCAAGGAGGAGTTTGATACACTTGAAAAGGCTCACAAGGTCTTGAAGAGTGTTCATGCTAGGCTGAAAGAGTCTCATGACCAAACTTCAAGTTTTGCTAACCAAGGAGAAAGCCACTTTTCCTCACATAGTTTTAATTGATAATGGAAATGCTACTAACCCATGTTGTGATCATGTGCATCTTGTTGAGGAGAATGCCAAGTTAAAGAAGCAACTTGAGAAAGGCCTTGTGTCTTGCATATAAGGTGAGAAGAACCTCAACGACCTCTTGAGCAATCAAAAGGAAGTTGTTGCGAAGCAGGGGATTGGGTTTGCACCCAAGCCCAAGAAGAAGAATGACAAGACCAAGCAACCTCTTCCTCTCAAGCAAACCTTTGTGAAGGAGGAGAAGAAGAAAATTGTGAAGGGTGGTGGAGTCAAAAAGGGCATTGTCACTCCCTCCAACAAAGCCGACGACTTTAACACGTCTTATGTGTTATGCCGTGCTAGTGATGGACATGTTTATGCTAAATTTGTCAGTTCTTCTTATGAGTACATTGAATGGTCTATTTGGGTTCCTAAGACCCTTGTCACTAACATCAAAGGACCCATTACAAAATGGGTACCTAAAACCAAGAATTGATTTCTTGTAGGAGTTTGCTTCTGGTGGGGGATCATGGTTGCTCGATAGTGGAGCCACTAATCATATGACTGGAAGAAAATACATGGTGGTGGATGTGCACAAAGGTTCATCTATGCCCACCAATGTCAAATGGGGTGATGCTTCATCTTCTAAGGTATTGGGTCTTGGCAAGGTTGTCGTGTCTCATGATCTCACGATCGGGAAAGACATGCTTGTTGAGTCCCTTGCATACAATTTACTTTCCGTTCATCAACTTGCACTCATGGGTTTTGATACTTTCATTGATATTTATTCTGTGGCCCTCTTGTGGAGCAAGACTCTTAAAGTAGCCTTTGTTGGGCATGCTGAGAACGATCTCATGTGGTCAACTTCTCAGAGCGACCCACTAAGACCGCGACATGCCTAATAGCTAAAGTTGACGTGGGATGGCTTTGGCATCGCTGTTTGGCCCATGTCAATATGAGATCTTTGCAAAGTCTTCTCATGGGGGTCCATGTCCATGGACTAACAAATGTTAGTTTTTCCAAAGATCATGCTTGCAGTGCTTCTATCGAAGGAAAGCTACATGAGAAGGCTCACCGTCCCACGACTATCATCTACTCAACAAGACCTTTGGAGCTCCTTCACATGGATCTCTTTGGGCCTCCATCCTTCGATAGTCTTGGGGGTAGAAAGTATTTCTTGGTGATTGTGGATGATTATTCAAGATACACTTGGGTATATTTCTTGAAGAGGAAGAGTGAGACCCAACAAACTGTCATCAACTTTGCAAATGAAGCTCAATGTCAACATGATGCAAAGATCTTGATGATTCGAAGTGACAACCCACCGAGTTCAAGAACAACACCTTGGATGAGTTCCTTAGTGATTAGGGGATAAACCATCAATATGCCGCAGCTTATACCCCTCAACAAAATGGTGTGGCAGAGAGGAAGAATCGAACATTGATGGACGCGACAAGGACCATGATGGCGCAGTTCAAGTCTCCATACAAATTTTGGGCCGAAGCCATAAACACCGCTTGTCATGCATCCAATCAGCTCTATATCTGCAAAGGCTTGAACAAGTACTTCCGGGTGTTCGGTTGTATGTGTTTCATACTCAAGAAAGGTGTTCGTTTGTCCAAATTTGAGGTTAGAGCTCATGATGGCATATTTGTTGGTTATGCTACAAACTCTCATTCTTACCATGTCCTCCACAAGTCCACCGGACTAATTGAGGAAACGTGTAACATGTATTTTGATGAGAATAACGGATCCCAAGTGGAGCAAAGTGGTACTTGTGATGTAGGTGATGAATTCTTCCTCAAGCCATCACAAGAATGGGAGTTGGTCATATCCTACCCATTGGGGAACCCCTTGTGGCCAAAGGAGAAGGACAATGTTCCACTCAAGTGGAACCATCACCAACACAAGACCCACATGCTTCCGAAGAACAAAGTGAAGGCCCTCAACCCAATGAACAAGGCCAAGTGCAAGATCAATACACAAGATGGTGTTGATCCACCAAGTGATGCACAAGGCCAAGTTCCTTCTCCTGAGCAAGTTCAAGATCATGAGCAAGCTCAAGATCAAGAACAAGCTCAAGACGACGCTCATGATGATCAAGTTATCGCACCTCAACTCTCACTTGAGGATCAATTGGAGCATCGTGCCGCCAAAGTTGCTTCCAGGCTCGCTTCTAGAGAGCATCACATGGAGAATATCCTTGGAAGCATTACAAAGGGGGTAAGCACTCGTAGACAATTAGCAAAGTATTGTGCTCATCATGCGGTTGTCTCTTGTGTTGAACCACAAAAGGTCTATGAGGCGCTCGAAGACCCAGATTGGCTCAATGCCATGCATGAAGAACTCCATAACTTCGAGCGCAACAAGGTGTGGTGGTTGGTGCCAAGGCAAAAGGAGAATCATAATGTCATTGGAACCAAATGGATCTTCAAGAACAAGCAGGACTCTCACGGGATTGTCATCCGCAATAAGGCTCGCTTCGAGGCACAAGGCTACTCCCGAGTCGAGGGTATCAACTATGGTGAAACCTTTGCTCCCGTTGCTTGCCTTGAATCTATTTATTTGTTGCTTGCCTATGCCTCTCATCATAACTTTAAGTTGCAACAAATGGATGTGAAGAGTGCATTTCTTAATGGTCCTCTTAATGAGTTGGTATATGTCAAACAACCCCCGGGGTTTGAGGGTCCTAAGTTCGTGAAGCACGTGTATCAACTCGATAAGGCACTCTATGGCCATAAACAAGCCCCACGTGCGTGGTATGAGCATCTTACCGAGTGGTTACAAGATCGTGGGTTTGAAATTGGGAAAATCGACCCCCCCTCTTTTTACCAAGAAGGTCAAAGGGGAGTTGTTTGTATGCCAACTATATGTTGATGATATTATTTTTGGTTCACCTAAGAAAGCTTTCAATGATGAGTTTGCCACACTCGTGACCGCATAGTTTGAGATGTCCATGATGGGAGAGTTAAAGTTCTTTCTCAGGTTCGAAGTCAAACAAAGACGAGAAGGAATATTCATCAATCAAGCCAAATATACTCAAAACATGCTCAAGAGATTCAATCTAAGTGATGTTAAGCCAACTACTACTCCAATGCCTACCAAGTGCCAACTTGACATTGATCCCAATGGTAAAGCGATGGATCAAAAGGTATATGGTTCTATGATTGGATCTTTGCTTTACCTTTGTGCATCTAGACCGGATATCATGTTGAGCGTGGGAATTTGTGCCTGGTTTCAAGCCTCACCTAAGGAAAGTCACTTTGTGGCGGTCAAGCGAATCTTTCGATATTTGGCTCATAACCCAAACTTTGGCTTATGGTGGAGCAAACTTCAATCTTGTAGGCTTCTCAGATTCGGATTGGGCGGGAGACAAAGTGGATAGGAAGTCAACTTCCGAAGGGTGCCAATTTCTTGGTTGCTCTTTGGTGAGTTGGTCTTCCAAGAAGCAACGTTGTGTATCTCTCTCTTCCACCGAAGCCGATTATGTGGCGGACGGCAGTTGATGTGCTCAACTTTTATGGATGAGGCAAACTTTAAAGGATTACAGTGTCACTTGTGACAAAGTGCCTCTTTGGTGTGACAATGAAAGCCAAGATTTCTCTCAACCCGGTGCAACACTTCAAGACAAAGCATATTGAGATTCAGTATCACTTCATCCGGGAGCATATTAGGCGAGGGGAGATTGATCTTCATTATGTCAACACTCATGATAATCTTGCAGATATTTTCACGAAGCCTTTGGATGAAGCAAGATTTAGCGAGTTAAGGCATGAGCTAAATATCATTGTTTTGAGAAATGTGGCTTGAAATCTTGCACACCCCACCTCACTCCTCATGTTGTCTTGTCTAGGTGTAGGCATAAACATAGGGGTAGTGTTGTTCTCTCAATGAACTCTCCCTCCCCCCATTATGCATAAATTGATCAACTCTTTCACATTAGCTATTTTATGGTACTTGTGCTTCAAAGATGAATTTTGGTTATGGGACCAAGGATAATTCTTCGCGGTGTCATACAAGTGACTCAAACATATGTGGCTCCTGCCACCGCTCTCTCTTGGAGAGGTTGAGTTGTGCCTTTGTTCTTTGTTGTCTTTTGCTCTCTCTTTGAGCCACGTTTGTGTTTAAGTTGTCTCAAGTGTGCGCTCTTTTGCGTGTTCTTTTGCTTGATGGATGTATTGCAAAGGCCTCGGTCTTCGTGTTTCTGTGGAACTTGCACTTTTCTTGGGGTTACGGTACTACCTTGGCATGCCACGGTACTACCGCATGAGTTGATCACGTTACTACCGCTCCCATCATGACAGTAAATTTTTACTGCCGTTGGAAGAGCGGTACTACCGCCCTGCGTGCGGTACTTCCACCCAGGCGGTACTACCGCAATTGCCAGCGGTACTACCGCATCGTCGTGAGCGGGTGGTGGTTAAGAGCGGGCAGGGGGAGTTTCAACTCCCCCATACCCATTCATCTCTTATTACCCATCTCGTCTCTCTCTCCTGCCCAAGAACGGCGCCGAAGGACCTCGTCGGATCTCCGTCTCCGGCCGCTCTCCTCGCATTCCGACCGGTGGAATCATTCCCCACCTCGCCCTCTTGCCATGGACCCCGGTATCTCCTCTAGTCCGTTTCCATTTTGCCTTGTTTTGTGCTTCTAGGTCTTGGGGAGATGCATGTGTAGTTCATGTGATTTTTGGCTAAATATATGCAAGAGAAGAGTGTAGGAGAGTACAGGTGCAGTAGAAATGCTATTTGGTATGATGCAACAGTGTAGTTTTGATCACCGGTAGTACCGATCTATTTTTGCGAATGTCTTGAGATCCGTAGATGGGATTCGTGTGCGATTTGAATCCGTGCGGTACTACCGCTCGGGGCGTGGAAGTAAAATATTACTTCCGCTCCAGGCGTGGTACTATCGTACCACGGTACTACTGCACCTAGAGCGGATGTAAACTTTTACATCCGCCCCCCCGAGCGGTACTACTGCACCCC
This sequence comes from Secale cereale, assembly GCA_902687465.1. Taxonomy (NCBI): domain Eukaryota; kingdom Viridiplantae; phylum Streptophyta; class Magnoliopsida; order Poales; family Poaceae; genus Secale; species Secale cereale. Next base: position 834,977,029 of record LR738711.1, on the reverse strand, counting down.
CGTGCGGTACTACCGCACCCACGAGCGGTACTACCATGTTGATCCTAATTAAAGTGTTTCAGCATCCAAATCCATTTCCACTTGTTTCTTTTGGTTTTGGCCTAGTCCTTACAATTACCCTTCTTGGTTTCTCTCGTGTTTGTGTTGTGTGTCATAGGTGGTGGCTCCGGTTCCAATGTGAGGCGCTCCAATCCCAGCCATGACACCAGTTCCAAGTGGCTCCGCAACCAAGACGCTCCAGAAGGGTGCAATGCCCCCCAACGTCACGTCAAGAAAACAACATGCAAGCTTAAGGAGCCCACTATGGGCATGGATGAGTTGCCTCTAGCCGAGTTTGTCACTCGAAGGAGGCTCAACCCCTATGTGAAGCCTCGTGAGATTGTCAAAGGCAGTGAGTTGTTCTGGACCAAGCAGCAGAACCTCATCTACCTCGATGTGATCAAGTCCAAGCAGAATATCAATGTTCCGGTGCAGTGGATTGACTTGGAGCATATAAGGAAGGACCGAACATACTTTGGTGAGCCGTTAGATCTGTTGGAGCAGTTTTGCATTGAAGACTTTGTCTCGTTCCAGATGTATTTTGACCTGGAGATTGTATCTCAGTTCTTTGCCTCCGTTAACTTCTCCGATGAGGAAAGGACTATGACTTGGATGACCAATGGGAGGAAGCCGTCTGCTACATGGAAGGATTTCATGGATCTGCTGCATGTTCGTGATGAGGGGCTCAATACGCACATTGGTGTTCGCCCTCATGCCAACCCGGAGTCCACCAACAAGAACAAGCTTCAGTCGTACCTCGTGGAGAGTAAGTTGTTGGGAAACGTAGTATTTCAAAAAAAATCCTACGATCACGCAAGATCTATCTAAGAGAAGCATAGCAACGAGCGGGGAGAGTGTGTCCATGTACCCTCGTAGACCTAAAGCGGAAGCGTCTAGTGACGCGGTTGATGTAGTCGAACGTCTTCGCAATCCAACTGATCCCAGCAGCGAACGTACGTCACCTCCGTGTTTAGCACACGTTCAGCTCGATGACGTCCCACGAACTCTTGATCTAGTTGAGTGTCGCGGGAGAGTTTCATCAACACGACGGTGTAGTGACGGTGAAGATGATGTTACCGGCGCAGGGCTTCGCCTAAGCACTGCAACGATATGACTGAGATGTGTAACTGTGGAGGGGGGGCACCGCACACGACTTGCAAATCAACTTGTGTGTCTATGGGGTGCCCCTCCCCACGTATATAAAGGAGGGAGGGAGGAGGCGGCCGGCCAGGGAGAGGGCGCGCCAAGGGAGGGAGTCCTACTCCTTTTCCTAGTAGGAGTAGGAGAGGGGGAAGGAAGGGAGAGGAGGAGAAGGAAAGGAGGGGGCGCCGCCCCTCCCCCCTAGTCCAATTCGGACTAGGCTTGGGGGGGGGGGGTGGCCCAGCCCTAGCCAGCCCTCTCTCTCTCCCCTAAGGCCCATCAAGGCCCATATACCCCCCTGGGGTTTTGGTAACCTCCTGGTACTCTGGTTTTTATCGGGTGACCCCCGGAACCCTTCCTTTGTCAGAATATAACCTTCCAATATATGAATCTTTATGTATCGACCATTTCGAGACTCCTAGTCATGTACGTGATCACATCCGGGACTCCGAACTACCGTCGGTACATCGGAACACATAAACTCATAATACCGATCGTCATCGAACGTTAAGCGTGCGGACCCTACGGGTTCGAGAACTATGTGGACATGACCAAGACTCATCTCCGGTCAATAACCAATAGCGGAACCTGGATGCTCATATTGGCTCCCACATATTCTACTAAGATCTTTATCGGTCAAACCGCATAACAACATCAGTTGTTCCCTTTGTCATTGGTATGTTATTTGCTCGAGATTCGATCGGCGATATCATCATACCTAGTTCAATCTTGTCATTGGCAAGTCTCTTTACTCGTTCCATAATGCATCATCTCGTGACTAACTCATTAGTCGTTTTCTTGCAAGGCTTATTACGATGTGTATTACCGAGAGGGCGTAGAGATACCTCTCCGACACTCGGAGTGACAAATCCTATTCTTGATCTATGCCAACACCACAAACACCTTCGGAGACACCTGTAGACCATCTTTATAACCATCCATTTACATTGCGACGTTTGATAGCACACAAGGTGTTCCTCCGTTATTCGGGAGTTGCATAATCTCATAGTCATAGGAACATGCATAAGTCATGAAGAAAGCAGTAGCAGAAAAACTAAACGATCAAGTTGCTAAGCTAATGGATGGGTCTTGTCCATCACATCATTCTCCTAATGATGTGATCTCGTTGATCAAATGACAACTCATGCCTATGGTTAGGAAACATAACCATCTTTGATTAACGAGCTAGTCTAGTAGAGGCATACTAGGGACACTCTGCTTCGTCTATGTATTCACACATGTATCAAGTTTCCGGTTAATACAATTCTAGCATGAATAAAAGACATTTATCATGATGTATAAGCAAATATAAATAACAACTTTATTATTGCCTCTAGGGTATATTTCCTTCAGTCTCTGAAAGAACATGCGGTGCCCCCATGTTTGGCTTTGGTAATTGATGACAATCTCTATGGACTAATGGTTTCCTTGAGTTATATTTGAAGGGTCTGTCCATAGGCTTTTCTTGGAGTCCATGTTTTGGTTTCAAGGAGAGTTTGTGATGACCAAGGTGCTATTAAGAAATTATCCAAAGATTAGTCTTGTGAGTGTTGAGCTTATTGCAAGCATGTCTTGAAGAAGAAGAGTGTGTTATCATTCACGTTTACCTTCAAGACATCATTCAAATGAACATAGTTGGAAAGATTCAAGGATGATCAAGACTAAGTGAAGGAGTGAATCAAGTTGATCAACACACAAAGCATAGAAGATGTACCGAGAGGGATCAAGTGATCCCATGGTATGGTAAGCATTGTCAATACATTTTGTGTACTAACCCATGGTCTTCGTGAGAGTTCTTTGTGGGGTTAGGTTGCGATGTGCAAGTTCAAGTGATGCATCACGAGGAGATCAAGTGCTTGAAGCTTGCCGTCCACTGTGGTGACAATGGACTTGTGAAGATATGCCGAAGAGTGGCTCACCCATAGTGGAGTATGGGGGAGCAATCTACTAGTCTTCACCGAGCCAACGCAATCAAGAAAGGTGGTCCAACTTGAGGAAGTCAAGATCGTCTACATCTAGCTCAAGTGGACTTTGTGCAAGGCAAAGTTTTGCCCTTGATAGGTTTTCTATTTTATCGGTCTCATGGTGGTAGTTGGGAGACCGGGTTATAGGACCGATTGCCGTACTATCAAGAGGGGCTCTCAATGAGTAGCTTGATCGTATCGTTCGTAGAGAGCTCAAACCATTGCATGCTTGAATCATCTTTATTGGTTCTTGTTTGGTTCTTCTCCTTGTGAGATTTGGAGCTTATGGTCATTTTCATGACAAGCTTGAGTTCATCGAAAACAGAGTTCACATGTTTCATCTATTGCATTTTCGGTATTGGAGGTTTTACCGGTCCCTTTCGAGGAAGGGTTCTCTCCATTTTATTATGGGCCTTTTCTAATTTTCTTCTTATTGTTATTTCTATCAAGATTGTGTTAGGCCATGTCATTAGCTTTCCAACAAACTTGGTTTCGTTGAATTCGGAGTCCGTCTGCAAAAGTTATGTCAGTTTTGGTGTCCCCGAAAGGGCTGCAGCGGTACTACCGCGAATGGGAGCGGTACTACCGCTTGGAGAGGATGTAATTTTTTACTTCCGTGGTTTACTTCCGCTCCGGACCAAAAACTCGTCACAAGTCCAGCGGTGGTAGGCACGGATGTAATTTTTTAGTACCGCTCTCAAGCAGTAGTACCGCTCTCAAGCAGTAGTACCACTACCCTTAGCAGTAGTACCGCTACCCCTAGCGGTAGTACCGTGAGGTCAAGCGGTAATACCGCTCCGACGGTTCTTCTGGCCTTTTTGCCTCCTCGCTTTTGTGTTTCAAAGGGCTACTACCGCCCTAGCGATAGTACCGCTCCTTGGAGCGATAGTACCGCTCGGTGCGGGCTGTGAGCATAACGGTTGGATTTTTTCCCACCTATAAAAGTGGGTCTTCTTCCCTAATGAACCTTATCCTTTGAGCTCGTGTTCTTCCCCCATTGTTGACCTTCTTCGAGCTTGCTATCTCTCAATCCCTCCATGGATTCTTGCTAGTTTTGGGGGGAAAAGAAAGAGGAGATCTAGATCCACCTTTCCACCAATCACTTTCTCCTCTATGTGAGGGGAACCCCTTGGATCTAGATCTTGGAGTTCTTGGTGTTCTTCTTCTTATTCTTCCTCTCTTTTCTCTCCCTAGCATTAGTTGCTTTGGTGGGATTTGAGAGAGAAGGACTTGGGCACTCCATGTGCCATTTCCATTGCATTTGGTGCATCGGTTTAAGTTCTCCACGATGATACGTGGAAGTGAAGTTGAGAAGCTTATTACTCTTGGGTGAGTGGTACCCTTGAGCTTGTTCCTCTTGGGTGCTTGGGCGCCCTAGACGGTTGTGGTTACCTCGGAGCCATATTCCATTGTGGTGAAGCTTCATGGTGTCATTGGGGGAGATAACCCAACCTTGGTGTTCGGAGCTCAACCATTATGGTGTAAAGCTCTGGGCAAGCGTCGGGGTCTCCAATTAGGTTGTGGAGATCGCCCCGAGCAATTTGTGCGGGTTTGGTAACCGCCCCCAAGGGTTGCCATTTGTACGGGTTCGGTGACCGCCCTCAAGGGTCCCTTAGTGGAATCACGGCATCTTGCATTGTGCGAGGGCGTGAGGAGATTACGGTGGCCCTAGTGGCTTCTTGGGGAGCATTGTGCCTCCACACCGCTCCAAACGGAGATTAGCATCCGCAAGGGTGTGAACTTCGAGATACATCATCGTCTCCACGTGCCTCGGTTATCTCTTACCCAAGCCTTTTACTTATGCACTTTACTTTGTGATTGCCATATTGTTTCTTGTCATATATCTTGCTATCACCTAGTTGTTTATCTTGCTTAGCATAAGTTGTTGGTGCACATAGGTGAGCCTAGTTGTTGTAGGTTTTGTGCTTGACAAATTAACCGCTAGGTTTATTCCGCATTTGTTCAAGCCTAAACCGTAATTATTTTAAAGCGCCTATTCACCCCCCCTGTAGGCGACATCCACGATCTTTCAATTGGTATCAGAGCCTCGTCTCTCTTTATAGGGCTTAACCGCGTAGAGAGTAAGGATGTCGACTAGGGGTTTATGATTCTCTGACACTCTTAGTTTTGATGGCACAAATTTTGATGTTTGGGTAATTCGCATGCTTAATCTCTTTAGGGTCATGGACCCAAATTTAGATGGAATTGTATATATGGGTTTTTCTCCTCCAAAGGATCCACAAAGATTATCTTTAGAGGATGATAAAAACTCTTATGTCAATGCTCAAGCTTCTAATGTGATTTTTGATGCTTTGAGAAATGTAGTTATATTTCAACTCATGTCATTCCGGGATGCTCATGAGTTGTGGACAAAGCTTCAAGATAAATATGGCGTGTCCAAGAATTGTGGGAATGATTGTTCTCCCTCCACCTCCGGCCGTGTTGTATTCTCAACTTCTTCTACTTCACCTACATGTGGTTTGCCACAAGGTAATGATATGGTGAGCAGTGTTGGTCATTGCAATGATGATAGTATGCCTATTGTGGATGATCCTTCATCACTATCTTATTGCAATGCATCTTCTTTGGACTTTAACACTTCGAGCACCCAACATTTTTCACATGCTTGTGTTGATAGTCCTTGCATATCATGTAGAAATTGCTTGACTAAAACTCATGATGATATGCTTACTATTTCTTGTTGCCATGATAAAAATGCATCTATTTCCTCGAATTGTTGTGCTAACAATGTAGAGGGAACCCAACACCCCATGGAACAAGATGTAGTCTTGAATGGCGCTTCAAGGGATCCTACATCATCATCTATTGTGTTTTGCCTTATGGCTAAGGCTTTAAACGTATCTCCCACTTTGAATCCCAATATATTTTGTGATGATGGTGATGATGCCAATGATGATGATGTTGACAATGATGAAGAGAATGATAATGTTGCCTCCTTAAAAATTAAGGGGGAAATGATTTTAAAGCTCTTCATATGAATAAAATTGCTCGTTCCAACTTCATGGAAATCATGTCTATTGCCATTGAGGGCAAGAAATATATAGAGGAGTTGGAATCTCATCTAGAGGAGCAAGAGGTCACCATTGAGAAAATGTAAGGTCATGAGCGTGATTACGCTAATGAGATCGCCGACCTCTCGCAAGCTCTTGAACTTGAACAAACCACCAAGGAATCTCTTGAGGAGACTTTTGCTCTAGAACTATCTAGAATAAAGGAATCCCATGATAGAGCTCTTGAGGTGGCTAATGATTTTGAAACTAAAAATGAGAAGCTTGAAGTTGCACATGCTAAACTCCTTGAGGATTTTGAGCACCTCGAAAATGGCTCAAGGGTCATTAAGAGTGAGCTCATCAAACTCACCGAGTCTCATGCTCATCTTAAAGCTTCATATTCTAAAGAGCTTGCCAAGTTGCCTTCACGTCTTGCTATTATTGATGATGCTTGTGCTACTAACTCTATTTCTAGCCAAGCATCCATTTTGAAGGAGAATGTTGAGCTAAGGGCTCAACTTGAGTTGCTATCTAGCAATTATGGGAAATTGGAAGAAAGTCATGTAAAGCTCACCAGCTCTCATGATGATCTTCTAGTATCCCATAATGTGCTAAAGATAGCTCATGAGGCTATGAGTATCAAGGTAACATCTAGTGAGCCTCATGTGGATACTAGCACTACTTCAAGTCAAAATGCTATCTTGCCACGTGCTAGTCCTTGTAATTCATCTACTCACAATGTTGCTACTTCTTGTGATGAATTACTTTCCTTGCCTTGTTGCTCCAATGATGCAGCGTATACTTCCTCTAGTACTTGTGTTGATACTAACCATGTAGAGGAAATCAAAGAGCTCAAGGCCCAAGTCACTTCCTTGAAGAAAGACTTGTCAAAGTGTCATGAAGGGAAGTCCGCACTCAACAATATCTTGAGTGTGCAAAAATCCCCCAATGACAAAGGTGGACTTGGATTCAACTCCTACAAGAAGAAAAGGTCCAAGATCATTAACAAGAAGAAGGGCCAAAAACAAGTCAAGAATTCGGCCAAGATTATTTGCTTCAAGTGCAAAATTGAAGGGCAGCAAGTTAGATCTTACCCATTGAAGAAGAAGGCCATTAGTGACAAGTAACAAGGGAAGATGCCACAAGTTCAATCTCATGCTATACCGCAAGTTAAAGAAATGCCACTTCCCAAGAAGACTCATGGTAATGCTTCTCATTTTGAGAAATCAAGTGAGAAGAAAGTGAAGAGTAGATGTTGCTACTTATGCCGTGAGAAGGGTCACCTTGCTTCTTCATGCACTAGTGGTAACTTATCCAACCCAATTGTTATTGATGATATCTACTCTCTTGGGAAGGATAAGGTTGGCAATGTGTTTGCCAAGTGAAAGGATCGATATGGTTGACTAGAGGGGGGGGGGGTGAATAGGCAACTAACAATTTTAGCTTTTCTTAACCAATTTAAATTAAGCAACAAAGTAAGTTGTCTAGATATGCAACTAGGATGACAACTTGTAGGAAGCAAAGATAACAACCTCACAAGCAAGCTACCTAAGATAAACAAGGAAAGCTTGCACAAGTAAAGGAAAGAAATAACCACAAGTGGAGCCGGTGAAGACGATGATGTGTTACCGAAGTTCCTTCCCTTTGAGAGGAAGTACGTCTCCGTTGGAGCGGTGTGGAGGCACAATGCTCCCGAAGAACCACTAGGGCCACCGTATTCTCCTCACGCCCTCACACAATGTAAGGTGTCGTGATTCCACTAGTGGTGCCCTTGAAGGCGGCAACCGAACCTTTACAAACATGGTTGGGGCTATCTCCACAACCGAATTGGCGGCTCCCAACGACACCACGAAGCTTCACCACAATGGAATATGGCTCCGAGGTGACCTCAACCGTCTAGGGTGCTCAAACACCCAAGAGCAACAAGATCCGCAAGGGATTAGTGGGGGGAATAAAATATCTCTTGGTTGAAGTGTAGATCGATGCCTTCTCAAGCAATCCCGAGGAAATCAACAAGTTTGATTGGCTAGGGAGAGAGATCGGGCGGAAATGGAGCTTTGACAAACAATGGAGCTTTGGGGAGGAAGAGGTAGGTCTTCTAGGAGAAGAATACTTCCTATATATAGTGGGAGAACAAATCCAACCGTTATCCCACAAATCTGCCCGTAGAGCGCGGTACTACCGCACATAAGTTGCGGTTCTACCGCTCGGCCCAGTGGTACTACCGCTCTGATTGCGGTACTACCGCTGGTGCAGTACAGGCTAGTACTAGCCCTGCTGCATGGAAGCTCCGGGCGGTAGTACTGCCGGAGCGGTACTACCGCAAGGGCCAGACAGGTTGAGGAGAAGCGCGGACTAAATAAAATACATTCGCAGATTTACGATCGTAGAAAAAACCCGACACGGTACTACCGCTTGCTCGAAGCGGTACTACCGCGTAGGACGTGGAAGTAAAAAATTACTTTTGCGCCTACTACCGTACTAGTTACGACGCTAGACCGGCCACACGGTACTACCATGTTCTTGGTACGGTACTACCGCGTAGTGCAGTACTACCGCAACCCTGAAGCGGTACTACCGCGTGACCGTGCGGTACTACCGCTACTCTGAGCGGTACTACCGCATGCCAAGCAGTTGTAGTAGTAAGATGCCACTGTTTTTGTACCGACAAGGTAAACAGCCGGAGCTCCTGAGAAGCAAGGAAAGGTGGTGCGAATGAGTAGACGTGTACGTGTTGATTCCACCCAAACCTTTCCGAAGCGGACCCCCTCTTAATAGTACGGCTTTCCTATGACTCAATTCCACAGAAAATAAACAAAAGGAAACACCGTCTTCCATAGGTTCCGAGGGGCACTTTATCGTCTTGTGCCTAAGGAGATATATCTGAAAAGCTTAGTGCACACGATTAGTCCGCAAATGCATTGTCATCAATCACCAAAACTACTTAGGGAGAAATATGCCCTTACAATCTCCCCCTTTTTGGTGGATTGATGACAATATGGGATTTGCAAAGGGATATATAAGAAAGTAAGCAAACCTAGCAAAGTTATAGAATATAGGTAAGCTCCCCCTAGATGTGTGCATACAAGAGAAGGTGATTTGGACTTCACAGCACACATACTAGGATCAATGCTCCCCCTATATTCTACAAACAATATACTCCTTGTACCAAAGAATAAGATTCTAGACACAGATGTATGGAGGATAAGGTGAGCACATATAAAGGGCAAGTGAAGCAACCGCTCACAACCTAACAGATAGCATAGACATAGTAACGAGTTAATGATAAGGGAGCATATGTCTCACACCATATGAAGGTCTCACACACACGACACAAGCACAAGCAAGCAGACAAAGTTTAACCAACGAATCGCAAATAAACACGGCACAAGACGCAAATCCTAACACTCTCTCCCCCTTTGGCACTGAGACACCACAAAGGGAAAGAGGACACCTAAGACAGGTGGTAGCTCAGGCGGAAGAACTCAGTCGTCATGCTCTCCGTCAGACTCCTGCTACTCCTCCTCAGAATCAGACCACGTGTAGCCCTGCTTGGCAATCCACTCCGCCTCTGGAGTGATGATCTCCTCTGACCCAATAGACGCATCCTCACCAAAGATCCTCATGATCTTCTTGTCACGCTGGCGAGATTGCTTGTGAGACACATGAACCTTGTACTGCCCCTTTGCCTGCATACAAAATAGTGCCTTCATCTTCCTCTTCAGCTTCTTAGACCATGAGGGCTCCGACGAGGGGGGAGTATATCCTCCAAAACTGTCCTCAGCTGGCTCCTCCTCCACTGGCTCCTCATCTGCATCCATCCGAGCTGCAGCAGCCTCTGCACGTGTAGTGGTGTTAGCCCAACGACTCTTGATGCGAAGTTGGATAGGCTCATGAAAAACCCACTGCGGGGCCTCAAACTCCTCATCAGAGTAAAGCTTCTCCCAAGTCTTGGAGATAAGTAGAAACAAATACGGACCATAGATAGGCACTTTGCGAGAGAAAATCACAAAGCGAAGCTCACACCACATGATATGGGAGATATCAAGTGGTTGAGTCTAAGCACTGCGGGCCTCCTCACACATCAGCAACATGTGAACGAGGTATGCATGCACCTTGTCCTTGTACCCAACTCGAGGAAACAAGGTGTTGCGAAAGATCCTATGCATGATATCCAGAAAGGGGTTCATCACCCAAGTCTTCTTGCCACTAGCAAGCGCCTTCTCCACATAAAAAGGCAGCAACCGGTCTTTGTTGGCAGATTCTTCATTGGCATGAAGCCGAGCTCCAACAGGGGCGTGGAGTCAAGATGGCAACGGGGACGAAACCCATCGGGTTTTGCCTTTCCAAACCCATCCCCACGAGAAAATCCTAAACCCGTCCCCGTCCCCGTCACCGTGCGCGGGGCTAGTTTTTCGCCTATCCCCTAAACCCATCGGGTTTTCTAAACCCACGGGGAACCCACAGGGAAATGGACATATATAAGGAAACATAGAACCAACAAAGAATAATATTTCGACAACAAAACGAGCATATTTCAGCAGCATAACTTTAGCAAATTTTAACACAAAACAATAGTAGATGGTTCAGCAGCTATAGGGAGAGGGGAAGGAGGGAGCGATATTGGCCACCCACTGAGGGGTTGGTTTGGCCTTCGACGCCGGGGGGTGGAGGGCTCAGTCGCTTAGGCTCAACAGCTTTGGGTTGGGTCACGCCGGATCAGTGCTTCGTAAAAAAAGTATTTTGCCGGGTTTGTCGGGTTTCGGGTTCGGGGACTACTGAAACGGGTGCAAACCCACGAAACATGCCGGGTTGTATAATGTGCCCAACAACAGCCCCGCGGGGATGAAAAGATGCCCATCCCCGTCCCCTAATAGGGTAAAAACCCACGGGGACGCGGATTTTGGGGCCCCATTGCCATCTTGAGTGTGGAGCCCCTCGTCAGCAACCTGAAGCAGATCCATAAAGTCCTTCCATGTAGCAGTCATCTTGTGACCATTTTTCATCCAAGTCATGTTGCGTTCTTCCTTGGGATGGAAGTGCACCGAAGCATAGAACTGTGCCACAATCTCTGGGTCAAAATCCATCTGAAATGTCATGATGTGCTCAATGCCAAACTGCTCCACAAGATCTAGAGCCTCACCAAAGTAGGCCCGGTGCTCATCCTTCCACATATGGGTCATGTCAATCCAATGTGCATCCACATACAGGTTGTGCTTGCTCTTGAGTACCTCTGTGTAGATACGATACTGCTACTTGGTCCAGAATAGTTCATCTCCATGGAACTGAGCCCGGGGATCTGCATAAGGGTTGATCTTCCTCCTTGTGATGAACTCATGAGTTGGTATCTCCTCCATGGTCATAGTTGCTTCCTTGTTCTTGGTGGTGGTGGTCTTGGTTCTGCGTTGGGGGGCATTGGAGCCCTCAGGAATATCACTCTGGGTGCGCAGACGCTTGGACTCGGTTTCACGGCTGGGATTTGCCCGACGAACATTGGAACCGGAGCCACCACCTAAGACACAAACACACGAACACGAGGGAAAAACAAAGAGAATCAATGCAAAAGCCACAAAAAGCACACGAAACATGAGAAAGGATAATATGTATGTGCTACGAAGTAGATATGAACCAAGCGGTAGTACTGCGCAAAGAGGGCGGAAGTAAATTTTTAGTGCCACTTAGGGGGCGGTAGTACAGCATCGAAGTGCTGCGGTAGTACCGCACAGAACGCAGTACTAAAAAATTACTTCCGTGTTCATCACGGTAGTACCGCTCCTTAGTGCGGTTGTACCGTGACGCGGCAAAACGGTAGTACCGCAGTCAGCCAACGGTAGTACCGCTCGGGTCAGATCCGAAAGCGGATCTAAACTAGAACGCGTAGAACAGGGAACGGTACTACAGCTGATCATAGCAACTTAGTAGCAACATACTTACTAGCATTTCTATTGCACTACAACTCTCCTACACCCTAATCTTCCATGGATAAGGACAAGAAGAACAACAGTACAACAAGCATCTCCCCAATACCTAGAAACAACAATCGGGCAAAAAGAAGAGGGGATTTGAGGAGAAACCTTCATCCATGGCAAGAAGTCGAGGTGGGGAACGATCCCACCGGTCGGAATGCGAGGAGGGTGGCCGGCGGAGGAGATCCGACGATGTCCTCCGGCGGCGTTCTTGAGGGAGAGAGAGAGAGAGAGACGACGTGGGGGAGACGAGATGAATGGGTATGGGGGAGTTAGAACTCCCCCTGTCCGCTTATAACCCCCAACCGTTCGAACAAATGCGGTAGTACCGCGGTTATCGTGGTAGTACCGCCCGAGCGGACGCACCGCACGCGGAGCGGTAGTACCACTCTACCAGCGGTAGTAAAAAATTACTGCCGTGCTGGTTGCGGTAGTACCGTATTCTCTCTTGCGGTAGTACTGTGACTACTCACGGTAGTACCACTCCCCCAAGAAAATGCAAGTTTCGACAAGAAGGCTTAAGCGAAGCAAAAGGCGCACACCCAAGGCACATTAAAAGAGAGACAACAAATAGCTGAAACAACACATAAGACACTCCTCCGTGAAGGAGGTCGGTGGCCGAAGCCACCAATGTTTGAGTTATTTGGTATGGCACCGCAAAAAACTATCCTTGGGCCCATGACCAACACTCGTCTTGAAGCACTTATACCATTTAACATGGCAAAAGACAAAGACTTGATCGATTTATGTATAATTGGGGGAGGAAGAGTTCATTGAGAGAACAATACTCCCCCTATGTCCATGCCTGCATCTAGGCAAGATAACTATATTGAGTGGGAGGGGTGTGTGCAAGGTTTCAAGCCACATTGCTCAAATCTATGATATTTAGCTCATGCCTTAACTCGCGAAATCTTGCTTCATCCAAAGGCTTCGTGAAGATATCTGCAAGGTTATCATGAGTGTTGACATAGTGAAGCTCGATTTCTCCTCACCGAATATGATCCCGGATGAAGTGATACCGAATCTCAATATGCTTCGTCTTGAAATGTTGCACCGCGTTGAGAGAAATCTTGAAGGCACTTTCATTGTCACACCAAAGAGGTACTTTGTTACAAGTGACACCGTAATCCTTTAAAGTTTGCCTCATCCATAGAAGTTGAGCAGAACAACTCCCAGCTGCCACATACTCTGCTTCGGTGGACGAGAGAGACACACAACTTTGCTTTTTGGAAGACCAACTTACCAGAGAGCAACCAAGGAATTGGCACCCTCCGGAAGTGGACTTCCTATCCACTTTGTCTCCCACCCAATCTGAATCAGAGAAACCTACAAGGTTGAAGTTTGCTCCTCTTGGGTACCATAAGCCAAAGTTTGGGGTATGAGCCAAATATCGAAAGATTTGCTTGACTGCCACAAAGTGACTTTCCTTAGGTGAGGCTTGAAATCGTGCACAGATTCCCACACTCAACATAATATCCGGTCTAGATGCACAAAGGTAAAGCAAGGAACCAATCATAGAACTATATACCTTTTGATCCACCGCTTTACCATTGGGATCAATGTCAAGTTGGCACTTGGTTGGCATTGGAGTAGTAGCCGGCTTGACATCACTTAGATTAAACCTCTTGAGCATGTCTTGAGTGTACTTGGCTTGTTTGATAAAGATTCCTTCTCTTCTTTGCTTAATCTCAAACCCAAGGAAGTACTTCAACTCTCCCATCATGGACATCTCAAAATGTGTGGTCATGAGTGCGGCGAACTCATCATTGAAAGCTTTGTTAGGTGAACCAAAGATAATATCATCAACATATAGTTGGCAGACAAACAACTCCCCTTTGACCTTCTTAGTAAAAAGAGTGGGGTCGATTTTCCCAATTTCAAACCCACGATCTTGTAACAACTCGGTAAGATGCTCATACCACGCACGTGGGGCTTGTTTAAGGCCATAGAGTGCCTTATCGAGTTGATACACGTGATTGGGGAACTTAGGATCCTCAAACCCCGGGGGTTGTTTGACATAAACCAACTCATTAATAGGACCATTAAGAAATGCACTTTTCACATCCATTTGTTGCAACTTAAAATTATGATGAGAAGCATAGGCAAGCAACAAATGGATAGATTCTAGGCGAGAACCGGGGGCAAAGGTTTCACCGTAGTCGATACCTTCGACTTGGGAGTAGCCTTGAGCCAGCAAACGCGCCTTATTACGAATGACAATGCCATGAGCATCCTGCTTGTTCTTTAAGATCCACTTGGTTCCAATGACATTATGGTTCTCCTTTGGCCTCGGCACCAGACGCCACACTTTGTTGCGCTCGAAGTTTTGGAGTTCTTCATGCATGGCATTAAGCCAATCAGGGTCTTCGAGCGCCTCATAGACCTTTTGAGGTTCAACACAAGAGACAAAAGCTTGATGAGCACAATAGTTTGCTAATTGTCTATGACTGCTTACCCCCTTTGTGATGCTTCCAAGAATATTCTCCATGTGATGCTCTCTAGAAGCAAGCCTGGAGGCAATTTTTGCAGCACGACGCTCCAATTGCTCTTCAAGTGCTAATTGAGGAGCACTGAGTTGATCATCTTGAGCGACGTCACGAGCTTGATCTTGATCTTGAGCTTCCTCTTGATCTTGATCGTGCTCAGAGAAGAGAACTTGGCCTTGTGCATCATTTTGTGGCTCACCACCATCTTGTGATTGATCTTGCACTTGGCCTTGTTCGTCCGGTTGAGGGCCTTCACTTTGTTCTTCGGAAGCATGTGGGTCTTGGGTTGATGATGGTTCCACTTGTGTGGAACATTGTCCTTCTCCTTCAGCCACAAGGGGTTCCTCAATGGGTAGGATATATCCAACACCCATTCTTCTTATGGCATGAGGAGGAATTTCATCACCTACATCACAAGTACCACTTTGCTCAACTTGGGAGCCGTTATTTTCATCAAACTCTACGTTACACGTCTCCTCAATGAGCCCATTGGACTTGTTGAGGACACAGTAAGCATGAGAGTTTGTAGCATAACCAACAAATATGCCCTCATGAGCTCTAGACTCAAATTTAGACAAACGAGCACCTTTCTTGAGGATGAAACACTTACACCTGAACACCCGGAAGTACTTGAGATTGGGCTTGTTACCGGTAAGAATCTCATATGGAGTCTTGTTCAAACCTTTGCGGAGATAGAGCCGATTGGATGCATGACACGCGGTGTTGATGGCTTCGGCCCAAAAGTTGTATGGAGATTTGAATTCCGCCATCATGGTCCTTGCCGCATCCATCAATGTCCGGTTCTTTCTCTCTGCTACACCATTTTGTTGAGGGGTATAAGGTGTGACATATTGATGTTTGATCCCCTCATCACTAAGAAACTCATCCAAGGTGTAATTCTTGAACTCGGTGTCGTTGTCACTTCAGATCATCAAAATCTTTGCTTCATGTTGTCGTTGAGCTTCATTTGCAAAGTTGATGACGTTTGTTGGGTCTCACTCTTCTTCTTGAAGAAGTATACCTATGTGTATCTTGAATAATCATCCACAATCACCAAGCAATACTTCCTGCCCCCACGAATATCAAAGGATGGAGGCCCAAAGAGGTCCATGTGAAGGAGCTCTAATGGTTTTTTTGAGTAGATGATAGTCGTGGGAGGGTGAGCCTTCTCATGTAACTTTCCTTCAATACAAGCACTGCAAGCACGATCTTTGGCAAAGCTAAAATTTGTTAGTCCATGGACATGGTCCCCTTGAGAAGACTTTGCAAAGATCTCATATTGACATGGGCTAACCGGCGATGCCAAAGCCATCCCACATCAACTTTAGCCATTAGGCATGTCGCGGTCTTAGTGGGTTGCTCCGAGAAGTTAACCACATAGATACCATTCTCGACATGTCCAACATATGCTACTTTAAGAGTCTTGCTCCACAAGAGGGCCACAGTATCAATATCAAAGAATGTAGCAAAGCCCATGAGTGCAAGTTGACGAACAGAAAGTAAGTTATATGCAAGGGACTCAACAAGCATGACTTTATCGATCGTGAGATCATGAGAAACAACAACCTTGCCAAGCCCCAATACCTTAGAAGATGAAGCATCACCCCATTCGACGTTGGTGGCCATGGTTGAACCTTGATGCACGTCCACCACCAAGTCTTTGCTTCCGGTCATATGATTTGTGGCTCCACTATCGGGCAACCATGATCCCCCACCGGAAGCAAACTCCTACATGAGATCAATGCTTGGATTTAGGTACCCATTTGGTAATGGGTCCTTTGAGGTTAGTAACAAGGGTCTTAGGAACCCAATTAGACAATTCAATGTACTCATAAGAAGAACCAACAAATTTAGCAAAGACATGACCATCACTAGCATGACATAAAACATATGAAGGATTAAAGTCGCCGGCTATGTTTGATGGTATGGTGGGGTTTTTCTTGACTCCACCATCCTTCACATTGTTCTTCCTCTTAGAAGCACCCTCTCCCTCTTTCACAAAGGTTTGTTTGAGAGGAGGAGGTAGCTTGGTCTTGTCGTTCTTCTTCTTCTTGGGCTTGGGAGCAAAACCAATTCCTTCTTTTGCCACAACCTCCGTTTGATTACTCAAAAGATCGTTGAGGTTCTTCTCACATTGTATACATGTCACAAGGCCTTTCTCAAGTTGCTTCTTCAACTTGGCATTCTCTTCAACAAGATGCACATGCTCGCAACATGGGTTAGTAGCATTATCAATAAACACCATGTGTGGAAAGATAGCTTTCTCCTTGGTTAGCGAAACTTGGAGTTGATCACGAGACTCCTTGAGAGAAGCATGTACACCTTTCAAGGCCTTGTGAGCCTTGTCAAGTGTAACAAACTCCTCCTTGAGTCTAGCATGGTCAACCCCAAGTTTTGCCTTCTCAGAATTAATCATACGAGAGACAACTAAAGCATGATCGAGATCTCTCTTTAAGTTAGCATGATCATCGTTGTGTGACTCCTCAAGAGCCAAACGAAGACCACACTCTTCCTCTAGAGCATTAGAGTGGTCCGATATCTTATCGACATAGTCTCGACTATGTTCTTCCATTTTAGCAATGGTCTCCTCGTGAGCCTCGATCATGTCATTGGCCTCACCGAGTTGTTCCAAGAGAGCAACAAAATGCTTCTTGGGTTTGCCCTTGAGTTTGCTCATAAACAACTCAAATTCATTCTTTTCCTCCTGTACTCCCTCACTCTCATCAATACAATCCGCCAATGAAGGATTAGAGATGATGGTAGTGTTGATGTTTGGAGTTACCTTGTTGGTGGCCTTAGTCATGAGACACTTGGCGGTTATGTTCTCATTTGGTGAGTCGAAGAGAGATGAGCGTGGAGTAGTAGCAATAGCAATTGTGGCCATGGTGACCATCTCATCATCTTCATCATTATCATCATCCTCAACATATTCTTCTTGGGCCACCAACCCTTTAGGAGGGGTATTCTTGTTGAGGTTGTTCTTGTTGGGATAAGACTTGGCCTTGTCCTTCCGGATAAGCTTGCCTCCAAAGTCTTCTCTTTTCTCATACGGGCAATCTACAACAAAGTGGCTCAAATTCCCACAGATGAAGCACATCCTCACTCGTTGCTTGCCCTTGTTGCCACTTGAGTTGTTCTTTTTGAAGTTGGGCCTTGAGTTCTTTTTGTTGCCCCAAAATTGCCGTGAAGCAAGAGCCATGTGCTCATGATAGGCATATTTGGTGTCCTCGGGGTAACACTCATCGTCATCCTCCTCCTCTTCTTCTTCCACGCACGCCTTGGCCTTCAAGGCAAGGTTAGGCTTCTTTGATCGTTGAGCTCTTAAAACCGCATTGTTGGCGGTCTTGTCCAAGATCCTCATGGCAACGAACTCATCCAACACTTCATTTGATGACAAAGTGTGGAAGTCCGGTCTTTGGCGAATGACGGAGGACATGGCCTTGTGGTAAGACATCATGGCCGTGAGAAACTTGCGCTTGATCCAATTGTCATCCATGTCCTTGCTCCCATGATCTTAAAGCGAAACCGCAAGAGTGGTTAACCTCCGATAAAGTTATCGTGGATCTTCATCTTCGATCATAGCAAACTCATCGGCTTCATCTTGCACAACTTCATAGTTAGAGCATTGAATGCTTGCGCTCCCCTTGTACATGGAGCCAACATGCTCCCAAGCTTCCTTGGCAACGGTGAAGGGTCGAAGATATGCAATGTCTTCGGGAGGGAAAGCATCTTGAAGTATGCAAAGAACAGACTCGTTGAATTGATGATCCGCAGCTTCTCTCGGAGTTAGGTTGTCGGGATCACGTGGGTAAAAATCTTGCTCAATGATTCTCCAAAGATTAGTAGAACGGTGATTTAAGTGACGTTTAAAGCGAAACATCCAAGTAGCAAAATCAAATTTTTTCATAAACTTAGGAGGAGGCCCAATGGAATTTAAATGCGGAGTAGGAACGGGTCCTCCATAGTGGGTAGGAGGAGCGGAATGGGCAAAGATCCCACTCCCGTTCTTAGTAACCGGGGCTTGCTCACTACTATCTTCTCCCTTGTCGGGAGTAGCCTCCGACACGATGGTAGCGGGACGAACCACTTCCAACGGTGTGGTGGATAATTTAAGCCCCTCAAGAAATTCCTTAAACATGCCTTTGACCTTGGTCGCTAGTGATTCTTTCAATGTGACCATTGCCACATTGAACTCCTCACGAGAGACCGAGGCTCCCCCATCAGACCTAGGCAAGGACGGAGTTCCACCAGAATGTTCCTCCGTCTCGACTACGTTGTCACCCATACTCTTTGGACGGTAAAGTCCTTAAAAAGAGACGAGGCTCTGATACCAATTGAAAGGATCGATATGGTTGACAAGAGCGGGGGGGGGGGGTGAATAGGCAACTAACAATTTTTAGCTTTTCTTAACCAATTTAAATTAAGCAACAAAGTATGTTTTCTAGATATGCAACTAGGATGACAACTTATAGGAAGCAAAGATAACAATCTCACAAGCAAGCTACCTAAGATAAACAAGGAAAGCTTGCACAAGTAAAGGAAAGAAATAACCACAAGTGGAGCCGGTGAAGACGAGGATGTGTTACCGAAGTTCCTTCCCTTTGAGAGGAAGTACGTCTCGGTTGGAGCGGTGTGGAGGCACAATGCTCCCCAAGAAGCCACTAGGGCCACCGTATTCTCCCCACGCCCTCACACAATGCAAGGTGCCGTGATGCCACTAGTGGTGCCCTTGAAGGAGGCAACCGAACCTTTACAAACAAGGGTGGGGCTATCTTCACAACCGAATTGGAGGCTCCCAACGACACCACGAAGCTTCACCACAATGGAATATGGCTCCGAGGTGACCTCAACCGTCTAGGGTGATCAAACACCCAAGAGTAACAAGATCCGCAAGGGATTAGTGGGGGAATCAAATATCTCTTGGTGGAACTGTAGATCGATGCCTTCTCAAGCAATCCCGAGGAAATCAACAAGTTTGATTGGCTAGGGAGAGAGATCGGGCGGAAATGGAGCTTTGAGCAACAATGGAGCTTTGGGGAGGAAGAGGTAGGTCTTCTAGGAGAAGAAGACTCCCTATATATAGTGGGAGAACAAATCCAACCGTTATCCCACAAATCTGCCCGAAGAGCGCGGTACTACCGCACATAAGTTGCAGTACTACCGCTCGGCCCAGCGGTACTACCGCTCTGGTTGCGGTACTACCGCTGGTGCAGTACAGGCCAATACTAGCCCTGTTGCATTGAAGCACCGGGCGGTAGTACTGCCGGAGCGGTACTATCGCACGTCCTTGCGGTACTACCGCAAGGCAGGGCTAGACATGCTGAGGAGAAGCGCAGACTAAATAAAATACATCCGCAGCTACATCCGTAGATTTACGGTCGTAGCATAAACCCGACACGGTACTACCGCTTGCTCGAAGTGGTACTACCGCGTAGGACGCAAAAGTAAAAAATTACTTCCGCGCCTACTACCGTACTAGTTACGACGCTGGGCCGGCCACACAGTACTACCGTGTTCTTGGTATGGTACTACCGCGTAGTGCGGTACTACCACAGCCCTGAAGCAGTACTACCGCGTGACCGTGCGGTACTACCACTACTCTTAGCGGTACTACCGCATGCCAAGCAGTTGTAGTAGTAAGATGCCACTGTTTTTGTACCGACAAGGAAAACAGCCGGAGCTCCAGAGAAGCAAGGAAAGGTGGTGCGAATGAGTAGACCTGTACGTGTTGATTCCACCCAAACCTTTCCGAAGCGGACCCGCTCTTAATAGTACGGCTTTCCTATGACTCAATTCCACCGAAAATAAAGAAAAGGAAACACCGTCTTCCATAGGTTCCTAGGGGCACTTGATCGTCTTGTGCCTAAGGAGATATATCTGAAAAGCTTAGTGCACACAATTAGTCCGCAAATGCATTGTCATCAATCACCAAAACTACTTAGGGAGAAATATGCCCTTACACCAAGTTTGTTGGTACTCAAAGTGGTATCAAGCAAAGAACCATTTGGGTTGCCAAGCCTATTGTGACTAACCTCTTAGGATCCAACTTGGTTGGGGACCAAAAAGCTCAAACTTGATCAATAGGTGATGTTGGAGGGCATTGGAGACTTGGTTACATGTCAGGCCCAAGATGCGGTTCTATCCCGATCACGTGACACTTACGTGATTGGGGCACAACCGCATTTCGGGCGCTTAGCAAGATGGATATCATTACATCGTACCATTACATACATACATGGGGGATACAATAGTACATACAAGTCACCTGAATACAACATCAATACAAGGCATCCGACTATGGATGCAAACAAGAAAAGCACAAAGACATCCATCTGCTATCCCAGGCTGCCGACCCGGAACCTAACCCAAGACTGAAGAAGAAGAATAAGAAGAAAGAACTCCAACACAACGATCATCACTCTCACGTCGAGACATCGAAAACCTGCACGTGCAACTGTTGTTGTAGTATCTGTGAGCCACGAGGACTCAGCAATCCCATAACCATGGGTAACAAGACTATCAAAGCTTAATGGGTAGGATGAGGTAAAGTGGTGAGGTTGCAGCAGCGGCTAAGCAATATGTATGGTGGCTAACTTACGAGTACAAGAATAAGATGAGCATCTACGCAAACGGTCGCAAACTAGTAACGATCGCTAAAGATCCTGAACTACCTACGAGTCAAACATAACCCCACCGTGTTCTCTTCTCAAAGTGAAAAGAGACAGTCACGGTTACTCACACAGTTGTGAGTTTTACTTCGGATCCTCTGTCAAGTTTTCTACAACCGGACATTAACAAATTCCAATCTGCCACATAACCGCGGGCACAGCTTTCGAAAGATCATAACCCTGCAGGGGTGTCCCAACTTAGCCCATCACAAGCTCTCACAATCAGCTGAAGTAATAATAATTATTACCCCTTATCTTAGGGAAATCCGATCAGGCTCGGCATCCCGGTGCACAAGACATTTCGATAATGGTAAAACAAGTCCAGCAAGACCTCCCGGTGTGCCGACACCCTGATAGTTGCCGCGCGTATCTCGTCTCAGGCCACGACTGGATGGATGATCGTATCTATAATTTCTGCTTGCTCCATGCCACTTTTGGGTGATATTGCTATGATATTCATACACTTCCATACACTTTTGATCATATTTGGACTAACTTACTAATCCAGTGCACCCCAGCGCCAGTTTCTGTTTTCGGCTGTTTTTGTATTTCAGGTTTTCACGTTTCGAGAACTGCCCAGAAAAATCAAGAAAAATTATATAAAAAATCAGCGTTCCGGAAACAACACTGCGTCCGAAGGGCAGCCTGGAGGGGCCACCAGGGCTCCAGGTGCCCGCCCTGGGCCGCGCCGGGGGGGCGCCTGGCCCCCCCCCCCCCGAAGCTCCCCCGATGCCCTCCTTTGGCATATATTTAAAGGGTCCTCCGAAACCCTCAGAACAGGAACTCTTTTCGCGATCCCATCTCTGTTTCGCCGCCGCCGCCGCTTCCAAGATCAGGAGCACCAGGAGAACTCTTCCCGGCACCCTGCCGGAGGGGAGGATCACCACCGGGAGCTTCTCCACCACCATGGACGCCTCCCGGATGACTCGTGAGTAGTCTCCCTTGGACCATGAGTCCATGACTAGTAGCTATGTGATGTTCTCCTCCCGTTCTTGTGCTTCACTAATTAGTCCTCGTGAGCTGCCCTACATGATCGAGGCACCTATGTAATCCTTATGCTGTTGCTATGTTGAGTTTGCTGGGATCCGATGGATTATGAGATTATGTTCAGATTGATCTTGAGTAATATATTTGATCTACCTCTTTTATATTTATGTTCATAAGTAATTCTTGCATGTTCTCCGTCGTTATTTATTGCTTTGGCCAAGTAATAGGTAGTGACTCCAAGAGGGAACGTTATGCTCGATTGTGGGTTCATGCCCCTCGATGACTAGCTTGAGTGACAGAAACATGAGTCTAGGGGATGTGCTGTTGCCACAAAGGGGAAAACAACGGTGCTTGTGCCCGCGGGTGCAAGGATTGTTTACTTTACGCAAAGTTCTTTTAATGCAGTTGTCTGTTGCATTAAGTTTACACTATGGGTGGGACTCGCAACTTAATACCAGCGAGATGTTCTGGATAGATATATCAAGGTGGATGATTAGTAGTAGGCATTGATGGATTTCGGTCTACTTACTTTGGCGTACCGCCCATGCTTTGAACCTCAACCTTTCTTGCAATGTAGTCAGCATTGGTTTGCGTTCGTGGTCCTGTCAATTGCCCAGCTGTAATTTGTTTACCTCACATAGTTGTTTTATCGTCTTTTGGGAGAGAGACATCACTAGTGAACATCATGAGACTCCGGTCCATATTACCATCATTGATCACATCCGCTATTTACTTTCCGTTATTATTTACTATTGCAAAAACACTATCTATCACTACTATCATTGCTTTTAATCCTTTGTGAACTACAAGGCCGGAGGGATTGACAACCTCTCTGTACTCGTTGGGAGCAAAGTTATTTGTATCTGTGTGCAGGTCCACGTTGATTGCTACTAATCTGGCGCCGTAGCAGTTGACACCTACTTGTTGAACCTAGGAGTCTTTGGGGATTCGATCCTTGGCATCTTTGCTAAGGGAAAACACTTCTACAATATTGCATCTTACACCTTCCACTTGGGGTAACCAACGAGGGGTTCGAGGCCCATCAAGGAGTATTTTCTGGCGCCGTTGCCGGGGACTCCACTCTTCAGGATAGGGGAGTTGCATGCTATCTTTTACCTTTGCTTTTTAGTTCTGTTAGTTTACCTTTCATTTTTGCTTTAGTACCTTTTTATCGAAAATCACAAAAATAGTTATCTTGCTTGCTTGCTATTATGGGTTCTATCAAAAACACTAAATGGGAGGAGTACACCCCTTCTTCCATTACCCCAATTACCACTGTCGGGATCTACAAAAGTAATAAACCTTGTGATTATATTAGTCTTGACGAAGGGTTGTGCCCATGGCATGGTCTTCCAGGAAAAGAGTATGAGCCTCAGTTTAAAATTGCTCCTAAGCTTCCCCAAACTTGGGAAGATGTTCAAACTCTTATAATAGAGAGCGATTCAAACAAAGAGGATAACACTACAATTCTGCCCACTAATGATAAAATTGATTTTGATAATTGTAGTATTTCAGAAGTTGTCACCTTTCTACAAGGAATGGCTAAAGATCCCCACACTAGCACGCTTAATCTTGCCTTCACAGAGCATGTCACTAATGCTCTTATCAAAGCTAGGGAGGAGAAACTTAGAGTAGAAGCCTCCATACCTAGAAAGCTAGAAGATGGTTGGGATTCTATGATTAAAATTAAGATAAACAACTTCTCGTGCTATGCTTTATGTGATATTGTAGCTAGTACTTCTATTATGCCCAAGAGACTATATGATATGCTTAAATTGAAATCTTATGATTCTTGTTCTTTTGGTGTTCGTCTCGTTGATTCTTCCATAAAGAAACCTTTAGGGAGGATCGACGATGTTCTTATTATTGTCAATGATAATTACGTGCCCGTTGATTTCACTATTATGGATATTGAATGTGATCCTTCTTGTCCAATTATTTTGGGACGTCCCTTTTTGCGCACCGTTGGTGCTATCATTGATATGAAAGAGGGTAATATAAAATTTCAGTTTCCTCTCAAGAAAGGGATGGAACACTTCCCTCGTAAGAAGATCAAGTTACCTTTTGAGTCCGTTGTACGGGCTAGCTATTCTTTTACTCTTGATAAAACTTGATCTATGCATTATGCCTAGCTTAAAGGCATAAAAGAAAGCGCTTTTGGGAGGCAGCCCACATGAATAATTTTTTTGCTTTTGTTGTGTCTTGATGTTGTTTACTGCTGTAGCATCATCATTGTATCTTTGCTTTTCATATTTGTGCCAAGTATAGCCTCTGATTGCTAGAAAGTTCAAAAGTTGTGAGGTGCTGTCCAGGAAACAGATTCTGTCATTGGATAGAAAAATTCGTATAAAATCACCAGATCATCTTTTTGGTCTGAATTTTTTCGACAGCGTTCTCTATATAATTGTATTTCGTGCTTCTGTTCTGAGTTTTTTGATTTGAGTTGCAGAAGTATCCCGAACAGATCAATTACTACCTGCTGTTCTGTTTTTCACAAATTCTGTCCTGTTTTGCCTTTCCTTCACTTTGCAAATCAAGAGCTTGCCTTTTCTTTGCAAAAACCTTTTGGCAATCTTGAGAAACAGTAGAACTTCAAGAATATCTTTATTTCCATCAAGGTATAATTATTTTATTAAGGGTACTAACCTCGCTAATCAGATTATGATGAGTTATGTATGAAGGGAGTTTTCAAGTGTGCGAGGGAAGATGATAAAAAGATTCAGGAGTGTCAAGCGCTCAAGCTTGGGGATGCCCCCGTGCACCCCCAAGAAATATTCAAGGAGACTCAAGCGTCTAACCTTGGGGATGCCCCCGTGCGTCCCCTTCACCATCAACATTATCAGTTCGTCTTTCGTTCCGCTATATTTTTATCACTTCATGTGTTATGTGCTATGCTTGGAGCGTCTTGCTTTTAGTTTTCCTTTTTAGTTTTTCATAACGAGTCGGAACTCAGCATTCTTTATGTGGGAGAGAAACACGCTCCACCTCTACCTAGAACATAACATAGAATTTTCATGTCTATCTATACTGTGTGTGTTCTTTGTCTTTTAATAGCTACTATCATGCTCTGCTCTTAGTATTCATGCTTATCCTTTCAAAGAGCTTTCGTTTAGTTGGTTGCTTGAACTCTCTTTAATTATCATGCTCACCTTATTAAGAGAGTTTGCTTCCGTTGCATTGGTTAATGTGTCTATGATAAAGATGCTACTTGCATGATGGTGCTTAGTAGTTCAGGTTTACTTATGGTTAATCTCAAATAGCTGGGGGATTCCCAATGTGTTATTGGAGTACCAACTTGATTTGTTTGCCTATGATGTGGTATGGTTTAGTAATATCTTCCTTCGAGAATTTATTTTGATTGACTTGGCGTATGCTCACGCATATTTAAGACTGTAAAGAAAGTCTGTCAAGCCTTGATGATCTTTTGTTTCTGAGTAGCGATATAACTTCCATGCCTGATTCAATATTGCTTTGTCGCTCTGCATGATTATGACCGTCATTGCTCTCTTAGTTGGTCGCTCCCAGTCTTTTGCTAACCTCCACCTGTACTAAGCAAACTAACCATGCAATACATAGCTGATGGGAAAGTAGCCTAAAAACTATTGTGGTAAAGAATATGTTGCTTATGTATCTTATTTCTTATAAGTTGCTTGCTGAGCGGTAACCATGTTTCTGGGGACGCCATCAACTGTCACACTTTTGTTGAATATCATGTGAGTTGCTATGCATGTTCGTCTTGTCTGAAGTAAGGGTGATTTACCGTGGGTTGAATGAATATGCATATTGTTAGAGAAGAACATTGGGCCGCCAACCAAAGCCATGCATCATGGTGGAAGTTTTAGCTTGGACCTTAATCCTCAATCTCTTATGAGAATATGCTTATGCATTGAAGAGGAGTCCATCATCTATTTTCTATGTTGTCCTGGTATGGATGTCCTCAAGTTGAGATCTATCAAAAACGAGAAATCAAATGCGATCTATCTCCTTGGACCTTTGTACAGGTGGCATAGAGGTACCCCTTTGTGACACTTGGTTGAAACATATGCAATGCAATGATAACCCATGGAAATCCGAGCTAATTAGGACAAGGTGCGAGCACTATTGGTATTCGATGCAAGAGGCTTGCAACTTATAGGATGTCTTATGCATGACACATATGAAGTACTACTACCGTTGACAAAATTGCTTTTATGTTTTCAAAATAAAAAGCTCTAGCACATAACCATTCTTTTACTTTTATGTTGAAGCACCAACTACTGAGAGCATGATTGTCATTCTGAGTGTAATTTTCATTGTCCCAAAGTAGCATTGTCTTTTGCATGATTGTGATATCGTTTATTCTGAAATCATTGTATCTAGTCATCACTTAAACCTTGAAGGTGCCCCTACATTTATGTTTTGCATCACTAAAGGGGGCAAGCTAGATATCACTTTATCATATTTGCACATCATGATCATTGCAAATCTATTTGATGTTTCAGTTTCATATTGTAAAACTTTTAGTCATTTGTGATTTTCACATGAGGCAACTTAATTACTTTAGAATCATTGTCTCAGTAAGCTTTTGTCATATGACTATGAAAAAGTCCTATATGGTTAATAGCATGTCACCACAGAAATTATTCCTGTTATCATTTACCTACTCGAGGACGAGCAGGAATTAAGCTTGGGGACTTTGATACGTCCAAAACGTATCTATAATTTCTGCTTGCTCCATGCCACTTTTGGGTGATATTGCTATGATATTCATACACTTCCATACACTTTTGATCATATTTGGACTAACTTACTAATCCAGTGCACCCCAGTGCCAGTTTCTGTTTTCTGCTGTTTTTGTATTTCAGGTTTTCACGTTTCGAGAACTACCCAGAAAAATCCAGAAAAATTATATAGAAAATCAGCGTTCCGGAAACAACACTGCGTCCGAAGGGCAGCCTGGGGGGGGGGGGGCACCAGGGCTCTAGGCGCCCTGGCGGCGCGCCCCCCCTGGGCCGCGCCGGGGGGGCGCCTGGGCCCCCCGAAGCTCCCCCGATGCCCTCCTTTGGCATATATTTAAAGGGTCCTCCGAAACCCTCAGAACAGGAACTCTTTTCGCGATCCCATCTCTGTTCCGCCGCCGCCGCCTCCAAGATCGGGAGCACCAGGAGAACTCTTCCCGGCACCCTGCCGGAGGGGAGGATCACCACCGGGAGCTTCTCCACCACCATGGACGCCTCCCGGATGACTCGTGAGTAGTCTCCCTTGGACCATGAGTCCATGACCAGTAGCTATGTGATGTTCTCCTCCCGTTCTTGTGCTTCACTAATTAGTCCTCGTGAGCTGCCCTACAAGATCGAGGCACCTATGTAATCCTTATGCTGTTGCTATGTTGAGTTTGCCGGGATCCGATGGATTATGAGATTATGTTCAGATTGATCTTGAGTAATATATTTGATCTACCTCTTTTATATTTATGTTCATAAGTAATTCTTGCATGTTCTCTATTGTTATTTATTGCTTTTGCCAAGTAATAGGTAGTGACTCCAAGAGGGAACGTTATGCTCGATTGTGGGTTCATGCCCCTCGATGACTAGCTTGAGTGACAGAAACATGAGTCTAGGGGATGTGCTGTTGCCACAAGGGGGAAAACAACGGTGCTTGTGCCCGCGGGTGCAAGGATTGTTTACTTTACGCAAAGTTCTTTTAATGCAGTTGTCTGTTGCATTGAGTTTACACTATGGGTGGGACTCGCAACTTAATACCAGCGAGATGTTCTGGATAGATATCTCAAGGTGGATGATTAGTAGTAGGCATTGATGGATTTCGGTCTACTTACTTTGGCGTACCGCCCATGCTTTGAACCTCAACCTTTCTTGCAATGTAGTCAGCATTGGTTTGCGTTCTTGGTCCTGGCAATTGCCCAGCTGTAATTTGTTTACCTCACATAGCTGTTTTATCGTCTTTTGGGAGAGAGACATCACTAGTGAACATCATGAGACTCCGGTCCATATTACCATCATTGATCACATCCGCTATTTACTTTCCGTTATTATTTACTATTGCAAAAACACTATCTATTACTACTATCATTGCTTTTAATCCTTTGTGAAGTTTAAGGCCGGAGGGATTGACAACCTCTCTGTACTCGCTGGGAGCAAAGTTATTTGTATCTGTGTGCAGGTCCACGTTGATTGCTACTAATCTGGCGCCGTAGCAGTTGACACCTACTTGTTGAACCTAGGAGTCTCTGGGGATTCGATCCTTGGCATCTTTGCTAAGGGAAAACACTTCTACAATACTGCATCTTACACCTTCCACTTGGGGTAACCAACGAGGGGTTCGAGGCCCATCAAGGAGTATTTTCTGGCGCCGTTGCCGGGGACTCCACTCTTCAGGATAGGGGACTTGCATGCTATCTTTTACCTTTGCTTTTTAGTCTTTTTAGTTTACCTTTCATTTTTGCTTTAGTACCTTTTTATTGAAAATCACAAAAATAGTTATCTTGCTTGCTTGCTATTATGGGTTCTACCAAAAACACTAAATGGGAGGAGTACACCCCTTCTTCCATTACCCCAATTACCACTGTCGGGATCTACAAAAGTAATAAACCTTGTGATTATATTAGTCTTGACGGAGGGTTGTGCCCATGGCATGGTCTTCCAGGAAAAGAGTATGAGCCTCAGTTTAAAATTGCTCCTAAGCTTCCCCAAACTTGGGAAGATGTTCAAACTCTTATAATCGCGCACGCCAGTCGTCCCCCTCCTCTCGCCAGGAGGACGGGGCGCGTGGCCGTGGCGTGCACGCACGCGTCCGGCCACCTCCTGCATGGCTGCCTGCATCCCCCGGTGCCTCGACGCTCCTATGCGTCGCCACGCAGCCCCTAGCCCCTCTCTCACTCTCCCCCGTGTCCTCCCCCTCCTCTATCCCCTCCGCCGAGCTCCACCGAGCGGGCTCGTCGCCGCCGTTCGCTGCCACCACACCCTAAGCCACCTCCCCGACGCACCCATCAGCTTTGCCGCTTTGCCCTGAAGCTCCCCACCGACGCATATGACGCCAGAAGCCCCGTAACGCCGTCCTCGCCGTCGTCTTCAACCTTCGGCACCGGAGATCGCCGCCGCCCGTACGTCGCTGTCCGACCTTCCCCAAGCCCGCGTCGACGCCCTCTGCG
>LR738711.1:834900083-834947489 GCA_902687465.1 Secale cereale | reverse complement strand
CCCTCCCCGAGCTCAATTACGTCTCGTAGCCGCCGTCCTGCAAGCACCCGAGCTCACCGCCGGCGTCCTCATCGCCGCCGTCGTTCTAGTGATCCTTAGACACGCCCGAGTACTTCATCGTGCTCCTAACCTCACCAGGATGCCGTTGAGCCCTTCCCCTTGCTCACCCATGCCCCGCAATGCCTAACCCGATGATGACGAGCTCCGGCCACCGCCACGAGCTCTGCTCCGGCGAGCTCCGGCCACCCTAGCTCCAGCCACCACCACCATTAGATGCGCAAGAGCTCTAGCTCGCCGTAGGACCAAACCCCGTTGCAAACCGCAGCTTGTAGCGCCGTTCCGAGCAACTCCGACGAGTCACCGCCGCGCGATTTGGTCGCCGCCGGCCAAACTTCGGCGGGCTGACGTGGCCTGTTAGTTAGGAACTAATGGTGATTAGTTTAACCACCACAACCAGTGACAGTGGGCCCCACCGCGTGGTCAAACCCAATCAACTCCAGTTTTGACCGGGATTAGCCCCTGTGACACTGACATGCGGGACCCACCAGTCAGGTTTGACTTGGACCAGGTATGTTGACCTGCTGACGTCATCATGATGTCATGCTGACGCAGTAAATGATTTTATGGGATTATTTGATTTAAAACAATTCAGGAAATTCCAGAAAATGCTTTAATCTTCAAAAAATCATATAAATTCAACAGTAGCTCAGATGGAAAAGATTTATATATGAAAATTGATCAGAAAAACCCAATCTTTCCAACGGCACTGGTTTCATGCATGTTTGAGCAAGTTAACCTTGCTGTTCATATTAAAACATGATAATGCACTTTAATAAATAATAGTTTGGGAATAAATTTGAATCTTTGATTCAAATGAGCTCAAACCTTTCTGTTTATAGATGCATTAGCCCAAAACACATGCATCTTGCCATATCATGAGCATGCATCATATTGTTGCATTTGTTTGCTTATTGATTGTATCGCCGGTGTTCTCCGTGGTAGGTCCTGCTCCCGAGGATACTTCTGCGTATCCAGCTGAAGAGCAGTACCCGACAACCACTCTGTCAGGCAAGCAACCATTGATCATTCCGATACAAACCCATCTTCTCGCTCCTGCTCTCTTTTACTGCATTAAGGAAACAGCGTGTGAACTGCTACTTGCTGCGGTAGTTGAACCCTATTCCCTTGCATGACCTGTCATTGCCACAGTAAATAGTTGAAACCTACTAGCATGTGTAGAAGTTGATTGAGCCATGTGATGTGTGATCCACCATGCTATTTGTTTATGTTGCCTGCTATGCTTAGAGTTGTGTCAGGTCTGGTTCATCTGGGTGATGGATGAGAGTGAAATGATCATACTCGGTAAAGAGAGGAAAGTGTGGAACATGTTTGGTAAAGGTATCGATGAAAGGCCATGTAGGAGTACATGGTGGGTTGTTTCATTGGAACCATCCATAGGACCTGAGATCTGTATTTCGGGTTCAAGTTACAACTACTACCACACATTGGGCCCTGAAATATGTCCCCGCTCGACTTATTGACTGCCCATGTTCTCTGTCTAGGAGTTGCAACTAGTTACTGGTGTTTGTAGTTTACTGGTGGTCGTGCACAGCGCTGACCCTCGGGGTGGGCTGTGATCTGGCAGGTACGTGGCACGGTGTACCGGTCGCCCGTTTGGTGACTCGGGAACCCTGTACACATTGTTTGGGGCCGTGAGCGACACCCCGACCGGATCTCCCCACGGATGGAACCCAAATAGGCGATAAACCTGGACGAGAGACTTGAGTGGTTGGTTAGGTCGTGGTCTACACCCACGTCGGCTTTCGCTTGAAGTCTGCCGAGCACATGTCGTGTGCAGACGCTAAGTGGTGGAAACGTGTGTGAAGAAGTACACCCCTGCAGGGTTACCAATCTATTCGAATAGCCATTGTTCGCGGTACGGACTACTTGATTACTCTTACAGTTCATAGACAAGTTGATGGATAATACTAAAAGCCTCAAGACAAGTGTGAGTGCCGTGGATGGCCCTTCCGTAGGATGACGAAAGAGGATCCACGGTGGTGTATTGTTGTGGTGAGTAGAGGACTCGTGTCCGTAGTCTTATCTTGCAATCTGTTGAGAGTCGTAGTATAGGTTAGCCAAGAGTCAAAGCTGGCTTGCTGCTATGAACTCCACTACCCTTGTTGATAATGATGCATGTATGATAGGTTCTGTTGTAAGACTTGTTGAGTACCTTTGTACTCTTGTTTTCTTAATAACTGTTGCAGAGGAGAACCCTGCCCCTTCTGATGGGTTTTACATAGACGTTGACGTCGACGAGTAGCTTGCTACCCAGACGGAGATCCTGAGCTTGTGAAGGGCCTTGTAGATAGTCAGGCTTCACCAAGCCTGTTTTATTTCCAAGTTGTCTGTACTCAGACATGTTAGCTTCCACTTGTGCTTGTATGATTGTATGACTTGAGTATTGGGTCATGTGACCCCTACCTGTATGAATATGTTATGTATGGCTCTTTGGAGCCTCTTAAATAAAGTACTTGAGTCATAGAGTTCTGTTGTGATGCAATGTTGTATTTGCACATATTGAGCATATTGTGTGTATGATTGAAATGCTTGGTATGTGTGGGATCCGACACCTAGTTGTTTTCCTTTGGTAGCCTAGCTTACAGGGAAATGCCTCCTAGTGCTTCCACGGAGCCTTGGCAGCTTGCTACTGCTCGGAACACGTAGGCTGGCCGGCATGTGTCCTTCTTCGTTCCTGTGTCTGTCCCTTAGGGGAAATGTCATGCGTTGTTCCTTTACGTCCATGTAGCTTGCTACGACTTGGGTTCATACGTTGATGACCGACACGTTCCATGCTGGGTCATGAATGCCTGTCTCTGTAATTTAGTGCCACTTTTGGTTTATAACTAGCCATGTCGGCCCGGGTTCTCTGTCATATGGATGCTAGCGACACTGTCATATACGTGTGCCAAAATGCGTAAACGGTCCCGGGCCAGGTAAGGTGGCACCCGTGGGGATATCGTGCGTGAGGCCGCAAAGTGATATGACGTGTTACAAGCTAGATCGGTGTGACTTAGGATCGGGGTCCTGACAGCGTTGGCATCAGAGCCGGACTGCCTGTAGGTTTCTCAAGCCAAACTGGTCGATGTTGAGTCTAGAAAAATTCTTAGTTATATGTAGGGGAATTGATTGTGGAAGGGAACGTAAGGCTCTTTTTACTTCTTTACATTATGCCCTTCTGATATGAGTCAGCCTATTCTTTCTACGGGGGTTTAGGACTAGGCCTCTCATCCTTACTAGGTTCACGTGTTACTAATTCGTAGACTCTTAAGATTGTTGGTTTCAAGCGTCAGTTCAGTTTCTACCCTTCTAGTATGATGATTAGTTGGACCCAGAACCTTAATATGATATTGTTGAGTGGCTATGCTATCATTTGTATGATGTCTCAAAATCTCTTTTGAGCATTTACAATTGTTATGCTGCCCAATTTCTTCTAGAAATTCTAATGCCTTTGCATTATTTCGTGTTTCAGATGTCTGGTCGCACACCTCACCAAGTGGTTCGTTTGACTCGGTGCATTAATGTGCCCGGTCACACGGCCATGCTACTCCGTGTGTTGACTGATACCGGCTACCGTTGGTATCTTGAGTACACCATGGAGGAACAGTATCGGGATTTCAAGCAGAGTCAGTATTTCTGCACCGTCCGGATATACCCCTCATATCCCGGAGCTAATGACCCCATCCATTGGTCTTATGGACTCGGGGTTACCATCGAGATGGCAGTGTAGGATGCCGCTTACTCGATGATGACCATCATTTGGGCTAGGCATGCCCTGCTGCTGAACACTGAGTTCTGCTACATGCCAGCCTCACTTCCTCGAGAGGAAGGCTACTACACTGGGTTGTATACTGATGCTGCTCATGAGGAGCCACTGCTTCAGAATACTATCCAGATGCCCGAGGATAGGGACCGTGAGGTCCGTGCCCTCCGGATGGAGCTTTATAACACTCGAGCCGCCCACTGGACTACTTTGACACGGCTTGCACCTGCCGTGCACGCCGGATATCTGGATATGCAGGATTTGTACCCCGTGTGGACTCGTCTGCCTGATCGTATGGATTGGCATGACGTTGGGGGTATTACACCTCCACGTGGGCGTCGTTTACCACCAGCATCGGGACCGAGGCCACATCCATGTCCCTATGGTCCACAGCCTTCTAGTGCTCGAGAGTTCCAAGATCCATCTGTTCCACTTTCAGGCTACGGCGGTAATCTTTACGAAGATTACTACGGGACTGTCTGAGCTAGACCGTGGCAGTAGTAGTATCGTAGTCGTTGTATTTCCACAGTCATGCGTGTCATGTGGAATATAACTTAGTTGTACTAAATTCCGGAGGTGTAGTTAAATAATGTATATGAGCTTGGAATGCCTCTGATGAGATGTATTGTCTTTTCACCGCAGTTGTACTTTAGCCTTGGCTTGTACTAAACTATGCATGGTGTGTATGACCACTGGTGTATATATGGCAGTTTCTATATTACCATATCATACGGATGAACATCTCTGCATTCCATGTCATCCATTACATTCTGCACTCCTATGTCAAGTTTTTGCCATCCTTATCTAAACCGTTGTTTTGTTTTCCTAGGATGGTCAACACTCGCAGCACTCCTGCTGCTCAAGAGAAGGGTGAGGCTAGTGGGGCTAGAGATGAGAATCTGCCCCAGCCACCCTCCTTGGCTGAAGTTATGCTCGAGGCAGAACGGAACAAGATAGAGACTAACCGTCTGCTGGAACGCATAGAGCAGAACACTGGGTTCCATCAGAGGAATGACGTGGTGTCAATCAATGATTTTAGCAAGATGTGCCCACCGAAGTTCCATCATTCCGCTGAACCTATGGAGACGGATGACTAGCTTCGCAGTATCACCCATGAGCTACACTCTGCCCGTGTGGCCGAAGCTGACAAGGTTATCTACGCCGCCTACCATCTTGAGGGCCCTGCCAGTCTCTGGTGGGAAAACTTTGAGGCTATGCGTCCTGCTGGCCAAATCACTACTTGGGCTGAGTTCATTGAGGCATTCCGTGAACATCACATTCTGGAAGGTCTCGTGGATCGCAAGCGGGAGGAATTCTGCAATTTCACCCAGGGCCGGTTAACCGTGGATGGCTATAGTCGCGAGTTTGGCAACTTGGCACGCTATGCACCCGAGGAAGTATCCACCGATGCCAAGAAGCAGGCGAGGTTCTGCAAGGGACTCAGCCCAAAACTTCGCCGAGATCTATGTCTGCACGAGTGCACCTCCTTCGAGAAGTTGGTGAACAAAGCTATCAGAGCTGAGACGGGCCAGACTGATTTCGAAGCCACACGCAAGCATCCTCGTGATTTTGGTTCCTCATCCGGCTCTGGCTCTCACAAGCGTCGTGTGTGGATTCCTAACACTGCTCTGCCACCTAAGTACACTCCGAGGCCATCCTATGAGGCGCCTCGCCCAACTCAACCGTATGCACCTGCCAAGACTTATGGAGGACCACCTGCCAACTTTGCTCCACGCACTGGCACTGTGACATGCTTCAAGTGTGGAGAACCAGGGCACTACATGTGTGAGTGTCCTCGGAACCAGCCAAGAAAGCCCGTTGGCCGTGGTAAGCCAACAGGCAATGTGAACTATGTCAAGCCAATCCCCACTGCACGTGGTCATGTCAACTATGTCTCTACTGAGGAAGCTTATGAGGATCCTAATGTCGTCCTTGGTATGCTTCTTGTTAACTGCCGTCCGGCATCTATTCTTTTCGATACTGGAGCATCTCATTCGTTCATATCTGAGAGCTATGCTCGAATGTACAACATGACTTTTTGTGACATGCCCACTTCCATGGTTATTCAAACTCCTGGTTCAAAGTGGCAAACCTCTAGGGTAAGCCATGGAAATGAAATTCTTGTCGATAGACTTGTTTTCCTTGCATCACTAATCGCTCTCAAGTCCTCGGACATAAACATCATCTTGGGTATGGACTGGATGACAGCTCATTACGCCAAGATTGATTGCTACACTAGGACCGTTCAACTTACACACCCATCTGGCAAGACAGTCAATGTCTTGACCTGAATTGCTGAGCGTCAGCTCTACTCTCCTAATGCCAGCCCTCTACCAGAACTCGAAGATATCCCGGTCGTCCGTGACTTTCCGGATGTGTTTCCAGAAGAACTGCCAGGTGTTCCACCTGACAGAGATGTCGAGTTCGTGATAGATCTTATTCCAGGAACTGTCCCAATCTCTAGGAGATCCTATAAGATGGCACCCCTAGAATTAGCTGAGCTTAAGAAACAACTCGATGAGTCCTTGAAAAAGGGTTTCATCCGTCCTAGTTCTTCCCCTTGGGCTTGTCCCGTCCTCTTCGTCAAGAAGAAGGATGGAACGGAACAGATGGTTGTAGATTACCGACCTGTCAATCTGGTCACCATAAAGAACAAGTATCCGCTCCCCAGGATCAACGACCTGTATGATTAGCTCGCTAGATCCTGAGTCTTTTCCAAAATGGATTTGAGGTTGGGCTACCATCAAATCAAAATCAAGAACGGGGACATTCCCAAGACGGCTTTTGTTAATCGTTATGGCCAATATGAGTACAGCGTCATGTCCTTCGGGTTAACCAATGCCCCAGCCACTTTCTCCCGGCTAATGAATTCTATATTCATGGAGTACTTGGATAAATTCGTCGTGGTATACCTCGATGATATACTCATCTACTCCAAGAACAAGGAAGATCATGCCAAGCATCTAAGGCTGGTATTGACGAAACTTCGAGAGCACTGCCTTTATGCCACATTCTCTAAATGTGAATTCTGGTTGCCAGAAGTGATCTATCTAGGCCATGTGATCTCTGGTAAGGGTATTGCCATCAATCCCGAGCGAGTTCAAGCCGTCCTTGATTGGACTCCCCCTGAATCGGTCAAGCAACTTAGGAGTTTCCTTGGCTTAGCGAGCTATTGCCGACGCTTCGTCGAGAATTTCTCCAAGGTTGCTAAACCTCTAACTGAACTCCTCAAGAAAGATAAAAAGTTCGAGTGGACCTCACAGTGCGAGTCGAGCTTTCAAGAACTAAAAAGACGCCTGGCATCTGCACCCGTGCTGGTACCACCAGACTTTTCCAAGGACTTTATTATCTATTGCGACGCCTCGCGACAAGGACTAGGTTGCATACTTATGCAAGATCGTCAAGTGATCGCATATGCATCTCGACAATTGCGTCCACATGAGGATAACTATCCTACACATGATCTAGAGCTTGCAGCTGTAGTCCACCCACTTAAAACATGGCGACATTACCTTCTTGGTAATTGCTGTGAAATTTTCACTGATCACCAAAGCCTAAAATACATCTTCACCCAACCGGATTTGAATCTCAGGCAAAGACGTTGGGTTGAGTTGCTCACAGATTATGACTTAGGAATCACTTACACCCCTGGGAAGGCCAATGACATGGCTGACGCACTGAGTCGTAAGTCTTATTGTAACAATCTAATGTTAACAAGGGCAACCACTCCTCCACGAGGAATTTCGTAAGCTTAACCTTCACGTTGTTCCTCGAGGATTCCTTTCCACCTTGGTGGAAAAACCTACCCTTACGGATCAAATCATAGCTGCCCAGAAGCGTGATAAGGGTATATCCCGACTCTAGGAGAGCATTGCTAGCGGAGCTGCTAGAAGTTTCTCTACGGATGATGGAGGTGTTGTCTTCTTCGAGAACCGCTTAGTGGTTCCCAAGAACCAACATCTACGGCAGCTGATTCTTAAGGAGGCTCATGAATCTCCTCTCACGATTCATCCCGGTAGTACCAAAATGTATTAGGACCTACGCCACAGGTTCTGGTGGACTAGGATGAAGAGAGAAATCGCTCAGTTCATTGCTAACTGCGACGTTTGTCGTCGGGTCAAAGCAGAGCATCAACGGCCTGCTGGCACCCTCCAACCTTTAGCTATTCCTGAATGGAAATGGGACAAGATCGGTATGGATTTCATTACCGGGTTTCCCAGGACCAGGAAAGGGAATAATGCTATCTTCGTCGTTATCGACTGCCTATCCAAAGTAGCCCATTTCCTACGTGTTCGAGAGAGTATAACCGCTAGCCAGCTAGCAGACTTGTATATCTCTCGGATAGTATCACTTCATGGTGCACCGTTGGAGATTAACTCAGACCGTGGAAGTCTTTTCACTTCCCGATTTTGGGAAAGTTTCCAGAATGCTATGGGGACTCATCTCTCTTTTAGCACCGCCTTTCATCCTCAGTCAAGTGGTCAAGTGGAACGAGTCAATCAAATTCTGGAAGATATGCTTCGAGCCTCTGTCATCTCTTTCGGTATGGATTGGGAGAAGTGTCTTCCATTTGCCGAATTCGCTTATAACAAATAGTTATCAAGCCAGCTTGGGCAAGGCTCCCTTCAAAGTTCTATATGGACGAAGGTGTCGAACGCCTCTTAACTGGTCAGAAACCGGGGAAAGACAATTCTTTGGTCCGGATATGATCCAGGAAGTAGAAGAGCAAGTTCGCATCGTTCGTGAGAAATTGAAAACAGCCCAGTCTCGCCAGAAGAGCCAATATTATAGTCATCATAAGGCTGTGACTTTTGAAGTCGGCGATAAGGCTTACCTTCGGGTTACTCCTCTTAAGGGAACCCATCACTTCGGTATCAAAGGCAAATTGGCTCCTCGTTACATCGGTCCTTTTCGCATTCTTGCCAAACGAGGAGAAGTTGCCTACCAATTGGAACTACCTCCGCACCTTTCTAGAGTTCATGATGTCTTCCATGTTTCTCAACTCAGGCGTTGCTTCTCGGATCGTATCCGCAGAGTGGACCACGAAACGCTTGATCTCCAGGACAATCTCGCCTATCGAGAATACCCGTTTCGTATTCTTGATCAAACCGAGCGTACCACTCGACGTCATAATATCAAGTTTCTCAAGGTTCAATCGTCACATCATTACGAGAGTGAAGCTACTTGGGAAAGGGAGGATCGTCTTCGACTTGAGTACCCCACCCTCTTTCCGGAGGAACCCGAATCTCGGGACGCGATTCTTTTGAGTGGGGGTGAGTTGTCACATCCCTAGTCAGTGCTTGCATTTGGACTAGCTAGAGTGTGCATCATGTTTACTTTCCACAGAAACTTGAAATGGGAATGACAGAAACCCCAGCACCCCTCTTCTAACAACTAGGGTTTAATAAAATCTTTTCCAATGTACCCAAAATGCCCTTCAAAAATGTTCATCATCTTTGCCTTGGTCTTAAACCTCTGCAAAAAATGGTGCACAATTTTTGAGGACATCCAAAGGTCCATGGATTAATTCATATTGTAATTGCATTTGGGCATTTAAATGCTATACAATATTTTATGTGCCCAAATAATCATAAACTAAAATGTTCCATACTGTTCATATTATATACAGTGGGCATGACTAGTTTTATGAGTTATAAAAATGTTCTAGCATTTTTATTAATTCAACAAAGTTGCAAAAGAAATAAAACAGAAATAAAATAGAAAAAAAGAGAGAGACAGGGGGGCAGCCCACTCACCTGGGCCACTTACCTGGCTGGCCCAGCGCGGCCCAGCCCGCTAGCGCACGCTAGTTGTCCCCCTCCTCTCGCCAGGAGGACGGGGTGCGTGGCCGCGGCGTGCACGCACGCGTCCGGCCACCTCCTGCGTGGCTGCCTGCGTCCCCCGGCGCCTCGACGCTCCTATGTGTCGCCACGCAGCCCCTGGCCCCTCTCTCACTCTCCCCCGTGTCCCCCCTCCTCTATCCCCTCCGCCGAGCTCCATCGAGCGGGCTTGTCGCCGCCGTTCGCTGCCACCGCGCCCTAAGCCACCCCCTCGCCTCCCCGACGCACCCATCAGCTCCGCCGCATCGCCCTGAAGCTCCCCACCGACGCACACAATGCCAGAAGCCCCGTAACACCGTCCTCGCCGTCGTCTTCAACCTTCGGCACCGGAGATCGCTGCTGCCCGTACGTCGCCGTCCGGCCTTCCCCAAGCCCACGTCGACGCCGTCTGCGACCGCTGTGAGCTCACACGTTGAGCCCCCTCTCCCCGAGCTCAATTACGTCTCGTAGCCGCCATCCCGCAAGCACCCGAGCTCACCGCCGGCGTCCTCATTGCCGCCGTCGTTCTAGTGATCCTTAGACACGCCCGAGCACTTCATCATTCTCCTGACCTCACCAGGATGCCGTTGAGCCCTTCCCCTTGCTCGCCCGTGCCCCGCAACGCCTAACTCGATGATGCCCGAGCTCCGGCCGCCGCCACGAGCTCTGCTCCGGCGAGCTCCGGCCACCCTAGCTCCAGCCACCACCACCATTAGATGCGCAAGAGCTCTTGCTCGCCATAAGACCAAACCCCGTTGCAAACCGCAGCCTGTAGCGCCGTTCCAAGCAACTCCGGCGAGTCACCGCCGCGCGATTTGGTCGCCGTCGGCCAAACTCCGGCGGGCTAACGTGGCCTGTTAGTTAGGAACTAATGGTGATTAGTTTAACCACCACAGCCACTGACAGTGGGCCCCACCGCATGGTCAAACCCAGTCAACTCCAGTTTTGATCGGGATTAGCCCCTGTGACACTGACATGCGGGACCCACCAGTCAGGTTTGACTTGGACCAGGTTTGTTGACCTGCTGACGTCAGCATGATGTCATGTTGACGCAGTAAATGATTTTCTTGGATGATTTGATTTAAAACAATTCAGGAAATTCCAGAAAATGCTTTAATCTTCAAAAAATCATATAAATTCAACAGTAGCTCAGATGGAAAAGATTTATATATGAAAATTGATCAGAAAAATCCAATCTTTCCAATTGCACTGGTTTTATGCATGTTTGAGCAAGTTAACCTTGCTGTTCACATTAAAACATGATAATGCACTTTAATAAATAATAGTTTGGGTATAAATTTGAATCTTTGATTCAAATGAGCTCAAACCTTTCTGTTTATAGATGCATTAGCCCAAAACACATGCATCTTGCCATATCATGAGCATGCATCATATTGTTGCATTTGTTTGCTTATTGATTGTATCGCAGTGTTCTCCGTGGTAGGTCCTGCTCCCGAGGATACTTCTGCGTATCCAGCTGAAGAGCAGTACCCGACAACCACTCTGTCAGGCAAGCAACCATTGATCATTCCGATACAAACCCATCTTCTCGCTCCTGCTCTCTTTTACTGCATTAAGGCAACAGCGTGTGAACTGCTACTTGCTGCGGTAGTTGAACCCTATTCCCTTGCATGACC
Source organism: Secale cereale (assembly GCA_902687465.1). NCBI lineage: Eukaryota > Viridiplantae > Streptophyta > Magnoliopsida > Poales > Poaceae > Secale > Secale cereale. The sequence goes on along the minus strand of LR738711.1, from coordinate 834,936,210 downwards.
TGTCATTGCCACAGTAAATAGTTGAAACCCACTAGCATGTGTAGGAGTTGATTGAGCCATGTGATGTGTGATCCACCATGGTATTTGTTTATGTTGCCTACTATGCTTAGAGCTGTGTGATGTCTAGTTCATCTGGGTGATGGATGAGAGTGAAATGATCATACTCGGTAAAGAGAGGGAAGTGTGGAACATGTTTGGTAAAGGTATCGATGAAAGGCCATGTAGGACTACATGGTGGGTTGTTCCATTGGAACCGCCCATAGGACCTGAGATCTGTATGTGTGGTTCAAGTTATAACTACTACCACACATTGGGCCCTAAAATATGACCCCGCTCGACTTATTGACTGCCTATGTTCTCTGTCCAGGAGTTGCAACTAGTTTTTGGTGTTTGTAGTTACTGGTGGTCGTGCACAGCGCTGATCCTCGGGGTGGGCTGTGATGCGGCAGGTACGTGGCACGGTGTACCGGTCGCTCGTTTGGTGACTCTGGAACCCTGTACACATTGTTTGGGGCCGTGAGCGACACCCCGGCCGGATCTCCCCACGGATGGAACCCAAATAGGCGATAAACCCGGACGAGAGACTTGAGTGGTTGGTTAGGTCGTGGTCTACACCCACGTCGACTTTCGCTTGAAGTCTGCCGAGCACATGTCGTGTGCAGACGCTAAGTGGTGGAAACGTGTGTGAAGAAGTACACCCCTGCAGGGTTACCAATCTATTCGAATAGCCGTTGTTCGCGGTACGGACTACTTGATTACTCTTACAGTTCATAGACAAGTTGATGGATAATACTAAAAGCCTCAAGAAAAGTGTGAGTGCCGTGGATGGCCCTTCCGTAGGATAACGGAAGAGGATCCACGCTGGTGTATTGTTGTGGTGAGTAGAGGACTCGTGTACGCAGTCTTATCTTGCAATCTGTTGAGAGTCGTAGTATAGGTTAGCCAAGAGTCAAAGCTGGCTTGCTGCTATGAACTCCACTACCCTTGTTGATAATGATGCACGTATGATAGGTTCTGTTGTAAGACTTGCTGAGTACCTTTGTACTCATGTTTGCTTAATAACTGTTGCAGAGGAGAACCCTGCCCCTTCTGATGGGTTTTACATAGACATTGACGTCGACGTGTAGCTTGCTACCCAGACGGAGATCCTGAGCTTGTGAAGGGCCTTGTAGATAGTCAGGCTTCACCAAGCCTGTTTTATTTCCAAGTTGTCTGTACTCAGACATGTTAGCTTCCGCTTGTGCTTGTATGATTGTATGACTTGAGTGTTGGGTCATGTGACCCCTACCTGTATGAATATGTTATGTATGGCTCTTCGGAGCCTCTTAAATAAAGTACTTGAGTCATAGTGTTCTGTTGTGATGCAATGTTGTATTTGCACATATTGAGCATATTGTGTGTTTGATTGAAATGCTTGGTATGTGTGGGATCCGACACCTAGTTGTTTTCCTTTGGTAGCCTATCTTATAGGGAAATGCCTCCTAGTGCTTCCATGGAGCCTTGGTAGCTTGCTACTGCTCGGAACACATAAGCTGGCCGGCATGTGTCCTTCTTCGTTCCTATGTCCGTCCCTTAGGGGAAATGTCACGCATTGTTCTTTTAAGTCCATGTAGCTTGCTACGACTTGGGTTCATACGTTGATGACCGACACGTTCGTTGCTGGGTCATGAATGCATGTCTCTGTAATTTAGTGCCACTTTTGGTTTATAACTAGCCATGTCGGCCCGGGTTGTCCGTCATATGGATGCTAGCGACACTGTCATATACGTGTGCCAAAATGCGCAAACGGTCCCGGGCCAGGTAAGGTGGAACCCGTGGGGATACCGTACGTGAGGCCGCAAAGTGATATGACGTGTTATAAGCTAGATCGGTGTGACTTAGGATCGGGGTCCTGACAGTGGTGGCCCCGCATAACCCCCGTTTGGGACCAACACCATCAGCACTGGCCCCCCTGCTATGTAGAAAAGAATCCCGAGGGAGCGACCCCCTATGCAATTTTAATTAATTAATTAAGTTGTTATTATGAGGCAAATTAAAACCAAATGTTGGGCCTTGCTGGAGGAGTTTTATTCAAAGACGAAGTGTCAAGGGGTTCCCATATACCCAACCGTGTAAGGAACGCAAAATCAAGGAACATAATGCCGGTTTATCGGCTCCTAAGGTGGCATAAGTGTAACAAAATACCGAGAAAAAGGCCAAGCCTTCCACCCATGACCAGTATATAGGTGTGTTAATAAATATAAGATATATTGTGATATTCCAACAACAAGATCCGACATGGATCAAACTTCATCTTCACCTGCAACTAACAACGCTATAAGAGGGGCTGAGCAAGCGGGTAACATAGCCAAACAATGGTTTGCTAGGAAGGTGTCAAGGTTAGAGGTTCATGGCAACAAGGAGAGGGGCTGACAATAATGATGGGTAGCGTGACATATAACGATAGCATCGTGACAACTAAGCATGGCAAAGATAGTAAAGGTATCCAAGGGTATGGTCATCTTGCCTGAGATCCCGCAAGGAAGAAGAACGGATCCGTGAAGAAGACGAAGAAGAAGCCTTCAAGACGAACCACACGTAGACGAACGAATCCTCATGAATGCAACGGAACAAGCACTAACGAGAAGAAGCAATCAATACGGTAAACACACAACACAAGAACATGATAATATGCTCAACCAAGTATGATGCAAGACAAGTCTATATATGATGCAATACATGTCAAGGTAGGAAGCACACAAGAACAACATCACCCAACAAGTTTAAATGAGGCCGGAATCAACGTATTACTAATCCAGTAAGTCCTCATATGCATATTGTGAAATTTGTCCAGATCTGAACAAACTGTAAGTTAAAATTGTTAAACAGCAGGTTAACATGCACCATGATGATCTACACGAAATTCTAGTCAAGATTCATATAAAGTTTGTTTAATTCGGAGCTACGGCTTAGAAGATATGAGCAAAACAAGACAAACAAGTCAACGGTGCAAGATACACCCAAACATCAAGCAAACTCACTCCAAATATTTAAACAACATGATATTATGATTCTACATGCAAAATCACACAAGTTTCATATAGGGCACACTCAAAACGGAGCAACGGGCTAAAAGATACACATGAAACAAGATATAACAACAAGCTGAAGTTAACGGCCACATAGCAACTTTGGACCAAGGTAAATATAGGCTACATCACCCAAACATGATAAAAGAAGCATGAATGTGAAGTAGACATGTTGCTGAACAAGTAGGAACTTAGAACACACCCAAAATCTTGCTGGAACATAGTTAACCAAGCACGGGAAGTTGCAATAAAATATTCCAGACTTAGCCAAAATCTGGGAAGGCAAAAACACCATCACGATGCTCCCTTCGGAGGCACAAAACAACAATCATATCAACTCTAACAAGTATATAAAGAGCATGGACATGTAGTAGACATATCCTACAACAAACAACTCCATTGGAGGAACTCCATAGGAGGCATGGATCAATAGCAACAAGCTCCACCAAATTGAACATGCTGATAAAATCCTGACAGGCATAATTTATAGCAACTTGAGAGCAAGAAATAAATAAGCTACATCAGGGCATATGAGCAAGTAAGGGCATGAATGGATAGGCAATAACATGGACAACAAGACATGATCATTGGCCACTCCAAAGCAAGCATGGATTTGAGTGGGGCATCAAGCAAACATAGCATCAGGTTATAACAGATTCCAGACTTGGCAATTTTTTCACTAAGTACAAAACAGTTATGTTGGCATGGCATGTATACAAGCATGTTTAAGTCACCTCAAGGCATATCATGGAAAGTTAAATGCACCACAGCAAAGACCATATAATGGTGCTTCTAAAACAACTAAACATGTGGCATGAAGACAAACACACCAATAACAATGGACAAGTGAAATCAGCATCTCATAACAAGTTTCATAACTTAACAGCCAAATGCACTTTTGCAACAGAGATTAACATGGAAATATGGACTCAAACAAGCAAGCTACAACAACCATCATGTAGTACACTTCATAATGAACATTTTGACATATCATTTGCTCTATTTGGATAAACATGCACCAAGTTCTCACATCTCAAACATGGCAACAAAATAACAAGTAACAGCAGTTTATAACAAGTAGCACTCTTGTCACGAAGATTAAGACATCTACATGATCTCAAACAAACATGACACAATGGAACAAAACGTAGAGCACATCACCACGGTCAATTTGACATATCATTCACTCAATTTGGATCACCACACAAAAATTTATCACTATGCAAACATGCACATATAATAAGCATTCACAGGGACTTAGCAGTTTTTGGACTTAGGAAAAAAACGGGCGCAATATAACTATTCTACGCACATGCGTCTCATAGAGGCACGGGGTGAGCTGGGTCAGGGGATCACCAGAGCGGGCCGAGCCCAGGACGAGGAGGAGGCTGGGCCGCGGGAACGTTGCTGGGCCGGTCCATGCGGGAGCGGGCTGGAGGGAGCTGGCGAGGTGGGCCTCGCGCTTGGGCCGGGGCGTAGCCGGCTAGGCCAGTGGGCAGGGGAGGCCCACGGGGGCGAGGCGAGGCCGAGGCCCGGCGCTGGGGGCGAGCGGGCGCTCGTCATCCTCCCCGATCCCGCCGGGATCGGGGGCAAGGGTGGCGGCGCTGGGGACTTCTCCGGCGGGGCTGACGGAGGAGGAGGCCGGAGGGCGGATCCGGCGAGTGGGGTCTACGGCTGACCGGAGGGAGGCGGCGGAGCTCGCGAGCGGGGCGGCGGTGGCGCGAAGTCCGGCATGCGACGGCGGGACCGGCCGGCGGCGGCGCGTGCTGGAGGAAGGCGGCGGCCGGCGGCGGTGCCCTCCGGCGAGGCGACGGGCGGCGGAGGAACTCGCTGACGGGAGCTTCGGGCGCAGCAGAGCGGGAGGCAAACGGCGGCGGCGCGCGGGCTCGCGCGGGCCCAATCCTGGCCCCGCGGGCCGCGGCGAAGTGGCGATGCAAGGGAGGCGACGTGTCGGCCTGCCATTGGTCCGAGGCGGCAGTGGCGCTGATGTGGTGGCTACTGATTGGCTGCGAGAACGTGGCTGCGGGGATGGACATGTCCAGGCGGAGTGGACATGTCTGGCTGTGCGGGGAGGAGCATTTTTAGGGTTTCATCTGCGCGAAAATGGAGGGAGAGGCACCTATTTATAGGTAGAGGGAGCTAGGAGTGTCCAAATGAGGAGCCGTTCGCGGCCACGCGATCGTGATCGAACGGCCAAGAGCATGGAGGGGTTAGAATGGGCTAGGTGGTCTGTGCAAAAGGGTGCTGGGCCAAAAGAGAAAAGGCTTCCCGCGATTAACACGGTTAACCGCTGGGCTATCAAACGAACTCCGAACGCGACGAAACTTGACAGGCGGTCTACCTATGCTATAATAAAACCACACGCCAAGTTTCAACCCATTCCGAGAACGTTTTTTGGGCACTCACAAAATAAATATTCAGAGGCGCCGCGGGCGCGTGTGAGTGTGTCTGGGCTCAGAACGGACAACGGAAAGGACGGGCGGACTCGGGCGGATGCAAGTTTTGAAAACATGATGATGCAACACACATGATGACATGGAAAGATGTAACACACAAGCAGATGACATGGCAACGAGGACGAATAACTAGCTGACACCTGACGCACCAGTCTCGGGGTGTCACATTACCTTATGAAGAATTAAGGGGTCTTCATCTTTCATATTGTCTCAAGCCAAGTCATTCGGATTATCAAGTTTCTATCTTATATCCAATGTTCCTCCTTGCGGTGACTCGTGCTTAAATTGTTTACATTGAAAGTTACTTGCTCCTTAGCATGTTATGGTTTTATACCTTGCATGTGCGTGTTTATGTTGTGCTCCCAATTTGCTTATCTTGAGAAATCGAGTATGTGTATGTTGGTTTGCACATCATGTACGTGTGTGTAGTGATTTGAGCCTTTGTGTATCTTGTTTGTATCTTAGTTGGCTCTTGTGAGAGATTAATGGAACATCCCATTTTGGGGGAGTGATGTGCTTTGTGCACCTCACAATCCTATAAATGTGTGTACATGAGGAATATCATCTAGTTTTGATATTACAAGATTATCTAGTCTCTATGTGGTATGTCTTCTCATGAGAAATTCAAATTCTAAATGTTCCATTAATTATCTGTTGTTGGTTCTCTTTTGCATCTTGTTAAGTTTTGCATTGGTATCACATTATGGGGGAGTAATATGCTATGTGTATATTACAAGCCTAGAAAATATGTAAATTTGAGATATTGTCACCTAGTGTTTATATTATAAATTATGTTGTTCCTAGGTGACATGTTAGCTCTACAAGTTGCAAATTTGTTTGTGTGTTTGGTGCGAAGATGATGTTGGATATATTTGCAATCTACCATCGGGAATTATTCCCAAATACTTCTTGTCTCTTGACAATGGGTTATCATTTATGTGGTAGAAATTATTGATCATCTTTACCTTGGTTTTTTGCTTTCATTTGTCTTATTTCTTGCCAAGATTGTGTCAACTCCCATTGCCTTCTGTGCCACTTGTGGACATTGTTGTTTTCTTGATCGTGTCTAGTGTTTTCCAGATATAGTGAAAGTGGTGATCCCATCTTGTGCATTTAGTATGAAAATGCAAATTCTCCATGATGCACAACTCTTGGGGGAGCTATCCTATTTTCTATGAAACACTCATCTTGTGATCCATTTCAAGTGTGTGTTGGTGGAAGGCAAGCTGTTTCTTTTTGGTACTTTGTGACATCATGAAACTTTTTAGAGATCTTGGTTTGTTTGGAACCATCCTCTCTTTTGGGAGTTCGATATCTTTCTTTTTTAGTGTGTCAATGGATATCTCATTCCTTGATGTATCGTTTAATGATATCTTCCAGGTGATGATTTATCCATTTGGTATCCTATTTTCATTTGGTATATATTTTTCATTTGGTATTTATTTTTCATTTGGTATCGTTTCTCGAAAGTCTTCAGCATGCATATTTACTTCATGTATTTCCTTTGGCATGCTTTCTTTCTTTGACCCAATATATAGGGAAACCCCACCAAGTCTCAATGTGGATGAGATGTGCATGAAATTCATTTTCATATATATATATATATATTCGCATATATATGTGGAGTTTGTCATATCTATTGGTGTTTCTAACTCTTTGGTCCCAATGAGTTTGAGTACCATTTTGTTTGTGTGGTTGTTCTAGGAACAATTGGAGATGCATTGGATGCTCGGCTAGTTTGGTTTGGTATTGCTTGGGCGTCGATAAACAGGGAGCGGATTGCTTGCCTGTGTCTCGACGGGTTGTTGCCTGTCCTTGAACCGTCGTCGGGTCGTCCCTTTATATAGGAGGCAACGCCCGGTCCGGTTTATAGAGTCCCGAGGGCGGCTCATAATCGTGTCCGCCTCGGTCTCTACTCTTTCTTCCTTATACCTCAAGTTACATGATAGGACGGTTTATAAACCGTAAACTTTACATATGGGCCCTAAGCCTTCATGGGCCATAACCTCTACTGGGCTTATGATAACACAGCTACATTAACATAATCCGGATCTTCCTAGCCGGTTTATACCTGCTAGTAATATCCCTAACAGTACCCTTGAGCTTGTTCCTCTTGGGTGGTTGGGTGCCCTAGACGGTTGTGGTCACCTCAGAGCCATATTCCATTGTGGTGAAGCTTCGTGGTGTCGTTGGGGAGATAACCCCAACCTTGGTGTTCGGAGCTCAATCATTGTGGTGTAAAGCTCTGGGCAAGCGTCGGGGTCTCCAATTAGGTTTTGGAGATCGCCCCGAGCAATTTGTACGGGTTTGGTAACCGCCTCCAAGGGTTGCCATTTGTACGGGTTCGGTGACCGCCCTCAAGGGTCCCTTAGTGGAATCATGACATCTTGCATTGTACGAGGGCGCGAGGAGATTACGGTGGCCCTAGTGGCTTCTTGGGGAGCATTGTGCCTCCACACCGCTCCAAACGGAGATTAGCATCCCGAAGGGTGTGAACTTCGGGATACATCGTCGTCTCTGCGTGCCTCGGTTATCTCTTACCCGAGCCTTTTACTTATGCACTTTACTTTGTGATAGCCATATTGTTTCTTGTCATATATCTTGCTATCACCTAGTTGTTTATCTTGCTTAGCATAAGTTTTTGGTGCACATAGGTGAGCCTAGTTGTTGTAGGTTTTGTGCTTGACAAATTAACCGCTAAGTTTATTCCGCATTTGTTCAAGCCTAAACCATAATTATTTTAAAGCGCCTATTCTCCCCCCTCTAGGCAACATCCACGATCTTTCAGTCTCCCACTTGCACTAGAGTAAATAATCTAGATTACATTGTAATGTTTCTAACACCCATGGAGTCTTGGTGCTGATCATGTTTTGCTCATGGTAGAGGCTTAGTCAATGGGTCTGAAACATTCAGATCCGTATGTATATTGCAAATTTCTATGTCTCCCTCCTTGACTTGATCGCGGATGGAATTGAAGCGTCTCTTGGTGTGCTTGGTTCTTTTGTGAAACCTGGATTCCTTCGCCAAGGCTATTGCTCCAGTGTTGTCACAAAAGATTTTCATTGGAACCGATGCACTAGGTATTACACCTAGATCAGATATGAACTCTGATACGGTGTATCCTAGGGCCATCACCATGGACCCTCCTTCACCTCATCATGTGCCCAAAGGACCAAGGACTAGAGCTCCCGAGACCGAGGTGACGTCACTCCTAGCCCTACTTCCATACAAATCTTGCGAGATATGGTCGCTACCTGAGACGGACGTGTTGTGTGTGCTCAGGTGTGAAGAAGACCACATCGGAGAGGGGCGTGAAGATGGACGAGTCCTCAAGTTCATGGACGAGCCGATGCATCGAGAAGAGCAGAAGAGAGCTCCAGGCCCCGGACATCCGGCCCCCTGGCCCGGACATCCGGCCCCTAGGCATTCACCCACAGAAGGCCAACAGCAGCCAAGGCTACAGGGCCCGGACATCCGGCCAGGGCCCGGACATCCGGCCAGGCACGGCCCGGACATCCGGCCCCGCGCCCGGAAATCCGGCGCCTCTGTCCAGAGAGCGCCCGAGGCGCATCCACTCCAGCCCGGACATCCGGGCCCCCGTCCCGGACATCCGGCGCCCCGCGAAGCCCCGGACATCCGGCCCGCTGCCCGGACGTCCGGCTCCTGATCTGCCTGCGCGCAGCACTTGGGCCGAGGCCCGTGTATCCCCTTCTCCTCGTAGACTATATATACTCCTCTCCTCATTCCGTTTAGGGTTAGCTGTGGTTTAGCTCATTTGATACATGTGTGGATTTCTCCCACGAGACGGTGCGCCTCTACGGAGAAGATCCACCTCTGGATTCAAGACCCCTAACGGGAAGATCCCACGGGATTCCAAGACCTCCTCCGGGAGAAGACTATCTTTGTATCACCGGTGTTGACTTTGGATCATGTATCTCGACCTTGTATCGCGAATCTAGCGCTTGTGTGATTGCTTCCGTGTTGATTTGAGTGTTCTCTCTTGTGTTTTCCCCATCTTTCCCTTGTGTTTCCCCGTGTTCATCGTGTGCCAACCTCCAAATCGTGAAAGGTCCGCTGATTAGGGTTCCACCCTACATCATCTTGGTATCAAGAGCAAGGTTGATCACGATTTTGGAGTCCCACACTTTGTTTTCTAGCCTGTTTTTGTCGTGTTCTTCCCAATTTCGAAAAATTCCCCACAAAAAGAGCCCCAAAAATTTTCTGTGATCTGTTGATTTGGCAAGAATTTGTTGAATTTGTTCCATGGATTTGCTGTGCCACGTGTGGATCTAGCTTTTCCCCCACTTTTCCCCAAATTTCATCCGCAAAATCCGCCGAATTTTTGCCCCGAAACCACCATTTGCAACGTGTTCTTGCTGGCTCGGGCACCCCGGACATCCGGCTCGTGCCCCGGACATCCGGCCCGGCCCGGACATCCGGCCTTTGGCCCGGACATCCGGCCTCCCGCAGCCACAAAACCACCACCACACACCATCTCGCACTCTTCCACCGCCATTTTCGTTCGGTGATCAACCCATCCTTCCGCAAAACCACCACCAATCTTCCGCAACCACCACCGATTATCCGCTCCAAGTTTGACAAGTTTGCTTCCATTTGCCTTGGATACTTGAGTTGTGGTTTCACCGTTTCCTTGGATGTTTCGGCTACCTTGGGACGGCAAGACTTCGACAACACCACCGCTCAACTTCGGCAAGGACGGTAACATCGACGACACTTCGCTCATTCTACCTTGCAATTGCATTGTCACCCTATGAACCATCTTTGCGTAGCTTTCCCATTGAGACTAGCCATTTGAGTATTGCAGGGCCACGACACTTGTGCACATTAGTGATAGTCATAGATATTGCATACTACATCATTGTGAGTCACATCACATCATCTTGGTATCTTGCATATCTACATGTGCCGCAAGAGTGTCCCGCATACACAATAGCTACCTTGATCCGAGAAGCATACATATGTGCCAAAAGAAAGAGCTCCAAAGCTTTTAAGCAAAAGAGCCAATCCAAGCAAAGAAACAATAGCATCATACGCCTTGCATCCAAAGAGATCATACATAGCAACATCATCTTGTGCTCAAGCATCGGCACATCATACACTCATAGCATACTTGTGATAGTTAGTCGTTACATTTTGCCTCTTATAGGTCGTGCACAAGTGCGTATCCGCCTATTAAGCAATCGGTTAGCGTCTCTCTAGCGTTGTGCAACACGAGCATTTTCCGTGGTTTACCACATTTTTCGCTCATCCTTGGTTGCACAGCCACATTTATCTATCCGTGCGTGTGTTCCGTGTGCTACTCTTTGCTAGTGATCTACTTGTTGCATGAGCAAATTTGTGAACCATTTTCAACATCTTTGAGTCATTTTGACGATTGCATTGAATTTGTGCCACATCCTAACCGAGCTCCTCTCAAAGCTTTAATTGTGTAGGTGTGAGAATCGACACGAAGTGATACCAATAGTGCTATTTCCGGGTTACATTGTTGAGTGATCATTGATCCATTTTCAACCTCGGTTACGGTACATTGATATTGTCTTCTCCTTTTCTCCCACTCACATACTTGCTTGTGATGATGGATAGGCCAAGTTCATCTTCGAACCCGATCTTCGATGATCCTCAAGAAGCGAACAACTACGTCACCAAACTACATCTATTCGGTGTCCAACGAGCTCTACATCAAGAGAGTGAAGCTATGCGAGAGTACATTGGTCAAGTCGCCGAGGACGCGCGACAATTCCAACAAAGTACCACGGAGCAAATCGACCTCATCAACACCAACATGTCTACTCAATACAATGAGCTCCGGACATTGATCATCAACCGACGTTCTTCCTCAACATCATCTCATCGACGTAGCCGCTCAAGTCGACACACCGACTCAACGCAAGACTCAAGTACACCTACGTCAAACACTCTTCGTCAAGCCGCACGTCAAGCTCGACATGAACATCGGCATCCTCTACATGACAAGAGTTCACAAGAGTTATTCGACGAGCAAGAAAATCGACGTCGTCAAAACCAAGCTACACTTGAGCAAGCACAAGAACGGCAACGGCTACGCCAACGACAACAAGAGCGAGCTCGCCAATATCAAGAAGAACAAGATGCCGAGGCTAACCGCCACGCACAACAATGTCGAGAAGCTCAAGCTATGGAGGCGCAACGTGCTCTACAAGATGCACATCGCAATGTGGCAGCCCGCACTAGACACAATCGTCAAGAAGAGGATTTCCTTCGCGATGAGATGCAAGAAAGGCGCCTTCAAGCAAGGATACAAGAAGAAGCTCCTCCTCAAGCGCGGCAAGAGCAACAACCCCAACAAGAACATCTACATCCTCAAGAGCAACATGATATGGCAAACCGCCAAAATCGAGATCATCCTCCCAATAGGCAAGGAAACAATGACGAGCATCGCTATGGCAAGCTCAAGTTCACCATGCCAAAGTTCTCCGGAAGCATTGATCCCGAAGACTACCTCTCATGGGCATTGAAAGTTGACAAGATCTTTCGCCTTCACAACTTCGATGAAGAGACGAAGATCGCAATGGCATCACTTGAGTTCCAAGACTATGTTCTCATTTGGTGGGAGCAAATCATGGAGAGAAGAGAAGCCAAAGGCGAACCTCCTATCACCACTTGGGCTCAAATGAAGGAAGTGATGAGAGCACGCTTCGTGCCTACACACTACAATCGTGACTTGTTCAAGAAGCTACAACTCCTCAAGCAAGGAACCAAGTCCGTTGAAGAGTACTACAAGGAGATGGAGATTGCCATGATAAGAGCCAACATTACGGAAGATGAAGAGCAAACTATGGCGCGATTCTTGAATGGACTCAACTATCCTATCAAGAAGATTGCGGACTTCCAACCATACAACAATCTCCTCGAGCTAGTACACCAAGCAACCAAAGCGGAGCGACAAGTTCATGAGGACTACAAGTACTCCAAGTTCAACTCCAAGAACTTCGGCTCCTACAACCAAGCTTCAACGACTTCGGCTACTCATCCTACCTCTACCAAGCCTTCTACAAACTTCGGTGACAAGTCAAGCTACAAGAATGAGACTACATCGAGTCATCCACCTTCTACCAACAACTTCAAGCCAAGAGCTACATCATCTACAACTCCAAATGAAGAGAACCCCAAGACAAGCTCCATCAAATGTTTCACATGTGGTGGCCGTGGTCACAAGTCCTTCGAGTGCACCAATAAGAGAACAATGATCTTCTACGACGACGACACATATGACTCGATGAGCGACGACGAAGTGGACGCCATCAAGCACTTGGCCATCCACCGGCGTATCAATGAAGAAGAAGATCGTCAAGTGTTTTGCGACAATGACTCAAGCCCCAACCTTGTTGTCTCCAAAGTCTTGACACTACAACATCAACATGATGACGACCAACGATGCCATATTTTCCATACGAAGGCCGCCATCAATGGACGCTCCGTCAAGGTTATCATCGATGGAGGAAGTTGACACAACTTGGCAAGCGAAGAGCTATGCGACAAGCTTCATTTGGTCAAGACGAAGCATCCTCACCCCTACAAGGTCCAGTGGCTCAACGACGCCGGAATTCTTCGAGTCGAGCACACCGTGCAAGTCTCTTTCAAGATTGGCGCCTACGAGGACACTCTCGAGTATGATGTGATACCCATGTCCGTGTGCCACCTTCTTCTTGGACGTCCATGGCAATATGATCGTGGAGTCACACACAATGGACGGACAAATCACTATCACTTCAAGATGAAGGCAAGGAATTCGTGCTACGACCAATGACTCCAAGTCAAGTAGCCGCCGACAAGCTTTTACCTACCACCCATCGTGGAGAGAATGGTGAGAGAGCGAGCCACCAAAAAGAAAGTGAGAGCCACAAGCCAAATATGAGCGACTCCACGATGAGCGACAAGAAGCAACTAGTGCTATTTGCTACCAAAAGTGAGATGAGAGAAGTGTGTGAGAACCCATCGAACGTCGTTCACCTTGTGCTCTTAAGCATAGGGGAAGACAAATCTACTAACACTTCACAACCTCCACCTTTTGTGTTGTCTCAATTGTTACAGGAATTTTCGGACGTCTTTCCCGACGAGCTACCACCGGGTCTACCTCCACTTCGCGGGATAGCACACCGCATAGACCTCGTACCCGGTGCACCATTTCCCAACAAGACTCTCTACCGTGTCAACCACAAAATACAACGGCAAGTGCCCAAACTCATCGACAAAAGTCATGTACGTGACAGCTTTAGCACTTTTGCCGCTCCGGTTATTCTCTTGCCTACGAACGATGAAAGTTTTCACACAAATGCATGCTTGTTACGCAAATGCTTACTTGTTACACAATTTGAGTTGCATGTGATTGGCTTTGAGCACCTAAAAGATTTATATGAGCATGATCCTTCCTTTGCAAATACCTATGCTAAATGCTTGACTCACACTTCTTGGGAACATCATTACACCAAGGATGGATATCTTATGAGAGCTAACAAACTTTGCATCCCCGAGTCTTCGCTTCGTTTGCTCCTTTTGCAGGAATCGCATGGAGGAGGACTCATGGGACACTTTGGACGCGACAAGATGTTTGCTACCCTCTCTAAGAACTATTTTTGGCCCAAGATGCTACGTGACATCTCACACCTCACCAACCGACGTTCGACATGCCGCAAAGCTAAGTCCAAAGCTCAATCTCATGGTCTTTACATGCCTCTTCATACTACATATCATCCATGTGAAGACATAAGCATGGATTTCATACTTGGCTTGTCTAGGACAAAAAATGGAAAAGATTCCGTGCTTGTCATGGTCGATACATTCTCTAAAATGGCTCATTTCATTCCCGATAACAAGATCGACGATGCTTCACATGTTGCCACTCTCTTTTGTAGTGAAATACTCAAGAAAGTGCACGAACAAACAAGGGCAACAATCGAGCGACAAGTACATCGCCTCACAACCAAGCTCAACGTCAACAAGGCAACAATGGTGTTTCACCCGGGAGATCTTAGTTGGCTACATCTTCGCAAGAACCGTTTCGCACAAGAGCGCAAGTCCAAACTTCTACCTCGCACGGACGGACCCTTAAAGGATCTCTCTCCTTTCCATGGTGATGAAGATTTCGATCGAGGTCGGATCTTTCCCAAGGGAGGGGAGATGATACGGTGTATCCTAGGGCCATCACCATGGACCCTCCTTCACCACATCATGTGCCCAAAGGACCAAGGACTAGAGCTCCCAAGACCGAGGTGACATCACTCCTAGCCCTACTTCCATACAAATCTTGCGAGATATGGTCGCTACCTCAGACGGACGTGTTGTGTGTGCTCAGGTGTGAAGAAGACCACATCGGAGAGGGGCGTGAAGATGGACGAGTCCTCAAGTTCATGGACGAGCCGATGCATCGAGAAGAGCAGAAGAGAGCTCCAGGCCCCGGACATCCGGCCCCCTGGCCCGGACATCCGGCCCCTGGGCATTCACCCACAGAAGGCCAACAGCAGCCAAGGCTACAGGGCCCGGACATCCGGCCAGGGCCCGGACATCCGGCCAGGCACGGCCCGGACATCCGGCCCCGCGCCCGGAAATCCGGCGCCTCTGTCCAGAGAGCGCCCGAGGCGCATCCACTCCAGCCCGGACATCCGGGCCCCCGTCCCGGACATCCGGCGCCCCGCGAAGCCCCGGACATCTGTCCCGTTGCCCGGACGTCCGGCTCCTGATCTGCCTGCGCGCAGCACTTGGGCCGAGGCCCGTGTATCCCCTTCGCCCCGTAGACTATATATACTCCTCTCCTCATTCCGTTTAGGGTTAGCTGTGGTTTAGCTCATTTGATACTTGTGTGGATTTCTCCCACGAGACGGTGCGCCTCTACGGAGAAGATCCACCTCTGGATTCAAGACCCCTAACGGGAAGATCCCACGGGATTCCAAGACCTCCTCCGGGAGAAGACTACCTTTGTATCACCGGTGTTGACTTTGGATCATGTATCTCGACCTTGTATCGCGAATCTAGCGCTTGTGTGATTGCTTCCGTGTTGATTTGAGTGTTCTCTCTTGTGTTTTCCCCGTCTTTCCCTTGTGTTTCCCCGTGTTCATCGTGTGCCAACCTCCAAATCGTGAAAGGTCCGCTGATTAGGGTTCCACCCTACATCAAACTCCTTCATCCAGACTCCTTCATTTGCTGCTTCTGAAGCAGCTATGTACTCCGCTTCACACGTAGACCCCGCCACAACGCTCTGCTTGGAACTGTACCAACTAACAGCTCCACCATTCAATAAAAATACATATCCAGTTTGTGACTTAGAGGCATCCGAATCAGTGTGAAAGCTTGAATCGACGTAACCATTTACAACGAGCTCTTTGTCACCTCCATAAACGAGAAACACATCCTTTGTCCTTTTCAGGTACTTCAGGATGTTCTTGACCGCTGTCCAGAGATCCACTCCTGGATTACTTTGGTACCTCCCAGCTAAACTTATAGCAAGGCACACATCATGTCTGGTACACATCATTGCATACATGATAGATCCTATGGCTGAGGCATTGGGAATGACTTTAATTTTCTCTCTATCTTCTTAAGTGATCAGGCATTGAGTCTTACTCAAGTTCACACCTTGTAATACATGCAAGAACCCTTTCTTTGTCTGGTCCATTTTGACTTCAAAACTTTATCAAGGTATGTGCTTTTTGAAAGTCCAATTAAACGTCTTGATCTATCTCTAAAGATCGTGATGCCTAATATATAAGGAGCTTCACCGAGGTCTTCCATTGAAAAATTCTTATTCAAGTATCCCTTTATGCCATCCAGAAATTCTATATCATTTCCAATCAATAATATGTCAACCACATATAATATCAGAAATGCTAGAGAGCTCCCACTCACTTTCTCGTAAATACAGGCTTCTCCAAAAGTTTGTATAAAACCATATGCTTTGATCACCTCATCAAAGCGTATATTCCAACTCCGAGATGCTTGCACCAGTCCATAGATGGATCGCTGGAGCTTGCATACTTTGTTAGCACCTTTAGGATCGCAAAACCTTCTGGTTGCATCATATACAACTCCTCTTTGAGGTATCCATTAGGGAATGCAGTTTTGACATCCATTTGCCAGATTTCATAATCATAAAATGCGGTAATTGCTAACATGATTTGGACAGACTTAAGCATCGCTAAGGGTGAGAAAGTCTCATCATAGTCAACTCGTTGAACTTGTCGAAACCCTTTCGCGAGAAGTCGATCTTTGTAGACAGTAACATTACCATCGACGTCAGTCTTCCTCTTAAAGATCCATTTATTTTCAATGCCTTGCCGATCATCGCGCAAGTCAACCAAAGTCCACACTTTGTTCTCATACATGGATCCCATCTCAGATTTATGGCCTCAAGCCATTTTGCAAAATCTGGGCTCACCATCGCTTCCTCATAGTTCGTAGGTTCATCATGGTCTAGTAACTTAACTTCCAGAACTGGGTTACCGTACCACTCTAGCGCGGAACACACTCTGGTTGACCTACGAGGTTCTGTAGTAACTTGATCTGAAGTTTCATGATCATCATTATTAGCTTCGTCGCTAATTGGTATAGGGATCACTAGAACTAGTTTCTGTGATGTACTACTTTCCAATTCGGGAGAAGGTACAATTACCTCATCAAGTTCCACTTTCCTCCCACTCACTTCTTTCGAGAGAAAATCCTTCTCTAGAAAGGACCCATTCTTAGCAACGAATATCTTGCATTCAGATCTGTGATAGAAGGTGTACCCAACAGTTTCCTTTGGGTATCCTATGAAGACACATTTCTCCGACTTAGGTTCGAGCTTACCAGGTTGAAGCTTTTTCACATAAGCATCGCAGCCCCAAACATTAAGAAACAACAACTTGGGTTTCTTGCCAAACCACAGTTCATAAGGCGCCGTCTCAACGGATTTAGATGGTGCCCTATTTAACGTGAATGCAGCTGTCTCTAAAGAATAACCACAAAACGATAGTGGTAAATCGGTAAGAGAGATCATAGATTGCACCATTTCTAGTAGAGTACGGTTATGACGTTCGGACACACCATTACGCTGTGGTGTTCCGGGTGGCGTGAGCTGTGAAACTATTCCACATTGTTTCAAATGAAGACCAAACTCGTAACTAAAATATTTGCCTCCGCGATCAGATCATAGAAACTTTATTTTCTTGTTACGATGATTCTCTGCTTCACTATGAAATTCTTTGAACTTTTCAAATGTTTCAGACTTGTGCTTCATTAAGTAGATATACCCATATCTGCTCGAATCATCAATGAAGGTCAGAAAATAACGATACCCGCCGCAAGCCTCAACACTCATCGTTCCACATACATCAGTATGTATGATTTCTGACAAATCTATTGCTCGCTCCATTGTTTCGGAGAACAGAGTTTTAGTCATCTTGCCCATGAGGCATGGTTCGCAAGAACCAAGTGATTCACAATCAAGTGATTCCAAAAGTCCATCAGCATGGAGTTTCTTCATGCGCTTTACACCAATATGACCTAAACGGCAGTGCCACAAATAAGTTGCACTATCATTATCAACCTTGCATCTTTTGGTTTCAATATTATGAATATGTGTATCACTACGATCGAGATCCAACAAAAATAGAACACTCTTCAAGGGTGCATGAACATAAAAGATATTACTCATATAAATAGAACAACCATTATTCCATGATATAAATGAATAACCGTCTCGCAACAAACAAGATCCAGATATAATGTTCATGCTTAATGCTGGCACTAAATAACAATTATTTAGGTCTAAAACTAATCCCGAAGGTACATGTAGAGGTAGCGTGCCGACGATGATCACATCGACATTGGAACCTCATGCCACGCGCATTGTCACCTCGTCCTTAGCTAATCTTCATTTAATATGTAGCCCCTGTTTCGAGTTACAAACATTAGCAACCGAACCAGTATCAAATACCCAGGTGCTACTATGAGCATTAGTAAGGTACACATCAATAACATGTATATCAAATATAACTTTGTTCACTTTGCCATCATTCTTTTCCGCCAAATACTTGGGGCAGTACCGCTTCCAGTGTCCAGTTCCTGTGCAGCAGAAGCACTCACTTTCAGGCTTGGCTCCATACTTGGGTTTCTTCGCGGGAGTAGCAACTGTCTTGCTATTCTTCTTGAAGTTCCCCTTTTTTCCTTGCCCTTTTTCTTGAAACTAGTGGTCTTGTTGACCATCAACACTTGATGCTCCTTTTTGATTTCTACCTCCACAGCTTTGAGCATAGCGAAGAGCTCAGGAATTTTCTTGTGCATCCCTTGCATATTATAGTTCATCACGAAGCCTTTATAGCTTGGTGGCAGTGATTAAAGAACTCTACCAATAACACTATCTTCGTCAACTTTGCAACCAAGTTGAGTCATATGATTGTAGTACCCAGACATTCCGAGCAAGTGTTCACTGATAGAACTGTTCTCCTGCATCTTGTAGCTATAGAACTTATTGGAGACTTCATATCTCTCAATTCGAGCATTTGCTTGAAATATTAACTTCAACTCTTGGAACATCTCATATGCTTCATGACGTTCAAAACGTCGTTGAAGTCCCGATTCTAAGCCGTAAATCATGGCACACTGAACTATCGAGTAGTCAACAGAACGAGCTTGTGAGACGTTCATAACGTCCGGAGTTGCTCCTGCAGCAGGTCTATCACCTAGCGGTGCTTCCAGGACATAATTCTTCTATGCAGCAATGAGGATAATCCTCAAGTTACGAACCTGGTCCGTGTAGTTGCTACCATCATCTTTCAACTTAGCTTTCTCTAGGAATGCATTAAAATTCAAGGGAATGGTAGCACGGGCCATTGATATACAAAAACATAGATATGCAAAAACTATCAAGACTAAGTTCATGATAAATTAAAGTTCAATTAATCATATTACTAAAGAACTAGACATCCCTCTAGTCATCTAAATGATCAGGTGATCCAAATCAACTAAATCATGTCCAATCATCACGTGAGATGTAGTAGTTTTCAACGGTGAACATCTTATGTTGATCATATCTACTATATGATTCGCGCTCGACCTTTCGGTCTCCAGTGTTCTGAGGCCATGTCTGTACAAGCTAGGCTCGTGATACGTCTCAAACGTATCTACTTTTCCAAACACTTTTGATATTGTTTTGACCTCATTCTTGCATGATTTGAACTAAACTAACCCGGACTGACGCTGTTTTCAGCAGAGCTGCCTGTATGGTTTTATTGTGTGCAGGAAAACGGATTTTTAGGTATCTCAGAAAAATCCACGAAAAATCACAGAAAATCCACGCACCCGAAGGAACCCGGAGCCAGAAGAGGGGCCAGAGGGGGGCCAGGGGGGCCCCAGGCGCCCTGGTGGCGCGGCCCACCCCCTGGCCGCGCCGGGGGGGTCGCCTGGGTGGGCCCCACCTCCCCTGGTGCCCTACTTTGACTCGTATTTCAGCTCGTGACGGAAAAATCCCAGATGAGAAGTTCTTTTCCCAGTTTTCGTCGCGGAGCCGCTGCCACCCTCTGTTCTTCTTCGGGAGGGCTAATCTGGAGGCTGAATTGGCCTCCGGAGAGGGGAGATCATCGCCATCGTCATCATCATCACCACTCCATCATCCCTCCATGACTTCTCCTTCCATGTGTGAGTAATCCCCTGCTGTAGGCGAAGGGGATGGTAGGGATTGGATGAGTTAGATCATGTAATTGTTTGTCAGATCGTTGGGGGCATGTTGCCTATCATCTACTATGGTGTTTATCATCTTTGCTTCAACTTGTTATTCTTAATGCTTGTCACTTAGGGCCCGAGTGCCATGATTTCAGATCCGAACCATATGTGTTTGCATGAATATATTTGTGTTCTTGATCCTACCTATGAGTTGATTGCACCTATTACGGTTTGGAACCGGCGATCCCAAAAGTGACAGCTTGGGACACCAAAGGGGACGGTCCGTAGTTTGAGGATTACATGTATCCATTGAGTTTATTGCTTTGTTCCGGTGCTCTTTGACAGGAGCACCTTAATCTCCATAAGTTCCTTTTGGCCCCGTTCGTAGCGGGATGGTAGGACAAAAGATGTTGTGCAAGTTCTTATTGCAAGCACGTACAACTACCTACGGGATACATGCCTAATGTTTGATATTTGCCTAGATGATCATTACTTTTCCGCGTGCCTTGCCCCAAGTTAGAATCATGATATATCTCATCCATGCAGCGCCCAACCATCCGTCTCCCTAGCCTATAGTGTTTTAAATCCTGCTGGTCACTAGTCGCTACTTTTGCTATTTACTCTTGCTATTTACTCTTGCTATTTACTTTTGCTGTTTACTTTTACTATCACTATCATCACTATCATATCACTGTTACCACTTATCTTTTGTTGCAAGTAAGTATATTTCAGGTGCGGTTGAATTGACAACTCAACTGTCAAAGCTTATAAATACTCTTTGGCTCCCCGTGTGTCGAATCAATAAATTGGGTTATTCTTACCTGCGAAGACTATCTTGATCCCTTACGGTTGAGGGTTATCAAGTACCGTTTTCTGGCGCCGTTGCCGGGGAGCATAGCAATATTTACAAGTCTACTTGAAGTATCCTACCTGCTGCACTTCATCCGCTATGGGTAAGAAAGGAGACCCCAAGGTTCCGATATTACAATCCACTACAAGAAGAGGTACTGTTCTGAGCACTAGTGTTACACTTGATTCGCCTTCTGTTATGAGTAAGTTTGCCTCACCACCACCATATGATGCTCCTACTGAATCTGTTACTATGTCCGATACTCTTAATGATGCTTCTACTACTGTTGATGATATTAGTTCACTTGGTTATGCTCTTGAGAAACAGATCGCTGCTGCTGCTAAAAAGTCTGGAATTGAAATTCCTGTTACTCGCTACCCTATTGGTGAAACTTATGATTATCCTGATTTGAGTAAACTCAAGGAGAGACTCCTTGATGATGATTACTATATGCTTGATGAAGATTTATGCAGGGAACTGACAGAGTTTTCTGGCTCTGACCCTGAAGTTATTAAGAAACTGTTTGAAAAACACTCTTTGAAGAACAAAACCGTTCCCGATCCTGAATTTGCTACATCTCCTATATGCATTGATGATCCTGATTATGATTTCTCTGTTGATCTTTCACTTATACCTATGGTTGAAGCTGACCCCTTTTATGGCTGAGAAAATGATGATGCTATTGCACACCTGACTAAACTCGGTGAGTTGGGTGGCCTGTTTACCATAGATGAGAAGATACGATACTTTTATGTGACCAAGCTTCTTCCTTTCTCCTTGAAGGAAGGTGCTAAAGCATGGTATGATTCACTCCCATGCGGTTCCATTAAGAGTCCTCAAGACTTAGCTCACTCTTTTGTTGATAAGTACTTTCCTGCTCACATGCAACATGCTGCTTTACAAAGAATTTATAACTTTAAACAGTTGCAGGATGAGTCCCACCCTAAAGCTTGGGGGAGGTACTGCGGTCTGATTCGGGCTAGACCAGGACATGAAGTCCCTAAGAACGAATTAATCGATATATTCTATGCTGGTCTAACTGATGAATCCAGGTCCTATTTGGACAGTTGTGCTGGTTGTGTTTTCAGGAAAAGGACGCCGAAAGATGCAGAAGATTTGATGGGCAGGATTGCCAAAAACCATGAAGATTGGTCCGTCCCTGAACCACCTCCACCACCAAAGAAGAGGGGCATATTTGTTCTAAGCCCCGAAGATATGCGAGAAGCAAAGACGTGAAGAATCTACCCCCTATTGAGAAGCTGTGTGAACCTACCACTCACCCTCCTATGGTAGAGGTACACTCTCTTTTAGATTTCAACGCAAGTGACATCCCTCATGGTAAGCCTCCTGATCAATGTTTAGATGAGTTTGATAATTTTATTATGAAACAAAATCATTTTAATGAGAGGATACAAAGTCAGTTGCATGATAATTCCCTTGCTATCAAAAGTTTGCTTGATGTTCTAGGTAGAACGGTTAATGATGTTCAATGTCTTGTGAAACATTTTCATATGGTTCAAACTCAGCTTGACCAAATTTCTAATGTGCAAAAAGATTTGCTTGCTAACAATGCAAAACAAGATGATTTGCAGGCTTTCGGGATTAAGACCCGAGGAGGAACTAGCACTCAAGATCCTCTCTATCCAGAGGGGCATCCGAGGAGAATCGAGCAAGATTCTCAAATGCAGGAAGAAGAAATTGTTGGCTCTCCAAAGAAGAAGAAGAAACATAAGGAGACTGACAATTCTAATGATTCTATTACAGATGAAGAGCCAGCTGTTGATCCCAACAGTGTATCTATCTCCGATGCTGAGACTGAAGACGGTGCTGAACCTGAAGGTAAGGATAATGAGAAGAATGATCCGCCTGAAGTTCGAGAAGAAGAAGCACCTGACAAACGTAAGAGTTACACTAAAGAAGACTTCATCGCAAGAAAACATGGGAAGGAAAGAGAACCATGGGTATAGAAACCCATGCCCTTTCCAGGTAAGTCCATCAAATCTAAAGAAGAAGAGCATTACAATAAGTTCTGTGAGTTGATTAAACCTCTTTTTCTTCAAATTCCTTTGACTGATGCTATTAATTTACCTCCTTATTCAAAATATATGAAAGATATTGTCACTAATAAAAGAGAAGTTCCTAATGAAGCAATATCTACTATGCTTGCTAACTACTCTTTCAGTGGCAAGATTCCTGAGAAGCTCGGTGATCCAGGTATACCCACCATTCCTTGCTCCATAAAGAATAATTATGTCAAAACTGCTTTATGTGATCTTGGAGCAGGAGTGAGTGTTATGCCTCTCTCTCTTTACGAGAGGCTTTGTTTAGAGAAACTAATTCCTATAGATATCTCTCTTCAGATGGCTGACAAGTCAACCGCCGTTCCGATAGGTATTTGTGAGGATGTTCCCGTAGAAGTTGCTAATTGTTTGATTCTTACTGATTTTGTTGTGCTTGACATGCCCGAGGATGGGAGCATGTCCATTATTCTTGGTAGACCTTTTCTTAACACCGCAGGTGCTATTATTGATTGCAATAAAGGGAAGGTTACCTTCAATGTGAATGATAAAGAACACACGGTATATTTTCCAAAGAAGACCGACAGGAGGCATGGCCTCAACTCTATAGAAAATATCGAGACCGTGAAGATTGGAGAATGGGACTGTCCACTACATGTGCCTCACAAATACAAAACTATCATGGTGGGGACAATGTCCATCAAAGTAAAGGTTCCGTGATTACTTCGTAAGAGGCGAGACTTTTTGCTCTATATATCGCCTGTTTGTTGGTAAGACTTGATCAACCTTACTAGTAAACATGTTTTATATAGATAAAAAGTTGAGCTTGTTATGTTTTCATTTGTTTTTAGTTTTTGTCCTACTTGCTGTACCAAGTATTTATGTTTTGAAGCTTCACAATACTACTCACTACTTCAAGTTTTCAGAGAGTTTCGCAGCTTTTTTTGAACTTCGAAAAAATTTCAACAGTGAAGTTTTTAGAAAAATTCCAGAAAAATTAAAATAAAAATTTCCACATCGGGAGTGACCCAGAGGGACCTGGGGCCAGCCAGGGGACCCACCAGTGGCCCAGGCGGCCAGCTGGCGCGGCCTGCCCCCTGGCCGCGCCCACAGGGCGTCTGGGGCCCACAAGGCCCCCCTTCAGGTATGTCTTCTTCCTCCCTCTCTCTTTTTCTCCAAAAACGCGAGTTCTGCACTTGTTCTTGCATTCTTGCTGCTCTTGGAGGCGATTCTTCGATCTCCCTCTACAACCCATCATTTGGGCTGAGATTTTGAACAAATACTCCCTGGTATGTGACTCCTCCACCCCTCCAATTAGATTTCTGATTGGTGGCTTCATTTGTGAGTATTTAGTAGTTCTTGGTGCTGTATAGATGAGCTTGCATGTATGTGTAGAAAGTTATTTTCCAAGTTTTGATGCAAGTTTATGCCTTGGGCAAGTGAGTTGAGTAGTTTGCCTTAACCCACCTTGTTTTAATCCTTGTTTTTGTAAATTGCAAAAAAAATCAGAAATGAGTTTGTTAGGAAGGGCAGAAGGGTGGCTTGAGAAGACGAGGCCCACGCACTCCGATCGAGTTACTAGAGCCGCAGCTTCACCATCGACTGCTAGGGTGAGCTATAATGAAGATCTTGTGCCCCTGGAGTTGTTGGAAGACACAAGTCCAGCACGTGCAATGATGTTTCCATGTGATGAATTCCTTGAAGCTGCGGGAATCAAGGATGAGTTTTATAATCTTTGTGCTAATGCAGGTCTGACACGGCTCGTCACGTGCCGTGTTACTCAGTATCAAAAACTCACCTCCAGTTTCATTAACAGTTTTAGATATAATCCTGATTCAGGTGCTATTGAGTTTAAAATTTACAATGATCTTATCACCATGACTTTGGGAAAGTTTTGTGAAATAAAAGATGTGCCGAATGTTGGGAGGACGGCTAGGATGGCCACTCAGCCCTCTGAGCTGAAAACCATCTTCAACTCTCTTTGCAGCATGGGTACGAGGGATATTCATCGGTCGAAGATCTCCAGCATCTTATTCCCTCACCTCGGGTATTTTCCATATTATGTTGCTAGAGGGGTGTTAGCTCGTGACAACACGAGCAACATTTCTGCTCCGGATGTTGCTATCCTGGCAGCAGCCCTCTCAGGGAGGTCTGATTATAATCTGGGTGCCTTAATTGCTCGACGCCTTGCTATGAACGATAACAAGGGAGATTTATATGGTGGCGTTTATGCCACACTTATCTTAGAACATCTTGGAGGCACCCCACACCCTGATGATACTCCTTTTACTTATTTAAGTTTTGATCTTGCTGCTATGAAAAGGCATAAGTTTGTTACCATGACTTCTGAGCTTGATAATCTTGTTTATATCTTGCGTTTCGGAACTACCGCGAAACGCGAGATCCGTCTACCTGCACCTCTTTTGTTTGATTTTTCTCGCAGGAACGGATGGTCCTTTGATGTTATCCAGTTCGATGAGTTCATGGCCCAACATCAGTTTCATAACCCCATGGAGGGGGTTGTGCCCGACGAGGAGGAGCATGGTAAGTTACCACCTTTTCAGGGAGATACCGCCACCGAGTTTGGTGAAGGGTCTTCCTCTGCTTGGCGTACGGACCCTTCCTCGTGAGAGACTCCGAGGAGTTCGGTGTACGCGCCAGCATCCTTCTACGATCCTTGGACTCACTACCATACCCCCGGAGCAGGAGGCTCCTGGGGGCAGTAGCTGCTACCAACTTAGGCCAAAAGCCTAAGCTTGGGGGAGTACGTGCCCCTCTCACTTTTCCATTGTATTATCCGTTTTATTCGCTTTGATCTTTTCGAAGTTTTTGCCCGTTCTTCTTTATTTCTCTCTTTGCAAAAACAACAAAAAGATTTTCTCTTTCTTTTGCTTTCGTTCAACCTTTTAAATAATCCAAAAATATTTCCTTCTCGTTTTAGTTTGTTTTGTTTTCAGAGTTCAGCTCGAGTCCGTGATGGCATTTAATTATATTTCCTGCGTTCGATCGTGCAAGTAACGAGGCAGTAATGACGAAGATCGACTGAAGGGAAGCAACAAGGAAGACCGGTATGAACTCTTTTTGTTTCTACTTTTGTACATATGCCTGTACTTATGATCTAGAGACCAGCTTGTAGTGACATAGTACTATGTTTACAATGCTCTTCCAGTGGTTCATGCTTTCCTTGTGGCTAGTCTCGAATAGCTAGAGTATATAATGTGTTATTGAAATGATCTACATGCATTGCATTGTTCATAGTTCGGTATACTAAGGTGGTATTTCCCTTTAGAGAATTTTTGGATTGACTTGGCACATGTTTACACATGTTTAAGACTAAAAAGTCTGCTCTGCCTTGATGATCTTTGTGTTCAGAATAGTTATATCACTTTCATGCCCGATTCAATGTTGCTTTGTCGCTCTGCATGATTATGGCCGTTATTGCTCTGTAGTTGGTCGCTTCCTAGTCTTTTGCTAACCTCCACCTGTACTAAGCGGACTAACTGCTTGTGCATCCAAAATCCTTAAAACCTGTTATGCCATATGAGTCCACCATACCTTCCTATACATGGTATTTACCTGCCATTCCTAACAAAGACTTTCGTGTGCCATCTCGAAATTAATCAAAAGCATTTCTCTTTTTGTGCCTATGTTTTAGCTCATGAGGAAGTAGTAGTTAATTCATGATCTTTTTAAGTTGGACAAGTTTCACCCCGGGATTGCATGTCTAATGTGCAAACCCATAATACGAGAAGGAACTGGCATAGAGTGCGCCCGGCTCATAAAAGATAATACAACAAACAAACCCTCCTTCACGCTTTGTTCATGAGAAATCAGAAAACTTTGGCAGTGATAAACAAAGGAGATTAAGAGGATGTGATCGTCCTCATGCGGGAGCCGTTCCTCGAGACTTGTCCAGCTCAAGAAGTGATTGAGTTATCTGCTAGCATTCGTTGATGAAATATGCACCTCTCAAAAACATTTTTACCTCTGTTTTTTAAAAACCAAGAGCTCTGGTACATGATTAGTTTTTGTTTCCGACCACGGGTTTTCAACCTTGCCAACAAAAGCCACGGTTCGAGAGTCTCCACCTTCTTTCTTCAAAGCACCAACTAGGAGAGCATAATTGTCATTCTGAGTGTAATGTGCATTGTCCCAAAGTATTACATTGTCTTCTGCATGCTTGTGATATGATTTATTTTGAAATTCTTAGTTCTAGTCTCCTTTAAAACTCTGGAGGAGTTTCTGCATTTATGTTTTGCTTCACTCATGGAGGCTAGCGAGATACCACCCTAGTATGCTCAAGCTATGTGCAATGTAATCTTGTCTTGATTTTCAGTAATATATTATTTACTTTTAAGTATTTGTGATTGGTTACTTGAAAGAAGGATTGCTCCGTGCATTGTCCTCATAGTACTATTTCAATACTTGCTAGGCTCTTTTCATAGTACATGCTTATATACATCTAATGAAGCAAAATTGTTTGTCAAAGTTTTCTTTGTCGCGTCCAGTTCGTTGAACTGAATTGCTTGTGGACAAGCAATATGCTAAGCTTGGGGGAGTTGATACGTCTCAAACGTATCTACTTTTCCAAACACTTTTGAAATTGTTTTGACCTCATTCTTGCATGATTTGAACTAAACTAACCTGGACTGACGCTGTTTTCAGCAGAGCTGCCTGTATGGTTTTATTGTGTGCAGGAAAACGGATTTTTAGGTATCTCGGAAAAATCCACGAAAAATCACAGAAAATCCACGCACCCGAAGGAACCCGGAGCCAGAAGAGGGGCCAGAGGGGGGCCAGGGGGGCCCCAGGCGCCCTGGTGGCGCGGCCCACCCCCTGGCCGTGCCGCGGGGTCGCCTGGGTGGGTCCCACCTCCCCTGGCGCCCTACTTTGACTCGTATTTTAGCTCATGACGGAAAAATCCCAGATGAGAAGTTCTTTTCCCAGTTTTCGTCGTGGAGCCGCCGCCACCCTCTGTTCTTCTTCGGGAGGGCTAATCTGGAGGCTGAATTGGCCTCCGGAGAGGGGAGATCGTCGCCATCGTCATCATCATCACCACTCCATCATCCCTCCATGACTTCTCCTTCCATGTGTGAGTAATCCCCTACTGTAGGCGAAGGGGATGGTAGGGATTGGATGAGTTAGATCATGTAATAGTTTGTCAGATCGTTGGGGGCATGTTGCCTATCATCTACTATGGTGTTTATCATCTTTGCTTCAACTTGTTATTCTTAATGCTTGTCACTTAGGGCCCGAGTGCCATGATTTTAGATCCGAACCATATGTGTTTGCATGAATATATTTATGTTCTTGATCCTACCTATGAGTTGATTGCACCTATTACGGTTTGGAACCGGCGATCCCAAAAGTGACAGCTTGGGACACCAAAGGGGACGGTCCGTAGTTTGAGGATTACATGTATCCATTGAGTTTATTACTTTGTTCCGGTGCTCTTTGACAGGAGCACCTTAATCTCCATAAGTTCCTTTTGGCCCCGTTCGTAGCGGGATGGTAGGACAAAAGATGTTGTGCAAGTTCTTATTGCAAGCACGTACAACTACCTACGGGATACATGCCTAATGTTTGATATTTGCCTAGATGGTCATTACTTTTCCGTGTGCCTTGCCCCAAGTTAGAATCATGATATATCTCATCCATGCAGCGCCCAACCATCTGTCTCCCTAGCCTACAGTGTTTTAAATCCTGCTGGTCACTAGTCGCTACTTTTGCTATTTACTCTTGCTATTTACTTTTACTATCACTATCATCACTATCATATCACTGATACCACTTATCCTTTGTTGTAAGTAAGTATATTTCAGTTGCGGTTGAATTGACAACTCAACTGTCAAAACTTATAAATACTCTTTGGCTCCCCGTGTGTCGAATCAATAAATTGGGTTATTCTTACCCGCGAGGACTATCTCGATCCCTTATGGTTGAGGGTTATCAGCTCGTCAAGTTTAACCCGAGTATTATGCATGTGCAAAATTGTCTTACACCCGTTGTATTTGAACGTAGAGCTTATCACACCCGATCATCACATGGTGTCTCGGCACGACGAACTTTCGCAACGGTGCATACTCAGGGAGAATACTTCTACCTTGAAATTTTGTAAGGGATCATCTTATAATGCAACCGCCGTACTAAGCAAAATAAGAAGCATAATAAGATAAACATCACATGCAATCAAAATATGTGACATGATATGGCCATCATCATCTTGTGCATTTGATCTCCATCTCCAAAGCATCGTCATGATCTCCATCGTCACTGGCTTGACACCATGATCTTCATCGTTGCGTCGTGGTCGTCTCGCCAACTATTGCTACTACTACAATCGCTAACTCATAGTCATAAAGTAAAGCAATTACATGCCCTTCGCAATTCATACAATAAAGAGACAATCATAAGGCTCCTGCCGGTTGCCGATAATTTACAAAATATGATCATATCATACAATAACGTATAACTCATCACGTCTTGACCATATCACATCACAACATGCTCTGCAAAAACAAGTTAGACGTCCTCTACTTTGTTGTTGCAAGTTTTACGTGGCTGCTACGGGCTTAGCAAGAACCGTTCTTACCTACGCATACAAAACCACAACAATTTTTCATCAAGTGTGCTGTTTTAACCTTCACAAGGACCGGGCGTAGCCACACTCGATTCAACTGAAGTGAGAGATACAAACACCCGCCGGTCACCTTTAAGCAACGAGTGCTCGCAACGGTCAAACCAGTCTCGCGTAAGCATACGCGTAATGACGGTCCGGGCCGCTTCATCTCACAATACCACCGAATCAAAGTATGACATGCTGGTAAGCAGTATGACTATTATCGCCCAGAACTCATTGTGTTCTACTCGTGCA
Organism: Secale cereale; assembly: GCA_902687465.1. Taxonomy (NCBI): domain Eukaryota; kingdom Viridiplantae; phylum Streptophyta; class Magnoliopsida; order Poales; family Poaceae; genus Secale; species Secale cereale. The sequence continues at coordinate 834,906,253 of LR738711.1, read as the reverse complement.
TATCATCTACGCATAGACCTGGCTCATGATACCACTGTTGGGAAATGTAGTATTTTAAAAAAAAATCGTACGATCACGCCAGATCTATCTAAGAGAAGGATAGTAACGAGCGGGGAGAGTGTGTCCACGTACCCTTGTTGACCGAAAGCGGAAGCATATAGTGACGCGGTTGATGTAGTCGAACGTCTTCGCGATCCAACCGATCCAAGCACCGAACATATGGCACCTCCGCGTTCAGCACACGTTCAACTCGATTGCCTCCCATGAACTCTTGATCCAGTTGAGCGTCGTAGGAGAGTTTTGTCAGCACGACGGTGTGGTGACAGTGATGATGAAGTCACCGGCTCAGGGCTTCGCCTAAGCACTGCAACGATATGACTGAGGTGTGTAACTTTGGAGGGGGGCACCACACACGGCTTGTAAATCAACTTGTGTGTCTATGGGGTGCCCCCTCCCCACGTATATAAAGGAGGGAGGGAGGAGGCGGCCGGCCAGGGAGAGGGAGCGCCAATGGAGGGAGTCTACTCCCACTAGCAGTAGGACTCCTCCTTTTCCTAGTAGGAGTAGGAGAGGGGGAAGGAAGGGAGAGGATGCGAAGGAAAGGAGGGGGCGCCGCCCCTCCCCCTAGTCCAATTCGGACTAGGCTTGGGGGTTGCACGGCCCAGTCCTAGCCAACCCTCAGTCTCTCCCCTAAGGCCCATCAAGGCCCATATACCCCCCGGGGGGTTCCGATAACCTCCCAGTACTCCGGTTTGTATTCGGTGACCCCCGTAACCCTTCCGGTGTCCGAATATAACCTTCCAATATATCAATATTTATGTCTTGAACATTTAGAGAGTCCTCGTCATGTCTGTGATCACATCCGGGACTCCGAACTACCTTCGGTACATCAAAACACATAAACTCATAATACCGATCGTCATCGAACATTAAGCATGCGGACCCTACGGGTTCGAGAACTATGTAGACATGACCGAGACTCATCACTGGTCAATAACCAATAGCGGAACCTGGATGCTCATATTGGCTCCCACATATTCTACGAAGATCTTTATCGGTCAAACCGCATAACAACATACGTTGTTCCCTTTGTCATCGGTATGTTATTTGCCCGAGATTCGGTATCAGCCAACCTAGTTCAATCTCGTCATCGGCAAGTCTCTTTACTCGTTCCGTAATACATCGTCTCGTGACTAACTCATTAGTCGTTTGCTTGCAAGGCTTATTACGATGTGTATTACCGAGAGGGCCCAGAGATACCTCTCCGACACTCGGAGTGACAAATCCAATTCTCGATCTATGCCAACACCACAAACACCTTCGGAGGCACCTGTAGAGCATATTTATAATCGCTCAGTCACGTTTTGACGTTTGGTAGCACACGAGATGTTCCTCCGGTATTCGGGAGATTGCATAATCTCATAGTCATAGGAACATGTATAAGTCATGAAGAAAGCAATACCAGAAAATCTAAACGATAAGCTAACGGATGGGTCTTGTCCATCACATCATTCTCCTAATGATGTGATCCCATTGATCAAATGACAGCTCATGTCTATGGTTAGGAAACATAACCATCTTTGATTAACGAGCTAGTCTAGTAGAGGTATACTAGGGACACTTTGTTTCATCTATGTATTCACACATGTATCAAGTTTTCGGTTAATATAATTCTAGCATGAATAAAAGACAATTATCACGATGTATAAGAAAATATAAATAACAACTTTATTATTGCCTCTAGGGCATATTTCCTTCAGAAGTTACCCAGTGGTTCGTCGTCTTGGGTGCTAAACCCCTTCCTTGACGTCATGCATCGGATCTTCTGCAACACTCTCTTTCCGCGAGTTGGGGACAAGGACAAGGTGCATGCTTATCTCGTGGATATGATGCTTCTGTGTGTGGAGGCGCATCATCAAGCACCTGGCCCACCTGATGTCTCTCACATCATGTGGGTTGAGCTCCGGTTTGCGGTTTTTAATCGCGAAGTCCTTATCTATGGACCTTACCTGCATATTTTGATCTCGAAGACTTGGGAGAAGCTCATCCCTAAGTAAGTTTTTGTTGCTCGTGACTGGGTCCGCCATGAGGCTATCAAGATGCGCCATAAGAACACTACCACTACCCGGGCAGAGGCTGCGGCTGCTAGGATGGACGTTGATGAGGACGAGTTTCGGGAGGAGGAGGCTGAGGACAGTTCTGCGGGGTACACCCCTCCCTCATCTGAGCCCTCATTGGATAAGAAGCTGAAGGCTAAGATGAAGAAATTGTTCTGCATGCAGTCCAAGGGGCAGTACACGTCCCATGTGGCTCAGAAAGAGAGTCAACGGCGTGACATGAAGATCTTGAGGACATTCGGCGAGTACGTGTCGATCGGTTCCGAGAACATCATCACCTTGGAGGCTGAGTGGATGGCCAAGCAAGGCTACAAGTGGACTAAGTCAGAGGAGGAGTCCATTCCCGCTGCCGAGTCCGATGATGAAATTGATGTTTGATTTCTGTAGAGGGAGCTACCACCTGTGTCGTAGGTGTCCTCTCTGCCTTTTTGGTGTTTCGATGCCAAAGCGGGAGAGTGTGTAGGATTTGTGAGTTGTGTCTTATGTCACTTTGCTTTCGTTGAACTCTCTCTCGTTGCTTTGGTGTGTTGGTTTGCGTTGTGTTTGTGTGAGACCTGGAGACTATCATATGGTGTGAGACATATGCACTCTAGTCTATCTTATTATCTTATCTTAATGTCTAGTTTGTTTAGTAGGTTGTGAGCATATGCTTTCATGTTCCCTTTACTTTCTGCTCACATTCTATTCCTCGCATCCATGCTTAGTGTCATTTACTTAGTTGCAAGGATTGTGTTATTTATAAAATATAGGGGAGTGTTGATCCTAGTATGTGCGCCATGCAGTCCAAAGCATCTATCTAAGAATGCACACATCTAGGGGAGCCCGCCTATATTTTATATACATGTTGGGTTTGCTTATGTTCTTATTCGTTCCTTTGTGCAAATCTCGTACTGTCATCAATCCACAAAAAAGGGGGAGATTGTAAGGGCATATTTCTCCCTTAGTGGTTTTGATGATTGACGACAATGCATTTGCGAACTAATCATGTGCATTGAGCATTTCAGATATCTGTAACACTCCAAATTTTTGGTTTAGTTTTCATCAAACTTTTTGGTCTTTTGGAAGGGGGATATTTGAACCTTTCTTTAAAAACCCTTCTTCTCAAATATTTCAAGACAAGAGTTTGTGTGTTCTTCTCAACCTTGCTTCTGGTCTTAAAGGTTTTCACCTTGTGTTGGCTCAACACATTTTGTTTTCAAAGGAGTTTTGATAAGCTTTTGTTTTATGAAAATTCTTCTTATAGCAACCTTGGGCTTATCCTCCCCACTCAAATTTTTCTTTCACCATGACACCCAATGAAAGTCTTTCTTTCCAAAACCTCCTTTCCACCTTGAAACAAGTCTAACATCAATTCCAGTAGGTTTCAATCCCATTTGGGTTTTTCTTCTAATTATTTTATCCCAAAAACAAATTCTGTCTATTAATTCGAGCCTTGGTGATTTACAAAGGAATCACCAGTTCCCTTTTGAGTTTTGTTTCCAAACAAGCTCCCCTAGCTAGTCCTTAGTACCCTCAACCTAGATCCATCATGATCCACTGGTCCACACTTCAAAATTTTCAAATTTCACTTGCTGCATGTTTGGACCAGATTTGCCATTTTTGGTGCAATTCATATTTTCTCTCTTCCTAAAAATCTGTGAAAATTCAGGCAGCCTCTGGATGCATCAAGAGGCCACCTCATCAAAACTCAGCCCAAGAAAAATTCGGCAAGTGCCTGAATCATTTCATCATACACGTTGATGTGCACTGTTTCTGTCTAAATTCAGAAAAATGTTAACTGAAGATTCAGTCGACAGTGCAGTTTCGTCAGAGCTCTTCGTCAATCTCACCAGTGCTACCTTGGCATCTTGCTACACTGCTCCCCTCGCTTATCCTGAGTGCCGCATGCTCGCTTGGCTGGTTGCGGGCGTCGGTGGCGTCGTGGCTCGCCTGCGCCGGCGTCTTCCGCGGCGGCAGAGCCACCCGTGGCCTCCAACAGGGGTGACCCTACAAAGCAACGCCGTTCGGCACCACCCAAGCCACCTGGGAGCTCCGCGTGGCCGTCTTCTTCCCTGTGCACACTGCAGCAACATCGCCGTGGCCTAAGAGGCGCAGAGCGCGCTCTCTGCCGCCGACGCGCACGCACAACCGTTCCGTTGGGAAAGTGCCGTAAGCAACCGTATCTTGCTAAGCTCTCCTTCGGAATGGAACCAGTAAACCGTCTCGTCGATGCTCAAGTGCTTATGCCACCCGTCCAGCCACAGCCCCGCCGTAATAGCTCACCGGACTTATCCCATTTGCGGCAACCGCCTCGGGCCGGCTATAAATAGAACCTCCAAGCTCGCACTCGACCCCGCACAGCTCCACCATCTCACCAGACCCCGCCCAGCCACTGGAAGAGCCTCGAGGAGCCCTTCTTCCTCAACTCCGGCCGCCCCGATCTGCTTCGGGCTCTGGCAGCTTCCTCTCTGGTGAGAGCTCCTCCACCGCCCTAGTCTTGCCAGTAGCTTCCTGACACATCTAGGCGACTAAGCCCCATTCAATTTGACACCAGAAGCTCTCTCCGACGAGACCCATAATCACCCGAGGCGCCGTCCGCCAGAGATAGGGTCGCCGTCGACGTGGTGCTCGCCGACGTCCAACTCCACCACTCACCGACGCGGAAGAACACCGTGAACACGTAGGTACCATCCACTCCCCCTACCTCGACGTAGATCGGTGCCGGCGACCACCGCAGCCCTCTGGCGCCGGCGCGACTCTGTTTTTCAGTTCGAAGATTCAAACCTGACGGGTGGGACCCCCTCGTCAGTCTCTCTATTTCATTCGAATCATTTTTACGGAAAGCGCCTTCGGGCAAAGTACGCTTTCCCTATTCAGCTGGCGTACTGCCTTCCGAATCGTTTTCTGTTTTTATATTCTGGCCCCTGGAAACTTTCTGTTTCATTACAGACAAGTCCCTGGACAAAAACTTTAATAACTTTTATACAAAAGATGATTTTGTGTTGATTCTTTTTCTGTCCTCTTTAGTTTTCTGTCTAATTTTTTTATCATATTTATTTGAAAAATATTTGGGACAACTTTTATGCACGCACGGTATTTATGTTAGTACCCGTTTTATTTGTGGATGTTATATTTCGTGCAAAGCAAGCTTTGTGTGAGCCCCGAAAGATGATGATGAACCAACCGGATCATGTAGTGACATGATAGGTTGTGAGCTGGTATTGTTGAAGCATGCCAGTCAACCGTTAACTCTAGTATTAACGTGGATCAAGTCATGATCCCGTTCGTATCTTTTTTTTGGTACTGTCACATGTCTTCTGCAAAGATTACGGTTTAGTCAGCTACAAACCTCTTTCCGTGTACACACCAAATAGAGGGGCTGGGATGAGGGTTCCGTGGCCCTGGTTTAAAGCCCGTCATCTGGTCAGGAGGCATGGGTGTTTCCGGTTGGGACCGAGAGGGGGGCACCCCTTAGAGCGCGCGATATAAATTTGATCCCATGCTATTCGAGGTTGTAGCCTCCCCGTCTCAAAGTTTTTCGTGAGTGTTGTCTCGGGTGATTCCGGGCAGCAGGATGTGAAATGGGTGTGTACTGGTTAGTTGTGTTTCTGCTAAAACACCGTAGACGGAACTAGTCCTTTGTGGCTATTGAAATCCGTTGACTTGTGATTTAAGAGTACAAACTCTGTAGAGTTAAAACCTTCCGAGTAGCCATGTCTATGGCCTAACGTCAACCTCCGTGTCAACCTCAGTGACCGTCTCGGGTATTCTATGATAGCGATAAGAATGGTGATATAGTCATGGGTCATCCTGGTAGATGAACTAACCAGTTATTGCTGCGCTGATTAATCCCTTGAGATGATTTACCGTCATACCAAAGATTATATAAGTCCTTTATGTGATGTCGCTCAGACGTCCGACTGTGGCATTCTCATTATTTATTGTCGCTATAAGCCCTTTATGTGATGTCGCTCAGACGTCTGACTGTGGCATTCTCGTTATTTACTTTTGAATATAAGCCCTTTATGTGATGTCACTCAGACGTCCGACTGTGGCATTCTCGTTATTTACTTT
>LR738711.1:834876490-834899975 GCA_902687465.1 Secale cereale | reverse complement strand
TTTATTGTCGTTATAAGCCCTTTATGTGATGTCGCTCAGACGTCCGACTATGGTATTCTCATTATTTATTTTCGTTATAAGCCCTTTATGTAATGTCGCTCAGACGTACGACTGTGGCATGTTTTTATTCATTTTTCCTTACGAGGCGTCGCTCAGACACTCGATCGGTATTCTTTTATCTTTCCTTTGGAATTTCGGGAGGACTACCGCCCGATTTCCCTTTTTATTTTGCAGCGTAAATTTATTCTTTGAGTATTGTCGGAGATATTGACCATGGGTACCCTCGACGCCTACCCTTGGTATTTTAAGACAAATGACTGCCAATTGGTCAGCTGCGGTCGTCTGCTCCTCGAGCCGCCTCCTAGGGTGGCCTGCCCTAGGAGTCGGCTGCCAGCAGGCGGCAGGGATCTAGCAGGCGGCGACACCAACACCACCAGCCAGCAGACGGCCCCGCACTCCTTCCTCGAGGAACATGCTAGGGGGATCCCTGCGCGGCGGAGGCGTGGCTACAGGAGAACATGTCCTTAGAAGATCTGTAAGGGTGTGGCTACAGTGGCCGTGTACCTTATGAATATCCCCTAAGCGGCGGGTCACTGTAGCCACGAAGCTCGTGACCAAGCAACGGTCAGAGGAGGCCACGATCCCACTACCCGCAAACGGCGGGGCCAGCAGGCGGTTGGCCCCATCGGTCAGCGGGTAAGCTCACAAACAAGCCGCCCTTGGCAGGCGGCCAGGGGAGACGGCCGTCTGGTAGCAGACGGCAAACCCCACCCTATAAGTCCGAGCCTCATCAAGATGACGGGACAGGGCGAGGCGGCAGCGTACGGCGAGGGGCGATGGCACTATAGCCATCTCCTTCTTGACAAGGCTGTCGTCAGCAAAAGCATCCCCACAGCGAAAGACAATCCCGAGGGGCCCGTAGGTGGCGGGCCCCGGCAGACAGGCGACGAGGCCGGCGCCAGAAGACACTGACAGCTGGGAGCCACGCCGTCGAATTTACCATTGTACCCCTGGGGGTAGGCCTATATAAACCCCCCAGGGTCCTCCATGAGAGGGGGTTGGTTGTTGGAAGATCACAAGATTAAACCCTAGATAGAGAGAGGAGGTGAGCTAGCCTTTTTCATCCTCTTCCTTTGAACCAAACAGCTCAAGGAGAAATCTTGTAGCCACTATAGTGCCATCAGTCATGACGCGGAGCCCCCGCAGAGTAGGACTAGGGGTGTTATCTCCTCGGAGAGCCCCGAACCTGGGTAAGATCTGTAGGCGTCCTAAGTTTCGCTTTATCCCGCTTCTCGAGCCCGGCGACGTTCTATTGACCCCATGCATGATAAGCCATCCGTTGGCATATGTCGTCCCAAAACTCCGACATTTGGCGCCCACCGTGGGGCTATGTGCACCGTCGTCCGGAGACATGTTCTGGACGGGAACCTTGTTCCTTCCTGGCGAGAGTAGCCAGCCCGGCACGCCCGCTGGCGTGGAGACCGGGATGCTTCGCGGCGCTGAGGCTGCATGCGCCGTGAGCGAGCTCGCCGATATGCTCGGCGCCGCCTGCATCCACGACGAACCTTCTCCGGCGGCCGAGCCAGTGGCGCCGGAGAGCTTCCTCGTCGTGCTCCTCGATAAGCTCCACCTCGTCGACGAGCGCGCTTCTGACGTGGAGTCAGTGGGCTCTTCTGACCCACCGGTAGACATGATCGTCGACCCCGACACTGGGCCGATCGATTCCTTCCCCGAGCATGTGGAGATCGTCAACGACCCTCTTCTCGTTCTTCTGATCTGCGGCACCATCGGCATCATCACGAAGGTGCTCGTCATCGACCACGGCGAACCATCGTGCAGAATAGGTCCAGACCCGCTCGAGCCCGCTTTGCAGCACCTCGCCGCCCCTGTCACGGTGGGGGCAGACGGTGTGGAGTTGGAGGCGCTCCGCGTTTCGCTCTTCGACAGTGCGAACAAATTGGTTGCATCCCAACGCCTCACCGAAGCTTACCGCCGCGAAATGGACCGCGCCATTTGTGGCACGTCGGCTGCTGGCGAGCCTAGCAGAGCTGGCGCTATCCGCGATCGTGGGGCTGCTAGCAGACATGCCCAGGCGGTAGTCGACGAGATGGGCCACTTAGAGGGAGATGAGCTCCGTTGCATGACCCGGCGTGCCCGCCAGCTCCTCGATGCTGCTGCTACGCAGCAGGAGGTCCGTCGCCGGGTATCAGAGGCGGGCGCGCACGCCGACAACCGCCCTCTTCAGCGGGAGCAAGGAGCCACGTCCCGCTCTCCAACAGTCGGCGCCACCAACCGGCGAGACTCAGAGCTTGCTGCCAGCCGCAGCCGGCAGACTCGCGTCACCATCGAACGCGACGAGGACGGTCGCCCAAGGGCCGTAGAACGAGGAGGGGAGCATCCGCCTCCTCCCAGGCGGGAGAGGCGCGTGTCTCCTCCGCCTGTTGACCACTCCTCTCCGGTAGGCCGCCTGGGCCGCCGCGAGGGGGTTGGGGAGAACGACGCCCGCCACCGCCTGGACCGTCTGGCTCGTTCCCAGGCGGTTGAAGAAGAAGATGACCTCGGTTCGGCCTGCTTCGGCCCTCGCATCCGCAACGAGCTTTTTCCCAAGGGCTTCTCGCTCCCCAGAGACACCCCCAAGTACAACGGATCGGTGAAGCCAGAAGACTGGCTGGTGGACTATTCCACGGCTGTCAGCATCGCCACAGGCAACAGGCGTGTCGTAGTGAAGTACGTGCCCCTCATGCTCAGATGTGGCTGAGCAGCCTCAAGCCCAACAGTATCAACGGCTGGCTAGACTTCACCGATGCCTTCACTCGCAACTTCACCAGCACCTACAAGCGTCCTCGCAAGCCGCGTCAGCTCTCCCTGTGTGTCCAAGGCCCGGACGAGTTGACCCGTGACTATCTGACGCGCTGGGCAGAGCTGCGAAACTCTTGTGAGGGAGTGCATGAGGTACAAGCCATTGAGTATTTCACGGCCGGATGCAGAGAAGGCACCTTGCTCAAACACCGGCTCCTGTGCGACGAGCCGGCCACGCTGGATGAGCTGCCGAGCATAGCAGACAAGTACGCCACCGCTGACTCCTCCATGAAGACCGAGCTGCAAGTGGACGCTTCTGGCAAGATGACCCCTCCAACTTCCAAGACGCCGGCAGGAGAATCTAGCCGGCGCCAGCAGACCAGCGACCAGAAGCGCAAGGCCCACGCGCCGGCTGCCAACAGCCGGTTGGTGGCAGCGGTCGACGGACAATAACCAGAAGCTCAAGCAGATCCCAAGCGCCGAAAGGGCGGCAAACCGGTGTGGCAGCCGGCCTTCTCCTTTGATCAAGCCTTGGACACCCCCTGCAAGTTCCACAGCGGCGCGAAGCCCTCCAGCCATACCACACGAAAGTGTCACTGGCTCACAAGAATTGCGAGGGGAGAAGCTCTACCTCCGCCGCCTGCTGGACAGCCGACTCCACCTCCTAATCCACCGGCTGCTCATCCTGGCGGCCATATCCAGGACGAATTGCCAGAAGAAAATGGAGCCTATGTTGTCTTCACCAGCCAGACAGATGATAGGCACAGCTGGCGCCAGCAGCGCAGAGAAGTCAACACTATTGCTGTCAAGAGCCCAGAATTCATGCACTGGTCTGAAAGGCCTGTCAGCTGGAGCCGAGAGGATCACCCGGCTGTCATGCCATCTCTAGGGGCCTATGCCTTGGTCCTGGACGCCACTCTCTCCACTGACAGGCGGGCCTGCCGTTTCTCTCGAGCCTTGGTAGACGGCGGCAGCAGCATCAACATCATGTACCGAGACACCATGGAGAAGTTGGGCATCAAAGAGAAGCAGCTTCAGCCTACCAGGACCGTGTTCCATGGCATTGTGCCAGGCCTCTCTTGTTCACCAATTGGCAAGGCCAGGGTCGGTGTTCTGTTTGGTGACAAGACGCACTTCCGGAGGGAGCCGGTCTGGTTTAAAGTGGTAAATCTGGAAAGTCCCTATCACGTGATCTTGGGCCGGCCCGCTCTTGCAAAGTTCATGGCAGTCCCCCATTATGCCTACCTCAAGATGAAGATGCCTGGTCCCAAGGGAATAATCACCATAGCCGGGGACTACGATAAGTCCATTGCATGCGCAACGACCAGCAGTCACCTGGCAGAAACCCTTGTTGTGGCTGAGGAAAAGCACCGTCTGGAGCGGCTGGTGGCAATGGCTGGCGAGCAGCCGGCCATACCAGCCGATCCCAAGGAGGCGCAGCTGCAAGGCTCGTTCCAGCCCTCCAAGGACACAAAGAAGATTGCCTTGGACCCGTCTCACCCGGAGCGATTTGTTGTCATAGGGTCAAGCCTAGACAGCAAATAGGAAAGTGAGCTCGTCGATTTCCTCCATGAGAATCGGGACATCTTTGCATGGTCCCCCAAGGACATGCCTGGTGTCCCGACGGATTTGGCCGAGCACAAGCTACATGTGAGAGAAGATGCAAAGCCAGTCAGGCAGCCGCTGCGCCGCCTGTCAGAAGAGAAGAGAAGAGTCGTTGGGGAGGAAGTCGCCCGCCTGCTAGCAGCCGGCTTCATCATGGAAGTCTTCTATCCCGAGTGGCTGGCGAATCCAGTCCTGGTGCTGAAGAAGAACAATAAATGGCGCATGTGCATTCATTACACTAGCCTGAACAAAGCTTGCCCTAAAGACCCGTTTGCTCTGCCATGAATAGATCAAGTGATTGACTCCACAGCCGGATGCGAGCTGCTGTCTTTCCTTGATGCATATTCAGGGTACCACCAAATCAAGCTTGATCCAGCTGACCGTCTGAAGACCGCCTTCCTCACGCCGTTTGGGGCCTTCTGCTACCTGACCATGACGTTCGGTTTGAGAAATGTCGGCGCCACCTTTCAGCGTTGCATGCAGAAGTGTCTCCTCAAGCAGCTTGGCAGGAACGCCCACGTTTACGTGGACGATATTGTGGTAAAGACGGAGAAGAGAGGAACCCTTTTGGAGGATCTCCAGGAAACATTTGAGAACCTGCGCCGCTTTCGGATTAAGCTAAACCCGGAGAAATGCGTCTTCGGGGTACCAGCAGGCCAGCTCCTTGGCTTCCTGGTATCCGAACACGGCATTGAGTGCAACCCCGCAAAGATCAAAGCCATTGAGAGGATGGAACGACCGACCCGTGTGCGTGATGTTCAGAGATTCACGGGATGCATGGCATCTCTCAGCCGTTTCATCAGCCGGCTGGGAGAAAAAGCACTCCCCCTGTACCAACTGATCAAGAAGACCACTTGCTTCGAGTGGAATGACTAGGCGGACGAAGCTTTCCAGCAGCTCAAGCGACTGTTGTCCACCCCGCCCGTCCTGGCGGCGCCAACAGACCAGGAACCCATGTTCCTTTACATAGCCGCCACTAGCCGGGTGGTCAGCACTGTCATTGTGGTCGAGCACCCAGAGGACGGCAGAGCCTTGCCCGTCCAGAGGCCCGTCTACTACTTGAGCGAAGTGCTATCAGCGTCCAATCAGAACTACCCCCATTACCAGAAGATGTGCTACGGCGTGTACTTCACCGCCAAGAAACTCAAGCAGTACTTCCAAGAGCATTCTGTCACGGTCGTCTGCACGGCCCCGCTTGATGAAATCATGGGGAACAGAGATGCCTCAGGAAGAGTGGCCAAGCGGGCCATTGAGCTGGCCCCCTTCACCATCTTCTACCAGCCGCGCACCACCATCAAATCGCAAGCGTTGGCCGACTTCCTCGTCGATTGGGGTGAAACCCAGTACCTGCCGCCTGTGCCAGACTCAACCCATTGGCGGATGCGCTTTGACGGGTCAAAGATGCACAACGGCCTGGGAGCCTGCGTCGTCCTCACCTTCCCCAAAGGCGATAAGCTCAAGTATACCCTGCAGATCCACTTTGCCGCCTCCAACAACGTGGCCGAATATGAGGCACTTATCCATGGGCTCCGGATCGCCAAGGAGATTGGCATCCGCCGAGTTCTGTGCTACGGTGACTCAGACTTGGTTGTCCAGCAGTCGTCTGGGGACTGGGACGCCAAGGACGCAAACATGGCAAGTTATCGCTTCCTTGTCCAGCAGATCAGTGGACACTTTGATGGCTGCGAGTTCCTCCACGTGCTGCGAGCTGATAACATGCAAGCGGACGCCTTGGCACGAATTGGTTCCACCCGCCAAGCAATACCAGCCGGCGTATCTCTCCAATGCCTGCGCAAACTGTCTATCAAGCCTTCACAAGAGTCGGAGTCAATCTTCATACCAGCCGACCCCGGGGCAGGCGGCCTCGCGGTTTCGGCTGCTGGCCCGGAGACTGCCCCAGCAGGCGGCCACTACACTCCAACTCCAATAGACGGACCACCGACAGCTGCGCCAGCTCCTGGCCCGGGGACTGCTCCAGCAGACGGCCAGGAGGCGCCGGCTCCAGCAGACGGCTTGGGGACTTCGAATACACAGCAGGCGGCTCAGGCTAGCCCTCCACCTCCCAGCCCAACCACCCAGGTCTCTCTGGCCGAAACAACTGGGGTCTCAGCGCCGTCTTGGGCACATCCAATCCTCACATTCCTACTCAAAGGAGAGCTGCCAGTAGAAGAAACTTCGGCACGACAAATTCAACGCCGAGCCTCAGCTTACACTATTGTCAACAAAGAGCTCGTCAGACGAAGTGCGACGGGCGTCTTCCAGTGCTGTGTAGAAGCAACAAAAGGGCTGGCCATCCTGAAGGACATTCACCAAGGAGAATGCGGCCACCACGCCGCCTCAAGATCTCTCGTAGCCAAAGATTTCCGCCATGGTTTCTTCTGGCCGACCGCTTTGGACGACGCCAAAGATTTGGTGAGAAAGTGCAACGACTGCCAACGTTTCAGCTCCAAGCAACACTTGCCGGCTTCTGCACTCAAGACTATTCCGATCACTTGGCCATTTGTCGTCTGGGGTCTGGATATGGTAGGACCTTTCAAGACTGCCAGAAGAGGCCTGACACACTTGCTTGTGGCAATAGATAAATTCACCAAGTGGATCGAAGCCAAGCCAATCAAGAAACTCAATGGCCCAACTGCTGTAACATTCATTGCAGATATCACAGTCCGGTATGGTATATCGCACAGCATCATCACCGACAACGGCACAAATTTTGCCAAAGGCGCACTTGCCCGTTTCTGTGCAACTCAGGGCATCCGGCTGGACCTAGCGTACGTTGCCCACCCACAGTCTACCGGCCAAGTCGAGCGCGTCAATGGAGCGGTCGGCCGGCTGCTGGATCGAAGAACTGCCATCTGTCCTGTGGAGCCTCAGAACCACTCCGAACAAATCCACCGGCTTCACCCCTTTCTTCCTCGTCTATGGGGCCGAGGCCGTCATCCCAACGGACGTTGAGTTTGACTCGCCTCGCATCACCACGTATACGGTAGCTGAAGCCAAAGAAGCACGCAAAGACGGCATGGACTTGCTGGAGGAGGCCCGGCTTGTAGCACTCAGCCGCTCCGCCATCTACCAGCAGGGTCTCCGCCGCTATCACAGCCGGCGAGTGAAGCCACGCTCCTTCCGCGAGGGAGACCTTGTGCTCCGGCTGATCTAGCGAACAGCCGGCCAGCACAAGCTCTCGGCTCCTTGGGAAGGACCGTTCATCGTCAGCAAGGTACTGGGCAACGATGCCTACTACCTCATTGATGCCCAGAAGCCAAGAGCGCGCAAGAGAGACGACTCAGGCAATGAGTCAGAGCGCCCATGGAACGCAAACCTTCTTCGTCGCTTTTATAGCTGAAAGACAGTATGTGTCGTGCTATCTAAAGTTATTTTGAGAATCAGTGGGAACCCCAAGGAGTTCTCGGGGACTGCCCAACCCTTTATCTATATGATAAGAATTATGCCGGTGAATGATTGTTGTTCACTCCCTTGTCCGGCACCAGAGCCTACCAGACGGCCCGGGGACTGGCCGCCTAGCCCTATGTCTAGGGAATTCTCCTTAAAAAGTCAGACAAGTAATGTGATGGCACCCAAGCCCTCTCCTGCATCAAGTCACAGACTCGCAGAACGCGGCTGTCCGGCTGGTAGGAGCCAAAGGCAAGAAGTGGTGCCCACATGAAAAATGGCTAAGGAAAAGAGACATAGGGCCATCCGGTCCTTGAAACTAACAGTCGGCTGCCAAGCAGCCGGCCAGCCAGTTCTAGGCTTGGCCAGACCGTTTTCCAGAAGGCGAGATACTTGCCCACCCCGACAATAGCCAAGTCCCTGACCCAGCCACAAAACCACAAGAGTGGCTGTATGGCTGGCAGGACGGCAGTTCAAGGAGTCGGCAAGGAGAAAATCACCACACGGAAACTAGGGCAAGGCTAATCCTAGGACTCGACACAATTCCATAAAAACGATGCAGCATTAAAAAAGAATATTTACATCCAAAAGGCCTTAAGAGCCGCCTTGCAGCAATAACTTACTAAATACACCCAGCGGGTGGAATTGTTCGGATTAACCCTACAAGTCTTATAGAGAAGCAGAAGATGCAAACATAAAACTTAAGGAGTAGCAGGCTGGGCAGGTGGCACGACAAAGCCGGCTTCTGGGGAGGCCGCCTGGTGGGTCTCAGTCTGGCCGTCTCCTGCAGCAGGCGGGGCCGTCACTCCTGGTCCGCTTGTTGAGGACTGGTCAGGCTGGCGACTGGCTGTCGGGTCCGCCTCCTGGGAGCTGGTCTCCTCGTCGCTGCCTTCCTCTTCTTCATCACCTTCACTGGAGGCGATCTCCTCGTCCGGCTCGTCCGACGCCGCCAAGTCCAGCCCGAAGTTACCAGGCGGCACCACATGGCCCCTGTCATCTAACTCCGGGATTAAGAGGGAGGTGTCGGCGTATTCGGCGAGGGCGGCAGCACGTTGGACGAGCTCCTTCTGCTCAGCAGGCAGCTCCGGTTGGGCCTCCGCACGGAAGGTTTCCAGCTGCTCATGGCTCAGGCCAGGATACCAGCTCTTGGCGAACTACAGGCCGGTCCGCGCGCCAGCCTTTGCTGCGGAGCCCTTCCAGGCCTCGAAGCGCTGGTTGGCCGCCTCCAGCAAGGCGGCCGTCCGGCTGGGGGTGCGAAGCATTGGCACACCTGGCCAGAGGGTGGCCAGGACTTGGGCGCCGGCACGCTGCAGCCGGCGAAGAAAACGGCGAACTGGTAGAAGACGCACCCGAATGGCAAGAAGCTCCTCGGACGGGGTCCTGGGCGCGTTGGGTGCGATTGCCCATCCCGCCTGGCGCCTCACTGCACGCTCGGCCTCGATGGCCTGGGTGGCGGCCACAGAGTAGCCTGGGAAGAACTCTGCCAAGACTAGAACAAGGATCAGAAGAAAAGCAAGATGGCTGCTGCAAACGGCGAAAACAAAATAAGAGGGTAGACGTCTCACCGTCGACCATGTCTCCACTGGCTACATAGCCGTCTTGGAGAGCCGCTTCCTTCTCGGCCCAATTCGAGCGCTCAGTCTTGAATTCGGCCCGCAGAAGGGACTCACCATCAGACATCTTGCCGGGCTCGGTCTTGTGACCCGCTGCCTGTTCCGCCAGCTCCTTGGCCAGGCGGTCGCGATCCTGAGCAGCGAGACCACACTCCCGCTCCTTAGCAGCCAGCTCCGTCTGGCCTCGCCCAGCTGGTTACGGAGGCCGCTGCGACCGCTGGCAAGGGAGAAAGAAAAAGAACGAAGGTCAGCAGCAAAAAACATAACCTTGGAGTTCCAAGCCGCCTGCTCAGCAGCCGGCTCGGAACTCGGGGACTACACCCAGCGGGTGCGCTGACGCGCCCCCGCAAGGAGAAGAGGAGACACTCACCTCGGTTGTCTGCCAAGGCAGCCTGCAGCTGCGCCAGCTCCTGGCGATGAGCGTTGTAGGAGGCCACGCGGAGGTTGTGATACTCCTGCAACAAGAAACGAGATCGGATCAGGATGTACACTTTGGAGTTCCAAGCCGCCTGCTCAGCAGCCGGCTCGGATCTCGGGGACTACACCCAGTGGGTGCACAGACGCGCCCCCATGGAAAAAATTGAAGGAATAAAAATGGAGGAAAACGAAACACACTTACCCGAATGGAGGACCGCGTGGCGATGAACTCCTACATCGCCGTCTGCACGATGTTGCCCAAGGAGTTCATGCGGTCCAAGACGTCCCGCGACGCGACGATCCATGCGCCGCCTCCTCCGGATCCATCGAGCTGGTCGCCTCGTTCTCCGGCGCGGACGAGCCGGCCCCGCCGACCTCCACCTGCTGGGGCATAGAAGCTGCCCTCGCAAGGCGTCGGTGGGCTGGGCCTCGGGGGGCGGTTGCGGGCCAGCCACTAGCACGCCCCTAACCGGCGGCACCTCCGTCCCGACTGGCTGGCTGCCCTGCTCCCCAGCAGGCGGCACGGGGGGTGGTGGCGGCATCTCCAAGATGACGCATTCATCTCCCCCATCGCCTGGAGTCGGCTTCTAGTCAGCAGCCGGTGCCTGGGCAGATGGCTCCTGAGACCCCGACGCCAGGCGGACGACGTGGCCTGCTGGCTGCTGGGGGCCCTTTCCCCGCTCTCGAACGCGGGCAGCGTCTGCCTCAGCCTTCTTGGCGGCTTCGGCCTCCGCCTGGGCGGCGGCATCGGCCGCCGCTCGCTCACGCTCCGCGGCCTCGCGCTCCGCGCTCGCCTCGCGGGCGTTCCTCTCTGTCGCCTCCCGGAGCGCGGCGGCAGGATCCACGCGAGGGGGCATAGGAGGGGCATCTGGGCCTCCCACTACAGAGCCCGCTGGCACCCGCGAGAGGGAAAGCGGCGCGCTACACGGACGTCCCGAAGAAACAAAGAATCAAGCAAGAAGGGATAAGCTGGGGAAAAAGAATAAGACGCAAAGAAGGAGTAAAGGATACTTACCCAGACACGACCGGCCTGGCCTTGGGCTTCTTCGACATGTTACCCTGGCGGCCGCCTCCTGACGCCTCGTGACGGCGGTTGACAGCCGAAGCTTCTTGGGTGGGGCACCGGTCAGCCCTGCCGAGGACCGCCGTTTCCCACCACCGGCTGTGCCAGACGGCCCCGCCTATTGGCTGGCGCGGACGGGTGCCTCCTCCATCCCCTCGTCATTATCCGGCCAGCTCTCGAGGTCGCCTTCTGGCAGGGCGCCCGACGGCTGGTCCCCGCCGCCCGTCACCTCTTCCTCCTCCATGGCGGCGGCAGCCCCAAGATCGGGGTAGCTCGTATTGCTCTGGGAGCGATACGGCTCTAGGGGGCGGCCCGGTTGGTTGGAGCTCGGCGCTGGCTGGCCTGAGAAGATCTGAACCAGGCATTAACACCAGACGGCTACGGCAGTCGGATAAAGAAGAAAGAAACAAGAAGGACGAAAAACTTACTGCGGGCGGCTGGTTGCTGCGGCTGCACGGAGCTTTGCCGAAGGCCCAACCAGAATCAGAGACTTGGCAGCTGGAGATGTGGTTCACCAGCCGGGCTACCTCCCCGTAGGGCAGGGGCTTGGTGCAGGTCTGGCTGGGGTCCCAGCGCCCGCTCATGTCACAGATGAGGTGGGGCTGGCACTACAGCGGAAGCACCCGGCGCTCGGCAAACGTCAGTAGCAGATCTGCGAAGTTCAGGCCCTCGTCGTCTCTCAGCTCCCGAAGACGGCACAGGGCGACGGAGGCACCTTCAGTAAGGGCGACGGGTCGGGTCCTCCAGGAGTCTCGAGGCTCAGCAGGCGGCCCCGGCACCCACTCCGGCAGGCAGATGAAATCTTGCCCGGGGTCGACGTTGGAGACTTAGAAGTACGTCTTCTGCCATTGCTTCACCGATCCAACGAGTTTCGGCGCCGAGAATAAGTTCTTCGCCTCGGTGCGCTTCACAGCAATGCATCCTCCACACTGAGCGGCCACGCTCTGGACGGCGGTGCCGAACTTCACGTAGAAGAGCTCCGTCTAGAGCTCGATGGTAGGTAGGATGCCGAGATAAGCCTCGCAGAGAACGACGAAGGAAGAAATGGTCGTCACCGTGTTTGGCGTGAGGTGATGAGGTTGGATGTGGAAGAAGTTGAGGAAGGAGCGGAAGAAGCCGCTCGCCGGCAGGCCGAACCTGCGCGGAAAGTGCGAGCGAAAGATGACCCACTCGCCTTGTTGCGGGGCCGGCCTGATCTCTGTCACCGGCGCCAGGCGCACGGCGACCCTGTCGGCCGGCGGCAGCTTCTGCAACCGTCGGAGGACGTTCACGTGCTCTTGCAAGACATCGCTGCCATCCCATTGGCCTTGGCGTCGGGGATGCGCTGGACCAGTCATGGCTCGGGCGGTGGTTCACTGTGACGGCGACGAGGAAGAGCGAGGAACAAGATGAAGGATGGGGGAGAGTGAGCACGAGAGCGGCGCCAGCCCTCTCCCCCGGCCTATATATAGGCCCGGGCGACGAAGGCGAGGGAGCGGGCGGGGGCTTAACCGCTTCACGTCCCGCATGACCCCCGATTTTCTCTTGCCTAATCCGCGCGGATTAAATACGCATGGGAGGGTAATCGATTACCCCTGCCACTGTGGATCCGCGTGGGGCCCGAGGCCCTTAGTGGCGGGCCCCGTCCCACTGTTACGTCTTGTCACGCACGTGGGCTGGCAGGTCGATGCGACAGGACGGTGACGCGTGGGCGCTGCCAATGGTCTGCAGGCCTGTTCGACTGTCCGCTGACCAGGCGGCGTCTTCCCGCCGAAGATTCTGAGACGACGGTGTGGCTTCCAGGAGCCGGCTCCAGCGGCGCACAGCCGGCTGTCGGCAGACGCACTCCTTTGGCAGACAAGCGAAAGATGATGGGCCTGCCTGAGGGGGGGAAGCTACTGGAACCCCTCGGCATCTCCAACGCCTGCCTCGGAGTTCCACCAGCTTCGGGGACTACTGTCGGAGATATTGACCATGGGTACCCTCGGCGCCTACCCTTGGTATTTTAAGACAAATGGCTGCCGCTTGGTCAACTGCGGCCGTCTGCTCCTCGAGCCGCCTCCTAGGGTAGCCTGCCCTAGGAGCTGGCTGCCAGCAGGCGGCAGGCATCCAGCAGGCGGCGAAACCAACACCACCAGCCAGCAGACGGCCCCGCACTCCTTCCTCAGGGAACACGCTGGGGGGAACCCTGTGCGGCGGAGGCGTGGCTACAGGAGAGCATGTCCTTAGAAGATCTGTAAGGGTGTCGCTACAGTGGCCGTGTACCTTATGAATATACCCTAAGCGGCGGGTCACTGTAGCCACGAAGCTCGTGACCAAGCAACGGTCAGAGGAGGCCACGATCCCACTACCCGCAAACGGCGGGGCCAGCAGGCGGCTGGCCCCATCTGTCAGCGGGTAAGCTCACAAACAAGCCGCCCCTGGCAGGCGGCCAGGGGAGATGGCCGTCTGGTAGCAGACGGCAAACCCCACCCTAGAAGTCTGAGCCTCATCAAGATGACGGGACAGGGCGAGGCAGCAGCGTACGGCGAGGGGCGATGGCACTGTAGCCATCTCCTTCTTGACAAGGCTGTCGTCAGCAAAAGCATCCCCACAGCGAAAGACAATCACGAGGGGCCCACAGGCGGCGGGCCCCAGGAGACAGGCGACGAGGCCGGCGTCAGAAGACACTGACAGCTTGGAGCTACGCCGTCGAATTTACCATTGTACCCCTGGGGGTAGGCCTATATAAACCCCCAGGGTCCTCCATGAGAGGGGGTTGGTTGTTGGAAGATCACAAGATTAAACCCTAGATAGAGAGAGGAGGTGAGCTAGCCTTGTTCATCCTCTTCCTTTGAACCACACAGCTCAAGGAGCAATCTTGTAGCCACTATAGTGCCATCAGTCATGACGCGGAGCCCCCGCAGAGGAGGACTAGGGGTGTTATCTCCTCGGAGAGCCTCGAACCTGTGTACGATCCGTAGGCGTCCTAAGTTTCGCTTTATCCCGCTTCCCGAGACCAGCGACGTTCTATTGACCCCATGCATGATAAACCACCCGTTGGCATATGTCGTCCCAAAACCCCGACAAGTACATATCACTAGTCTCCTCATATGCATCATGTTTGCATTTTTTATATCTTATGTCCGAACTGTCTTGCGAGTACATTCAAAGTACTCACCCGGCTTGTTGATTTGGCCAGATGTTGACGAAGGCGATCTCATGGATGAAGAGTTCGATAGCGAGTCCGACGCCTAGTGGAGTCCCAGTCAGTCTCTTGCGATCCTGGAGTTGATCACTGTATTATAACCGCTTCCGCCACCACCAAATAAATTCATCGGATCTCACTCCGACACTCGATGAACTGTAAGATATTGTAGTCGTGTCACCCAGTACACTGTGACATATCCACCACCACTTTTATTATGAGTTAGTAGTTATGCCACCCTACCCTTGTGTCATATCCACCCTTATGAATAATATCGGCGTGCTTGTAATAAATTGTTGAGCAGCCTCAGCTCAACCTTGTATAATATTCAGTACTCTGGAATTCTGTATCAAGGATTTGTCTACCAGTGAGAAGGATTCTTCTACACCGGTCCGAATAAAAGGTCGGCTTCCCAGTAAATATTTTACTGGAAAACCGGTCCTGACAACCTTGGTACCAGAGCCAGGCTGAATGTAGGAAGCCACTAAGTGCGATCGCTAATCGATTATTAGCGTATTGAGTGCTATTTCTGCATTTTTTACATTTGTAGAAATTTTCTGTTAGTCATCATAAATTTATGATTTGACTATTTGGAATTTTTGTCTACTTTTGTAGATGGCCGGCAGCGACTGTGAGTCACAGGTGTTCGCCAACATACCCGAGGGGTTTATCAAGCTCCTCGTCGCCATCACCAAGGTCGCGATCGGGCCATCGACTCGTACAGAGTTCACACTCTACCAGCACAAGATCAGCGACAGCGTGTCGATGCACCAGGCCGCGGTGGAATTCAAGGGAGGGCATTCTGAGGCATGCCGCTTCCGATTTGTGGACAGGGCCATGCCTACGGAGAGGCATGCCATGCAAATGGCTGCCCGCGAGGCGATAGCTCGTCTCCAGGATGCTCTTCCTTCGAAGAAGACTCGTCGCTACCGTTACCTCCCCTACCACGTGCCATACACGTGCCACTACGCGTTTGCTTGCGCAAGGGGGGAACGTGATGAAGCTATCGAATCATTGGTTGAGTACCTCAAGGCTCTTGAGGCAGCCTTTGATAACCTTGTGGACGACTTCGTGGCTGCTCGTATGGACTTAGTTCAGAGCGGTTCCGCCAATAGGAGGGAGCTTCTCCATACTTCACCACCACTGACATATGTCTCGTCCTCAGCATCTTATGCACCTGCCATCTTAGCCACCGCTCGCCGCCTACCTACCACAGAGGAGTTTGACCAGGTCATTGCTCCTACTCTAATTAGAGCTGCAGCACCTGCCACGCCCGCACCAACTCCTCGAACCTGTATTCCATGCCTGGAGCATATTAGTGAGGAGGAGGTTGAGTCTCCATCACCTCTGGGTCTTACCCTCGGCAGGCCGAAGGAAGTCTTCAACATCTCCGACTAAGTACGCCTGTCCGCGACGCGATGTGTCCGCTTGTATGATATGTTTTATATGTAAAATAGGTTGATGAGAAGTAGTCTGTATGCGCATCATGTAGGAACTCGGAGGAGTGCACTAGCCTAAATAACATGTCAGGAATGTGTACGCGCATCCTGAGTGACGTATTGTATAATTACGACTCGCGTGTAAGATATGTACTAAGCGGTCCTTCTCCATGCGCAATCAAGTATTTTCTCTAAAAATCTTTGGAGTTCGTATTTTTCTGCATTTGCAAAATCATTTATTTATTTTTGCAGCTCAGTTTTTTTCTTATGAGTTCTGCAATAATACCCCAGAGTGGAAAATGACTCGTCCCTGGACTCGCTCTATGCCAAGTCCGCCAGAGGAAAATTATGGCACCCAAACAAGTAACAATTTCACACAGGGGCAGTCAAGTCAGCAGGGCAGTGAAACAACATTTTCTCAAGTATGCCGCCTTTACGAGCAAAGCCAGCAGTAGCACCAAGAAATGATGAACCATGTTATCAATATGGGAAATCACAGTGAGCCACATCAGCATCATTCAAATTTGTCTGAACTACAGAAGACACGTCCGCCAACATTTTCTCACACAGACAGACCGCTTGAGGCCGATGATTGGCTTTGAGACATTGAAAGGAAATTCATTATTGCACAATGCTCAGATCGTGAAAAGGTACTTTATGCACCACACTATCTTGCTGGAGCAGCTGCATCATGGTGGGAAAATTTTCGGCATATGCACCCCAATGAAGATGATATCACTTGGGAGGATTTTAAAGAATGTTTTCGTGGGCGCACATCCCTAGAAGCATTATGAAGATCAAGAAAAGGGAGTTTGATGACTTCAAGCAAAGGGCCATGACAGTGGCTGAGTACAACAGCCAGTTTACTCAATTATCTCGTTATGCCAACGAAGAGCGTATGACTAAAAATAAGAAGATGGAAAAATTCCTGGACGGTCTGGCACCAGCACTTAAATGCCAGCTAGTCGTACACATGTTCCCAGATTTCAAGACACTTGTGGACAAGGCTATTACTCTGGAAAATGAGCGCTGCAGTTTGGAAGATATTCGCAAGCGAAAAAGGGACAAGACTACCCACACTCGCAACAACCGGAACAAGACTAATTTTCAGAAATATGGGGCGAACAAATCCATGACCAATGATACGCGTCCGAACAAAAAATTTCATGCAAGGGACAAGGATTTTACGTATCGCCCAGGCGTTACTTGCTACGCTTGTGGAGAAGAGGGACACTATGCCAAACAGGGCCCAAAACCAAGGAACTCGACCCCGAAGCCGAACAACAATGGAAACAATTCAGCACCCAAGCGTAACAACTTCAACCCGAATAACAACCACAAGAAAGGTCACCTGAACCATGTGACCAAGGAGCAAGCACAGGATGCCCCGGATATCATACTCGGTACGTTCCCTGTCAACACAATACCTGCCACGGTTTTGTTTGATTCTGGAGCTTCTCATTCCTTCATTTCGAAGAACTTTGCTTTGCAACATGATTTTTCGATGCTCCCCTTGGGAAAATCAATGACCATCAAGTCCCCCGGAAGTAAGCAGATCACTCAGAGTTACTGCCAAGGTGTGATCATTGAGATTGAAGGATTAAAGTTCCAAGAAAACCTCATCGTGTTGGAAAATAAGGGACTGGATGTTATCCTAGGTATGGACTGGCTGACCACCAACAAAGGATTTATCGACTGCTTCAACCAAACTGTGATTCTTACTCATCATCACGGAAAGACGATAAGAGTCACAGCTCAAGAAAGACCAGTATCGCGGCAACCAAAATTGAACAAGGTAGACACTTCTAAGTTAAGCAAGGTTCCAGTAGCATGTGAGTTCCCAGACATATTTCCCGAAGAATTGCCAGGCATGCCACCAGATAGGGAAATAGAATTCATTATTGAGCTAGCACCTGGAACCACCCCCATTTACAAGAAACCATACAGAATGGCACCGTCCGAATCGGTTGAACTAAAGAAGCAAATAAAAGAGTTACTGGACAAAGGATTTATACGAACCAGCTCCTCATCTTGGGGTTCATCGGTACTATTTGCCAAAAAGAAGGATGGGACTCTGAGATTGTGTATAGACTATCGAGCACTCAACATGGTCACTATCAAGAACAAATATCCAATGGCACGGATAAATGATTTATTTGACCAGCTCGCTCAAGCCAAGGTTTTCTCGAAGATTGATTTAAGGTTGGGGTATCATCAATTAAAAGTACGGACAGAAGATATCCCGAAGACAACATTCACCACCAGATACGGACTATATGAATTTACAGTAATGCCGTTTGGACTGACCAACGCCCCCGCATATTTTGTCCACCTCATGAATAAAGTGTTTATGAAATTTATGGACAAATTTGTTGTGGTGTTTATTGATGATATCCTGGTATATTCGAAGACACCAGAAGAACATGCTGAACATCTCCAAATTGTACTGGGAGAATTAAGGAAACATCAACTATACGCCAAATTCAGCAAATGCAAATTTTGGTTAAGACAGGTTGGTTTTCTAGGCCACGTATTGACGCATAAAGGAGTTGCTGTGGACCCGGAAAAAGTCAAGGTCGTACTTGGTTGGAAGCCACCGGCCAATGTAACAGATGTATGAAGTTTCCTCGGAATGGCTGGATATTACCGAAGATTTATTGAGGGATTTTCCACCATAGCCAAACCAATGACACAATTACTCAAGAAGGATAAGAAATTCGTATGGACTGAAGCTTGTGAGAAAAGCTTCCAGGAACTCAAAAGGAAATTGACAACAGCCCCAGTATTGGTCGTACCAGACATACACAAAAGTTTTGAAGTATATTGCGACGTATCCCGGAAGGGCCTCGGGTGCGTACTGATGCAAGAAGGCAAGGTAGTCGCATACGCTTCCAGGCAACTACGGAAGCATGAAGAAAATTATCCTACTCACGACTTAGAATTGGCAGCACTCATTCATGCACTCAAGGAGTGGAGGCACTTTTTGCTTGGGAATCGTTGTGAAATATATACGGACCATAAGAGCCTCAAATATATTTTCACACAACCAGAACTCAATTTACAACAACGACGCTGGCTGGAATTGGTGAATGATTATGACGTTGGCATTCACTATCATCCAGGAAACGCCAATGTAGTAGCAGATGCTCTCAGCCGTAACCCCAGCTCAGATAACGGCAGCCTACAAAACTTGAGACCTGAGTTTCAGCAGGAATTCGCCAAGCTCAACTTGATGATGGTCACCGAAGGCGAAGTGTCAAATATGGAAATACGGCCTACACTAATAGAACAGATTAAGAAGGCTCAGTATGGACACCCCAGCATTGAAGGCATAAAAAGAAAAGTGAGTCTGGGCAAGGCCTCAAAATTTGTCATAGACGATGAGGGAATATTATGGTTCGGAGACAGGCTTTGCGTACCCAATATAAAAGACCTCAAACAGCAAATTCTAGCAGAAGGCCATACCGCTCCATATTCAATTCACCCTGGAGGGACCAAATGTACAAGGACATTCATGAAAGGTTTTGGTGGCACGGTATGAAGAGGGATATAGCCACATACATTGCAAGTTGTGATTCATGTCAACGCATTAAAGCCGAGCACCAAAAACCAACAGGCCTATTACAGCCAAACAAGATACCTGAATGGAAATGGGACGATATTGGGATGGACTTTATTGTTGGTCTACCTCGGTCATAGCACGGGAATGATGCCATATGGGTCATCACAGATAGACTAACTAAGGTGGCACACTTCATTCCAGTCAAAACAACCCACACCACCCAGAAGCTTGCCAAACTTTATCTCTCCTGTATAGTTTGCCTGCACGGAGTTCCGAAGACCATAATATCCGACAGAGGCACTCAGTTCGCCTCTAAATTTTGGGATCATTTACAGCAAGCTCTGGGAACGCAACTAGTATTCAGTACAGCATACCACCCCCAGTCTGGAGGACAAACTGAACGGGTAAACCAAATTCTAGAAGACATGCTGAGGGCATGTGTTCTCACCTATGGGACTAGTTGGGAAGCAAGCCTGCCGTATGCCGAGTTCGCATACAAGAATAGTTACCAAGCCAGTCTGAAAATGGCACCTTTTGAAGCCTTGTACGGACGAAGATGCCGTGCCCCATTAAATTGGTCAGAAACAGGCGATAGTCGTATCTTCGGCCCAGACATGCTCAAGGAAGCTGAGGAGAAAGTTAGACTAATACGGGACCGACAAAAGACAGCCCAAAGCCGACAGAAGAGTTATTACGATCAGAAACATCGTGAAGTCAGTTTTGAACCCGGTGAAATGTATCTATGTGTATCTCCTATGAGGGGCCTGCAACGATTCAAAGTCAAAGGAAAGCTAGCACCACGGTTTATCGGACCCTTTCGTATAGTTGCACGGAGAGGCACAATAGCCTACCAGTTAGACCTGCCCAAAGAACTATCAGACGTCCACGACGTGTTCCACGTCTCACAGCTAAGGAAATGTGTAAGCAACCCGGAGAAGCATGTGTCGCATGAAAACCTTGGGGTGCAACCAGACCTCACCTATAGAGAACACCCAATAAAAATATTGGAGGAGTCTAATAGAAGAACCCGTCAGAAGACAATTAAATTTCTCAAGGTTCAGTGGAGCAATCACACCAAGGATGAGGAAACATGGGAAAGAGAGGATTTTCTTCGAACAGAGTACCCACACCTATTTGAGGATCAGCTGAAATCTCGGGGACGAGATTTTCCTTAAGGGGGTAGGTGTTGTAACACTCCAAATTTTTGGTTTAGTTTTCATCAAACTTTTTGGTCTTTTCGAAGGGGGATATTTGAACCTTTCTTAAAAAACCCTTCTACTCAAATATTTCATGACAAGAGTTTGTGTGTTCTTCTCAACCTTGCTTCTGGTCTTGAAGGTTTTTACCTTGTGTTGGCTCAACACATTTTGCTTTCAAAGGAGTTTTGATAAGCTTTTGTTTTATGAAAAGTCTTCTTATAGCAACCTTGGGCTTATCCTCCCCACTCAAATTTTTCTTTCACCATGACACCCAATGAAAGTCTTTCTTTCCAAAACCTCCTTTCCACCTTGAAACAAGTCTAACATCAATTCCATTAGGTTTCAACCTCATTTGGATTTTTCTTCTAATTATTTTATCCCAAAAACAAATTTTGTCTATTAATTTGAGCCTTGGTGATTTACAAAGGAATCACCAGTTCCCTTTTGAGTTTTGTTTCCAAAAAAGCTCCCCTGGCTAGTCCTTAGTACCCTCAACCTAGATCCATCATGATCCACTGGTCCACAGTTCAAAATTTTCAAATTTCACTTGGTGCAAGTTTGGACCAGATTTGCCATTTTTGGTGAAATTCATATTTTCTTTCTTCCTAATAATCTGTGAAAATTCAGGTATCCTCTGGATGCATCAAGAGACCACCTCACCAATATTCAGCCCAAAAAAATTCGGCAAGTGCCCGAATCATTTCATCATACAGTTGATGTGCACTGTTTCTGTCGAAATTCAGAAAAATGTTAACTGAAGATTCAGTCGACAGTGCAGTTTCGTCAGAGCTCTTCGTCAATCTCACTAGTGCTACCTTGGCATCTTGCTGCACTGCTCCCCTCGCTTATCCTGAGCGCCGCATGCTCGCTTGGCTGGTTGCGGGCGTCGGTGGCGTCGTGGCTCGCCTGCGCCGGCGTCTTCCGCGGCGGCAGAGCCACCCGTGGCGGCCAACACGGGTCACCCTGCAAAGCAACGCCGTTCGGCACCGCCAAAGCCACATGGGAGTTCCGCATGGCCGTCTTCTTCCCTGTGCACGCTGCAGCACCGTCGCCGTGGCGTGAGAGGCGCAGAGCGCGCTCTCTGCCGCTGACGCACACACACGGCCGTTCCGTTGGGAAAGTGTCGTAAGCAATCGTATCTTTCTAAGCTTTGCTTCGGAATGGAACCAGTAAACCATCTCGTCGATGCTCAAGCGCTTAAGCCACCTGTCCAGCCACAGCCCCGTCGTAATCGCTCGCCGGACTTATCCCGTTTGTGGCAACCGCCTCGGGCCGGCTATAAATAGCACCTCCAAGCTCGCACTCGACCCCGCATAGCTCCACCATCTCACCAGACCCCGCCCAGCCACTGGAAGAGCCTCTAGGAGCCCTTCTTCCTCAACTCCGGCCGCCCCGATCCGCTTCGGGCTCCGGCAGCTTCCTCTCTGGTGAGAGCTCCTCCACCGCCCTAGTCTTGCCAGTAGCTTCCTCACACATCTAGGTGACTAACCCCCACTCCAATTTGACACCAGCAGCTCTCTCTCACGAGACCCACAACCACCCGAGCCGCCGTCCGCCGGAGATAGGGTCGCCGTCGACGTGGTGCTTGCCGACGTCCAACTCCACCACCCACCGACGCGGAAGAACACCGTGAACACGTAGGTAGCATCCACTTCCCCTACCTCACCGTGGATCGGCGCCGGCGACCACCGCAACCCTCTGGTGCCGGCGTGACTCTGTTTTCAGTTCGAAGATTCAAACCAGACGGGTGGTTCCCCCTCATCAGTCTCTCTATTTCATTCGAATCGTTTTTTATGGAAAGCGCCTTCGGGCAAAGTACGCGTTCCCTATTCAGCTGGCGTACTGCCTTCCGAATCGTTTTCTGTTTTTATATTCTAGCCCCTGGAAACTTTCTGTTTCATTACAGACAAGTCCCTGGACAAAAACTTTAATAACTTTTATACAAAAGATGATTTTGAGTTGATTCTTTTTCTGTCCTCTTTAGTTTTCTGTCTAATGTTTTATCATATTTATTTGAAAAATATTTGGGACAACTTTTATGCACGCACGGTATTTATGTTAGTACCCGTTTTATTTGTATCCATAGATACTGAAGGAAGTGACGGAGCCGCGAACTTCACCGAGTTAGACTCTGACTACTCCGAACCAGGCAAACATGTTTAAACCTTTGATATGATGAGTGTGTTGCATGTTTGCTTGAGTAGTTCTTCTTCATGGCATGGTTATATAAGAATTTGTGGATGTTATATTTCATGCAAAGCAAGCTTCGTGTGAGCCCCGAAAGATGATGATGAACCAACCGGATCATGTGGTGACATGATAGGTTGTCAGCTGGTATTGTTGAAGCATGCCAGTCAACCGTTAACTCTAGTATTAACGTGGATCAAGTCATGATCCCGTTCGTCTTTTTTGTTGGTACTATCACATGTCTTCTGCAAAGATTATAGTTTAGTCAGCTACAAACCTCTTTCTGTGTACACACCAAATAGAGGGGCAGGGATGAGGGTTCCATGGCCCTGGATTAAAGCCCGTCATCCGGTCAGGGGGCATGGGTGTTTCCGGTTGGGACCGAGAGGGGGGCACCCCTTAGAGCGCGCGATATAAATTTGATCCCATGCTATTCAAGGTTGTAGCCTCCCCGTCTCAAAGTTTTTCGTGAGTGTTGTCTCGGGTGATTCCGGGCAGCAGGATGTGAAATGGGTGTGTACTGGTTAGTTGTGTTTATGCTAAAACACCGTAGACGGAACTAGTCCTTTGTGGCTATTGAAATCCGTTGACTTGTGATTTAAGAGTACAAACTCTGAAGAGTTAAAACCTTCCGAGTAGCCATGTCTATGGCCTAGCGTCAACCTCCGTGTCAACCTCAGTGACCGTCTCGGGTATTCTATGATAGTGATAAGAATGGTGATCTAGTCATGGGTCATCCTGGTAGATGAACTAACCAGTTATTGCTGCGCTGAGTAATCCCTTGAGATGATTTACTGTCATACCAAAGATTATATAAGTCCTTTATGTGATGTTGCTTAGACGTCCGACTGTGGCATTCTCATTATTTATTGTCGCTATAAGCCCTTTATGTGATGTCGCTCAGACGTCCGACTGTGGCATTCTCGTTATTTACTTTTGAATATAAGCCCTTTATGTGATGTCGCTCAGACGTCCGACTGTGGCATTCTCGTTATTCACTTTTGAATATAAGCCCTTTATGTGATGTCGCTTAGACGTCCGACTGTGG
>LR738711.1:834827784-834876374 GCA_902687465.1 Secale cereale | reverse complement strand
GTCCGACTGTGGCATTCTCATTTTTTACTTTTGAATATAAGCTCTTTATGTGATGTCGCTCAAACGTCCGACTGTGGCATTCTCATTATTTATTGTCGTTATAAGCCCTTTATGTGATGTCGCTCAGACGTCCGACTGTGGTATTATCATTATTTATTTTCGTTATAAGCCCTTTATGTGATGTCGCTCACACGTCCGACTGTGGCATATTTTTGTTCATTTTTCCTTACGAGGCGTCGCTCAGACACTCGATCGGTATTCTTTTATCTTTCCTTTGGAATTTCGGGAGGACTACCGCCCGATTTCCCTTTTTATTTTGTAGCGTAAATTTATTGTTTGAGTACATATCGCTAGTCTGCTCATATGCATCATGTTTGCATTTGTTATATCTTATGTCCGAACTGTCTTGCGAGTACATTCAAAGTACTCACCTGGCTTGTTGATTTGGCCATATGTTGACAAAGGCGATCTCATGGATGAAGAGTTCGATAGGAGTCCGACGCCTAGTGGAGTCCCAGTCAGTCTCTTGCGATCCTGGAGTTGATCACTGTATTATAACCGCTTCCGCCACCACCAAATAAATTCATCGGGTCTCACTCCGACACTCGATGAGCTGTAAGATATTGGAGTCGTGTCACCCACTACACTATGACATATCCACCATCACTTTTATTACGAGTCAGTAGTTATGCCACCCTACCCTTGTGTCATATCCGCCCTTATGTATAATATCGGCGTGCTTGTAATAAATTATTGAGTAGCCTCAGCTCAACCTTGTATAATATTCAGTACTCCAGAATTCTGTATCAAGGATTTGTCTACCAGTGAGAAGGATTCTTCTACACCGGTCCGAATAAAAGGTCGGCTTCTCAGTAAATATTTTACTGGAAAACCGGTCATGACAATATGTCATGTCTAGGCACAAGAGGATTCATTGCCCCTCGGAGCCGATCGAAGATGGCGTTTCTTTATGCTTCTTTTCGGTGGAATTGAGTCATAGGAAAGCCGTACTATTAAGAGGGGGTACGCTTTGGAAATGTTAAGGTGGAATCAACACGTACACATCTGTTCCTTTGCACCACCTTTTTTACCGTAAACAGTAGGAAAGACTCCTACTGTATTAATGCATTAAACAAAATGTAGTACTGTACAGATGGATATTTACATGGGGTGATGCCCAGCCACTTTGTGGCAAATGGGAAAGAGAAAACTAGGGAAGGGAGTTTGTATCAGAGATAGTTTACAAAATCAAGCACTAGAGGCTTATGTGCCTCTTTGACCCTATGCTGTAGGATTCCAAAGTCTCTCTTGAATCTCTCAAGCCAAGATTGGAAGGATGGCCATATAGCTCTGAAGTGATGGTTGTTCCTTTCCTTCCAGATGCTCCAAGTAGCCACCGTAAATTTCTCCATGAACAAAGGTGTCGGGTAGTTGTTCTTTTGATCTTGAATAGCTTGTAGTCTATCAGTGAAGGGGTCCCATCGCATATCAATTTTCTCCCAGCATCTTTTGCTAAAAACGCAGTTGAAAACCATATGTTCAACGATTTCTTCCACGCTTTGATCACAGAGCAAGCAGTTATGATCATCCCCTATGTTGTAGTGCCTTCTTTTTAGCATGTTATGCGTGTTGAGTCGATCATGGAAAAGAAGCCAGGCGAACACCTTAAGTTTCATGGTGCATTTAGATTTCCAGATCCAGTCAAAAACTTGGTGTGATTGGAGGTCCTTGAAGAAGAATTTGTAATAATTCGTGGACTTGAATATTGTTTTACCCCAGACATAATGCCACACATCCGAAGTCGCAGTTGACGGTTGGAGTTTAGTAGTGATCGTTTGCATTTGTCTGACCTCATCAAGCGCTTGGGGCGACAGCGGTAGGTGAAACGCTTCATGTAAGGACGTGACCCCCAAGAAATCTTTGACGGAGATATCTTCGTTCAAAGAGTAAGAGAATGCACGGGGGTGTGAGTCTTGCAGGATCTGTTCTCCCCAGAGATCCTTCCAAAGCAAGGCCGTGGTGCCACAGACAATATTAATGTTCAAGACTCCCCTAAATTTTGGAGAGAGTTTGAGGATATCGCGCCACCAGAAGGATCCAGTTGGGTCAGTGGCATGAGGTATCCTCCCTTGGTAGTAAGAGTCCCATGTTAGATGAACCCAGGGGATGTCCATCTTGTTGTAGAATTTGTGTAGGAATTTTAGCAGTAAGGCTTCATTTTGAACACGTAAGTTGAGGACTCAAAGGCCACTTTTGCTTTTAGGTTTGCACACCATATCCCAGGCAGCAAGAGAGTTGCATTTGTCACCATGCTCTGTTTTCTTGACCTATAAGCATCTCCTTCTTATTTTATCAAGCATGTCAATGAGTTTAGGTGGAAAATGAAGGGTGCACATCGCATAGATGAGCAGTGATGTGACTATCGAGTTTAGCAAGGTCAACTTTCCAGCTTGCGACATGAGGGAGAGCGTGGGGGATATGTTCCTCTCAATTGAGCAAACCAGCGGCATGAAATCTTGTATGGTGGGACGAGACGTGCCCAGAGGAAGGCCTAGGTATGTGAAGGGCATAGTGCCCACCGGGCATTCAAAGATGGAGGCAATTTGCGCGGTAAGATCCTGGTCCAAGTTGATGGGAATGAGCGTTGACTTATTAAAGTTGATCTTGGGGCCAATCGATTGGGCATATCTGGTGAGGATGCCTTTGATGGTACGAGCTTGTCGGGGGCAGGCCGGCATAAGCATAATTGTGTCATCGGCGTATTGCACAATCGGGTAGTCCATTTGGCCATTACTCGGGAAAGGGAGCTGGATTAGGCCATCTCGAAATGCCTCATTGATCGCAGACTGTAGAAGGTTAGCAGCGAGGACGAAGATGAGGGGTGAGAGAGGATCACCCTGGCGAACTCCTCGTCGACATTGAAATTGTCTGCCCGGCACTCCATTAAGAAGTATAGAGGATCTCCCCGAGGAGAATATGGATTTGATCCAGGAGAGCCAAGTTTCATTAAACCCCATATGCTTCATAATGTTGATCATTAGGTCATGCTCAATAGTATCGAAAGCTTTGGCGAAATCCAATTTTAGCAGCACGATCGGGCGTTTTGAAGCTTGACATGGATGGATATATTGAAAAGTCCATGCGAGGCAGTCTTGTATAGCTCTACCCCGAATGAAGCCGTATTGGTTGCGATGAATAATCCCGAGAATGACTTTTTGCAAGCGGTTGGCCAGGAGCTTAGTGATGAGCTTGAGGCAACAATTTAGAAGTGTAATCGAGCGATAGTCATTTATAGTTGACGGTGATCCATTTTTTGGGATGAGAGTGATGAGCCCATCATTAATGCTCTGTAGGTCCAGATTACCTACATGAAATTGGCTGCACAAGTTGTAGAAGTCTTTTTTAATGATCGGCCAGCATGCTTTGAGGAACATGCCATTAAATCCGTCCGGGCCATGTGCCCTATCCCCAGGCATCTCTTTAATCACTGATTCAATCTCCTCGTGTGTGAATGGTATTGTGAGATGTTCCAGATTTTGGGTTGGCCTTCTCAACGATGGAAGGTCAAAGTGCATCTGCGTTGGATTAGAGGAATCCAGTCTTGCAGTATAGGCGTGAAAAAGGAGAGCTTCCTTACCCGTGTGATATTCCACTGTGAGGCCCTCGTCCGTTTGCAGGGTAACAATGTTGTTCTTACGATATCTCTCCGTAGCTACTGCTTGGAAGAATTTTGAATTCTCATCACCAAATTTGACCCATCGAATGGTGCATCTTTCCTTCCAATATTGTTTCTGATATTCCAATAGGCGTAGTAGGTGGTTCTTGATAATTTTCCGAAAGTTTCCTTTTGGTAGGGTGAGGGAGCGAAGGTTCTCGAGGGCATCCAAATCAAGCAGTACTTTATTGGTATTTCCAATAGGAATTGAGAGTCGGGAGATTTTTTTGCTCCAAGTTTTGAGCTCCTGCCTCAGGAGTTTGAACTTATGACATAAGATCGTGGCAGCATTATCTGAGTGGACAGGACGATCCCAAACTTTCTTAACCACTTCCATGAATCCAGGGTGCAAAAGCCAATAAGATTCAAAGCGAAAGACTATGGCACGTGGGATTTTGGTCTCAATAGACACAACACAGGGCGTGTGATCAGACGTGGGTTTGCAAAGCGGTTTAACCATTGTGTTGGGGTACACGTGTGTCCAATGAAGAGATGTAAGGAACCAGTCCAATTGTTCGAGGAGAGGATCCTGTTGCATATTACTCCACGTGAACAATCTGCCTTTAATGGGTAATTCGATAAGATTATGCTTTCGGATGATATCATTGAAAGTTGACATGTCATTGGCATCACCCCCAAGTTTGTTACGATTCTCAGGGCTACGAATGTAGTTGAAATCACCTAAGAAGAGGCAATCCTCATCTGCTTGAATGTCTCTGTCATACAGCCAATTAGTGAAAGTGTCTCGAGCAGGGCCAGAGCAAGGGCCATAAATATTAAAAAGAAATCGGGCTTGGGCAGAGAGTGTGCTACTAAACTGAATACCAAGAACAAAGTCTTCCTGGACAATCACAGATCCAATAAACATGGAACTATTCCAAATAGTAAGAATGCCACCCGAGGCACCACGTGAGGGAATAAAAGCAAACTGATCTAAGCGCTTGGGGCTGCAGGTTTTAACAAAAGCAAGATCGATAAAAGGTTTTTTAGTTTCCTGCAGACAAACGATAGCACATCCACTAACAGCAATCGCATTAGATAGCACGAGAAGTTTCTTTTCGGAATTTAAACCCCGAATGTTCCAACATAGGACATTCTAGCTCCGCAAAAGCGTCATGGGGGAGCGCAGCAATCAGGTGGATGAGGAGGGATCTTCCTCCACATTGGTGTTGAAGGGGGCCGCATTGTCCGAAGCCAGCAGTGTAGCCTCAGTGAGCTCCTGTGGAGGAACAACACAACGGTTGATGCCGATGTTCTGCAATACACGGAGAGGAGTTGGTGGAGGTGGCAAATTCTCGGGTTCAGAACGGCCAACAGCAGCAGGAGTAACTCTGGGTTTAACCTTGGAAGAGGTGGGACGCCCATCAGTGATTTGCGG
Organism: Secale cereale; assembly: GCA_902687465.1. NCBI lineage: Eukaryota > Viridiplantae > Streptophyta > Magnoliopsida > Poales > Poaceae > Secale > Secale cereale. The sequence continues at coordinate 834,871,281 of LR738711.1, read as the reverse complement.
CACTCTGAATCCATCAATCCGTGTGGATCTTGTGCTGTGTCTGACTTCTGTGGTCACCAGAGGAGCCCTGCTCATGGAGTGGCGAGGTCGAGAAGTAGATGGCCCAGGGGCATCAGGGAGTATATGGGCCAAGCCCAACAGCGGCTCGCCCTCCGTGGGCTGCAAAGAGGCGAGAGGCAGCCCATCATTCAAATCCAAAGGTGGCGCCAAAGAAGAACCACCATCAGTAGCAGCAGAACCAGCAGTCAAGGTGTCGGCAGCAGTGTCAGTCAGCACAGGATTAGCATCAGAGTGGGTTTCAGGCAGCTCAGTAGGCATGACCAAAATATTCTGAGTATGTGTGATGTCAGTTATTTGAACTGAGGAAGGTATTGGAGGATACCGTATACCCGCTGAAAAGCATATCAGGTGAGTCATATCCACAGCTGCCACCTGCAGAAAGGATCTGGATGGGGGTACCTGCAGATCCAATGGGGGTAGACCATAGCCAGCGCTCCAAGGTCCATAAGCAGCCACCATAGATAATATGGATTGTGATCTGTGGGCAGTGAAGACATTTCGAGGAATCCGGTCCGAGGTTAGGACAGTAGCAAGATTGTTTCCCTCCATCATTACGCTGACCTGCAGAGAGTTAGCAGCAACTGCAACCTCAACGTTGATGATATTTTGATGAACCGGAGGCGCCACCATCAGGGTGTTGGTCTGCATGATAGCTACCGAGGAGGAACCCTGAGAGCTTGTATGTGAGCTAGATTCTAGCCAGGCAGAGTTCAGACTGTCAGGCAGGTTGTTTTCAGGGAGGATTCCGTCTTGAACCTGAAGGCCTTGTGCTGCAAGCCAAGCTTGAAAGTTTACCAGAGCAACGGGCATTTGAGGAGCAGGGGGCTGAGGCCAGAGGTTCGATTCTTCATTTTGAGGTACATCTTGCTGAGGGGCATGATGAGGAGCCTGATCATTGCCAATACCATTTTGTACAAGCCAATTTTGAAGCTGTTGTTGATAAAGTTGTTCTGCAGTCAATCCATCGCTGAACATAGGATGAGGGATGCCATTTGCCGGTGGTGGTTCTTCATCTGCAACCGGAACTTCTGGGTCATGGGCGTTCCAATCTGCACCTCTCAGTATAAATACCGCGACCGTCCAGCAAGCTCTATCTCCACCCAGCTGACGAACAACTATGCTCTTGGGTATCAGACGCATGTGAATCACCCGAACCTTGATAAGCACTATACTGTGTTCCATATTGGGGCTGTTCCAGGAAACTAATCTACCATAATCATCAACAGAGCGCTGAAGGTAAAAATCAGTCTGATAGTCATCCGGAAATCCAATATACATCAACCAGACCTCAGGGCCATAGGTGGTGTTGCGCATGTTCAGAGCAGCATTATGGCGCACAAATGAGACTACTAGATCTTCATCGTCTAATTGAAAGGTAGTATTGACTGCTGTGTCCCGGATGAAAGAGTTGGCAAAAGCATACATACCAATGCCAAGCGGATGATCTGAGGTATCCGTAGTGAGGAGTCCAGATTCGTGAAGCAGGCCTTCAATGGTGTTGTGAAGTCCCTCCTGGAGATGCAAGGGGACGAAACGGCTAACTTCAGCGATGGCGAGGAAGCTGTTGTTGAGCAGAGGGATTGGATTGACCGCCATATCCGCCCGCACTTTCCGATCCGCCGGTCGTGGCTCTACTGCCCATCCTGCAGGGAGGAACGGGATAGGGTTGATTGGGTAGTTGGCCATGGTAGAGGTGAGGGGGATGGGGCGGAAGGCGGAGATGGAGGTGTGGGAAGCGGCGGTGGGGTTTTTTGGAGGTGGTGCAGCTAGCACAGAGTGCTCTGTTGCGTTGGGAAGCGAGGTGGACGAAGAGGGCGAATGTGAGGCGTCAAGGGAGGTGGAGATGGTTTTTGGTTTCCACTACCACCGCCGCGCCCAACGTCGTCGCCAACAGTGGGGCTCCAGGTGTCCGTAATGGCCACAGGAAATGCATCGGACGGTGGAGGGAGGCTGGCTCCTAGCTACCTTGGGGGGGGCAAGGTCGGGTCAGTAGGGAAGGATTGATTTGATGCTCGGGGTCACTTGATTTGACTGCAGTAGTAATGGCAAGTGACTTAAAAGAGTTTCCTTGTTCAAAAGATATGTGTCGCGCGGGGCAATAAAAGCTCTTGTGACCCGGGGCAGAGCAGTTTAGGCATATTATCCTTGCATGGCAGCTATGTTTGGGATGCCCCCATCGTAGGCATTTGGCGCAGAGAGCGCCCCAGTAGTTAATGAGATTGGCAATTTCATTATTATCATATCCTGCCCGCGATAAATCCGCTACGTGAGCGTTGGACAGCACCGGCGGCCAAGATGTATGATGAGGTGCATATTTAAACGCCAAAGAGAGAAAACACTGCGGCAGACGAGGATAGGTGATATTACATGGAAACCGAAATTGCCGAATCAGTAATAAATGCTCCTGTGGGGCAATTAAGCAATGATTATGACCCGGATTCGGCTGCGTGATCATCACGCAATCTGTCGGGAGATGCAGATCCTTGGGTATGGATGAACTTGAAGCTTCATGGCCATGTGTGTTACTGAAATCCATGGATGCCAACGGAACAATGCCGAATTTGCTTAAAACTTTGGTAGTATCCAGATCAGATCCATTAGACCGCAAGAGAGCAGACGAGTCCACCCGGATTGCCACTGGGTTGCGAGTAGAAATAGATTCCAACCTTTCATCAGCATGCCATTGATAGTTAAAATGCTTAAACCCATTGAATCGGCCATTGAACAGGTGAAAGTGACAGATGAAATCGGGCCAAATACGATCCTTGAGGCTGTGAATAAAATGACCAACTTTGTTGCCAGCCACGGAGAAACGAAAGGACCTCTCATTTATCCAAGAGACCTTAAACCCTTTGTGATGACCCCTGATGCAACATTGGAGAGCCACACCCGCTGATTCATCAGAAAGAGGGAAGGAAGCCGAACAGAAAGAAACCACCAAGAAAAATTCCTTGGTGGGACGTGTTGGAGAAAAATGCACCGTTTCTCCAAACCGACGACGTACCTGCTCGGCCACTGCAAGGCCAGGGTTGAAATCCCAATGAAGGAGGCCTTCCATGGTGAGGATCGGAGGCTAGATCCATGGCGGAGAGGGTGTAGCAGGTGGAGGGGGAGAGGTGGGAGAGGTGGGAGAGGAGAGCTCCATTTGTGAAAAGATTGGAAAGTCCTTTGCACCACTTTCCTTTGCTTCTTTGGAGCAACGGTCGTTTTCCTTGTCATTGCGAAGACAGAGGCTTCCAAGTACTACTGTCGTGTGGCATGCGGTTGTACCACTCAAGGGAGCGGTAGTACCGCAGAGTCCCATGGTAGTACCGCCCGTGGCTGCCGTAGTACCGCACATTGCGGTAGTACTGCGCCTCGCATGCGGTAGTACCGTGGCCTCTGGCCCAGGGCTATGGCTGGCACGAAAGTAGGAGCGGAAGTAATTTTTTACTTCCGCACCCTACGTGGTAGTACCGCGCCTTGTGAGCGGTAGTACCGTGCCGGGTATTTGAATCGATCAAAACTCAGCGGAAGTAGCCACGGATGTAATTTTATTAGTCCGTGCCTTTCCCAGCCCAGATTGTGCCCTGCCTTGCGGTAGTACCGCAAGGGCGCGCGGTAGTACTGCTCCGGCAGTAGTACCATTCGTTGCTATATGCAACAGGGCCACATCTGGCTCCTGCCGCGCGAGCGGTAGTGCCGCACCGTCTCGTAGTAGTACCGCATGGCCTTGCGGTAGTACCACAAGTTTGGTACGGTAGTACCGCACGTCATAGGCTGAGTTGGTGGATAACGGTTGGATCTTTCCACTTACTATATAAGGGGGGTCTTCTTCCCCAAGTTGACCACCTCTTCCTTCCCTAAGCTCCATTGTTGCTCAAAGCTCCATTTTCTCCCGATCTCTCTCCCTAGCCAATCAAACTTGTTGATTTACTCGGGATTGGTTGAGAAGGCATCGATCTACACTTCCACCAAGAGAAATTTGATTCCCCCCACTAATCCCTTGCGGAGCTTGTTACTCTTGGGTGTTTGAGCAACCTAGACGGATGAGGTCACCTCGAAGCCATAGTCCATTGAAGCTTCGTGGTGTCGTTGGGAGCCTCCAATTGAGTTGTGGAGATAGCCCCAACCTTGTAAAGGTTCAGTCGCCGCCTTCAGGGGCGCAACTAGTGGAATCACGGCACCTCGCATTGTGTGAGGGCGTGAGGAGAATATTAGTGGCATCTTGGGGAGCATTATGCCTCCACACCGCTCTAACGAAGACGTACTTCCTCTCAAAGGGAAGGAACTTCGGTAACACATCCTCGTCTCCACTAGCTCCACTTATGGTTATCTCTTACCTTTACTTGTGCAAGCTTTTGTTGTGTTGTACAGCTTGCTTGCGTGTGTGCTTGTTATTGTTGCATCATATAGGTTGCCCACCTAGTTGCATATGTAGACAACCTATCTTGATGCTAAGTTTAATTTGGTAAAGAAAAGCTAAAAATTGTTGGTTGCCTATTAACCCCCCCTCTAGTCAACCATATGGATCCTTTCAATCTATAGCAATCTACCAAGACTCGGTGGAAGCACTAGGAGGCATTTCCCCATAAGATAGGCTACCAAGGATAAACAACTAGGTGTCGAATCCCACACATAGCAATACACGTTACACGTACGTACGCGTATCATGCAAGTATGTGCAGTATAGCATGGCATGACAACATAGCTCAACAACTCATATAGATAAAGGCCCAGAAGAGCCATCATAGCATTATTACAAGTAGTGGGTCTCGTGACCCAACATATAGAGCGTACATGCAACGGAAGCATAAACATGTCTGGGTACACACATCTGAGAAAGGAAGAAGGCTATCAAGCCTGACTATCTACAAGACCCTCCCAAGGGTACAAGATCGTAGCTGAAGTAACAACCTAAACTTCAAAGTCCACACAGAACTACTAGTGAGACTGAAGTTTCTCTGCAAAAACATAAATTAAGCAAACGTGAGTACAAATGTACTCAGCAAGACTTACATCAGAACTAGCGACATACTGCAGCAAGCCAGGTTTGACTCGGTGGCTATCCCGTACTACGACTGCTGGTAACTCTTTTGAGGTGGCGCACACGAGTCCACCTATACACCATATCAATGCACCACTATGGATCCGCTCCGGTCTCCCTACAAGAAAGCCATCCATAGCACTCACGCTGATCTTGCGCATTTTACAGTATCCACTTCCACTAGATTGTCGAGGGGTAACCCCTTGACCTTAGACAAAATTGTGAAGCTATATTTAGGATTGTTTAGATTGTATTTTTTTGGACATTATATTTTCCCCCACCCTCCCGAACACTGATGGGTTGTGCACCACCCCCTGGGAGAATATCATGTGCCCCCTCGCCTTAGATGTTATATGGTGATACTAGTTCCTTGGAGCGTGTAGATCTAAGATATAGTGGCTCCCAAGATGTCTTAATATTTTTACAAGAAAGCTTAATGAGTTTGGGAATTGCACACAATTAGTTCCAAAACTACTCAGATGCCCTGGGATCCCAAATCGAATGATCTCGAAGCTCGTATCATCGTAGCATCTAAGATGAGGGAAGACCTCATATTCTCGTGTATTTAAGAATATCACGTGCTACCACATCTCAGATGTTGTGGTGACAAAAGTTCCTCAGAGCCGTTGGATCTCAGATCCAACGGCTACTTGGTGGTTCGAATGTCTTTTGCAGAAAAGCCCCCAAAGAGTTCAGACACAACCCATAAGCACATAGACTACTCAGATGCCATTGGATCTCAGATCGAACAACCTCGAAGCTCGTATCACCGTAGCACCAAAGCAGCGAGATCACCTGATGTTTTCTCGTACGGGGGAATATGAGGTGCTCCCACACCATAGATTCTATGGTGATATGAATTCCCGGGAGATCTAACGGGTCGCAGTAGGAAGTTTGAATGTTTTTGCATTATAGGCCTCAAAGAGTTTCAGAATTGCGCGGAAAGTACAAATACTACGTACAAGTCAATGGATCTCAAATCCAACAACCAATATGCTCGTATCACCATAGCGGCTAATTAAGTCGCGGGGAGCACCTAATATGATCTACCGGGAGCCGTTGGATCCAAGATCCAGCGGCTCACACGAGGCCTGGAAGTTTTTTTCCAAACAAACCCTTGGAGAGTTTGGAAATTACGCATAATTACAAAGACTACTTCCAAGCCATTGGATCTTAGATCCAACAACGTAAAATCTTGTATCACCATAGCATCTAAGCTACTGAGAGCATGTGATATTCTATGCTGCTGTTATTTTTGTTCCTAAACTTGCAAAATACGTGTAACTGTAACCGTAACTTGTCTAACCATGAAAAGTGTTTGTGCAAAAAAAACATCCTAACACCAAAATATCTGAACGACACACGGGGGGGCCCACTTGTCATTGATCAAATTTGGACCTAAAACTAACAAATCTGAAGGACGAGATTTGAACCGGCAACCTGGAGTACAAAGCGTACGTCGATAGCCTGAAACCGCAACGGTTGTTAGCTTTGTCGCATAACTTGATTTTATATAGTATTACGTTGAGTAGAGTACATAGGGAGAAGCTCGTCAACATGTGCATGAACGTTGACCGACTTACTGATGTTTCCCATGTCTGCCATCTCTCTCTCCTCTCCATCTAGTATAGAGGGAGTGGCTCGTCAACACGTGCATGAAGGTTGACTGGCCAGTACAACCTTTAGATGCGAGGGCACACACGAAGAGCGGCGCGAGCTTTCTACAGTGTTATTATAACTAAAAAATGCTTGGAAATTAGATGAAAATCGCCTAGAACAAGAGACGTTGTGGCTGATCGAAACGGAGCTAACCGATACGTCTCCAATGTATCTATATTTTTTAATTGTTCCATGATGTTATATTATCATTCTTGGATGTTTTACAATCATTTATATCATTTTTTGGGACTAGCCTATTGGCATAGTGCCAAGTGCCAGTTGTTGTTTTCTGCTGGTTTTTACATCGCAGAAAATCAATATCAAATGGAGTCCAAATGAAGCGAGTCTTTTTGTGGATTTTTTTGGACCAGAAGACATCAAATGGGCCAGAGAAGCACCTGGGGGTGCCCCGAGGGACCCCAAGCGCGCCCAGGTGGATTGTGCCCACCTTGGTAGCCTCCAGCACCGCCTCTTTTCTCTATAAATACCTTCATCCTCAGAAAAACCTAGGGGAGTCGACACAATTTTATTCCAGCCGCTGCAATTTCCAGAACCACGAGATCCAATCTATAGCCCTTTTCCGGCACTCCACTGGAGGAGAACACGATCACAGAGGGGTTCATCATCCTCATTGGTGCCTCTCCGATGATGTGTGAGTAGTTTACCACAGACCTACGGGTCCGTAGGCAGTAGCTAGGCGGCTTCTTCTCTCTTTGTATCTCAATACAATGGTCTCTTGGAGATCTATTTGATGTAATGACTTTTTGCAGTGTGTTTGTTGGAATCCGATGGATTGTGAGTTTATGATCAGATTTTCCTTGATTTAATATCCATTATTGATTATAATAGCCTCGTATTTCTTCTCCGGTATTTGGGTTTTGTTTGGCCAACTTGATCTATTTATCTTGCAATGGGAAGAGGTGCTTTTTAATGGGCTCAATATTGCGGTGTCCTTTCCAAGTGACAGAAGGTGCAACAAGGCACACATGTATCGTTGCTATTAAGGATAAAAAGATGGGGTCTATTCTTACATGAATAGATCTTGTCTACATCATGTCATCGTTCTTGTTGCATTACTCCGTTTTCCATGAACTTAATACACTAAATGCATGCTGGATAGCGGTCGATGTGTGGAGTAATAGTATTAAATGCAAGCAGGAGTCGGTCTACTAATCCTGGACATGATGCCTATATACATGATCATTGTCTTGGATATCGTCATAATTTTTTTCTTTTCTATCAATTGCCCAACAGTAATTTGTCTACCCACCGTATGCTATTTTCTCGAGAGAAGCCACTAGTAAAATCTACGCCCCCGGGTCTATTTTCCAATCATATACTTTCATATCTATATTGCCATTTGCCTTTTTCTTTATTTGTGACTTTTTTCTTCAGATCTATATTCTCAAAAAACCGAAAAATACCTTGCTACGTTTTATTTGCTTTTATTTGCATCTTTCAATCTACTACAATTTTATCCTATCCTTACTTCACTTTTTGGCATCGTTACCCAGAAGGGATTGACAATCCTTTTAATGCATCGGGTTGCAATTATTTGTTCTTTGCGTGCAGGTACCATTTACATAGTGTTGGTTGGTTCTCCTACTGGTTCGATAACCTTGGTCTCATCACTGAGAAAAATACCTTACCGTTGATGTGTTGCATCCTCCCTTATTCCATGGGGAAATACCGACGCATCTCAAGCGACATCAAAGGAACTTTCTGGTACCAGTGCCAGAGACATCATCAACATCTATTAGGTTCCTAATCACAAATCTCATCTCCTTGCAATTTACATTATTTGCCATTTGCCTCTCGTTTTCATCTCCCCCACTTTACAAAAAATTGCCGTGTTTATTCGCTCTCTTTTTCGTTCGCCGTTTTCCCGTTGGATCTCTTACCTTGATTGTCACCATGAGTGATTTTGGTATGGCAGAAACAGATGGTGGCCTGACTCTTAAAATTGGAAGATCAGGAAAACGGCCTAACTCTATTTCATGGTTCATACCAACAAGTTTATTACCCAAACAGATGGTGGCCTAACTCTTAACATTGTCCAAGGAAATAACTTGAAAAACATTGTCCATACTCTTAAAATAACTTGAAAAACATTGTCCATAGATATAACCCAACAAGTTTTCAATGATGTCAATTAACAATACTCTTGGATCGTTGTTGGTAATCAAAGGGGGTATAAAGTCAGGCAACTTGATAATGCTAAAATATCTATGGACAATGTTTTTCAAGTTATTTTAGCTAGGCTTCATGACAAGAACACATACATGGAAAATAAAACCAAGGATGACAACACTTGAGATCTTGGTATTATGCCTAGCTAAGGGCGTAAAACGATAGCACTCGTTGGGAGGCAACCCAACTTGTATCTTTTTGCTTTTTGGTTTTCTTGCTGTTTTTAATAAAATACACAATAATACCTGTGGTTTGATGTGGTTTTGTGGTTTAAATAAATGTTTGTGCCAAGCAAAGCCTTTGGGATGATTTGGTTGATAGTTGATTTGATCGCGTTGGAAATTCAGAAACTTTTGCATCCAGAGTTAAAGGTTTGGACGATTACTGGAGGGTGATAAACTCTTTATTTTTGTGGCGTTATCAATATACAAAATTTGCATGTTATCCTAATTTTTCAGAATTTTCAGAACTACAGAAGTATAGTAAAAAATCACATCTTTACAAACTGTGCTGTTTTTGACACATTCTGTTTTCGTTGTGTTATGTGCTTGTTTTGATTGATCTATGGTTTCTTTTGAAAAGTTTTGCCATAGAAAATTGAGAATGCAGTAGGTATAATACAATTACGAAATCTTAATTGGTTTGCTACAATACTTAGAGTAAAGATTAGTTTTGTGTAATACTAACGGATCTCACGAGGTTTTGTTGAGTTTTGTGTGATTGAAGTTTTCAAGTTTTGGGTGAGATCGCGATGGATGAAGGAATAAGGAGCAGCAAAAGGCTAAGCTTGGGGATGCCCAAGGCACCCCAAGATAATATTCAAGAAGTATCAAGCAACTTAGCTTGGGGATGCCCCCGAGTGGCATCCCCTCTTTCTTCTAACGACCATCGGTATTTTACTTTAGACTATATTTTTATTCATCACATATTATGAGTTTTTCTTGGAGCGTCTTGTATGCTATGAGTCTTTGCTTGTTTTTATTTTTTATTTTTAATAATTATCATTGCCGTACACACTTAGTTGAGAAAGCCAAATTATGCTATGCTTGCTACTATGCTTCACTTAATTTTTTTAGAGCTATGGAATTGCTCTAGTGCTTCACTTATATATTTTTTAGCACGGTGTGCTTTGCTATCTTCGAAGAAATTCCATCAAGCTTCACTTAGATTAATTTGAGAGAAAGAAATATGATTCTCATGTTCATGACTTATATTTGTTGGAGCTTATCAAAGCAATATATGAAACTAGTCCCAAAGTGATAGATATCCAAGGGGGATATAATAAAAACTTTCATGAAGATCATTGGACAAAATAAACTTGATTCTTTGTAATAGTTTTGAGATATGATGATAGTGATATGCGAGCCATATTAAAGAATAATTATGTTTTAGTAAGAATATTGATGTTAAGGTTTGTGATTCCCTATGCAAGCACGAGAGTCAATAGTCAAGCAATGAAACAACATCCTACTTGTGTTGCATTATTCAGTGTTAGTTATGTTTAATGTTCTCTTATGATGGTTTTCGTTCCTTGGTTGGTCACTTCTCAATCCCTTGCTAGCCTCCACCTTGTACTAAGTAGAAATACTACTTGTGCATCCAAATCCTAAAACCCAGGTTATGCCAAACTAGTCCACCATACCTACCTATATGCGGCATTTCCTTGCCGTTCTAAGCAAATTTGTATGTGCCAACTCTAATTTCAAAATAAATTTCTCTTCTGTGTGCCCAAACTGCTCATGAAGCGGCGAGGGGTGGCTAATATTTTTCATGCTAGATGTGTTATTCTCAAGATGAGTGTTTATTCACTTGTAATTGCACGAGAGTAATAGGGATTCCTAGTCCCGAAATGAAAAACAAAAATTACTTTATGTTGTCAAATAATAAATAACTTGGAAAGTGTTGGTATGGAGGGCAACGGTGGATACGGCTAGCCATGGCTTGTGAAAGTTTGGTGGAAAAAGGAATAAACATTATTTTATGTTTGGGAACCACCTATGATTCTAGCATGGAAAGTGTTGGGAACTCTAAGTTGTTCTCGTTGACAGGAAAAGCATGCCACCCACAATAATTTTATCTCTCAATTTAAGATTTGAGCTCTAGTACCTCTACAAATCCATACTTCCCTTTGCGAAGGGCCTATCTTTTTTATGCAATTTTATTTTTATTTTGAGTCTCCATCTTCTCTTATAAAGCACCAACTACGGAACACTATTAACACACTTGAGCATTGGATGTAGCTAATATTTGGATGTGATGCATAAATGGATCAATGATTGAGCATGAAGGGCTAGGGATAACTTGCTTTAGTATTGATATTTTGAAACACGTGGTTGCTTGTTGATATTCTTGAGTATTAAAGTCCTCATGTCAAAACTTGACTATTGCTTTGAACCATATAAAAGTCCAAATGACCATGCTATAAAGAAAAGAATATGTGATGAACATGATAGGCAACATTCCACATAAAAAATTCTATTTTTATCATTTACTTACTCGAGGAGGAGCAGGAATTAAGCTTGGGATGATGATACGTCTCCAATGTATCTATACGTTTTGAGTGTTCCACGATGTTATATTATCATTCTTGGATGTTTTACAATCATTTTATATCATTTTTTGGACTAACCTATTGACATAGTTGTTGGGGAATGTAGTATTACAAAAAAAATCCTACGATCACGCAAGATCTATCTCCTAGATGCACAGCAACAAGAGGGGAGAGTGTGTCTAAGTACCCTCGTAGACTCGGAGCGGAAGCGTCTAGTGACGCAGTTGATGTAGTCGAACTTCTTCGCGGTCCAACCGATCAAGCACCGAACGTACGGAGCCTCCGTGTTCAGCACACGTTTAGCTTGATGACGTCACATGAGCTCTTGATCCAGTACAACCTCGCGGGAGAGTTTCGTCAGCACGACGGCGTGGTGACGGAGATGATGAAGCTACCGGTGCAGGGCTTCGCCTAAGCACTGTAACGGTTTGACCGAGGTGTGTTTCTGTGGAGGGGGGCACCACACACGGTTGGGAGAGATCAACTGATCAACTTGTGTGTCTATGGGGTGCCTCTACCCCGTATATAAAGGAGTGGAGGAGGGGGAGGGCCGGCCCTCTCTATGGCGCTCCCTAGGGAGTCCTACTCCCACCGGGAGTAGGATTCCCCCTTTCCTAGTAGAACTAGGAGCCCTTCCAACTAGTAGGAGTAGGAGAGAAGGAAAGGGAAAGAGAAGAGAAGGAAGGAGGGGGCGCAGCCCCTCCCCCTAGTCCAATTCGGATTAAGCATTGGGGGGGCAACCTCCTCTCTCTCTTTCCCCTAAAGCCCAATAAGGCCCATATACTCCTTGGCAAATTCTCGTAACTCTTCGGTACTCTGAAAAATACCCGAATCACTCGGAACCTTTCTGATGTCCGAATATAGTCGTCCAGTATATCGATCTTTTTGTCTTGACCATTTCGAGACTCCTCGTCATGTCACCGATCTCATCCGAGACTCCGAACTACCTTCGGTACATCAAAACACATAAACTCATAATACCGATCGTCATCGAACGTTAAGCGTGCGGACCCTACGGGTTCGAGAACTATGTAGACATGACCGACACTCATCTCGGGTCAATAACCAATAGCGTAACCTGGATGCTCATATTGGCTCCTACATATTCTACGAAGATCTTTATCGGTCAAAGCGCATAACAACACAAGTTCTTCCCTTTGTCATCGGTATGTTACTTGCCCGAGATTCGATCGTCGGTATCACCATACTGTAACGCCTCGGACACACCCGCCGGTGGTCGTTACTCCTGGCGGGATCTAGACTGGCCCCACATATCAGTACTAGTCTTTTCTGCGCACTTTGTCCTCACTCGTGTGCACCCGGGAGCAACTTCCCGGTCGGTCACACATCCTGACACAATCCTGACACTACTCCAAGCTGAGCACGCTTAACTTTGGAGTACTGTCCGAATGGGCTTCCGGAAAAGAAGGAATTCCTTATTGATATGAGTAGTTTATCATCCCTAATAAGCTAGGCTATCACACATACCTAGTTCAATCTCGTTACCGGCAAGTCTCTTTACTCGTTCCGTAATACATCATCTCTTGACTAACTCATTAGTCATTTGCTTGCAAGGCTTATTATGATGTGTATTACCAAGAGAGCCCAGAGATACCTCTCCGACACTCGGAGTGACAAATCCTATTCTTGATCTATGCCAACACTACGAACACCTTCGGAGACACCTGTAGAGCATCTTTATAATCACCCAGTTACGTTACGACGTTTGATAGCACACTAGGTGTTCCTCCGGTATTCGGGAGTTGCATAATTTCATAGTCAGAGGAACATGTATAAGTCATGAAGAAAGCAATAACAGTAAAACTAAACAATCGTAGTGCTAAGCTAACGGATGGGTCTTGTCCATCACATCATTCTCCCAATGATGTGATCCCGTTTATCAAATGACAACTCATGTATATGGCAAGGAAACATAACCATCTTTGATCAAATTTGCTACTCTAGTAGAGGCATACTAGGGACACTATGTTTTATCTATGTATTCACACATGTACTAAGTTTCCGGTTAATACAATTCTAGCATGAATAATAAACATTTATCATGATATAATCAAATAAATGATAACTTTATTATTGCCTCTAGGGCATATTTTCTCCAGTCTCCCACTTGCACTAGAGTCAATAATCTAGTTCACATCGCCATGTGATTTAATACCGATAGTTCACATCGTTATGTGAATAACACCCATAGTTCACATCGCCATGTGACCAACACCCAAAAGGTTTACTAGAGTCAATAATCTAGTTCACATCTCTCTGTGATTAACACCGAAGAGTAATATGGTGTGATCATGTTTTGCTTATGAGAGAAGTTTAGTCAACGGGTCTGTTACATTCAGACCCATATGTATTTTGCCAATTTCTATGTCTATAATGCTTTGCATGGAGCTACTCTAGCTAAATGCTCCCACTTTCAATACGTATCCAGATCGAGACTCACAGTCATCCAGATCGGTGTCAAAGCTTGCATCGACGTAACTCTTTACGACGAACTCTTTATCACCTCCATAGCCAAGAAATATTTCCTTCGTCCTGTAAGGATAATTTTGATCGCTGTCAAGTTATCTACTCCTAGATCAAAATTGTACTCCCTTGCCAAACACATGGTAGGGCATACAGTAGGTCTGGTATACAGCATGGCATACTGTATAGAACCTATGGCTGAGGCATAGGGAATGACTTTCATTCTTTCTCTATCTTCTGTTGTGGTCGAGCTTTGAGTCTTACTCAACTTCACACCTTGCAACACAGACAAGAACTCTTTCTTTGACTATTCCATTTTGAACTACTTAAAAATCTTGTCAAGGTATGTACTAATTGAAAAAACTTATCAAGCGTCTTGATCTATCTCTATAGATCTTGATGCTCAATATGTAAGTAGCTTTACCAAGGTTTTTCTTTGAAAAAACTCCTTTCAAACACTCCTTTATGCTTTCCAAAAAATTCTACATCAGTTCTGATTGACAATATGTCATTCACATATACTTATCAGAAAGGCTGTAGTGCTCCCACTCACTTTCTTGTAAATACAGGCTTCACCGCAAGTCTGTATAAAACTATATGCTTTGATCAACTTATCAAAGCGTATATTCCAACTCTGAGATGCTTGCACCAGTCCATAAATGGATTGCTGGAGGTTCCATATTTTGTCAGCACCTTTAGGATTGACAAAACCTTCTGGCTGCATCATATACAACTCTTCTTTAAAAAATCCATTAAAGAATGCAGTTTTGTTATCCATTTGCCAGATTTCATAAAATGCGGCAATTGCTAACATGATTCGGACAAACTTAAGCATCGCTACGGGTGAGAAAGTCTCATCGTAGTCAACTCCTTGAACTTGTCGAAAACCTTTCGCAACAAGTCGAGCTTTGTAGACAGTAACATTACCATCGGCGTCAGTCTTCCTCTTAAAAATCCATTTATTTTCAATGGCTTGCCGATCATCGGGCAAGTCAACCAAAGTCCACACTTTGTTCTCATACATGGATCCCATCTCAGATTTCATGGCCTCAAGCCATTTAGCGGAATTTGGGCTCATCATTGCTTCCTCATAGTTCATAGGTTCATCATGGTCTAGTAACATGACTTGCAGAACTGGGTTACCGTACCACTCTGGTGCGGAACGTACTCTGGTTGATCTACGAAGTTCAGCAGTAACTTGATCCGAAGTTTCATGATCATCATCATTAGCGTCCTCACTAATTGGTGTAGGAATCACTGGAAATAGTTTATGTGATGTACTACTATCCAATTCGGGAGAAGGTACAATTACCTCATCAAGTTCCACTTTCCTCCCACTCACTTCTTTCGAGAGAAACTCCTTCTCTAGAAAGGATCTATTCTTAGCAACGAATATCTTGCCTTCGGATCTGTGATAGAAGGTGTAGCCAACAGTTTCCTTCGGGTATCCTATGAAGACACATTTCTCCGATTTGGGTTCGGGCTTATCAGGTTGAAACTTTTTCACATAAAAGTCGCTGCCCCAAACTTTAAGAAACAACAACTTTGGTTTCTTGCCAAACCACAGGTCATAAGGCGTCGTCTCAACGGATTTAGATGGTGCCCTTATTTAACGTGAATGCAGCTGTCTCTAATGCATAACCCAAAACGATAGTGGTAAATCAGTAAGAGACATCATAGATCGCACATATCTAATAAAGTATAGTTACGACGTTCGGACACACCATTACGTTGTGGTGTTCTGGGTGGCGTGAGCTGTGAAACTATTCCACATTGTTTTAAATGAAGACCAAACTCGTAACTCAAATATTCGCCTCCGCAATCAGATCGTAGAAACTTAATTTTTTGTTACGATGATTCTCTACTTCACTCTGAAATTATTTGAACTTTTCAAATGTTTCAGACTTGTGTTTCATCAAGTAGATTTACCCATGTCTGCTCAAATCATCAGTGAAGGTCAGAAAATAACGATACCCGCCTCGAGCTTCAACACTCATCGGTCCACATACATCAGTATGTATGATTTCCAACAAATCTGTTGCTTGCTCCATTGTTCTGGAGAACGGAGTTTTAGTCATCTTGCCCATGAGGCATTGTTCGCAAGCACCAAGTGATTCATAATCAAGTGATTCCAAAACTCCATCACTATGGAGTTTTTTCATGCACTTTATACCAATATGACCTAAACGGCAGTGCCACAAATAAGTTGCACTATCATTATTAACCTTGCATCTTTTGGCTTCAATATTATGAATATGTATATCACTACGATCAAGATCCAACGAACTATTTTCATTGGGTGTATGACCATCGAAGGCTTTATTCATGTAAACAGAATAACAATTATTCTAAGACTTTAAATGAATAATTGTATTGCAACAAACATGATCAAATCATATTCATGCTCAACGCAAATGCCAAATAACACTTATTTAGGTTCTACACTAATCCCGAAAGTATAGGGAGTGTGCGATGATGATCATATCAATCTTGGAACCACTTCCAACACACATCGTAACTTCACTTTTAACTAATCGTTGTTCATTCTGCAACTCTCGTTTCGAGTTACTAATTTTAGCAACTGAACTGGTATCAAATACCCAGGGGTTGCTATGAACACTAGTAAAATACACATCAATAATCTGTATATCAAATATACCTTTGTTCACTTTGCCATCCTTCTTATCCGCCAATTATCTAGGGTAGTTCCACTTCCAGTGACCATTCCTTTGCAGTAGAAGCACTTAGTTTCAAGCTTGAGTTTAGCTTTGGGTTTCTTCACGGGAGTGACAACTTGCTTGGCATTCTTCTTGAAGTTCCCCTTCTATCCCTTTGCCCTTTACTTGAAACCAGTGGTCTTGTTAACCATCAACACGTGATGTTCTTTCTTGATTTCTACCCTTGCCGTTTTCAGCATCGTGAAGAGCTCGGGAATTACTTTCATCATCCCTTGCATATTATAGTTCATCACGAAGTTCTACTAACTTGGTGATAGTGACTAGACAACTTTCAATTACTATCTTATCTGGAAGATTAACTCCCACTTGATTCAAGTAATTGTAGTACCCACACAATCTGAGCACATGCTCACTGGTTGAGCTATTCTCCCCCATCTTATAGGCAAAGTACTGTCAGAGGTCTTATACCTCTCGACACGGGTATGAGTATGAAATACTAATTTCAACTCTTGGAACATCTCATATGCTTCGTGGCATTCAAAACGTTTTTGAAGTCTCGGTTCTAAGCCGTAAAACATGGTGCACTAAACTATCAAGTAGTCATCATACCGAGATTTTCTCAAAACATTCATAACATCTGCATCTGCTCCTGCAATAGGTCTGTCACCTAGCGGTGCATCAAGGACATAATTCTTCTGTGCAGCAATGAGGAAAATCCTCAGATCATGGAACAAGTCCGCATCATTGCTACTAACATCTTTCAACTTAGTTTTCTCTAGGAACATATAAAAACAAACGGGGAGCTACATCGCGAGCTATTGATCTACAACATAGATATGCTAATACTACCAGGACTAAGTTCATGATAAAGTAAAGTTCAATTAATCAAAATTACTTAAGAACTCCCACTTAGACAGACATCTCTCTAATCATCTAAGTGATCACGTGATCGATATCAACTAAACCATGTCCGATCATCACGTGAGATGGAGTAGTTTTCAATGGTGAACATCTTATGTTGATCATATCTACTATATGATTCACGCTCAACCTTTCGGTCTCCAGTGTTCCGAGGCCATATCTACATATGCTAGGCTCGTCAAGTTTAACCCGAGTATTTAGCGTGTACAAAACTGGCTTACACCCGTTGTATGTGAACTTAGAGCTTATCACACCCGATCATCACGTGGTGTCTCGGCACGAGGAACTTTCGCAACGGTGCATACGCAGCGAGAACACTTATACCTTGAAATTTAGTGAGAGATCATCTTATAATGCTACCGTCGATCTAAGCAAAATAGGATGCATAAAAGATAAACATCACATGCAATCAATACAAGTGATATGATATGGTCATCATCAACTTGTGCCTTTGAACTCCATCTCCAAGGCACCGTCATGATCACCATCGTCACCGGCGCGACACCTTGATCTCCATCGTAGCATCATTGTCATCTCGCCAACTATTGCTTCCACGACTATCGCTACCGCTTAGTGATAAAGTAAAGCAATTACATGGCGTTTGTATTTCATACAATAAAGCGACAACCATATGGCGCCTGCCAGTTGCCGATAACTTTACAAAACATGATCATCTCATACAATAACGTATAACTCATCATGTCTAGACCATATCACATCACAACATGCCCTGTAAAAACAAGTTAGACGTCATCTACTTTGTTGTTGCAAGTTTTACGTGGCTGCTACGGGATTAGCAAGAACTTTTCTTACCTACGCATACAAAAAACCACAATGATTTTTCGTCAAGTATGTGTTATTTTAACCTTCACAACGACCAGGCGTAGCCACACTTGATTCAACTAAAGTTGGAGAAACTAACACCCGCCAGCCACCTGTGTGCGAAGCACGTCGGTAGAACCAGTCTCGCGTAAGCGTACGCGTAATGTCGGTCCGGGCTGCTTCATCCAATAATACCGCCGAATCAAAGTATGACATGCTGGTAAGCAGTATGACTAGTATCGTCCACAACTCACTTGTGTTCTACTCGTGCATATCATCTATACATAGATCTGGCTCATGATGCCACTGTTGGGGAACGTAATATTACAAAAAAATTCCTACGATCACGCAAGATCTATCTACTAGATGCATAGCAACGAGAGGGGAGAGTGTGTCTACGTACCCTCGTAGACTGTGAGCGGAAGCGTCTAGTGACGCGGTTGATGTAGTCGAACTCATTCGCGATTCAACCGATCAAGCACCGAACGTACGGAGCCTCCGTGTTCAGCACACATTCAGCTTGATGTCGTCCCACGAGCTCTTGATCCGGTAGAACCTCGCGGGAGAGTTTCGTCAGCACGACGGCGTGGTGACGGAGATGATGAAGCTACCGGTGCAGGGCTTCGCCTAAGCACTGTAATGCTATGACCGAGGTGTGTTTCTGTGGAGGGGGGCACCGCACACGGTTGGGAGAGATCAACTGATCAACTTGTGTGTCTATGGGTTGCCTCTACCCCTGTATATAAAGGACTGGAGAAGGGGGAGGGTCGGCCCTCTCTATGGCGCGCCCTAGGGAGTCCTACTCCCACCGGGAGTAGGATTCCCCCTTTCCTAGTAGAACTAGGAGCCCTTCTAAGTAGTAGGAGTAGGAGAGATGGAAAGGGAAAGAGAACAGAAGGAAGGAGGGGGCGTAGCCCCTCCCCTTAGTCTAATTTGGACTAAGCCTTGGGGGCGCAACCTCCTCTCTCTCTTTCCCCTAAAGTCCAATAAGGCCCATATACTCCCCGGCGAATTCCTGTAACTCTCCGGTAGTCCGAAAAATACCCGAATCACTCGGAATCTTTCCGATGTCCGAATATAGTCGTCCAATATATCGATATTTACGTCTCGACCATTTCGAGACTCCTCGTCATGTCCCCGGTCTCATCCGGGACGCTGAACTACCTTCAGTACATCAAAACACATAAACTCATAATATCGATCGTCATCAAACGTTAAGCGTGCGGACTCTACGGGTTCGAGAACTATGTATACATGACCGAGATTCATCTCCGGTCAATAACCAATAGCGGAACCTAGATGGTCATATTGGCTCCTACATATTCTATGAAGATCTTTATCGCTCAAACCACATAACAACATATGTTGTTCCCTTTGTCATCGGTATGTTACTTGCCCGAGATTCGATCGTCGGTATCACCATACCTAGTTCAATCTCGTTACCGGCAAGTCTCTTTACTCGTTCCGTAATACATCATCTCATGACTAACTCATTAGTCATTTTCTTGCAAGGTTTATTATGATGTGTATTACCGAGAGGGCCCAGAGATACCTCTCCGACACTCGGAGTGACAAATCCTATTCTTGATCTATGCCAACACCACGAACACCTTCGGAGACACCTGTAGGGCATCTTTATAATCACCCAGTTACGTTGTGACGTTTGATAGCACACAAGC
Organism: Secale cereale; assembly: GCA_902687465.1. Taxonomy (NCBI): domain Eukaryota; kingdom Viridiplantae; phylum Streptophyta; class Magnoliopsida; order Poales; family Poaceae; genus Secale; species Secale cereale. The sequence goes on along the minus strand of LR738711.1, from coordinate 834,851,211 downwards.
TGTTCCTCCGGTATTCGGGAGTTGCATAATCTCATAGTCATAGGAACATGTATAAGTCATGAAGAAAGCAATAGTAGTAAAACTGAACGATCATAGTGCTAAGCTAACGGATGGGTCTTGTCCATCACATCATTCTCCTAATGATGTGATCCCGTTGATCAAATGACAACTCATGTCTATGGCTAGGAAACATAACCATCTTTTATCAATGTGCTACTCTAGTAGAGCCATACTAGGGACACTCTGTTTTGTCTATGTATTCACACATGTACTAAGTTTCCGATTAATACAATTCTAGCATGAATAATAAACATTTATCATGATATAAGGAAATAAATAATAACTTTATTATTGCCTCTAGGGCATATTTCGTTCAATAGTGCCAAGTGCCAGTTGTTGTTTTCTGCTTGTTTTTTACATCGCAGAAAATCAATATCAAACGAAGTCCAAATACAGCGAAACTTTTTGTGAATTTTTTGGACCAGAAGACAACAAATGGGTCGGAGAAGCACCTAGGGGGGTGCCCCGAGGGGGGCACAACCCACTTGGGCGCGCGCGCGCCCTGGTGGGTTGTGCCCACCTCGATGGCCTCCCGCACCGCCTCTTCGCTCTATAAATACCTGGATCCTCAGAAAATAATAAGGGAGTCGATGGAATTTTGTTCCAGCCGCCGCAAGTTCCATAACCACGCGATCCTATCTATAGCCCTTTTCTGGCACTCCACCATAGGGGAACACGATCACGGAGGGGTTCATCATCATCATTGGTGCCTCTCCGATGCTGCGTGAGTAGTTTACCACAGACCTACGGGTCCGTAGGTAGTAGCTAGATGGCCTCTTCTCTCTTTGTATCTCAATACAATGGTCTCTTGGAGTTCTATTTGATGTAATTACTTTTTGCGGTCTGTTTCGTGGGATCCGATGAATTGTGAGTTTATGATCAGATTTGCCTTGATTTAATTTCCATTCTTGATTATTATAGCCTCATATTTCTTCTCCGATATTTGGGTTTCGTTTGGCCAACTTGATCTATGTATCTTACAATGAGAAGAGGTGCTTTGTAATGGGTTCGATCTTACGGTGTCCTTTCCTAGTGACAGAAGGGGCGGCAAGGCATGCATGTATGGTTGCTATTAAGGATAAAAAGATGGGGTCTATTCTTACATGAATAGATCTTTTCTACATCATGTCATCGTTCTTATTGCATTACTCCATTTATCCATGAACTTAATACACTAGATGCATGCTAGATAGCGGTTGATGTGTGGAGTAATAGTAGTAGATGCACGCAGGAGTCGGTCTACTAATCTTGGACGTGATGCCTTTATACATGAGCATTGTCTTGGATATCGTCATAATTATTTGCTTTTCTATCAATTGCCCAACTGTAATTTGTCTACCCACCGTCTGCTATTTTCTCGAAAGAAGCCACTAGTGAATGTTATGGCCCCCGGGTCTGTTTTCCAATCATATACTTTCAGATCTATATTGCCATTTGCCTTTTCTTTATCTGCCACTTTTATCTTCCGATCTATATTCTCAAAAACCCAAAAGTACCTTGGTGCGTTTTCTTTTCTTTTATTGGCATCTTTCAATCTACTACTGTTTCCTCATATCCATGCATCACTTTTTGGCATCATTACACGAAAGGGATTGACAACCCCTTTAATGCGTCGGGTTGCAAGTATTTGTTCTTTGGGTGCATGTAGCGTTTACATAATGTTGCTTGGTTCTCCTATTGCTTCGATAACCTTGGTCTCATCACTGAGGGAAATACCTTACTGTTGTTGTGTTGCGTCCTCCCTTATTCCTTGGGGAAATACCGGTGCATGTCAAGAGACATCACTAACGACACCTATCCTCTGTGCCACTTTAGCATCATGAAGTCGTGTGGCTAGTGGGGTGTTTCGACCGACTGGCTCGGTCCCGAGGTCGAACCATAGGTAGTTTTACACAATTTATTTTTACACACACATTTTTCCTCCGTGCCGATACGTAGCACACCCTACCGCGCGATTTCTGGGTCCTCCCGGGTGGTGCACTCATATTTTCTTACTTGCCGAGACGTGGGACGCCCTATCGCATGTTTTCTGGGTCCTCCTCGGTCGAAGCAAGTAAATGAGTCGTTAATCACAAAAGTCTACCTTTCCTGCCGAGTACGTCAGTGAAGCACGGTGGCTAGCTAGTTGGGCTAGTGCTACCGATTAGCTACGCCGCCGCCACATTTGTTTTTTCACCCCTTTTTTCTCTCCTTGACGGTTGGTAAATTTAAATATCCACCGTTGCGTTGCACTGGTCTTTGGGTGCGGCAGGCGCGGTAGGATTTTTATTGTTTTGATTGACGGGAGCAGGCGCGGCAACAATTAGTCACGATGACTCCGCCTGTAAAACCCACTGCTCCCTGAAGTGAAAAGTCGTCGACTAGTGTTTTCCGATGGTGAAAACCAAAAGATCCACACCGCTCCTGGGCTGGCTCCCTCCGCCTCCACGTAAATTGCATTACCTTTCAGCCGTTTCGCCCCCTTTGCTTCCTCTTCCCATTGCTTCTACGTGGTTCCATGGCGGTGCACCAGATCACGAATTCTAAGGTGAGGCACCTGACACATGAGCACCATGCCAAGGATGTGGAGCTCAGGGCCAAGGACGTGGAGCTCCGTGAGCTCAAGGAGGAGAGGAGTGCCATGCTCCTCCTTTATGTGCGGGAGTTCATGAAGCTTCAAAACCGACAGGCGTCCACCACAAAGATGCTCGAGGAGTCGATGGTGTTCCTGCAGAAAGTGGGAGATTTGATAAGTGGTCAGGCGAGCCGGCTGGAGCGCGAGCGGGCCGATCATAACAAGGACCAAGATCGCCTCAACAACTTGCTGGACCATGTTGCCACACAAGTGTTACGGCTGCGCGATGCCTACCGTCGTGCCAGTGCGACCATGTCGGCCGTTGGGCTAAACCCGTTCGACCACCCGATCGACTTCAACGAGCTGCGACTTCCTCACCTGGTCTCCTTCTTCACCTATATCTCCGAGGAGTTGAGCCGTCTCCGCGCGGTGGTGGGTGAGGGAGTCCTTGATTGGGGGGTCCTCATGTGGCCGGACAAACTCCTAGTGGGCCGGACTGGTGGGCCGTGAAGATTATTACATAAGATCATCTCTCGTATCCAGATAGGACTCATGTATTCATGTAATGGCAAGTTTTAGGTTCGGGTGTAGATTTTCCTTCCTCTGCAAGATAACATGTACAAACCCTAGGTCCCTCTGGTGTGTATATAAACCGGAGGGTTTCAATCCGTAAAGGCTAGAACAGAATCATAATATCTCCACATGCTAGACTTAGGGTTTAGCCATTACAATCTCGAGGTAGATCAACTCTCGTATTCATATTCATCCATATTAATATAGCAGGAAGTAGGGTATTACCTCGATCGAGAGGGCATGAACCTGGGTAAACATCGTGTCGCCAGCCTCCTGTTACCACTGATCCTCACACGTATAGTTCGGGACCCCCTACCCGAGATCCGCCAGTTTTTACACCGACAGTGGGGGCGGAGCTGGACAAGGAGGGGTTGCGGGCAGCCATCGCCGTTGCCGGGCGAATCCTCTCAGGGCTTCGTCACCGGAATCCATTCGTGCCATTGGACACGCCTTTGATGAGCTGGCTAAACCCTGCATCACCACCGTCGTGCACCTCGAGAAGCAGAGGGACTTCAGTGGTTTTTAGGAGTGCATGCTCATCTTTTTTTGTGAAATTGTGCATGCTCATCTCAGCACCCCTCCTCATGCATGCTCCTAGTGTATTTGTGTTAAACTAGTGTGGGCTCATGCACCTTTCATGATCTGTAGCACCGTAACCTCAGTGCGATGTAGTCCTAGTTGCGTTAACATTGATCTCACCATTCATTTTTTCGACCGGACAGTCCAAAAAGGGGCATGTTACATAACTATTCATATAGTTGACATGCGCACAACATCTTTTTTATCGTCATATCTTCCTACGCTAGCTACAAGATTATAGTACATACATATGAACCACTGCACATGCCTAGTAGTAGGAGTACTGTGTAAGTTCAAGTGGCTGCCGTGTTTCGCACTCCTTCGTCATAAGAATCGAAACGCTTGATGTAATCATTTTTTCCAGAAACAATGGACATGCTCTACCGTGCGGATCCTCCTTGACGGTCGTCGGGAACCTTACTAATCACTTGCGCCGACGTGTGGTACAACCAGCATCGGGTTCTACTAGCCATGCACTAAATTACTCCGTATTAGAATGCATAACTACACGGTAGACTACGCCGGCTGAAGCGCCATAGTAATGCCCAATGAGCTGTCAAATCACTAAACCCCGACCTTTCCAGCAGTAAGTTGGACGGACAAAGCAACTACCATTTCACTCTTCTCCCTCATCTTCCTCTCTTGAAGAAAACCCCAACTCGCTTGTCCCTCATCTTGTTCCTCATTTCTTCAAGAAAACCCCGACGTGCTTCTGCCATTGTTCTTCTCTCCCAAAGAAGGAACGGTGAGCGCATAAATGCTATTGCTTATGGCCAAGGCCCGGTCTTGCAACCCCGCGACCGATCTAACTCCCTGTGTTCTTTTTTTGGGTTGGTGATTATGGTTTCTATACTTTTATTTCTATTTGACAGTTTCTTGATGGACCCTGGAGCACCGGCCGAAGTGATGTCGGCTCTGACCAAAGCCGTCGGGGTTCGGGGTACGAAGAAATGCACGAACCCTACTGAGACTACCGCATACAAGCTCAAGGCCATCGCCCTGTCCAAGCACTTCTCTTCGGGATTCCGCGTTAAGCCGGTCCAGGTAATATCTCTTCTTAACGATCTTTTTGGCGATCTTGATCGTGTTTTTTCATCTAACACGCAGTTCTGGTACTAGTAGTACAACTTCTTGGGTGATCTTGCATGTGATTTTTGTGTGCCAAATCATGGTTCTAAACTTCTCTTTTAACCAAAACATGCGAGAGGTTAACATACATATGATTTTTGCACATAACACTGATTTCTTATAGATTACTTTCAGTTACTTTATGAACATGAGTGCTAGTTGTAGGAAATGCAAGATTTTAGCTCTCATGCCTTTGAGGAGAGTATAGTAGCCTCAGTAACTTGTGTTATGAATATTGCAAGTAATCCCTCTGCTCTCGTGCCTTTGAAGACATGTTCTAGTGTCTTTGTTCACTCATTTCTGTGCGTATATGTAGTCTTATATGGCGTAAAATGTTGAAAATCATCCTATATTTCTGAATGGAGGTAGTAATAAAATATTTGGTTTCTATTTGAATTAGAACAAGGACCGCGGTGGAGATGAAGTTGTCAAAGTCATGTCGTGTGAACTAGAAGACCTGGGGATGGGTTCTACTACTAAACTATCCAGTTGATGTGTCCTTGTCGCCACATGTCGTGAACAAGTGTTTTCCTGTAGCATTGTTGTCAGGCGTGTTCTCGAGGGTGTACTTCACCACAAAAATTTCCTAGTTGTGCCTTCGATTACAAAGGGTGTGGTTCTTGTAAAGCTTCCCGACAAATCTGATGCGGACTGTCTTCATCGTCATGTTTATGAGTGGAAAGACCACTCTGTTAGGTTCTGCAAGGTTGACTAGATGGCGATGATGCTGGTAGGCATCTCTCATGAAGTCCATGGCCTACTCAGTTATGTGGGGTACATCCCGTAGGTCGGTGGCAACAAATAGTCTACATAGTTTAATTAGTGTAACTTTGCTTGTCTATAGTAAGCAATACTTGTTGACTACTTCATTTGTGTGTGTGAACCCTATGTTGTATAGTATTGCCGCTTTTGTTCCGTGGTGAGTCCCGAGTACAATCGCATCGGCATGGGCTCTTGGTGAACGTTGCATGGGAAAAAAAATCCTATGAACACCCAAGATCCAATCTAGGAGATGACTATCTACAAGAGGAGAGATTGGATCTACATACCCTTGTAGATCGCTAATAGGAATCGCTAAGAAACGCGGTTGATGTAGTCGAACGTCTGTGCATTCCAATCACGATCCGTCCCGCGAACTCCGATCTAGTGCCGAACGAAAGACACCTCCGCGTTCAACACATGTACGACTTGATGACACCTTCACCTCTTCGATCCAGCGAGTGATGGTGAAGTGTTAGCTCGAGTCCTCCGGCAGCACGACGGCATGGTGGCGGTGGTGGTGGAGAAATCTCAGCAGGGCTTCGCCAAGCCAAGCGGAGAAGAAGGAGGACTAGGAGAGAGAGGAAGGGAAGCCCCGTGGCTTAGAAATCTAGTTCACCTCGCCATGTGATTAACACTCATAGTTCACATCGGCATGTGACTAACACCCAAAGAGTTTACTAGAGTCAATAATCTAGTTCACATCACTATGTGATTAACAGTCGATGAGTTCTGGGGTTTGATCTTCTTATGCTTGTGAGAGAGGTTTTAGTCAACGGGTCTACAACATTCAGATTCGTAGGTCCTTCGCAAATCTCTTTGTCATGTTGTAGATGCTGCTACCACGCTCCACTTCGAGCTATTCCAAGTGGTTGCTCCACTATACGTATCCGGTTTGCTACTCAGAGTCATCCGGATAGGTGTTAAAGCTTGCATCGACGTAACCCTTTACGCCGAACTCTTTATCACCTCCATAACCGAGAAACATTTCCTTATTCCTCATAGGAAAATTTTGACCACTGTCAAGTGATCCACTCCTGGGTCACTTTTGTACCCCCTTGCCAGACGCGTGGCAAGGCACACCATAGGTGCGGTACACAGCATGACATACTGTATAGAGCCTATGGCTAAGGCATAGGGGACAACCTTCGTCCTTTCTCTTCTTCTGCCGTGGTCGAGCTTTGAGTCTCACTCAACTTCACACCTTACCACTCATGCAAGAACTCCTTCTTTGACTGATCCATTTTGAACTCCTTCAAAATCATGTCAAGGTATGTGCTCTGTGAAAGTCTTATCAGGCGTCTTGATCTATTTCTATAGATCTTGATGCCCAATATGTAAGCAGTTTTACACGGGTCTTCCTTTGAAAAACTCCTTTCAAATAACCCTTTATGCTTTCCAGAAATTCTACATCATTTATGATCAACAATATGTCATCCACATATACTTATCAGAAATGTTGCAGTTCTCCCACTCACTTTCTTGTAAATACAAGTTTCTTGCAAACTTTGTATAAACCCACGAGCTTTGATTACCTCATAAAAGCATATATTCCAACTCTGAGATGCTTGATCCAGTCCATAGAAGGATCACTGGAGCTTGCATACCTCTTAGCATCCTTAGTATCGACAAAACCTTCCGGTTGTATCACATACAACCTTTCCTCACATAAACCGTTAAGGAAACTCTGTTTTGACATCCATCTAGCAGATTTCATAATCGAAAAATGCAGCAACTACTAACATAATTCTGACGGACTCAAGCATAACTACGGGTGAGAAAGTCTCATCGTAGTCAACTCTTTGAACTTGTGAAAACCCCTTTGCCACAAGTCGAGCTTTATAGACGGTGACATTACCGTCTGCGTCCGTCTTCTTCTTGAAGATCCATTTATTATGAATGGCCTTTCGCCCTTCAAGTAATACTTCCAAACTCCATACTTTGTTTTCATAAATGGATCCCATCTAGGATTTCATGGACTCTAACCATTTATCAGAATCCGGGCCCACCATCGCTTCTCCATAGCTTGCAGGTTCATCGTTGTCCAACAACATGACCTCCAAGACAGGTTTGCCGTACCACTTAGGAGTAGTACGTAGCCTTGTCAACCTACGAGGTTCGATAGTAACATGAAACGAAACTTCATGATCAGTATCATCAGCTTCCTCTTCAACTATCGTAGGTGCCATAGAAACATCTTTCTGTGTTGTGCTACTCTTTGGTTGAAGTAAAGGTTCAACAACCTCATCAAGTTCTATTTTCCTCCCACTCAATTCTTTCGAGAGAAACTCATTCTCGAGAAAGGACCCGTTCTTAGTGACAAAAACTTTGCCCTCGGATCTGAGAAAGAAGGTATACCCAACCGTCTCCTTTGGGTATCCTATGAAGATGCATTTGTCCGCTTTTGGGTTCGAGCTTTTTCGGCCAAAGCCTTTTGACATAAGCATCATAGCCCCAAACCTTAAGAAACGAAAGTTTAGGTTTCTTGCCAAACCATAGTTCATACGGTGTCGTATCTACAGACTTAGATGGTGCCCTATTTAAAGTGAATGCAGCTGCCTCTAACACATAACCCCAAAAAGGTAGTGGAAGATCACAAGAGACATCATAGAATGCAGCATATCCAATAAGGTACGATTATGACGTTCGGACACACCATTACGTTGTGGTGTTCTAGGTGGCATCAACTATGAAACAATTCCACATTTTCTTAAGTGATTTCCAAACTCATAACTCAGATATTCTCCCCCTCGATCGGATCGTAGGAATTTAATCTTCTTGTTACGATGATTCTCAACTTCACTCTGAAATTGCTTGAACTTTTCAAACATTTCAGACTTATGCTTCATTAAGTAAATATACCCATATCTACTCAAATCATCAGTGAAGGTGAGGAAATAACGATATCCACCGCGTGCGTCAATACTCATCGGACCGCACACATCAGTATGTATGATTTCCAACAAGTCACTTGCCCGTTCCATTGTTTCAGAAAACGGGGTTTTAGTCATCTTGCCCATGAGGCATGTTTCGCATGTGTCAAGTGATTCAAAATCAAGTGACTCCAAAAGTCCATCAACATGGAGTTTCTTCATGCGCTTTACACCAACATGACCGAAGCGCCAGTGCCATAAGAAAGTGGTACTATCATCATCAACTCTACATCTTTTGGCATCAATATTATGAACATGTGTATTACTTCAATCGAGATTCAATAAACCATTCACATTGGGTGCATGACCATAGAAGGTATTATTCATGTAAACAGAATAACCATTATTCTCTGACTTAAATGAATAACCGTATTGCAATAAACACAGTCTAATCATGTTCATGCCTCAACGCAGACACCAGATAACATTTATCTAGGTTCGACACTAATCTCGAAGGTTGAGGGAGCGTGCGATGGTGATGACATCAACCTTGGAAACAATTCCAACACACATCGTCACCTCGCCCTTAGCTAGTCACCATGCTGCTAGGAGTACTAGTAAGGTACACATCAATAACACGTATATCAAATATACTTTTGTTGAAGTCACCAACCTTCTTATCTACCAAGTATTTGGGGGTAGTTCCGCTACCAGTGATCGTCCCCCTTACAATAGAAGCACTTAGTTGTAATGCCCAAGATGGGACTATACCTCCTACGTGTCGAGGCACGACTTAAAGGTATAAGCCCATTCTGGAATGATCTCAAGTTCGGTATCTTTGCACGACTCATGTAAAAATTGGGATGAAATTGCAAAAGGATAGTTGGCTTACACTCGCCACGTCACACAATTCATTGCATAAGAAAATCATCATCCAAATAACATCACAACCCGACTACGGGTGAAGATCCAAATGAAAGATACCAAAATACATAAAGCCACAGGTTCGAATCGCCCCTAGTAGAAACCACTACTGATCATCGGGATAGTGCACATAGTATCGGCTACGTTCTTCATTGTACTCCCAGTACAGCTCCGTGTCGTCACCTGAGTAGTTCACCATAGTACCTGCATCTAGTGTGGTGTAGAATCTGTGAGCCACGGAGGACTCAGCAATCATGTTCCCGGGTAGCAGAACTATCTAAGCCTTCGGTGTGGAACAAGACTGAAGAAAGATAAAAGGTTGCAGCTGCGCTAGCACTAGCTTACGTGTTAAGAGCGAGAAGAGAAGTGCCACGAGCGTCAAAGTGATCACGAAGTGATTCTATCTAAGCACGTCAATCATAACCCCACCGTGTTCACTTCCCGAACCCCTTTCGGAAAATGACCATCACGGTTACTCATGACGGTAGTGTGTTCTGAACATGGTGTCAAGTTTTCTACAATCGGATATTAACAAATTCCCATCTGCCACATAACCGCGGGCACGGCTTTCGAAATTTCAAAACTGTAATGCCCCGGACACACCCGCCGGTAATCGTTACTCCTGGCGGGATCTAGACTGGCCCCACATATCAATACTAGTCTTTTCTGCGCACTTTGCCCTCACTCGTGCACACCCGGGAGCAACTTCCCGGTCGGTCGCCCATCCTAAAACTACTCCAAGCCGAGCACGCTTAACTTTGGAGTTCTATCCGAATGGGCTCCCGGAAAAGAAGGAATTCCTTATTGATATGAGTAGTCTATCATACCTAATAAGCCAGGCCATCACATACACCCTCACTCAGAGGAACCGACGTCCTCGTCGGGCCACAGGAACGTTCCCTCTTGGCACAACCGTCTGTGCTTCCAGGACAGCACATGTGCCATGCCGTGTGTCACGACGGGTCACAAATGTCATGCACAACATGACTGCAAACTGTCCGCAAACATCCGTGTAACCGCGAGGGTCGGCTCTGATACCAACTTGTAACGCCCCGGACACACCCGTCGATGGTCGGTACTCCTGGCGGGATCTAGACTAGCCCCACATATCAATACTAGTGTTTTCTGCGCACTTTGTCCTCACTCGTGCGCACCCGGGAGCAACTTCCCGGTCAGTCACCCATCCTGAAACTACTCCAAGCCGAGCACGCTTAACTTTGGAGTTCTATCCGAATGGGCTCCCGGAAAAGAAGGAATTCCTTATTGATATGAGTAGTCTATCATCCCTAATAAGCCAGGCCATCACAAAAACCCTGCAGGGGTGTTCCAACTTGGCCCATTACAAGCCCACGATCCGCGGAGTCGCAACTCCAAGGTGGGAAGGCCCGAGTATTCTCGGAATCCCGTGCTTAAGATACTTCGACTAAGGTAAGACTAATCCAGCAAATCCTCCTGGCGTGCCGACACCCTAACTGTAGCCGCGCGTATCTAGTCTCAGGCCACGACCGGGTGGGCGATTCTACAGGTTATACCAGATACCCCGGGTTTCCCCAAGGCGGCCCTGCAGAACCCCCAGTTTGGACCAACACTCATGTGGAGAAATGACCCGGGTTGTTGATTAAGAAAAGGGTTTGCAATGCCCTATGCAAGTTTTAGTTGTTAGGCAAATGGAGTACCAATGTTGGGACTTGCTGGAAAAGACTTAGCGCTAAGCGGTTTATCGAGGGGGTCCCATAACCCCAACCATGTGAGGAACGCATAATCAAGGAACATAACACCGGTTTATACGGTTCCTAGGGCGGCATGAGTGGAACAAATCACCAAGCAAGAGGCTTAGCCTTCCACCCATTACCAATATATAGATGATTTCATTTATTAGATATATAGTGTGATATCCCATCAAATACTTCAGCATGAAGCAAGAATCTTCAAATCTTCTCCTGCAACTAGCAATGCTATAAGAGGGGCTGAGCGAAGCCTACGTAGCCAATCAAAGGTTTGCATAGGTTGGGAGGTTAGACAGATTCATGGTTACAATAGGAGGCTGACAAACAAACTTGGGCATCGAGGCAATAAGCTAAAGAGCGAGACTTCTAGCAATAGGCCAAGATAGTAATGATATCTGGGTCAGGTCATCTTGCCTGTTGAGTCGTCGATGGGATCGTAAGACGGCTCCTCGTTCTCAACCTCGGTAGTAACCTCGTTCTCGTACTCGGTCTCGGCTTCTGGCTCTACTCAACACAAGAAAACACGAGGCACGAAATCAAACAAGGTGCAATGCGCAAACTACATGATGCACGTATGATGCACTTAGGATGCACTGTAGATGCACTTAGGATGCATAACATGTCAACGTAGGAAGCACACCAGAACAACACAAGAACAAGACAATATGCTCAAGCAAGTAGGATGCAAGACAGATCTATATAGGATGCAAAACATGGCAAGGGAGGAAGCACAGAGAAACAACATAAGAACAACAAGTTTAAATGAGGCCGGAAACTACTTAAGACAAATCTGGTAAGTCCTCATATGCATAGTTTGAAATTAGTCCAGATCTGAACAAACCTTAATTTAAAGTTGTTAAACAGCAATTTAACATGTACCAAGATAATCTACACGAAATTCTAGTCATGTTTCGTATAAAGTTTGTTAAAAACGGAGCTACGGTCTAGAAGATATGACCAAAACAAGATAAGCATGGCATCGGTGCAAGATGCACCCAAACATCAAGCAAACATACTCCAAACATGTTAACAAGATGATATTATGAATCTACATGCAAAATCACACAAGTTTCATGTAGGGCACGCTCAAAACAGAGCAACGGACTAAAAGATACACCCGAAACAAGAAACAATGCAAAGCTGAAATTAACAGCCACATAGCCACTTCGGAGCAAGATATATATACTCTACAGTACTCAAACATGGTGACAAGAAGCATGGACATGAAGTAGACATATCCTAGAGCAAACAACTCCATTGGAGCATCTCCATAGGAGGCATGGATCAATAGCAACAAGCTACAACAGTTTGATCATGACACTAAAAACCTGACAGCAATATTTTATAGCAACTTGGGAGCAAGAATTAAATAAGCGACAACAAGCCAGATGAGCATGTGAGGGCATGGATGGATAGACAACAACATATACAACAAAGAATGATCAATGGCCACCCCAAAACTAACATGGATTTGCCTAGACCATCAAGCAAACATGGCATCAGGATATGACAGATTCCAGACTTAGTGAAATTTCACTAAGTGTTAAAACAGTAACATTATCATGGCATGTTTGCGAGCATGTTTAAGTCATCTTAAAGCATAACATGGCAAATGGTTTGCACCACATCAAAGAACACATGATGGAGAATCTAAAACATATGAGCATGTGACATGGGGACAAACACATCAATAGCAACGAGCTCCTCAACTAGGCATCTCGTAACAAGTTACAAAACCTAACAGCCACATTCACTTTTACAACAGGGGCAAACATGGCAATATGAACTCTAACATGCATGCTATAGCAACCAACATGTAGAGCATCTCATGATGAACATTTGGACATATCGTTTGCTTCATTTGGATAAACATGCACCAAGTTATCACATCTCAAACATGGCATGAAAATAACAAGTAGTAGCAGTTTATATCAAGTAGCACTCTTGTCACGATGATTAAGACATCTAGACGGACTCAAACATGCATGACACAATGGAACAAAACGTAGTACACATCACCGCGATCATTTTGACATATCATATGCACAAAACGGACAAGCACAGAAAAAGTTATTGCCATCACAAGAAGCCATCAGACAACTAAAATAACTAAAAGGACTTAGAGGAAAACGGGGTCAACCTCAGATCGGATCGGGCTCATGCGGGTCAACGCGGGCCGGGCGTGGGAGTGGATCGGGTCGGAACCCGTTAGGGTTTTCGGACCCGCGGCGGCGCTCGGGCTGGATCTGGAGCGATCTCGGCGGCGGCGCGATGGGAACCGGCGGGATCCGGCGCGGGGGTGGGGGGGCGATGGCGACGTGACGAGGGCCGGCCGGCGGCGGAGAGCCCGAGGGGCGCGGCAGCGGAAGTGACCGCGGGGCGCGGCGGCGCGGAGCCGGCGGACGACGAGCGCGGCGCCGACGGCGAGGAGCCCGCCGGAGGCGAAGGTGACGGCGGCGCTGAGCGGGTGTGGAGGCGCGATGGGCCTGGAGGGCTGCGCGCGGGCCGGCCGGCCGCGGTGGGAGGCGGGGCAGCCGCGGTGACGTGGCGTCCGCGGATTGGACGCGCGGGCGGCGACGGACGTGTCCGGCGCGCGGAGGGGCCGCGGGACACTGAGAAAAACGGGGAAAAAAGAGAGGAGCTATGGTTTGGACGCAAAAATGGAGGGGGTGGACGTTTATATAGGCACAAGGAGCTAGGAGACTCCAAATGGGGAGCGGTTTTCGGCCACGCGATCACAATTCGACGACCGAGATGATGGGAAGGGCTGTGCTGGGTTGGTGGGCTGTTGTGGAGGGGGTCTTGGGCCTCAAAGAAGAGGTTCTTTTAGCCCACTAGGTTAACCGTTGGAGTACCAAACGAACTCCAAACGCGACGAAACTTTACAGGCGGCCTACACGTACCAAAACAACAACACACGACAAGTCTCACGTCATTCCGGAAACGTTACACGGCCACACACGTAAGAAAGACTCGGGGATGCCACGGGCACATGTGAGAGCGTCGGAACTCAAAACGGACAATGGGAAGAGACGAGTGGTACCGGATGCAAGTGACAACACAAATGCAATGCAATGCACATGACAACATGACATGGATGAAATTCACACATGCACACGACAAAACGAAGAAACCCAAAAAGGAGAAGAACCCGGAAAGGAATTCATGAAGCCAAAGTTTATATATTGCCATATTGGGAAAGTGTTACATCTGGGGCATTACAAACTCTCCTCTACTACGAAAAGATCTCGTCCCGAGATCTAGGACTGGAAGAAGGAATGGTACTCAGAACGAAGGTGATCTTCTCGTTCCCACGTAGCTTCTCGGTCGGTATGGTGTGACCACTTAACTTTCAAGAACTTGATTGACTTGTTGCGGGTCTTGCGCTCGGTTTCTTCAGGAATAGCAACGGGATGCTCTCGGTAAGATAAGTCTTGTTTAAGATCAATCTCCTCAAACGGAATGGTGCGTTCAGGTGTCTTGAAGCACTTGTGGAGTTGAGACACGTGAAACACATCATGAACATTTGCAAAGTTGGATGGAAGCTCAAGTTGATAGGCTAGATCACCTCTTTTGCCAAGGATCTTGAAAGGGCCCACGTATCTAGGAGCAAGTTTTCCTTTGATACCGAATCTTTGGGTTCCTTTCATAGGAGAAACACGGAGATAGACATGATCCCCAATGTTGAAGGCCAAATCACGATGCTTGCCATCATAGTAGCTCTTTTGACGCGACTGAGCGGCCTTGAGATTCTCACATATGACTTTGCAAATTTATTCGGCTTCTGAGATCAAGTCATTGCCAAGAATTTGACGTTCACCAGTCTCGGACCAGTTGAGAGGAGTACGACACTTCCTGCCATAGAGGATTTCAAACGGAGCTTTGTCGTCACTTGCTTGGAAACTGTTGTTGTAAGAGAACTCAGCAAACGGAAGGCAATCTTCCCACTTCATGCCAAAAGAGATGACACAAGCTCTGAGCATGTCTTCTAGGATCTGATTCACTCTTTCGACTTGACCACTAGTCTGAGGGTGAAACACAGTGCTGAAACGGATCTTAGTGCCCATGGCAGACTGAAACGAGTCCTAGAACCTGGATGTGAACAAACTTCCACGGTCTGAGGAGATAACTTGAGGAATGCCATGTAAGGACACAATTCTAGAAGTGTACAACTCTGCTAGTTGAGCTGCATTGATGGATTCTTTGACTGGAAGGAAGTGAGCTACTTTGGTAAGCTTGTCAATCACGACAAAGATACAATCATTCCCCTTCTTGGACTTGGGAAACCCAGTGACGAAATCCATTTCAATGTGGTCGAATTTCACTCGGGAATAGGAAGAGGTTGGAGAAGACCGGCTGGACGTTGATGCTCTGCCTTCACTCTTCTGCAGACATCACATTCATTCACGAATTGGGCAATCTCCCTTTTCATGCGAGTCCACCAGTAAGATTTCTTGAGGTCTTGGTACATCTTAGAACTTCCAGGATGAATCGAGAGGAGGGAGTCATGTGCTTCGTTCATTATGATCTTCCTGAGATCACCCTTGGGAACCACAAGTCTGTCCTCAAAGAATAAGGTATCTCTCTCATCAACGCGATAGCACTTGTATTTGGGAGTACCCTTTGCAATACCAAGTTTCACTTTCTGCACCATAGCATCACTGAGTTGGGCCTCACGGATCTGATCTTCCAAGGTAGGAGCAACTTGAAGATTTGCAAGAAAGCCTTGCGGAACAACTTGGAGGTTGAGCTTCCTGAATGCTTCACAAAGCTCAGGCTGAAACGGCTTGATAAGGAGACTGTTGCAATATGCCTTTCTGCTCAAGGCATCTGCAATGACATTGGCCTTGCCAGGTGTGTATTCGATGCTTGGATCATACTCTTGGATCATTTCAACCCAACGAGTCTGGCGAAGGTTCAGGTTCGGCTGTGTGAAGATGTACTTCAAGCTCTTGTGATCGGTGAAGATGTCGACTTTTCTGCCCAACAGAACTTGTCTCCACGTGATCAAGGCGTGTACCACAGCTGCTAGCTCGAGATCATGTGTGGGGTAGTTCTTCTCACTTGGCTTCAATTGACGAGAAGTGTATGCCACAATTTTCTTGTCCTACATTAGCACACCACCAAGTCCTTGAAGAGAAGCATGACAGAAAACTTCGTAGGGCTTGGACTCATCTGGAGGAGTAAGAACCGGAGCAGAGATGAGCTTTTCATTGAGAGTTTTGAATGCCACAGCACAATCCTGAAACCAGTTGTACTTGACATTCTTCTGCAGCAAGTTGGATAGAGGCTTGGCAATCTTGGAGAAGTTCTCAACGAACCTTCTGCAATAGCTAGCAAGACCAAGGAAGCTTCGGAGTTGCTTGACGTTCTGAGGGGGTTCCTAGTTGACAATCGCTTCAACTTTCTCGGGGTTGACCGCAATACCGTCAGCGGAGATGATATGGCCTAGATACAAGACCTTATCGAGCCAAAATTCGCACTTGGAGAACTTGGCATAGAACTTATGTTCACGGAGTCTGTCGAGAACCAGACGGAGGTGCTTTTTGTGATCTTCTTCATTCTTGGAGAATACCAAGATGTCATCCAGATAAACAAGCACAAATTCATTGGTGTAGGGGTTGAATATGTACTGCATCATTCTCGAGAAGGTGGGTGGAGCATTAGCGAGGCCAAAAGACATGATTGTGTATTCATATGAGCCGTAGCTAATTCTGAAAGCAGTCTTGTGAATATCTTCTTCACGGATGCGGATCTGGTGATAACCCATCCGGAGATCAAGCTTAGAGAACACTTTTGCTCCTTTGAGCTGCTCGAACAATTCATTGATGTTGGGGAGTGCATACTTGTTCTTTATTGTCTTCTTATTCAATGGCCGATAATCAACGCAAAGGCGCTCCGTGCCATCCTTCTTCTTGACAAATAAGACACCACATCCCCAAGGAGAAGTGCTTGGCCTGATCAGACCCATACGCTCTTCCTCATCGAGCTGTTTTTTCAACTCCTTCAACTCTTCAGGGGAAAGCTTGTACGGACGCCGACATGCTGGCTCGGTACCGGGCTCGAGTTCAATGACAAATTCAACTTGACGATGCGGAGGCATGCCTGGAAGCTTTTCTGGAAAAACGTCTTCATATTCATTGACCACCGGAATTTGAGAGATGGCATTAATCTCGCCCTTGTCATTGAGAGAGAATAGCCTGATTGTGTTATCTTGAGAGGCGAAGATAATCACGTCTTTGTTGGAATGAGTAAGCTTGACTTCCTTATTTGCACAATCAATGTGAGCATCATGCTGAGAAAGCCAATCCATCCCGAGAATAAGATCAATGTCAGAGTTGCCGAGAACAACCGGAGAAGCTAGAAAGCGGTAATCACCCATGCGAATAGATACATTTGGAGCATACAAGCTAGAATGCATCTGTTTTGCCGGAGAGGAAATTGCTAATTGCCTTGGTAAAGCTGCTGTGTTCACATTATGCTTGGATGCAAATAGATATGACATGAAATAATGTGAAGCCCCAGAATCAAACAAAACTTTAGCAGGCTTGAGATTGACTGAAAGGTTACCAAGTATCACATCTGAAGAATTCTCTGCTTGAGCTGCATTCATCAGATTCACTCTTGCAACCTTCGGATCATGCTTGACAATAGCAGTGCTGACAGGTGGAGGAGGCGGAAGGCGCCTTTGAGTACACTTGTTGGCATAGTGACCCTTCTTGCCACACTTGTTGCAAACCACTTTTGAGAGAGGACTGTAATGAGGAGCACTTGACTTTGAAGCTTGAAAGTTGTTCTTTGACTGATTGCTTGGGTTGGGTGGGTGGGAGAAAGCACGGCCACCAGAATTCTTGTTGTTGTTGTTGGGAGCTCGGATCACTTGAGGAGGTGGAAGCCAAAACTTCTGTTGCTTTGCGACCACTTGAGAAGAAGAGGAGGAGTGAACAGCGTCTCTGATCCTCTTTTTGGAAGCTTCCATCTTGAGCTGGGCTGCCTCTTGCTTAAGTGCCATGTTATAGAATTGATCAAACTCATCAGGCTCGAACAAGGTGAGAGCTAGTTGGAGTTCATCCTTCAGACCACCTCGGAACTGATAGATCTTGCTCTTGGCATCTGGGATGTCTTGCTTGGCATAGCGGGCAAGGTTCTAGAACTTGACATTATATTGGTAGGCAGTCATTGAGCCTTGCTTCAGGTTGCGGAATTGCTCACGCATACCCTCGATGACACTTGTTGGAATGTGGTGAGAACGAAAGTCCTTGCAGAAGTCATCCCAGGAGATTACACGTCCCTCTCTGGAATCTTTGTACTGCTGCCACCAATCAGCTGCTTGGTCCTTGAGTTGGAAGGCTGCAAACTTCACATAGCCCTCGGGCCTGACGTTACTGCACTCGAAATGCTTCTTGATATCTGTTATCCAGTCTTCAGCATCTAGAGGGTCCACACAGTAACTGAATGCCTTTGGTTGGTTTGCCAGGAACTGGTTGAGCGTAGCAAAGTGAGGTTGGTTGAAAAAATTGCCTTGGCCTTGGTTCCCATGAGCACCCTGATTTGCTTGAATGTTCTGCATCATTTGCATAAGCATCTGAGTGTTCTGGTTCGTCGCTTGCATAATTGCTCTCCAGGCCTCAAACGGAGGAGGAGGGAAAGGAGGACGATCAAGAACCTCTTCACCCTCGGGGTTAGCGTTGGGAACCTTTTTAGGAGCCATCCTGAATGAGATGACAACTATTGGCCATTGATTGAAAGAATATATAAGCTGAATCAACGGCTAGAAATTGCAACATAGTCTTCACAAGAATCATTCGAAAAAGATGAACTAATGAAATTCACAATTTAATAGTAACAACAATCTTCACGAGAAGCCACTTGGGAGAACAAAAGATAAATAAAAACAACAAGGAGCAGATAGAACAAATACAAGATAGAAGCTTCGTTCGACATATTAGTGCTGAAAGCTTATGGAACGTGTTACAAAAGGGTTTTGCAATCCCCGGATCAGCATAGCCAAGGACCCTTTAAGATGCAACTCCCAATCGGAACAACGCCCATAAAACTACTTCACTCAATGTAGAACCCCGAACTCCATATCATGCATTCTTTGGAAGAATGCCTATGAACTACAAGATGAACCCACCTATTAATTTCCGAAAGTTTCCAGTTATGCAATCAGGTGTTGGGGATACAGGGGAAGCATCGCGCACTCAACTCTAATCCTACATCCAGCTGTATCCATCCTTCAACACATAACAAGTTATTTCCGGAAACCGTCTACATCGGACCTTCGAAACACATCTACTATACAAGCTATGGCAATACTCCCGAACTACCTCCCCAGTACTAGGTGATGTCGGGGTTATCTTGCCACTAACCGCATAGGAGAGTTTTCGATGTCGGCCGTCTTAAGTATTCCAGAACTGCTGCGATATATTTGTGACGACAACACCTCGGAGCTCAACTCCCCGGGACACTGCCACAACCCCTAAATGACAGGAGGCATTGAGAACAATGTTCTCGTCACAAAGACATCGGAACAATCCAAACAATACTCGCGAGATTCCTAAAAAAAATTTGGTGAATTTTGAGAGTAGAAGAGACAAGAGTAATCGTCAGGAGTCCTCACCAGAGTGAAAAGATATGAGGAGCAAAAGAAATCCTACTCTCCGATATATATAGGACTCAAAACATTTTAAGTGTGTGCCTAGACTCAACCGTCAACGATTCGATCAATCAGTGGGGGCTTCTAGGTCGGAGAAGGCTCTGAATACCAACTTGTAATGCCCAGGATGGGACTACACCTCCTACGTGTCGAGGCGCGACTTAAAGGTATAAGCCCATTCTGGAATGATCTCAAGTTCGGTATCTTTGCACGACTCATGTAAAAATAGGGATGAAATTGCAAAAGGATAGTTGGCTTACACTTGCCACGTCACACAATTCATTACATAAGCAAATCATCATCCAAATAACATCACAACCCGACTACGGGTGAAGATCCAAATGAAAGATACCAAAATACATAAAGCCACAGGTTCGAATCACCCCTAGTAGAAACCACTACTGATCATCAGGATAGTGCACATAGTATCGGCTACGTTCTTCATCGTACTCCCAGTACAGCTCCGTGTCGTCACCTGAGTAGTTCACCATAGTACCTGCATCTAGTGTGGTGTAGAATCTGTGAGCCACGGAGGACTCAGCAATCCCGTTCCTGGGTAGCAGAACTATCTAAGCCTTGGGTGTGGAACAAGGCTGAAGAAAGATAAAAGGTTGCCGCTGTGCTAGCACTAGCTTACGTGTTAAGAGCGAGAAGAGAAGTGCCACGAGCGTCAAAGTGATCACGAAGTGATCCTATCTAAGCACGGCAATCATAACCCCACCGTGTTTACTTCCCGAACCCCTTTCGTAAAACGACCGTCACAGTTACTCACGCTGGTAGTGTGTTCTAAACATGGTGTCAAGTTTTCTACAACCGGATATTAACAAATTCCCATCTGCCACATAACCGCGAGCACGGCTTTCGAAAGTTCAAAACCCTGCAGGGGTGTTCCAACTTGGCCCATTACAAGCCCACGATCTGCAGAGTCGCAACTCCAAGGTGGGAAGGCCCGAGTATTCTCGGAATCCCGTGCTCAAGATACTCCAACTAAGGTAAGACTAATCCAGTAAATCCTCCCGGCGTGCCGACACCCTGACAGTAACCGCGCATATCTAGTCTCAGGCCACGATCGGATGGGCGATTCTATAGGTTATACCAGATACCTCGGGTTTCCTCAAGGCGGCCCCGCAGAACCCCCAGTTTGGACCAACACTCATGTGGAGCACTGGCCCGGGTTGTTGATTAAGAAAAGGGTTTGCAACGCCCTATGCAAGTTTTAGTTGTTAGGCAAATGGAGTACCAATGTTGGGACTTGCTGGAAAAGACTTAGCGCTAAGCGGTTTATCGAGGGGGTCCCATAACCCCAACCGTGTGAGGAACGCATAATCAAGGAACATAACACCGGTTTATACGGTTCCTAGGGCGGCATGAGTGGAACAAATCACCAAGCAAGAGGCTTAGCCTTCCACCCATTACCAATATATAGATGATTTCATTTAATAGATATATAGTGTGATATCCCATCAAATACTTCAACATGAAGCAAGAATCTTTAAATCTTCTCCTGCAACTAGCAATGCTATAAGAGGGGCTGAGCGAAGCCTACGTAGCCAATCAAAGGTTTGCATAGGTTGGGAGGTTAGACAGATTCATGGTTACAATAGGAGGCTGACAAACAAACATGGGCATCGAGGCAATAAGCTAAAGAGCAAGACTTCTAGCAATAGGCCAAGATAGTAATGATATCTGGGTCAGGTCATCTTGCCTGTCGAGTCGTCGATGGGATCGTAAGACGACTCCTCGTTCTCAACCTCGGTAGTAACCTCGTTCTCGTACTCGGTCTCGGCTTCCGGCTCTACTCAACACAAGAAAACACGAGGCACGAAATCAAACAAGGTGCAATGCGCAAATTACATGATGCACGTATGATGCACTTAGGAAGCAGTGCAGGTGCACTTCGGATGCATAACATGTCAACGTAGGAAGCACACCAGAACAACACAAGAACAAGACAATATGCTCAAGCAAGTATGATGCAAGATAGATCTATATAGGATGAAAAACATGGCAAGGTAGGAAGCACAGAGAAACAACATAAGAACAACAAGTTTAAATGAGGCCGGAAACTACTTAAGACAAATCCGGCAAGTCCTCATATGCATAGTTTGAAATTAGTCCAGATCTGAACTAACCTTAAGTTAAAGTTTTTAAACAGCAAGTTAACATGTACCAAGATAATCTACACGAAATTCTAGTCAAGTTTCATATAAAGTTTGTTAAAAACGGAGCTACGGTCTAGAAGATATGACCAAAACAAGATAAGCATGGCATCGGTGCAAGATGCACCCAAACATCAAGCAAACATACTCCAAACATGTTAACAAGATGATATTATGAATATACATGCAAAATCACACAAGTTTCATGTAGGGCACGCTCAAAACGGAGCAACGGACTAAAATATACACCCGAAACAAGAAACAATGCAAAGCTGAAATTAACAGCCACATAGCCACTTCGGAGCAAGATATATATACTCTACAGAACTCAAACATGGTGACAAGAAGCATGGACATGAAGTATACATATCCTAGAGCAAACAACTCCATTGGAGCATCTCCATAGGAAGCATGGATCAATAGCAACAAGCTACAACATTTTGATCATGACACTAAAAACCTGACAGCAATAATTTATAGCAACTTGGGAGCAAGAATTAAATAAGCTATAGCAACCCAAATGAGCATGTGAGGGCATGGATGGATAGAAAACAACATATACAACAAAGAATGATCAATGGCCACCCCAAAACTAACATGGATTTGCCTAGAGCATCAAGCAAACATGGCATCAGGATATGACAGATTCCAGACTTAGTGAAATTTCACTAAGTGTTAAAACAGTAACATTATCATGGCATGTTTGCGAGCATGTTTAAGTCATCCTAAAGCATAACATGGCAAATGGTTTGCACCACATCAAAGAACACATGATGGAGAATCTAAAACATATGAGCATGTGACATGGGGACAAACACATCAATAGCAACGAGCTCCTCAACTAGGCATCTCGTAACAAGTTACAAAACCTAACAGCCACATGCACTTTTACAATAGGGACAAACATGGCAATATGAACTCTAACATGCATGCTATAGCAACCAACATGTAGAGCATATCATGATGAACATTTTGACATATCATTTGCTTCATTTGGATAAACATGCACCAAGTTATCACATCTCAAACATGGCATGAAAATAACAAGTAGTAGTAGTTTATATCAAGTAGCACTCTTGTCACAAAGATTAAGACAGTTAGACGGACTCAAACATGCATGACACAATGGAACAAAACTTAGTACACATCACCACGATCATTTTGACATATCATATGCACAAAACGGACAAGCACAGTAAAAGTTATTGCCATCACAAGAAGCCATCAGACAACTAAAATAACTAAAAGGACTTAGAGAAAAACGGGGTCAACCTCAGATCGGATCGGGCTCACGCGGGTCAACGCGGGCCGGGCGCGGAAGTGGATCGGGTCGGAACCCGTTAGGGTTTTCGGACCCGCGGCGGCGCTCGGGCTGGATCTGGAGCGATCCCGGCGGCGGCGCGACGGGAACTGGTGGGATCCGGCACGGGGG
>LR738711.1:834779052-834827695 GCA_902687465.1 Secale cereale | reverse complement strand
CGGCGGCGGGACGAGGGCCGGCCGGCGGCGGGGAGCCCGAGGGGCGCGGCGGTGGAAGTGGCCGCGGGGCGCGGCGGCGCGGAGCCGGCGGACGGCGAGTGCGGCGAGCGCGGCGGCCGGCGTCGAGGAGCCCGCCGGAGGCGAAGGTGGCGGTGGCGCTGAGCGGGCGTGGAGGCGCGGAGGCGCGACGGGCCCGAAGGGCTGCGCGCGGGCCGGCGGGCCGTGGTGGTAGGCGGGGCAGCCGCGGTGACTTGGCGTGCGCGGATTGGACGCGGGGGCGGCGGCGGACGTGTCCGGTGCCGGCGGACACGTCCGGCGTGCGGAGGGGCTGCGGGACACTGAGAAAAACGGGAAAAAAAAAAGAGATGAGCTAGCGTTTGGACATAAAAATGGAGTGGGTGGACGTTTATATATGCACAAGGAGCTAGGAGACTCCAAATGGGGAGCTGTTTTCGGCCACGCGATCACAATTCGACGACCGAGATGATGGGAAGGGTTGTGCTGGGTTGGTGGGCTGTTGTGGAGGGGGTCTTGGGCCTCAAAGAAGAGGTTCTTTTAGCCCACTAGGTTAACCGTTGGAGTACAAAACGAACTCCAAACGCGACGAAACTTGACAGGTGGCCTACACGTACCAAAACAACAACACACGACAAGTCTCATGTCATTCCGGAAACGTTACACGACCACACATGTAAGAAGGACTCGGGGATGCCACGGGCACGTGTGAGAGCGTCGGAACTCGAAACGGACAACGGGAAGAGACGAGTGGTACCGGATGCAAGTGGCAACACAAATGAAATGCAATGCACATGACAACATGACATGGATGAAATGCATACACGCACATGACAAAACGAAGAAACCCGAAAAGAAGAAGAACCCGGAAAGGAATTGATGAAGCCAAAGTTTATATATTGCCATATTGGGAAAGTGTTACAACTGGGGCATTACATTAGTATTGGTTTGGGTTCAACCTTGGGTTTCTTCACTCGAGCGGCAACTGGCTTGCCATTCACGAAGTTTCCCTTCTTGCCCTTGCCCTTCTTGAAACTAGTGGTCTTGTTTAACCATCAACACTTGATGCTCCTTGTTCATTTCTACCTTCGTGGCCTACCGGGAAGAACTCCCGGATCATCTCCATCCCTTTCAGGTTATAGTTCATCATGAAGTTCTAGCAGCTTAGTGATAGTGACTGGAGAACTCTATCAATCACTATCTTATATGGACGATTAACTCCCACTTGATTCAAGCGATTGTAGCGCCCAGACATTCTGAGAACTTGCTCATCGGATGAGCTATTCTCCTCCATCTTGTAGCTATATAACTTATTGGAGGTCTCATACCTCTCGACCCGGAAATTTTTCACAAAAATAAACTTCAACTCCTGCAACATCTCATATGATCCATGACGTTCAAAATGCCTTTGAAGTACCGGTTCCAAGTCGTAAAGCATGGCGCACTAAGCTATCAAGTAGTCATCAGAATGTGTCTGCCAAATGTTCCCAACATCCACAGACGAAACTAGAGGGGTTGGCACACCGAGCGGTGCAACAAGGACATAAGCCTTCCGTGTAGCCGTGAGGACAATCCTCATATTACAGACCTAGTCTGCATAATTGCTTACATTATCTTTCAACTTAGTGTTTCTCTAGGAACATATTAAGACAGGGAGCTGCAGCTCGAGCTTTTGATCTACAACATAATTTGCAAAGATTATTTAGACTATTGTTCATGATAATGAGTTCAATTAATCATATTACCTAAGAACTCCCACTCAAATCGACATCCTTCCGGTCGTCCGAGTGTAACATGATCCAAATTCACCAACCCAAGTCCGATCATCATGCGAGATGAGGTGGTTTCAATGGTGAACATCTCCATGTTGATCATATCTACTATATGACTCATGCTCGACCTTTCAGTCTCTTGTGTTCCGAGGCCATGTATGTACATGCTAGGCTCGTCAAGTTAAACCCAAGTGTTCCGCATGTGCAAAACTGGCTTGCACCCGTTGTATGTGAACGTAGAGTCTATCTGTGATGGCCTGGCTTATTAGGGATGATAAACTACTCATATCAATAAGGAATTCCTTCTTTTCTGGGAGCCCATTCGGATAGAACTCCAAAGTTAAGCGTGCTCAGCTTGGAGTAGTTTCAGGATGGGTGACCGACCGGGAAGTTGCTCCCGGGTGCGCACGAGTGAGGACAAAGTGCGCAGAAAAGACTAGTATTGATATGTGGGGCCAGTCTAGATCCCGCCAGGAGTAACGACCACCGGCGGGTGTGTCCGGGGCGTTACAAGTTGGTATCAGAGCCGACCCTCGCGGTTACACGGATGTTTGCGGACAGTTTGCAGTCATGTTGTGCATGACGTTTGTGACCCGTCGTGGCACACAGCATGTCACATGTGTTGTCCTGGAAGCACAGACGTTTGTGCCAAGAGGGAACGTTCCTGTGGCCCGACGAGGACGTCGGTTCCTCTGAGTGAGGGTGTATGTGATGGCCTGGCTTAATAGGGATGATAGACTACTCATATCAATAAGGAATTCATTCTTTTCCGGGAGCCCATTCGGATAGAACTCAAAAGTTAAGCGTGCTCAGCTTGGAGTAGTTTCAGGATGCGTGACTGACCAGGAAGTTGCTCCCGGGTGCGCACGAGTGAGGACAAAGTGCGCAGAAAAGACTAGTATTGATATGTGGGGCCAGTCTAGATCCCGCCAGGAGTAACGACCACCGGCGGGTGTGTCCGGGGCGTTTGCACTATCACACCCGATCATCACGTGGTGCTTCGAAACGACGGACTTTCGCAATGGTGCACACTTGGGGAAAACACAATTTTATCTTGAAATTTTAGTGAGGGGTCACCTTATAATGCTATCGTCGTCATAAGCAAAATAAGATGCATAAAAGGATTAACATCACAGGCAAATCATAGGTGACATGATATGGCCATCAACTTGTGCTTTTGATCTCCATCTCCAAAGCGCCGTCATAATCTCCATCGTCACCAGCATGACACCATGATATCCGACATTATGCTGCCATCGGGGTTGTCATGCCAACCATGCTTCTACAATTATTGCTACCACTTAGCGATAAAGTAAAGCATTACAAAGCGTTTAATGATTGACACGCAGGTCATACAATAATTTAAAGACAACCCTATGGCTCCTGCCGGTTGCCGTATGCATCGACATGCAAGTCGATATAAACTATTACAAACATGATCATCTCATACATCAAATATATCTCATCATGTCTTTGGCCATTTCATATCACAACATACCTTGCAAAAACAAGTTAGACGTCCTCTAATTGTTGTTGCATGTTTTACGTGGCTGCTATGGGTATCTAGCAAAAATGATTCTTACCTACACAAAGCCACAAAAGTGATATGCTAATTTCTATTCAACCTTTCTACAAGGACCGCCTTTGTCGAATCCGATTCAACTAAGGTGGGAGAGACAGACACCCGTCGGCCATCTTTATGCAACAAGTTGCATGTCTGTCGATGGAACCGGTCTCATGTACGTGGACATGTAAAGTTGGTCGGAGCCACTTCATCCCACAATACCGCTGAATCAAAATAAGAGTAGGGAAGGAAGCAATATGAATATCAACGCCCACAAACTTCTTTGTGTTCTACTCATCATGTCATCTACGCATAGACCTAGCTCATGATGCCACTGTTGGTGAACGTTGCTTGGGAAACAAAAAAATTCCTATGAACACCCAAGATCCAATCTAGGAGATGACCTTGTAGATCTACAAACCCTTGTAGATCGTTAAGTGGGAGCGTTAAGAAACGTGGTTGATGTAGTCGAACGTCTTCGCGATCCAATCATGATCCGTCCCGCGAACTCCGATCTAGTGCTGAACGGATGCACCTTCGTGTTCAACACACCTACGGCTTGATGACTCCTTACCTCCTCAGTCCAGCGAGCGATGGTGAAGTAGTAGCTCGAGTCCTCCGGCAGCACGATGACGTGGTGGTGGTGGTGGTGGAGAAATCTCAGCAGGGCTTCGCCAAGCCAAGCGGAGAAGGAGGACTAGGAGAGAGAGGAAGGGCAGCATCTTGGCGTAGATCTGTATCTAAAAGGTGTGGCTGCCCTTTCTCTACCTCTCTATATATAGGGAGAAGGGGGATAGGTGACGCCCCTAGAGGATCCCATCTAGGGCTGGCGGCCACTAGAGGGAAACCCTAGATGGGTTTTCCCCCTTAGGAGACTTGGCCCCCAAGCCAAAGGGGTGGGAACCCTAGGGTGGTGCCCCCACCTCCTCTGGCGACATGGGAAGGGATGAGGGGGTGCACAACCCCTTAGTGGGCTGGTTTGCCCCTCCCCTTGGCCCATGTGGCCCCCAACACTTGCCACCCCCCTCGGAAACACCTTTCGGTCATGCTAGTCATCACCCGGTACCCCCGGAACAATTCCGGACTCCAATACCCTTCGTCCAACATATTGATTTTCACCTCCGGACCATTCTGGAGTTACTCATCGGGTCCGGGATCTCATCCGGGACTCCGAACAACCTTTGGTAACCACCATAATGACTCAACTATACTTATATCGTCACCAAACGATAAGTGTGTAGACCCCGCGGGTTTGAGAACTGTGCAGACATGACCGAGACACCTCTACGTTCACTAACCAATAGCGGGACCTGGATGCCATATTGGTTCACATATTCTACGAAGATCTTATCGGTTGAACCTCGATGTCAAGGATTCAGTCAATCCCGTATGTAGTTCCCTTTGTCTATCGGTATGTTACTTGCCTGAGATTCGATCGTCGGTATCTCCATACCTAGTTCAATCTCATTCCCGGCAAGTCTCTTTACTCGTTCCGTAATACAAGATCCCGTGGCTAACTCATTAGTCACATTGCTTGCAAGCTTTATTGTGATTATGTATTACCGGGTGGGCCCTGAGATATATCTCTGTCATACGGAGTGACACATCCCAGTTTTGATCCATGCCAACTCAACAGACACCCTCAAAGATACCTGTAGAGCACCTTTATAGTCACCCAGTTACGTTGCAATGTTTGGTACACACAAGGTATTCCTCCGGTGTTAATGGATTGCATGATCTCATGGTCATAGGAACATATATACTTTGACATGCAGAAAATGATAGCAATGAACTTGATATGATCATATGCTACGTTTATAGTCCGGGTCTTTTCCATCACATCATTCTCCTAGTAATGTGACCTCGTTATCAAATGACAACTCATGTCAATGGCTAGGAAACCATAGCCATCTTTGATCAACGAGCTAGGCCAGTAGAGGCCGACTAGGGACATCTTGTTGTCTATGTATCCACACATGTATTTGAGTTTCCGATCAATACAATTATAGCATGGATAATAAACGATTATCATGAACAAGGAAATATGATAATAGCTAATTTATTATTGCCTCTAGGGCATATTGCCTACACGGGCACCAGCAACGGCTCTGGCACCTGCACCAACACTTCAAGTTCCACTTGCATCTGCTCCGGCCCATGCAGCGGCAATGGAACCAACACTTGCACCGGCAACAGACTAGGTTGTAGTTTGCACTACATATACCAAAGTCCTTACAAAACCGACATCTCCACCTTCTTGGTAAGCATTGGCAGCCCAAGTGCTTCGTTCTTTTTTATTTCCATGTTATTTCACGGTTTTGATCTAACTGTTTGTGTATGTCTTCTTGTTTGCAAATAGAGAATCCTAGAGTAACAAGGGAGGCGTTCAATAATCCAGGCAACCGTGGCCAAGTTTCTCTTACCATGCGCAGCCTTGGTGTGAATGAACCTACTCACTATACTTTAAGTACAAAGGATGGTCGCATGATGATTGATGATAAAGGATGGTGAAGGTTCAAAACTCTATCAAATCAAGTGGTTGGGGATGATGTCAAAATCGAACTTTCTCGGCAAGCAGAGCTGGTCCTAATCAACTTTGCAATTCTTCAGTAGCAGCATGCAACTGCCAAACTAATCTATGCTCCGAGAGCTTTTGATGTAATTATATGGCATGGTGAAACAAGTGTCTTGTGTGTATAAGTAGTACGACAGTATTATTTATCACGTAAATTATCGTGAAAGAATTACAACTCTAATTGCTGGTTAGGAACTGTCGTTCAATTTCATTCTAACAGCAGTTGTGCTTTATTTATTTTTCTATATTTGCCTTAAGACAACATCTAAAACCAGCGATGTACCGATCGCTTGCAATATGAAATGCGCTGAGTTAGAACACATGGACCCCCAAACATGCAGGCCCACCGGCCTGTGGCCCGAAGTCCAAAAATGGGAGCCTGTCTGAGTATTATATTCTCAGCTGAACCCCCATATTATGTTATATCTATTCCCCTTGATTTTTATTATGTAAGTATAAAGTTGTGACATGAAAGATTTTTATATTTCTTTACAGAGGGAGTATTTCTCTGTCAAAAAAATATTTATGTGTAACTAGTTACTCATGCCTTTCTACTTCCTTTCGCTGATATGTGGGGCATCCGGCAACGGGGTCCACGTGCCATGCACCAAATTAGAGTGCACAATTGCACGGTAGACTCACCCCGATCGTAGCACCGCAGTAATGCCCAATGAGCTGTCAAATCACAAAAAAAACACCTTTCCAACTTTAGCAGTAAGCTGGACGGACAAAGCGGCAATATTTCACTCGGCCTGAATCCCCTTCTCCCTCCTCTGCTTGTTCAGAGAAAACCCCCTCCCGGTGATTGCATAGGGTTTTCTCATGGAGAACAAGGTACGAATTCTTCATCCATCCCCGATAAATCCAAGTCCCTTGGTCGCGGGTAATCCTAGGATGGCAGCCGCTGCGTTGATGCATTTTTCTTCCTACTGAATCTAGTGTGTTTCATTTGCAGTGCCCAAAGTGCGAGGACCCTACAGGTTTATGTGCCCTCGGCGAGACGCCACACTTGTTCCTTCTCATACTAACACAAGATTTTAAAACACGCACAATATGTTCCTAGAATCCTCTTTTCTATCCTGGAGGGTGGGGGTTCCTGAACATGCTCTCGACTAATTTGGAAATTTGGATTGCTATATTTGGATAAAAGGTACTAGTACCATGGTCAACACTGACGTGAATGAGGAAATTATTTCTAGATCTGGATAGCGAATACATTGTGTTCTCATATTATTTTTCCTGTAGTGCATTCCTTTCTCTGCGAGAACACATGTACTCAAGATGGTCGGCCTTGCCATAACTGAATACACCAGTTTAATGGTCACATTGAAGACAAGCCATGGATATAAGTTCCGGTTTGGGTTCATGAACCAAGAAGATCGCTGCTTTTTTATGGCTGAACTTGGATAAACTTTTTCAAGTGTTACGGACTGAAAGTTGGCGCACGAATGTTGATGGAAATAGCAGAACCTGGTCTCATCTTCACTGTGATATTCCACCCCCGACATCTTTCCAGTAGTTCATCCATGTTAGTTTTGTATCTGGTTCTTCCATGTTGCCTCGATTACTTCTTAATCCACCTATTTTGTGTAACTAATCCCAATTCAACTTTAGAAGTAGCAACGATTTGTGATTCCCTTCTCTCACGAAGATTCTACTTCTAACCAATATTTCTTATAATTGGTGGCATGTGTAGGTTATTTCAAAGTTAAGCACACTACTCGTTTGTTATTCTACAAGAACTCGACTGTTACTGATGGCACTGAAGTTGACTGGGATGACATCCACCAGTGTCTACACTTTATTGATCGTCTTGACATCCTTGTGGGGAGTTTCAATGGTGGAAGGCCACGTGGGAGATGTGTGCCACTGCTGCACACGATGAACAGGTCCAACTATGTCGAGAAACTTATGGAACGAGTTGTTTTCTGTTATATATGTTGTTCATAAACTCTTGCTAATACACAATTTTACAGCTGCGATCTTCTTGAAACAGAAATTGCCCAGTTCTATTGTTCCTATACAGATGCCTGACCATGGTCAGGTCAGACTTGCGCTTGGTCACAACATGATGTTTATGTCGACCTACTCCATTTCCCTTGGAGGTGAAAAGATACTTATTCATGGGTGGTCTCAAATAATGAAGACCCGCCCATCTTGGAGAATAGGACACAAGGTTATGCTCATGCTTTTCCATGGCTCTGAAGCGAATATCATGTTTATTGACTACATTGCAAGATGAAGCCGCTTTCAGAAGGTTTTGGATATGCGGGGTGGCGCATGGGCTTGTCCCGGGGCTTGGTGGCCTTAGCCTTGGTTAACTGTAAGCAAAGTAGCACTGTTCGAGGCGTGCTTTGTATGGTTGACGAGTATAAGGAATCAGACTGCTTTCAGCTATGGTTGTTAAGTGCCCCTGCTGGTTTCAGTTAAGGTTGTTAAGTACACCTGCTGGTTTTACAATCTGTCGTGTTTCTTCAGTCATGTCTTCCTCTAGCCGCCCAAACCAAACCAGCACCAGCAGGGCCGCCTACTTCCGCCTCCCACGGCTGGTTGCGCCTCAGCGCACGCATCACCGCCCCACCGCCTCCTAAATCGTTAACACCAACGTCCGAGGCCTCGCCTTCGTCCTCTGCGCTTTTTGGTGCGCTCGCCGCTGCGTCACCCTCTCGCTTTGTCAACATGGTCAACAAACAAGAGGAATCAGGAGAGGACTTTACGTGGAGAGGATGACACTAGGGGCCCACCATGTTCATGGTCGTACGCAAGCAAGTTCCTCATTTTTTGTTATATATACTCCATTGTCAGCGTATAGAAAAAGAAAATGCTTCCTCCTATTGGTTTGCTGACATATGGGACCCACGACATTGTCAGTGTATAGTCAATAGACAAGAGAACATCACAAGATTGGCTCACACCTGGGACGTAGCTGCTCGAGCAGTAATTTTTTCTGTTATTGTTGAGACAGAGCAGGGTTTCAACTGGGTTGTGGCCCATCTAGCTAGGCTTCTATTTTACGTTCACCACATGACCAGTCCAGCAATTTTTTCTTAGTGAAAATGAGCCTAGTTTATTTTTTCCTGAAGAATACCCAATCCAGGCCTACTTATTTTTCTACGCCCTGCTGGGCTGCAACTCTTTCAAGACGACTGCAAATCTTGAAAGTAATATGATGGGCTGTAAATATAAAAAACAGACGGCAAATTGGCAATTCAAATTTCTGAATATTTTCACATTTTCATATTCCTATTTCACTGGGCTTTAACCTAATTTAAATATATCTTCAAAGTACTTTAAATCTGGCTCGACATTTTGGTATTAAAAATAGTTTGGACCCCACCGTGACATTTCGTTTAAATTTTTAACCCCGGTCCTGGCCTACACAAAAACGGACTGTAACAAATTGCATAAGAAGTTGCAATGAGGTGTAAATTATAAAAAAATAGGGAATGGTCTAACTTGTGGGCCTATTAAGTTGACGCATATGCAAGGTTTTTTACTTATTATATACGTCAACAAATCATTCTAGCAGACGTGAACGTTGGATGTCAATCCAACGGCCGTCGTGTTTCTTCAATCTGTGATCTTCTTGCTCCAGACGCCAAATCTAGTGCCGACGGGACCGCCTGCTCCCACGTCCTGTGGTCGGCTGTGCTGCCGCGCAAGTCTCACCGCCCCCTACTACACCCACCGCTCGCCAGGCCATCCCTCTACTGACCCACATCCCTCCACTAATGTGGCTTCGCCGCCTCCGGGTTGTTCCCTTCTTGGGTCTTGCCGTCGTCCATCGCGTTGGTGTTCTCGGCACGGCGTGGTCAACGTTGTCAGCAAATGACAACATCAAAAGAGGGATGTACATGGAGAGGCTGACAGTTGGGACCTACATGGTCCATGGCCGCACACAAGCAAGTGCCTCCTTATTACGCCAGAAGAATGAATCCTCCCAATGACAGTTGGGACCCACCAGCTATATCTTGGCATGGAAGGAAGTGCCTCCTTATTAAGAGAAAAATAACGTATGCTCCCCATGACAGCTGGGGCCCACCAGATTTGGAGGCTGACTTGTGGCCCTACTAAGTTGGCGCGTACGCAGGGCTTTGTCAACAAATGATTCTATCACCAGTGACCATTGGATTGTTAACATCCAACGGTCATCCTGCTTCTTCAACCTCTGATTTTCTTGCTCCAGCCATCCGAACCATCGCGTGCTCCTGCCTCCTGTGGCTGGCTATGCTGCCGCTTAGGACACACCGCCCCCTACTACTCCCACCGCTGGCTAGGCCATCCCTCTACTCACCAACACCCCATGTTATTCTACGGCAATGGCAGCCTCGCACCGCAGCTACCCTCCGCGTGTTCCCAGGCCCCGCATCGTTCAATGCCTCACCGCCGTCCACCACATGGTGTTGTCAGCGCAGCGTGGTCAACATGGTCAAGAAACGACTTCCATCAGAAGAGGACTGTACGTGGAGAGGCTGACAACTGGATCCACAGCCGTAGCAAGGAAGTGCCTCCTTATTACGGACAAAATAATGATTCCTCCACCTGACAGCGGGACCTATCGGAAGGGCCTTGAAAAAATGTTTCCCCCTGACAGCTGGGACCCACCAGCTACATCTTCGCAGCAAGGAAGTGCGTCCATATTACAGGCAGAAAAATGAATCTTCCCATGACAGCTGGGACCCACCAGATATATCTTCGCATGCAAGGAAGTGCCTCCTTATCCTCCCTGATAGCTAGGACCTACCGGGTCGAAACATATGTAGGGTTGTCTGTCTGTTCGTGAACGTGTACGTACATACTGGTCGATCGGTCTCTCTGCAGCAATGAACCGTGGTCGAGTAAGGAGATGCACGTGTCGTAGTAGAGGCGCGGACGTAGCATGTCACGCAGTCCTGTCTATATATATCGTGTACACGTACACACAGCCACGCTACAAGAAAGTAAATACAGCTACGCACATACATAAGGGAGGGGTCTCGTACGCGTACTTGCGCATATGTACATCCAAGGCTCGAAATGCATCCTATTCATCGGGAGCCAACCGGCTTGGATGGAACAGACATAACGGGGTGTGGCGTACCGCAAAACGGAGGAAAACGGCCTTCTATTCGACCATGTACAATCGAAACGGGGTCATGTTCATCGGGAAGGGTCTGGTGTACCACGGAACAGAGGAAACAGACTTGTGTTCGAGCTCCTACGGTCAAAACGTGGTGTTGCTGATCGGGAGGGGTGTGGTGTACCACAAAACAGAGGAAACTGACTTGTGTTGGAGCTCCTACGGTCGAAATGGGGTCCTGTTCATCGGGAGGGGTGTGGCGTACCGCAAAACAGGATTCCACGGGCTACTATTCATCCACAGTCTACTGCCTCGCTCCAGCCTCCACGGGCTACTGTTCATCCACCGTCGACTTCCTCCAGCCTCCCCTACTACTATTCAACCACTGTCGACTTCCTCCAGCCTCCACCAGCTACTGTTCACCATGGGGTCCTGTTCATCCAGCCTCCACCGGCTACTGTTCAACCAGCCCTCCACACAAGTTCCTGTTCAACCAGCCCTCCACGGGGTCCTGTTCAATCAGCCCTCCATGGGGTCCTGTTCAATCAGCCCTCCACGGGGTCCTGTTCATCCACCCCGAACCGGCTCGGTGTGTGGAGGCCTCCTCTCGATCGGGATCCTGTTCATTGATACGTCCATTTTGCATCATGATTTTATATTGATATTTATTGCATTATGGGATATTATTACACATTGTATCACAATACTTATGCCTTTCAAATCTTATTTTACAAGGTTTACATGAAGAGGGAGAATGCCGGCAGTTAGAATTCTGGACTGGAAAAGGAGCAAATCTGAGATACCTATTCTGCACAACCCCAAAAGTCCTGGAACTTCACGGAGAATATTTTTGGAATATATAAAAAATAATGGGCAAAAGAAGCACCAGAGGGGGCCAGCAGCCATCCACAAGGGTGGGGGCGCGCCCCCTACCTTATGTGCCCCCTGGTAGTGCCCCAACATCCATTTTCTACTATATGATGTGTTTTGACCTGGAAAAAAATCATAAGGAAGTTTTTGGGACGAAGCGCCGCCGTCTCGAGGCGGAACCTGGGCAAAACCAATCTAGAACTCAGGCAGGGCTGTTCTGCTAGGGATACTTCCCTCCGAGAGGGGGAAATCAAAGCCATCATCATCACCAACGATCCTCTCATCGAGAGGGGGTCAATCTCCATCAACATCTTCACCAGCACCATCTCCTCTCAAACCCTAGTTCATCTCTTGTATTCGACCTTTGTCTCAAATCCTCAGATTGGTACCCGTGGGTTGCTAATAGTGTTGATTACTCCTTGTAGTTGATGCTAGTTGGTTTATTTGGTGGAATATCATATGTTCAGATCCTTAATGCTATTAAAAAAACCTCTGATCATGAACATTAACATCCTTTGTGAGTAGTTACTTTTGTTCCTGGGGATATGGGAGAAGTCTTGTTATAAGTAATCATGTGAATTTGGTATTCGTTCGATATTTTGATGAGATGTATGTTGTCTTTCCTCTAGCGGTGTTATGTGAACGTCGACTACATGACACTTCACCATTATTTGGGCCTAGAGGAAGGCATTGGGAAGTAATAAGTAGATGATGGGTTGCTAGAGTGACAGAAGCTTAAACCCTAGTTTATGCGTTGCTTCGTAAGGGGTTGATTTGGATGCCTATGTTTCATGCTATGGTTAGATTTATCTTAATACTTCTTTCATAGTTGCGGATGCTTGAGAGAGTGGTTAATCATAAGTGGGAGGCTTTTCCAAGGAAGGACATCACCCAAGCATCGGTCCACCCACATATCAAATTATCAAAGTACCAAAAGTGAATCATATGAGCATGATAAAAACTAACTTGACAACAATTCCCATGTGTCCTCGTGAGCGCTTTGCTTTATATAAGAGTACATCCATGCTTGTCCTTTGCTACAAAAAGGATTGGGCCACCTTGTTGCACCTTGTTTACTTTTATTACTTGTTACCCATTACGAATTATACGATCACACAACTATGTGTTACCGATAATTTCTGTGCTTGTAGAGAAAACCTTGCTGAAAACAGCTTGTCATTTTCTTGTGATCCTCGTTGGGTTCGACACTCTTACTTATTGAAAGGACAACAATAGACCCCCTACACTTGTGGCTCATCATTCATCCAATGGCAACAACCTCTACTACCACGGGGTCATGTTCATCCAACCCATGCCGAGAACTATTCATCCAACCCCAACAACGGTCACTATTCATCAAGAGGCAGCAGCAGGGTTCAATCAGCTTTAGTTAGCAGCAGTAGCGAAGGAATCGGTCGGGTTCAGTTAGCAGCGAGGGATCGAACGCTCAGGTTCAGTAACTTGGCTAGTGCAATCGGTCGGCTTCGGTAAGCGTATGCCTCACTTGGGTTCAGTTAGAGCCCAATGCCTCGCACATACACACGACCTGTACAAGAGAAACGCGCAAACCTCCATGCATCGCTCTGCCCTGACCACCCACCGAAACCGAAAACTCCTCGAAATTTTCCTTTCCCTCACTTCTACCATGCTTGTTTCCGTCATGGACGGCCCAAAGAATGTCATGCAGGTGCATCCCCGACCCGCCCATGATGAAAAGACCATTTTCTGTCATGATTTGTTTTCACAGAAGTAGGAGCCCACCACATCTATGATGATATGTATTTTTTCACAATTATCGTCATAGAAGTGTCATAAGCACGACATATTTTTTTCGTTCGGGCCAAAATGTCACACATGTGTCTCTTTTAGTAGTGTTAATATTGGCTGGGAAGTAGCAACAATGATGTAATCCTGCTAGATTAATAGGGAAATTAATAAGCATCTACCATATCCAAGTAGGAGCTAGAACCCAAATACTTGAACCTTCATAATATTATACATTAATAAAAACAGAAGTTTCAGAGTATCAACTCTATATACAAAATATTCTCATTCAACCATTAACTTGCTGAAAAATAGAAGTAATAGTATCACAATGAATTAAAACATGTCATTCAACCAATAACTTGCTAGTTGTGAGTATTTATAGTATAACAAAGTGCAACTTACTCTTAACGAGGTTAAATCAAAGACCAATAACAAACAATAAAGGATCAAGAACTACTTACATGCAATAGAGGTATGAGAGAGAGAAAAACTTTACTTAAAACGGCTATAAACACTAGAGCATAAATAAGCAACACCTTTAAATACAAATAAAGAGGGTTTATGGTTCATTGCATTGTGAGCTCTGATTCGCCTTTCCCCGATCATTGCTAATTCCCTACTTAAAGGCTACTGCTGTGAAGTCACCAATCATGGCAAACTTCATGACTGAGCAAATATCAGGTTTCTGGCAAACACCGACATACACGAGTGATTCAGAATGTGTGCTTCATATCTAGGTTGTCTTGGTCTAGAGCTTTTATCACCTCTTCAACAATCTATTGGAAAAACATTTACCTGAATCATAATGTCGAAGATCTATTCCTATCATTACACATAATTGATATTTGATGTCATGTAATGGTGCTGGTGCAACTCGCTGGTGCTTGTAACCCCCCATTTCAGCCACTATACATCCTAAAATGCACGACCCAAGCCAGCAAATCTCATACATTAAAAATAACATGTGTAACCCTAATTCCTAAATTGAGTTGGATAAGAGCAAAGTGAAAGCACAAGTGCTCCCTGGGTGATTTTCGTAATTAATGTCATCATCTCTCTTGTTGGACTAATGGTTTTATCTAGTGTATTTCAGTTAAGTTCAACAATGGCGTGGAAAGGACAAGACGATGTGGAACCCCTTCAAAATGCTAAGGACACATATTGGCAAAAGCCGAAGACTCTTCATTTCTATTTTAGTCATCCAATATCACATTGAGTCCATAGAAAAGCCAATACTATTAAAAGGGGATGAGATGTTGCTTAACGTCTTGCATGCTCAAGTGCTTAGTGATATTGCTCCAAAACCCTCAACCACTTTCCAAATATGTCAAAATCCTAAACTCCAACTCGGCCTCACCGATATATCCTACCTGGCGCCGCTGAGTTCATATGACATAGCCACTGACAGAAACCCTAACAGTTCAGACTCACCGATACGGATCTTGGTCTCACCGATATAGCCTTGCCAATTCTCTGTTGCTTGTCGTAATTATTTTGGTTTCACCAAGATAGCAATCGGTCTCACCGAGTTGGCTAGACATTTTCTCTGTTGCCTTATTGCTTCACTTCGGTCTCACTGAGTTGATGCAATCGATGCCATGGAGTTGATGTTTTCCCTAAGCACTAGCACAACAGTCCCACCGTGTTGTTCCTGTCGGTCCCACCGAGATTCCTAAAGTTCACATTTTGAACTAAATAGTTCTCACCGAGTTCTTCTATTCGGTTTGACCAAGTTGGGTCAAATGTATGTAACGGTTGGATTTTGTGTGGAGGCTATATATACCCCTCCACCCCCTTCTCCATCTGTGAGAGATCCATCAGAACATGCCTACACTTCTAGCATACATTTTATGAGAGAGAACCACCTACTACACAACCTTCTTCTTGTAGACTCGTGTTGGGCCTCCAAGTGCAGAGTATTGTAGGACAGTAGCAATTTTCCCTCAAGTGGATGACCTAAGGTTTATCAATCTGTGTGAGGCGTAGGATGATCTCAAATCCTTAAAGACTCATCCGATAAGATAACTTCAAAGGGAAAACTCAAGCCATTATAAGAAGTAGAGGGGGAGAAACATCATAAGATCCAACTATAATAGCAAAGCTCGCGGTACATCAAGATCATGCCAAATCAAGAACACGAGAGAGAGAGAGAGAGAGAGAGAGAGAGAGAGAGAGAGAGAGGGAGAGAGAGAGATCAAACACATAGCTACTGGTACATAACCTCAGTACTGAGGGTAAACTACTCCCTCCTCATCATGGAGACTGCCGGGATGATGAAGATGGCCACCGATGATGGTTTCCCCCTCCAGCAGGGTGCCGGAACGGGCTCTCGATTAGTTTTTCGTGGCTACAAAGGCATGTGGCGGCGGAACTCCTGGTCTAGGTTTATTTTCGGAGGTTTCATTATTTATAAGAATTTTTGGCGTCGGGGACAAGTCAGGGGGACCCACGAGGCGACGACAAGGTAGGAGGGCGTGCCCCCCCCACCCTTGTGGTGGCCTCGTGGCTCTTCCTTGTTGGGGAACGTTGCATGGGAAACAAAAAATTTTCCTACGTTCACCAAGATCAATCTAGGAGATGCATCTACGAGGGGAGAGTTGGATCCACATACCCTTGTAGATCGCTAAGCGGAAGCGTTCAAGAACGCGGTTGATGGAGTCGTACTCGCCGCGATTCAGATCGCCGAAGATCCTAGCACCGAAGCAACGGTGCCTCCGCGTTCTTCACACGTACAGCTCGGGGACGTCTCCTCCTTCTTGATCCAGCAAGGGGGAAGGAGAGGTTGATGGAGACACCGGCAGCACGACGGCGTGGTGGTGATGGTGGTGGAGGATTCCAGCAGGGCTTCGCCAAGCACCGCGGGAAGACGAAGATGGATGTGGGAGAGGGAGGGCAGCACCGAGGCACGAACGTGTGTGGCTGCCCTCCCTCTGCCTCTCTTTATATAGGGGGAGTAGAGGGGAGGGGGCGCCCTAGGGTTTCCCCTAGGGGCCGGCGGCCAGGGCAGATGGGGAGGGGCGGCGCCCCCTGGGGCTAGGGTTTCCCCCCCCCCCCCAGGTGCCTTGCCCCCCAAGCCTAAGGGGGTGCGGCAGCCCTAGGGGGGTCCACCCCCCTTGGCGCACAAGGAGAGGGCCCAGGGGGGGCGCACAGCCCTATGAGGGCTGTTGTGTCCCCCTTTGTGGCCCATTAGGCCCGAAACTCCTTCCGGGACCCCCGAAACCCTTTTCGGTCATCCGCCGTCTTCCCGATACTCCCCGGAACACTTCCGGACTCCGAACACTTTCATCCTATATATCAATCTTCGTCCCCGGACCATTCCGGAGACCCTCGTCACGTCCGGGATCTCATCCGGGACTCCGAACAACCTTCGGTAACCATGCACTGTTCTCACTAACAACCCTAGCGTCACCGAACCTTAAGTGTGTAGACCCTGCGGGTTCGGAAACTATGCAGACATGACCGAGACACTCCCAGGTCAATAACCAATAGCGGGATCCGGATACCCATATTGGTTCCCACACGTTCCTTGATGATCTCATCGGATGAACCACGATGTCAAGGATTCAGGCAATCCCGTATACAGTTCCCTTTGTCTCGTCGGTATGTTACTTGCCCGAGATTCGATCGTCGGTATCTCTATACCTAGTTCAATCTCGTTACCGGCAAGTCTCTTTACTCGTTACCGTAATACATAATCCCGTGACTAACTACTTAATCACTTTGAGCTCATTCAGATGATGTATTACCGAGTGGGCCCGGAGATACCTCTCCGTCACACGGAGTGACAAATCCCAGTCTCGATCCATGTCAACTCAACAGACACCTTCGGAGATACCTGTAGAGTACCTTTATAGTCACCCAGTTACGTTGCGACGTTTGGCACACACAAAGCACTCCTACGGTGTCAGTGAGTTACATGATCTCATGGTCATAGGAACTTATACTTGACATGCAGAAAACTATAGCGATAACTGATACGATCAAAAGCTATGTTTAACGTTTGGGTCTCGTCCATCACATCATTCTCCTAATGATGTGATCCCGTTATAAAATGACAACTCATGTCTATGACCTGGAAACCGCGGTCATCTTTGATCAACGAGCTAGTCCTTGAGAGGCTTACTAGGGACACAAAGTTTGTCTATTTATCCACACATGTATATGAGTTTCCAATCAATACAATTATAGCATGGATAATAAACGATTATCATGAACAAGGAAATATAATAATAACTCTTTTATTATTGCCTCTAGGGCATATTTCCAACATTCCTGTCCATCTCCGGCACTCCCTTCTAACTCAACAGGTGCAATATCATGCATAATTTCTAGATATAAGGTAAGAGGGATAATACTCGCACTAGCACCCACGTCACATAAACCATGATAGCAATGATCTCCTATCTTAACAGAGATAACAGGCAAGCCTACAATAGGTCTACGTTTATTCCTAACATTGGGTTTGGCTATCCTAGCAGACTCTTCTTGGAGGTAAATAACATGTCCATCTAAATCTTCTACCAATAGACCTTTAACCATAGCAACACTACGTTCAACTTTAATTTGCTCAGAGGGTGTAGGTGTTCTAGTATTACTCTTACGAACCACGGTTGAATCTT
This sequence comes from Secale cereale, assembly GCA_902687465.1. Classification (NCBI taxonomy): domain Eukaryota; kingdom Viridiplantae; phylum Streptophyta; class Magnoliopsida; order Poales; family Poaceae; genus Secale; species Secale cereale. The sequence goes on along the minus strand of LR738711.1, from coordinate 834,809,454 downwards.
TAGCATGATCCTTTATCCTAACAGGGAAGGGTGGTTTCTCAGTATAAGCAGTAGGAATAATAGAATCAACATTATAAGTGATAGTCTTTTCTTCAACTTTAATAGGTTCAACTACTTTTACTTCAATAGGGGTATGCTATTTAAACCACTTTTCCTTGGGAAGATCAACATGAGTAGCAAATGATTCACAGAAAGAAGCTACTATCTCGGACTCAAGTCCATATTTAGTGCTAAACTCACGGAAAACATCGGTATCCATGAAAGCCTTAACACAATCAAACTTAGGGGTCATACCTGACTCCTTACCTCCGTCGAGATCCCAATCTTCAGAGTTGCGTTTAATTCTTTCCAATAAATCCCATTTGAATTCAATAGTCTTCATCATAAAAGAACCAGAACAAGAAGTATCGAGCATGGAGCGATTATTGAGAGAAAGCTAGAGAGGGGGGGCGCCCCCACCCTCGTGGACACCAGGTGGCCTCCCTCGTGAACTTCTTTCGCCAGATACTTTTTATATTTTCTGAAACGGAGTTCTGTGAAGTTTCGGGGCTTTTGGAGTTGTGCAGAATAGGTTTCCAGAGTTTGCTCCTTTTCCAGCCCAGAATTCCAGCTGCCGGCATTCTCCCTCTTCATGTAAACCTTGTAAAATAAGAGAGAAAAGGCATAAGTACTGTGACATAACGTGTAATAACAGCCCATAATGCAATAAATATCAACATATAAGCATGATGCAAAATGGACGTATCAACTCCCCCAAGCTTAGACCTCGCTTGTCCTCAAGCGAAAGCCGAAATCGAAAAATATGTCCACATGTTTAGAGATAGAGGTGTCGAAAAAAATAAAATACGGACATGAGGGCATCATGATCATTCTCATAACAGCAACATATCTATATTGACATATGATTCTTATGCTAAAGTAACAATTCATCCGCAATATCAAGCATGAATCATAAGCTTCATTGAAAACTAACAAACTTTGATCTCGGTCATTGAAGCAATTGCAATTTATCGTAACATCGGAAAGAGTCAATGTAAGAGCTTTTCAGCAAGCCTACATACTCAACTATCATATAGTCTTTCACAATTGCTCACACTCACGCAATACTTATGTTTATGGAGTTTTAATCAGACACAGAGAAAGATAGGGGCTTATGGTGTTGCCTCCCAACCTTTTACCTCAAGGGTAATGTCAACAGTAATAGATCATGAAAACTTACATCCAAGTGGGTATATATGTCAGGATCTTTCCAACATAACGCGCTTGCCAAAGGATAAAATGTAAAAAGGAAAGGTGAATTTCACCTTGACTCTTATAAGGCAAGAATAATAGATAGGCCCTTCGCAGAGGGAAGCAGAGGTTGTCATGTGTTTTTATGGTTGGATGCACGAAGTCTTAGCACAGAAGAACGTCACTTTATATTGCCACTTGTGATAAGGACCTTTATTATGCAGTCCGTCGCTTTTATTACTTCCATATCACAAGATCGTATAAAGCTAATTTCCTCCACACTAATAAATCATACATATTTTAGCGAGTTTGCAACATGACAACTTACTTGGAAGGATCTTTCTCAGTCCATAGGTAGGTATGGTGGACTCTCATGGCAAAACTGGGTTTAAGGTTGTATGAAAGCACAAGTAGTATCTCTACTTAGTGCGAGGAGTTTTGAATAGCATGAGGGGGAAAGGCAAGCTCAACATGTTGGATGATCCATGACAATATACTTTATTTCGGATATAAGAAAACATAACCCATTTTGTTGTCTTGCTTGTCCAACATCAACTCTTTAGCATGTCATATTTTAATGAGTGCTCACAATCATAAAAGGTATCCAAGATAGTATATTTGTATGTGAAGCCTCTCTTCTTTATTACTTCCTATTAATTGCAATGATGACCAAAACTATGTTTGTCAACTCCCAACAACTTTTATTCATCATACTCTTTATATGTGAGGTCATTACTTCCCATAAGATCAATATGATCTCTTGGATACTCTTTATGTTTTCTTTCTTTTTATCATGACCAAAGTGAGGAAATCAAGCCCTTGACTCAACACTAATCTTTATTATATAGCTCACGGACTCGATTACAAAGGATAGAGATCATAAAGCAAAAGCTCACAACTAAATCATGCTAACTTCATTCTACTGGATCAAGATACTACCAAAAGGATCGAACTAAGAAAAACGATAAAGATAGGAGTGATGGTGATACGATATCGGGTTCACTCCCCCAAGCTTGGCAGTTGCCAAGGGGGGTGCCCATACCCATATGATTATGTCTCCTTCTTCGGGGGTGGTGACGATGGCTTCTGGCTTCTTCCTTAGCTTGCGCTTAAGGGCAGAATTTTGCTCCCTTAGGTCATTGATCTCTCGCTCATGGTTTAATATTTTCTTGCATAGTGCCTGCTTGTTTTCCTACAAGAGGTGAAAAGGGATAAATTCGATCTTAGATTTGTTTGCTCTGTCGGGGAGGCTTGACTTTTTGAACTCCACATGCATGTCCCCAGGTTGAGGTAGTAGGACTTCGTCTTCATCTGAGTAGGTCCAATCCTTTCCCTTGGGATCATGGTCCTCTTCGTCCTCCGTGGTCCAACCATAATGCTCCCAGTCCCCATAGACCTTAGGGTCAGCAAGGAAATCCGCCACATAGCTTTCTCCCTCCGAATCCTGAGATGACATATTGCTTTTATTTGCGACAGAAACAGCTCGAAACAAAAAAAACAGAGGATTTCTGCGTGATACGGAGGTCAAAACCTTTGGGAGTATATATAATGAATTTTTACCGAACAAAAGGAGTAACACACAAGAAATCAGATTCCGGGAGGCACACGAGCTGCCCACGAGGCAGGGGCGCGCCCAGGGAGGGGGGCGCGCCCTCCACCCTCGTGGATAGTTCGTGTCTCTTCCGGACTGCTACTTATTTTCTATTTTTCTAAATATTCCAAAACGGAAAAAAGTTGCCTTTAGAACTGTCTTAAAGTCGGTTCACTTACCGTATCACATACCTCTTCCTTTTCGGAGGCTGAATCGTTCTGGAAAGTGTCCCTTATGTATTCCTCCGGGGTTACGATTTTAATAACATTGGTTTCAACATTAATAGGATTACCAGAGATGTAATGTTTGATTCTTTGACCGTTCACCACCTTCGGATTTGTGCCTTCGAAGTTGTTGATTTTTATGGCACCGGAACGATAGACCTCCAAGCTAACGAAAGGTCCTTCCCACTTACAGAGAAGTTTTCTTGCAAAAAATCTTAAACGAGAGTTGTATAGTATGACCAAGAATATGACCAAAAATCTTAAACGAGAGTTGTATAGTATGACCAAAAATCTTAAACGAGAGTTGTATAGTATGACCAAAAATCTTAAATGCCCCATGCGGCTGGGTTATGACCAAGAATATGCATTTTCATTTTATGCTTCCAACTAGCAAAATTTGTACCATCAAAGTAAGGACCTCTACGATAATTACCCTCACTAGACGCCATACTCTCCTAGGTTGTGAAACCAAGCTTATGGAGTCCAATGCAATGGAAACCAAAACAATGGAGACCAAAGCTCTGATACCACTTGTACGATCGAAAGTATGTCTAGAGGGGGGGTGATTAGACTACTTGTAAATATAAAAATTCTGCCTTTTGATCAAGAACAGTTTTTGGCAGATTCACAATTATGATCAAGTCAAGCATCACCCTACACATGCAATTCTAGAGTATAAGCAGCGGAAAGTAAATTGCACATGTAGTAAAGGGAGGTGGAGAAGAGCAAACGCAATTTGGAGACGCGGTGATTTTTCCCGTGGTTCCGATAGGTGGTGCTATCGTACATCCACGTTGATGGAGACTTCAACCCACGGAGGGTAACGGCTGCGCGAGTCCACGGAGGGCTCCACCCACGAAGGGTCCACGAAGAAGCAACCTTGTCTATTCCATCATGGCCTACGCCCACGGAGGGCTAGCCTTACTCGGGGTAGATCTTCACGAAGTAGGCGATCTCCTTGCCCTTACAAACTTCTTGGTTCAACTCCACATCTCGATGACGGAGGCTCCCAAGCGACACCTAATCAATCTAGGAGGCACCACCCTCCAAAAGGTAATAGATGTTGTAGATGATGATGAACTCCTTGCTCTTGTGCTTCAAATGATAATCTCCCCAACACTCAACTCTCCTCACTGATTTGGCTGTGGTGGAAGAAAGGATTGAGTGGAAAGCAACTTGGGAAGGTTAGAAATCAAGTTTCATATGGTGGGAGTGGAGCAACTTGATCTCAAGACAAGGGTAGGTAGTTCTCTTCTCAGAAAGTGTAAGGTAGGAGTGGTAGTTCTTTCTGATGGCTCTCTCCACGAATGAAGAGGGGGTGGAGGGGTATATATAGCCTCCACACAAAATCCAACTGTTACACACATAATTGAGCAATCTCGGTGAGACCGAAGTGGACAACTCGGTCAGACCGAAAGTTCAAATAATGTGAACGTTGGGGTTTTCGGTGGGACCGAAAATACCATCTCGGTTATTCCGATTTGAGTCAAGACAGGAACTTGCCAGTTTCGGTGGGACCGAAAATATCATCTCGGTTATTCCGATATGATGACAGACGGTTACAGAAGCTTGGCAGCCCATGTTTCGGTGAGACCGATCTCAAACTCGGAATGTCCTATTTTTCTAGGGTTTGGCTTATGGCTGAGGTGGTTCATCTCGGTGTGACTGAGTTTGGAAAATCGGTTGGTCCGAGATTACTTATGAGTGTGTATTGTAGTGAAAGTTGCTGATAGTTGAAGGAGATATATCACTAAGCACTTGAGCAACCAGATCATCAACACAACCTCATCCCCTTTTAATAGTATTGGCTTTTCCTATGGACTCAATGTGATCTTGGATCACTAAACCAAAAATGGAGTCTTGAGCTTTTGCCAATGCTTGCCTTAGCATTTTGAGGGGTCCACTTCTTCAGTCATTGCCATACCCATATCACTGAACTTCTCTGAAATGATTCTCAAGTAGCTATTAGTTCAATGATATATATGTTGTTATTAATTGCCAAAACCACCCAGGGATTAGTTGCACTTTCAATCTCCCCCTTTTTGGTAATTGATGACAACATATAGATCAAAGCTTCGACAAAAGATATAATCAAAGAATAATATCGTCGCTTTGAGAAGTATGTGATAAGCAAGAGCTCCCCCTAAATTTGTGCATTATTTAAAATTTGCGTTTGAATGCAAATGCACAATCGATTAAGATCATGGGTCACTCTTCCATGTCACATACATCTTGGTGGAGCGCACAAAATGATAAGAATGAATAACACGCACCCAATCACCAAGACATGAGTAAATGATCATACAAGATAGGAATAACATATGATAAGCATTAAGCACACATTAAAGCATAGTATGACCAAGCACTCATTAAGGTAGCATCAAACATAGTATCAAGCACACTGAAAGTTTCGAAAACCAAAAGTATCTCAAAGAAACCGCAAAAGAACGAAAGAGCACTCTCTCTCTCGAAGCCCTATGATCTATACAATTTCTCCCCCTTTGGCAACAAGTTACCAAAAAGTTTGAAAAAGCATAGAGCTAAACGTCACTGTGGGCTCTGCTGGCGGCTCCCGTCTGGGTAGATGTCGGAGTAGATATGACGGCATCGGCGAAGACTTCAGCTAAAGTCTGTGCTGGAGGAGTGGATACTAGAGCTGTGGCTGGAGTGACTGCTGGAGCTGTAGGAGGTGCTGAAGCGGTAGTCCTGGAGTCAGTCACTGGAATAGCAGCTGATCGGGATCCTCTGGGAACCTGAGCAGTCTGTCGCTGAGAATCCTGGACTAGGTCATCCTGCATGAGCTCTGCCCTGTCCTGCTTAGCTTCCTCCATGTCTGCCTCAAGCTTGTTGACGGTCACCTGAAGTTCAGTCAGCTTCACGTCCAGAGCGTGGATCTTCTCATCAACAATCCTCTCTAAGCTCTCCTGAGATTGTTCAATGCTGGCCAGGCGTTGTTCAATCCTTTGGGTAGCTTCAAGAATCTGCTCTCCGAAGCTCTTTGGTTTAGCTGCTGCTGCTGCTGCCTCTTTATCAGCTTTGGCTTTCCTAGCAGCTTCAATCTTGGCTTGACCTTCAACAGATGTTGGATCCTCCTCGTCCATCACAACAACATTGTCTTCATGCTCTGGCTGCAGGGGTAAGTGTTTCCTATCCAACAAGAATTTGCCCGTGCCAAACTTGGCATTGATAAGCATCTGAATCTGCGGGGCAAATCCACATGACCTCTTCTGGTCAGCTGCAGTCCTCTTAATGGTCTCTACCATTAAGTCCATCACCTTGAAAGGTGCCTTCTCATCAAGTATATGCAGCATGTTGATAGAATACCCTCTGATCATGCGATGATCTCCAGACTTGGGCATCAAGGTATGCCTCAGAATAGTGTTAGTGGTAGGTAGACCTGCCTGGAGATAGTAGACTGAGCCGAGCTTCCACACTTCCAAATCTGCTGCGGGGATCTCCTTGTACATGTTCTTCATGGAATCATGGTTCTTCTTTGGAATCCCATAGACATCAATGTCATCCTCTCGTTGCACTGGAGCATTCAGAAGTTCTGCCCATTCTTCAACAGAAGAAGAAAACCTTTGACCTTCAGTCATCCAGGTGATCTTCCCATCAGGATAGAAATGAGCTGTGGCATAGAATTGCATAATCATCTCATCGTTCCAATCTGTCAATTGTTGACCCACAAACTCAGCAACTCCACATGCAGTGAAGCTCTCATGCACATGGGGAAAGAAGTCTCTGTGCTCTTCACTGTCAATGTATTTCCAGTCAACGTATCTGGTATCTGCAACTATTGGCTTCTTGTCCATCAGCACAGTCTCATAGAAGTCCTGCTGCTCTCTGGTGTGAAATCTGGGATCTACAGCAGTCCTTCTCCTCACGGCATATGGATTAGCTTGTCTCCATAGCCTGAGACCTCTATCTTTCCTTGCCTTCATATCCTCGGCTTGAGGATGAGCATCGTTGTGAAGTGGCAGTTTTGGACGGAGTTTCAGCAACACTTGTTCTTCCTCATCAGAATCAGCCGGTGGCACATCACCCTTGTTCTTCTCAGATGCTGGAATGTTCCTGGTAGTCCTCTTGGGCTTGGCAGTAGGCTTTGCTGGAGCTGCCTTAGCTTGAGCAGACTTCTTGGGCTTTGAAGTGGCTCCAGCCCTAATGGCATCACCCATGAGCTTAGCCTTCTGAGGAGGAGGCTGGGGTACTTCTTCTTCTTCTTCATCCTCAACTGCTGCATCTTCATGAGGATCACTATACACAACCCTCTTTCTCTTGGAGGTTTTCTTCACTTTGCTTCGGGCTGGCTCTCCCAAGTTCAGCTTCTTGGCAACAGCTGATTGCTTGACTTTGCTGGTGCCCTTCTTTGACTGCTGACCATGTTGCTCTTTGGCAACAACCTTTCTCTTAGGCTTGGAGGATACCTCTTCCTCAGCTACGAAATCAGAATCCTCATCATCAGAATTCCTCTCCTTTCTGGCTCTGGTGGCTGCAGGAGGCAAGCCACTAGGTGTACTCCTCTCACCATCATCAACTGGACTACTAGCCTCAGGACTAGTGTCTGCTTCAGGAATGTCTGCAAAAGGTGACTCTGACCTGTTCTGGCTGTCACTGGCATCTGACATGGCTGACAACCTGTGAATAGATAAGGTATAGGCAGAGAAGAAGATTTATCACAAACTGCAGAGGTTTTTGTAAAAAAATGAGTTCAAATTTTAGTTTTAAGTTTTCACAGAAGGCATTTCGGTCAGACCGATTTTCAGTTTCGGTGAATCCGAAGTGTATAACAGAAACTTAACACACCACTTTCGGTTTGACCGAAGTGGGTTTTCGGTCCTGCCGAAACACTAGGGTTTCACTAAAACTATGCTTCGGTCACACCGATTTGCACGACTCGGTTGGACCGAAAGGTGCAGTGCAATGGCCAGAGGCCGAATCGGTCACACCGAAATTTCAAAATCGGTTTCACCGAGATGTGTTTCGTGGAAACCTAACCCTAAGAATTTTACTCGAAACTAGAACCGATCTGGTGGAAAAGAAGTTTTCAATCGTGGCCAGATATAGGGCAAACCAAACGTGCAATGAATCGGATGGGAGCACGAGTGGGATCGAGACTCACCCTAACTTGGTGGAGTCCCTCTACGACGGCAACGGCGTGGAGGAGAAGTCCATTGACGGCGATGGAGACCTGCGGCGAGGGCGCACAGGCGACGACGACGACGATCCGGAGATCAGGGCGACGGCAGCAGGGGACGTGGGAGCGAAAACGTTTGAAGGAATAATCAACGCGCGCTGCCCTCAGTATATATATCCCTTTGCTGTCGGTGGGACCGAGTTGAAAAACTCGGTGACACCGAGATGGATAACTGCTATGCAGTTACGCATATCGGTCACGCCAATATTTAGAACTCGGTTTCACCGAGATGAAACCTAGATCAGTCTAAATGCTTTCGGTTTGACCGAGTGGGAGAAAGTTGGTCTGACCAAAAATCACTTAGAAGGTTTTGGAAGTTAGCCCTTGACGGATCGGTGGCTCCGAGTGCTCCTCACTCGGAGGGTCCGAAAATGAGTTGTTCAAAGTTTGTGATATAAGCATGAATAGAATTTGAGACAAGAAAGCATAGATAGCTAGGGGAGGTACTTAGGCATTCTTGTCCATCCATTTGGCCAGAAAAATCAAAACAACCAAAACAACAAATGGATGTCCTCGAATGGATAAAATCATGCATTCAACATGCTCACACAATAAGATAGCAAATGAAATATGTGTCAAACATGCACAACCAAAACTCTAGCTACTAGCACACAATTTGTCGATGACTAGGTCATCTTTATATGAGTATTTTGACTTAGGAGCCAAATGAGAACATTTGATCATAGGTCATACTCATCGTTTAAGCACAAGTGGGGTTACCACTTTTACATAAAGCATTGATGTGTTCACATCATTTGGAGATGCTTTAGCTCAATTTTTAGAGCAAAGCTCCCCCTAGATGTGAGAACCCCTTTTAAAGGGTCAAACTAACCTTGGGTTGTCGTAGAAGACTTCATGTAGATGTTGAAGATGTGGATGCTCAATGTTGATGTAGATCATCAAGAGTTGGGAGCAATCCTTTGGATTAGGGCACTTTCAATACCTACATGGGTTAGTCCCACAAGGAACAAACAAGGATATCCATAGACATAGATTGAAGTTCACAATAGATGATGTCCATGAAAGCAATGATTACCTTGTCCCTTGACTTACCAACAAGAGGGTTTGTGACTCCATGAACTAGTGCATGATGTGGAAGTTGATTGCACAAGTTGCCAAAATGAATGTGAGTGAAGTATGTTGGCGGAGTCACCCTCAAGAACCTTCTAGTTCTTCTTCTTCGGGATCCACATCATCTTGATGGGAATCCTTGGGGTTGTAGTTGAGCTTGACGAAGTAGAACTTGACGTGTCCTTGGGAACCCACTTGACCATGGCTTGAGGTGCTTCAATGAATGCATCAATCTCCTCTTGAAGCTTGTCCTTGGCTTTTAGCTTGTGGTCTTGTGGTGGAAGGTCATCTTGAGCTTGTTCCACGTTGGAAGAAGTAGGATCATACTTCTCCTTTTGAGAGACAAACTGTGGAGTAGGGTATTGACCTTCTTCCCACTCAACACCTTCGGCTTTGAACTTTCGCTCAAAACCAATCCCTTGATTCTTCCCGTGCCTTCCTTGTTTGCGAACAATTTCCTCAAAGTTCTTGCTTCCGGCAAGACTCTTGTAGACACCTTTCTTTATGATTTCCTTCAATAAGCTACTCTCTTGCTCAAGTGTAACTTGGCTTGAAACATTGTTAGTGGAATCAAGAGAACTACTAGAAGCAACAACATTAGATTTAACATGGTTATTGTTACTACTAGAGGAAGAATTTTTCTTATGCTTGTCATGCTTAGTCTTAATAGGTGGCAAGAAATTAGACAAGAGAAGTCGTTTGGCAAGATATGAAGAACTCTTCTTTCGAAGATCGTCATTGATCGCTTTTAGAAACTCATGTTCTTGCTCTAGAGTGAGCTTCTCGAAGCGTAGCTTCTCATGAGATCGTCGGAGCTCTCTATGATCTTCTTGAGTTGTTTCATGAGCTAACTTAAGAGTGTTTAGTTCTTTAGTTAGGCGCTCAATCTCCTTCATAGCATTGTCATTCGACTCTTCTCGACTATAAAGACTACTAGCATTTTCATCGTTACTAAGCTCACTAGATTTATCATGCAAGAGCTCATCTTCACCAAGCAAGTCATCCTCATCACTATTGAAGTCAATGAATTCAGGGTGTGATACCTTGGGGCCTTTAGCCATGAAGCATCTTCCAATTCCCTCATTTGGTGAATCAAATAAGTCGTAGGAGTTGGAGTTGGAGGATACGAGAGCAAGACCGGCAACACCTTCATCTTGACTGTAGTCGGAGTCGGAGTGATAGCTTCCATCGGATTGATTGTCGGAGTCGGAGCCGGAGACCCATTCACCTACATGAGCTTGATGTCTTCTTCTTGTGTAGCTCCTTGATGACTTGTATTTCCTCTCCGAATCCTTGCTTCTCCGAGAGGGTCTTCGTTCATAACGATCATCTCTACTCCTTCTCTCTTTCCGAGGTGACTCATCTCTTGATCTTCTTCTTGGAGATTCTTCTCTTCTCTTGTGGGGAGCCGTACACTCATTTGAGTAGTGTCCGGGTCTTCCACAATTGTAGCAGTTTCGATCACGACTAGAAGATCTCTTTTCATCATATGATCTAGACTTTGAGCTTCTCTCTTTGCCTCTATACTTGTAGAATTTGTTGAAGTTTTTGACCATTAGGCTTATCTCTTCATTGGAAATTAACTTGTCACTTGAGGTTGTGGGAGCATCACTTGTAGCTTTGTAAGCACCGCTTGACTTGTTGTGAAGCTCTTCCTTATCCTTAAGTGTCATCTCATGAGCAACAATTCTTCCAATGACTTCAGTTGGCTTGAGAGTCTTGTAGTTTGGCATCATTTGGATCAAAGTGCACACGGTGTCATACTTTCCATCCAAAGCTCTGAGAATCTTCTTAATGATGAATCGGTCGGTCATTTCTTCGCTTCCTAAGCCGGCAATCTCATTTGTGATGAGAGCAAGCCTAGAGTACATTTCAGCGACTCCTTCACCATCCTTCATCTTGAAATTGTCAAGTTGACCTTGAAGAATATCTAGCTTTGATTCCTTCACAGACTCGGTACCTTCGTGCATTTCAACCAAAGTATCCCAAATCTCTTTAGCATTCTCAAGACGGCTGATTTTGTTGAACTCCTCGGGACACAAGGCATTGAAGAGAATGTCACAAGCTTGAGCATTGTTTTGCAACATCCGCAATTCTTCAGGTGTGGCTTCGCGATCCGGAACTTTTCCTTCCTCGAAGAATTCACCTTGCATACAAACACAAATAATGCCCCATGCGGCTGGGTTATGACCAAGAATATGCATTTTCATTTTATGCTTCCAACTAGCAAAATTTGTACCATCAAAGTAAGGACCTCTACGATAATTACCCTCACTAGACGCCATACTCTCCTAGGTTGTGAAACCAAGCTTATGGAGTCCAATGCAATGGAAACCAAAACAATGGAGACCAAAGCTCTGATACCACTTGTAGGATCGAAAGTATGTCTAGAGGGGGGGTGATTAGACTACTTGTAAATATAAAAATTTTGCCTTTTGATCAAGAACAGTTTTTGGCAGATTCACAATTATGATCAAGTCAAGCATCACCCTACACATGCAATTCTAGAGTATAAGCAGCGGAAAGTAAATTGCAAATGTAGTAAAGGGAGGTGGAGAAGAGCAAACGCAATTTGGAGACGCGGTGATTTTTCCCGTGGTTCCGATAGGTGGTGCTATCGTACATCCACGTTGATGGAGACTTCAACCCACGGAGGGTAACGGCTGCGCGAGTCCACGGAGGGCTCCACCCACGAAGGGTCCACGAAGAAGCAACCTTGTCTATTCCATCATGGCCTACGCCCACGGAGGGCTAGCCTTACTCGGGGTAGATCTTCACGAAGTAGGCGATCTCCTTGCCCTTACAAACTTCTTGGTTCAACTCCACATCTCGATGACGGAGGCTCCCAAGCGACACCTAATCAATCTAGGAGGCAGCACCCTCCAAAAGGTAATAGATGTTGTAGATGATGATGAACTCCTTGCTCTTGTGCTTCAAATGATAATCTCCCCAACACTCAACTCTCCTCACTGATTTGGTTGTGGTGGAAGAAAGGATTGAGTGGAAAGCAACTTGGGAAGGTTAGAAATCAAGTTTCATATGGTGGGAGTGGAGCAACTTGATCTCAACACAAGGGTAGGTAGTTCTCTTCTCAGAAAGTGTAAGGTAGGAGTGGTAGTTCTTTCTGATGGCTCTCTCCACGAATGAAGAGGGGGTGGAGGGGTATATATAGCCTCCACACAAAATCCAACCGTTACACACATAATTGAGCAATCTCGGTGAGACCGAAGTGGACAACTCGGTCAGACCGAAAGTTCAAATAATGTGAACGTTGGGGTTTTCGGTGGGACCGAAAATACCATCTCGGTTATTCCGATTTGAGTCAAGACAGGAACTTGCTAGTTTCGGTGGGACCGAAAATATCATCTCGGTTATTCCGATATGATGACAGATGGTTACAGAAGCTTGGCAGCCCATGTTTCGGTGAGACCGATCTCAAACTCGGAATGTCCGATTTTTCTAGGGTTTGGCTTATGGCTGAGGTGGTTCATCTCGGTGTGACTGAGTTTGGAAAATCGGTTGGTCCGAGATTACTTATGAGTGTGTATTGTAGTGAAAGTTGCTGATAGTTGAAGGAGATATATCACTAAGCACTTGAGCAACCAGATCATCAACACAACCTCATCCCCTTTTAATAGTATTGGCTTTTCCTATGGACTCAATGTGATCTTGGATCACTAAACCAAAAATGGAGTCTTGAGCTTTTGCCAATGCTTGCCTTAGCATTTTGAGGGGTCCACTTCTTCAGTCATTGCCATACCCATATCACTGAACTTCTCTGAAATGATTCTCAAGTAGCTATTAGTTCAATGATATATATGTTGTTATTAATTGCCAAAACCACCCGGGGATTAGTTGCACTTTCAAGGTATAAACTTAGCAACAATATAATTAGCATAATCAGCATACCATGGAGCAGTATGAGAAGTATTTATGACAGCTAATTGTTCATCAGGAAAGCTATCATCAATAGGTTGTGGGTCATCAAGTATATTCTCTAACCTAGACAAATTATCTGCAACCGGGGTTCTCAACTCCCTTTCTATCAATAATATGCAAGTCAAACTCTTGCAGCAAGAGAACCCATCTAATAATTCCAGGTTTAGCATCTTTCTTTTCCATGTATTTGATAGCAGCATGATCAATGTGAATAGTTACTTTAGAATCAACAATATAAGGTCTAAACTTATCACAAGCAAATACAACTGCTAAAAATTCTTTCTCAGTAGTAGCATAATTTTTCTGGGCACTCTCTAGAGTTTTGAAAGTGCAGTATATCGACTAGAGGGGGGTGAATAGGCGATTTTTATGAAATGCTTCAAAACATGATAGTTTCGAAGACAAATGATAAGCTCAAGCCTATTAGTATGTAGCGGAAAGTGGACTACACTAGATAAGCCATAGTCATGTATTCAATGAAGTGAAGGCATGAAGACTAATAGCAACTAGGCAGTAGTGATCACAAAGGAAGAAGGAATGAAGCCAATCACAACATGTAGATACTCAGTGAAGACAATCAGATAAGGCAAGCATGCAATGTCTTCACAACACAAAGCAGTAAGTAAAGGGAAGGAAAGGATAGAACCAGTAGCTCGGGGAAGACAGTGATTTGATAGACCAGTTCCAGTTGCTGTGACAACTGTACGTCTGGTTAGGGAGGCTGAGATTTAACTCAGAAGACCGCGTCTTCACCTTGTTCCCCTTGAGCCAAGAACACCTAGTCCTTCCCCAATCACTCTGGTAAGTCTTCAAGGTAGACTTCCAAACCTTCACAGACTTCGTTCACCGGCAATCCACAATTACTCTTGGATGCTCAGAACGCGACGCCTAACCGGCTGGAGGAAACACAGTCCTCAAGTGTAATAAGTCTTCAGGTCACACAGACAGAAAGACTTCAATGATGCCTAACACTCTTTGGCTCAAGGTGTTTGGGCTTTGTCCTCGCAAGGATTTCTCTCTCAAATGATTCGGAGGTGGGTTGCTCTCAAACGACAAAAGCCGTGCAATAACTCTAAGCAGCCACCAATTTATGGTGTAGGGGGTGGGCTATTTATAGCCACTAGGCAACCCGACCTGATTTGTCCGAAGTGACCCTGGGTCACTAGGGAACTGACACGTGTTCCAACGGTCAGATTTCAAACACACACGGCAACTTTACTTGAGCTCCAAGTAAAGCTGACTCATCCGCCTCAGGATAAGATTTGCTCTCATAGTCTTTGCTCGAAGACATAGGATTTGGTTGAGCATCACTTCAGTCACTCTGACTTAGTTCACTTGGACCCCACTTAACAGTACGGTGGTTGCTATGACTGAACAAAGAAGAAAAGGAAACAACGAAACATCTACGTCTTCGCTCTCCATAGTCTTCACACAATGTATTCTCATGTCATAGTCTTCAATATGATTATCTTCATATACCACGACTGTTATCAATGTCTTCATACATTTTTAGGGGTCCTCTCTGGTAGGTTAACCGAATCAATGAGGGACTACTACCTGTGTTATCCTGCAATTCTCACAAACACATTAGTCCCTCAACCAGGTTTGTCGTCAATACTCCAAAACCACTAGGGGTGGCACTAGATGCACTTACAATCTCCCCCTTTTTGGTGATTGATGATAAACCGGTTGAAGTTTTCAACGGGGATAAAGATATGTGAAATTGTAAAGGATAAGGTATTGTCTTCGTAAGTATCAAAAGGCTCCCCCTGAAGATGTGCATATAGTTGATTTGCCTTTGAATGCAAATGCACATGGCAGGTTGTACTTGTGGAGATCCTCTTCAACTTATGAAGACAATTCATCATGCATAATTGATATGTCGAAGATAATGACATGCATAATGAAAAATGGACGGCTGCAAGAATGACTAAGTGCGGAATATAAGGTAGCAGATGCGGAATTTATCATCGCATTACAGAGTAGCATAAAAACGTAGCAGACGACCATCCGTGTAAGTGTTACAACTCAAAGAACCAAATGTAGCAAAACAAGAGTTGTAAACACTAAGCAAATTATAAAGCACCCGCCCATATGGACCCGCTTGAAGACTATCAACTCATATGCTTCTCCCCCTTTTGTCAGTAAGGACCAAAAAGGTTTAAAGACATAGAGCCTCTACTCATTCCCAGGTGCAGCAGAAGAGGATGCAGGGTCGGTGTTGTTGTTTGGCGGTGCAGAGGTGGTTGGTGCAGTGTCGATGCGCGCTGAAGTAGGAGGCGGTGAAGTAGCATCATCCTGATCATCGATCACCCTGGCATCAATTGTTGCAGCGGAGGAGGAGTATTGAGAGTCTTCAAGGGATGGAGTTCGACGCATAACAGCAGTCCTTGGAGGAGTGTTGTCAAACTTGAATCTCTCAGTGAAGCCATCGTCTTGAAGATCCGCTTCAGCACTCAGCAAGGTCAAACTCTTCCAAGACCACCTGCATGTTTCATGAGCAACAAAAGCATTCTTGGTGGTGCATCTGACACTTTAACCAGAGGTTATGCTTGTCCTGTTTCTGATGAAGGGCTACCAGAAGCTCTCGGTTATTCAGGACACGAGATCGCTTCTGAGGCCTTTGAGCGATGGTGCTTTCAGTGGCTTCGGTTTTAGCATGTCGAGGTAGACGAGTACGGTCAGCAAGAGGATAGACACGTGAGACTGCTGGAACTCCTTCAATCTGCTGAGTGAAGCTTTGATGATCAGCATTGTGAAGACTAACTGGTTCTTTAGCAGGCTCTTCGTAAATGGCTTCACCTGACATATCAACCTCAGGCAAGAAAATCTGATGGTTGCGAGTAGAGGGCTGATAAGTGACAGTTGAGTGCAACTTGATGAGGCGCATTATCCAAGGTGCATAAAATTTCAGTCCAAATAGATCAGCTCCAGACATAGCCATTTGCCTGATGAAGAAATCTTGAGCATTGAAGCTGATGCCATTGAATATATAGAAGACCAAAGTCTTCATAGTGCCTTCAAGCTTGGCTGATGAAGAATGTCCTTTGCTAGGCCATAGAGTACGCCTTATAATGTGATAGATGGTGCGCGGCAGGTACTCAAGGTCTTCAACGAAGAATTCCTTAGGATATTCAGCATCACTTGGCAGAGGCTTCATCATGCTGAGCATTTGGCTCATGTTGGGCTGACGCTTCTAAAAGATACTCTCCAAGGCTTCAGTGTGCAGTTGACAGTCAGGTTCATATAGATCTCCTAGAGTGGGCAGGCCAGTAAGCTCAATGAGATCAAAGCCTTTAGCTTCATGATGCACATTGCCTGTCATCCACTCAAGGACCCATGTCTTCGGATCCCTGTTGTAGCCTCGTATGTGGAGTGTTGCATAGAATTGCAGAAGCAGCTCTTCATTCCAATGCTCTTTATCCAGGACAAAATTAAGTAAGCCAACATCACGGAAGCAGTCAAGGGCTTCCTCCAAGCAGGGCAGACCAGCAATAGCTTCAGTGTCAAGACGCATATGAGGGGAAATGCGGCCTTGATCATAGAGTACTCTTGAGTAGTAGCTGCGTTGTTGATGGCTCCAAAACCTATCTGATGATATTCTTGGCTTGGAATATGGGTTCTTGGCGCTGTCAAAGAAGGTGTTGTGCGTAGTGAAGCTATTGGCATTGAATGACCCTGAAGATGTTGCAATACCTGGAAGCCTTGGCAGTCTTGGCTTAGGCTTCTAAACTTGGGGCCTGTGCGCAACATGATGATCAAACTGAGGACCAGCAGCACGCGGTTCAGTTGTAGGTGGCGGAATCAGAATGGGCCATCGGACAGTAACAAGCTGATCATCCCTGTTGTATGCTTGCTCAATGGTATAAGGACGTGGAGGCGGAACAGGAGCAGAGGCACTGTCTTCAAGCTGCAGATTGGCGTCAGGCGCAGCACTGGCTTCAGGCATAGCACTGGCTTCAGGCACAGCACTGGCTTCAGGAGCAGCACTGGCTTCAGGAGCAGTTACTTCAGGCACAGGTGCTTCAGGCGCCACAGTATCTTCTGGTGCCACATAAGCTTCAGCCATGACCACGTCATTGGCTTCAGTGTTGGTGGTGGCAGCCTCTGGATTTGTTACCTCCACTTCAGGAGCTGGAGGGTCCGACACGTTCTCCTCGAGAACAGGTGGTGCGGCAGTACTTTCTTCATCAACTTGGGGTTGTTCTTCTTCTTGTTGGGGTGGTTCTTCTTCGGCTAATGCAGCCGGAATATCTTCAGCCGCTTTGGCTTCAGATTCTGAGTGGCTTCCAGCAGGAGCAGCATCAGGTGCAGATGGTTGCTCTACTCCTTCTGGAGCACTTGGGGAAGTGACTTGAGGCCTTGGTCCTTTGCGAAGCCTGCGGAAAGCTGGCGACGCTTGAGGAGATGGAGGTTGTTGGGCCTCAAAGTCTTCGTCTTCAAGCACCATACTGGTGTCTTGAGTTTGCTGGGGAGTGTCTTGTGTATCCTGTGGGTGATCAGCCCATGAGTCATCCTGAGCAATTGGCGTCAGTGGACGACCAATGCTGATGCGTTCGCTGTTCGTGAGAACAGGCGAAGAGTCAATGTTGTATTCGATCTGAGGAAGGACTTCATCATCTTCAACATTGTCATGAGGACCAATGTCGTCAGCTGCGGTGAGGTCAACAGCTAGAATGTCTTTAGCCTCTGTGGGAGCAGGCTCATGAACAGTCAGCCTTCGTTCTCTCTGGGCAGAAGCAGGGCGAGCAACTGAGATTGGCTCGACAAAGATAGGCTCTTTGGAAGCAGCCTTATCCTTCTTGGTCTTGCGCTTCTTGGTGGGTGGAGCTTCATCAGTAGATTGCTTACGCTTGAGAGCTTCAGCTTCAGCCACCTTAGTCTTCTTGAGCTTTGAAGCGGTTGGAGTTGCCTTAGGCTTCGTGCCCGTCATGCTAGCAGGGAAGACTATGCGATGCATTCCTTGTCTAGATGCTTCAGCTTCGGGCACAGGCTTCTTCTTCTTCTTCTTGGCAGCCATCCTTGGATCAATGCCAGGACGCCCAAGTGCCTTGCGCTTTTCAGCTTCATTGAAAGCTTGAATGCATTTTGCAGCCAAGTCCTTGATGCACTCTCGAGAACCTTTAGCTTCTTCACGCCGCTGGCGAAAGGCTTCCTTGAGCTCTTGCATCATAACCTTGAAGTTTTGAACTTCTTGCATGCTGAGCTTGTTCATATGCTTCTTGAACTGAGCTTTTTCATAGTTTATCTTTTGCTTCAGTTCAACAATTCTTTGAGCCAGAGCCAGCTCAGAAGCAATGGCGCCA
This sequence comes from Secale cereale, assembly GCA_902687465.1. Classification (NCBI taxonomy): domain Eukaryota; kingdom Viridiplantae; phylum Streptophyta; class Magnoliopsida; order Poales; family Poaceae; genus Secale; species Secale cereale. The sequence goes on along the minus strand of LR738711.1, from coordinate 834,790,899 downwards.
TGGAAGGAGACGCTGAGGCCAACTGGAAGTTGAATATCGTTGAAGCTCAGGTTGGGAGTGTCAAACCATTCATCAATGAAGTTATTGAGCACTTCAACATCAAAGATCGGCAAATCATTGAAGATTTCAGCATCCTGCTTGCTCTTGATCAATAGCTCCAAAGCATCATCTCCAAGATCTTCATCACTTAAGAGATCAAGGGCATCATTGACAGTCTTCAGTACTGCATCTGGAGTGAGAGCTGGACTGGGGTTGCGTATTGGCTTCCTCTTCAGCTGTCTGCTCTTGGAGATTCGAGAGTGTTCCTCAGATTGCACACTTGGTGCAGGTGGAGCAGTGGCCAAAGGCTTCACTCTAGAAGCTCTTGGTGGAGTAGCCTTTGAAGCCTTTGATTTCTTCTTCTGGGGCTTCGGCGTTGCAGGTGCTTCTTCAGAGTCATCATCTGCTTCAGGCTGGTCTACATCTGCCCCTTGAACCTTTATGTGACTGATGAGGCCCTCTAGGTTGTAGAAGGGCCCAACCAGATTCGGTTCAGCTTCGCGCGAGCCATCAGCGCGGGGCGCGGAGGGGCCAGGATTGAAGTCTAATCCCCACAACTTCTTGTTTTCTTTGGCCGAGTTCCTGGCGAATTGAAGATTCCGCTTGAACAGATTGTTGTCGCGACACCAGAGCAGAGCGCTTGGATCAGCATCAGCAGGCTGTGGCCCTCTAACCATGCAAGGATAGAAGCCTTGAGCAATGGCTTCAGCACGAGTCTTGGGGGGAAGATTCTTATAAGTGATATCTCCCCAAGGATGCTTGATGGCGTTTTTCTCGGTATACTCTTGGGTCACGAACTTATATTTGAACCATTGTTTAGCCCAGTATCTTCGAATCCATTGGATTCGGGTCTTCCTCTGATTGTAATCCTCCTCTGGATCAGTCTTGTATATCTCACTGAGATCAGGAGGCAAATCACGGGAGGTGTTGCCACGGCGCTGTCTGCCACCCTTTCTTACTGTCTTGTCAGTTGTCATTTGCTTCAACCTGAATGGCTTCAAAACTGGCAAATGCTTCGGTTTGCTGGTCAGACAGGAACTAGCTTCAGGGGAATGAATGTGACGCTGCAAAAACTCTGCAAATGAATGCAGACTATGAGAACCAAGGGATTCTCCCACGGACATGTACCTGTGACAGCATTAGAGATGCGAGGGAAGGGGAAGAGGTCATATGCATTCTCAGAAGTTTTGAAGATTAAACAGTTTTGAAGACTTTGACCTCATAGTGCGAAGACACTCATGGGAGTTGGTTCCAGATTTGTACGAATCCACGAATAAGTACAAGTGATGAATCTAACTATAGTTGAAGCATATGTGAATGTACTAGGCAAGATATGAGATGCAGACAGGATAGATATATATATCTAAGTAGGCAGAAACCTCTTGTGGTAAAGTAGATGAATCTTTATGGATCTAGAAGATGGTAAAAAGCAAGTTTATTTACCACACGATGAACTGCTTAGACGGAGTAGGAGTTGGATGCCCAGCAGTTTGGTCATCCGTGCCCTAACTTGGCGACGGAGGACAGTTACAGCGACGGCGGAGTAGAAGAGGTCCGCGGCCGGCGTGAGGACGGCATCGACAAAGTTGCGGCAGCGAAGCGCTTCGTCGCCGGCGTCGTTGAAAGCTAGCGGAGGCGCTAGGGTTGTTCGAGGTGGAGAGGTGGTGGAAGAAACTTTTGACCGTGATGGGACGTGCATTTATAGGCATGGGAGACGGCACAACATAATTACTCAGGTGCCCCTGACGGTTCACGTACGAGTGACACGTGGCGGTCATGTAATGCATTGGGAGTTGTCCCACGATCCCACGTACACCACGACTGTCGGAGTAGTCGTTCCGGCTTCTCCGGGTTTCAGGCATAACGGATGGAGCATTAAAATCATATTTAAAGTTTGTCTCCATATCTTCTGCTGACAAGGATGCAGAGAAGATATTCGACTGTTTCAACAGAATGCATATGATTTGGACAGACAGAATGTGAGATGAGAAAGCATAGAGAGGTTAGGGTCCGATCACATTCACTTACTCCAAAAGATTCAAATATGAAGACATAGCTATAAGTGAATGATGTTGAGGACAGAACACAACTCTCTCTCTCTCTCTCTCTCTCTCTCTCTCTCTCTCTCTCTCTCTCTCTATATATATATATATATATATATATATATATATATATATATATATATATATATATATATATATATATATATATATATATATATATATATATATATGTCCTATGTGAAGATAAACCAAGTGCGAAGACTTTGCAAATGTAACGCCACAAGAAATGCTTCAAACAAGAATTTGGTGGTGGCGTTACCCACCGTATAGGAAGTATTAGACCCAGACACGACGCACAATTATCGTGGCGCTCCGAAGTAAAATTCCATGTTAATGTATTCACACTTAGAATGTAAGTCTTCATTGATTGAAGATATACTTTACTTCGTGTGTTGCGCATCTAAGTCATCAATATGCATAGGTGTTAGGATCTGTGCCTGATTACAGGACATTTGAGGATTCTAAGATATTTAGCTCGCACCGCAACTTGCAAAACCTTTTCTCATCCAAGGACTTTGTGAAGATATCTGCCAGTTGCTCTTCAGTGTTGACGTGTATGATATCAATATCTTCCTTCATAACATGATCTCTGAGAAAGTGATGACGAATTTCAATGTGCTTTGTCTTCGAGTGCTGAACTGGGTTGTTGGCAATCTTGATGGCGCTTTCATTATCACAGAAGAGTGGCACATGCTTCAGATGGACTCCATAGTCCTTGAGTGTTTGCTTCATCCAGAGAAGATGAACGCAGCAAGATCCAGCAGCAATGTATTCAGATTCAGTAGTGGAGAGTGATACACAGTTCTGCTTCTTTGAAGACCAACAGACAAGTGATCGTCCTAGAAAGTGACATGTGCCAGATGTGGACTTACGATCAACTTTGTCACCAGCATAATCAGCATCTGAAAATCCTACTAGATCAAACTCTGAGCCCTTTGGATACCATAATCCTAGTGTTGGGGTGTAAGCCAAATATCGAAGAATTCGCTTCACAGCTAAGTGATGTGACTCCTTTGGTGCCGCTTGATATCGAGCACACATGCAAACACTAAGCATAATATCTGGCCTAGATGCACATAAATAAAGTAAAGAACCAATCATGGAGCAGTATACCTGTTGATCAAACTCTTTACCATTGGCGTCGGGACCCAGATGATGTTTAGCAGGCATTGGCATCGAGTACCCTTTGCAGTCTTGCATTCCAAACTTTTTCAGGCAATCTTTGAGGTACTTTTCTTGAGATATGAAGATGGCGTTGCTTTGCTGACGAATTTGAAGACCAAGGAAGAACTTCAGCTCACCCATCATAGACATTTGATATTGCTCTTGCATCATGTGACCAAACTCATCACTGTATTTCTTGTCCGTGCAGCCGAAGATAATGTCATCCACATAGATTTGGCAGACAAATAGCTCATCATCATATGTCTTTGTTAAGAGTGTGGGGTCTAGGGATCCAGGTTTGAAGCCTTTGCTCTTCAGGAAGTCTTTGAGGGTGTCATACCAAGCACGAGGCGCTTGTTTGAGGCCATACAGTGCCTTGTTGAGCTTGTATACCATATCAGGATGTTTTGGGTCTTCAAAGCCAGGTGGTTGTGCAACATACACTTCTTCTTCAATTCTTCCATTGATAAAGGCACTCTTTACATCCATTTGATATAGAAGTATGTTGTGATGATTTGCATAGGCTAGCAGTATGCGAATAGCTACAAGTCTAGCTACAGGAGCAAATGTTTCATCAAAGTCAATCCCTTCAACTTGAGTGTATCCTTGAGCAACGAGACGAGCTTTGTTTCTGACCACTTGACCATGCTCATCTTGCTTGTTGCGATAGATCCATTTTGTGCCTATTATGTTGTGCTTTCGAGGATCAGGACGCTTGACAAGTTCCCACACATTGTTCAGCTCAAACTGTTGAAGCTCTTCTTGCATTGCTTGAATCCATTCAGGCTCCATAAAAGCTTCAGCAACTTTCTTGGGTTCAGATATTGAGACAAAAGCAAAATGCCCACGGAAATTTGCAAGTTGTGTTGCTCTTGAGCGAGTGAGTGGACCAGGAGCATTTATGCTATCAATTATCTTCTCAACTTGTACTTCATTTGCAACACGAGGATGAGCTGGACGAAGATTTTGCTCTTGGTGTGCATTGTCTTCATCAGGAGTATTGTCTTCAGGCTGAGCATTGTCGTCAGTTTGATTTGGAGCAGAGATGATGAGTTCCTCGTCAGGTTGTGCTTCAGAAGGCATGATCTCACCAGTTCCCATTAGCTTGATAGATTCATTTGGTGAAGCTTCATCTAGCACATTTGGTAGGGATTCTCTTTGTGATCCATTTGTCTCATCAAACCTCACATCCACAGTTTCAACAGTTTTATAGAGAAAAAATGTTGAAGACTCTGTAGGAGTGTGAGTCCTTTCCATATCCGAGCATGAAGCCTTCATGAGCTTTGGGTGCAAATTTTGACTTATGATGAGGATCCTTGATCCAGCACTTAGCTCCAAATACTCTGAAGTAGCTTACATTTGGCTTCTTTCCAGTGAGGAGTTCATAGGATGTTTTCTTCAGAAGCTTTTGAAGATAAACGCGGTTGATGATATGGCATGCAGTATCAATAGCTTCGGGCCAGAATCTTCTTGGTGTTTTGTACTCATCGAGCATCGTTCGAGCCATCTCAATTAGAGTTATGTTCTTGCGCTCAACGATCCCATTTTGCTGAGGTGTATATGGGGCTGAGAATTCATGAGTGATTCCCATCTCATCCAGATAAAGATCGAGGCCAGTGTTCTTGAATTCAGTGCCATTGTCACTTCTGATATGTTTGATCTTGATGCCATAATTGTTCATGGCACGGTTGGCGAAGCGTCTGAAGACATCTTGCACTTCAGTCTTGTAGAGTATTATGTGCACCCATGTGTATCTTGAATAATCATCAACAATGACGAAGCCATAGAGACAGGCTGTGGTAGAGAATGTGGAGTAGTGAGTAGGGCCAAATAAGTCCATGTGGAGCAGCTCGAAGGGTTTAGATGTCGTCATGATTGTCTTCGAGGGATGCTTGGCTCTAGTCATCTTCCCAGCTTCACAGGCACCACATAGATGATCTTTCTTGAACTTGACTTCCTCGATGCCAATGACATGCTTCTTCTTTGCGAGAGTGTGCAAGTTCCTCGTGCCCGCATGTCCTAGCCTCCGATGCCAGCGCCAGCACTCTGAAGCTTTTGCTAGAAGTCATACTGCCATCTGCGGTCCAGCTGAGAAATCTACCATATACAAATCACCTTTTCTGTATCCTTCAAATACTAAAGATTTGTCAGATTCCATTAGTACAATGCAACGAAATTTACCAAAGATCACAATCATGTTTAAGTCACAAAGCATTGAGACAGACATTAAGTTGAAGCCAAGAGATTCAACAAGCATGACTTTGTCCATGTGCTGATCTCTTGAGATTGCAACTCTACCTAGACCCAACACTTTGCTTTTACCAGTATCAGCAAATGTGATGTGACTCTTGTTGGATGGACGTAAAGTTGAGTCCATGAGAAGATTTCGGTCACCAGTCATATGATTTGTGCATCGGCTATCCATAATCCATTCTGAAGACTTTGGTGTCTCCCCCTACAATGCAGTTAGGAGGATAGGCTTCACCAAAAGCCATTGTGAAGCATAAACAATTGATGCATAAGTGGATTATGAAGGCTTTAGATGTAAGTCAGGACTGATAAGATGTTCAGCAAGTGATTTATGAGTAGTATGAGCAGTAAGTCATTTTGGGCGTTTGATCTTGTGCCCTACAAGTGTTTTAGGTCCCCAGCAATAGCATCATAAGCCTTTGATTATAGGCTGGAGACCTTTCCCTGCAAGAGAAAGTTAGTTCTTCTTAACCACCCACATCTTCAAGGGTGGCTTAGAAGCAATGTGTCTAAGAGCAGCATCTGAGAATTTTGGCTTTGGGGCCCTAGCAAATAGTCTTGCGGGAGGAGAATAACACTCATAAGAATAGGCAGAAAAGTTCTTTGATTTATGAACATAGCGGTTTGAAGAAACACACTCATATTCATGGGTCTGAGTATGATTTCCCTGCAAAACATCTGTGTTAGGGTGACTCAGGTGAGTCCTTTGTCTGTATGAAGCCTTAGGACCATATGAAGCCTTTGGTCTGGGGTTTGTCTTCATTCCAGAAGGTGTCATGATTGTATTTGCTGGAAGCTTCTCAAGACAACCTTTGGGTACCCAGATCTTCTTCATAGGTGGTCCATTCCTGCAGTTAGTACCAATATACCTGGCAAACACTTCACCATTTTGATTCTTAAACAGTTTATAGTTTGCATCAAAGGATTCATCAATGATAATAGGATTAGCACAAGTGAAGCCAGATAAGGTAGATGGATCCACTGAAGGTCCCTTTGCAGCAACCCATGTGGTTTTGGGATACTGCTCAGGCTTCCAGTATGAACCATCAACATTCATTTTCCTGTCGAACCCAACACCCACTTTCCTAGGGTTTTGGTTCAGTATCTGCTTTTTGAGGACATCACATAGAGTCTGATGCCCTTTGAGGCTTTTGTACATCCCTGTTTCAAGCAAAGTATTCAACCTAGCATTTTCATCAGCAATAGTAGTGGTTTCCTCAGCAGAGGGGTTAGTTACCACATCAATAGTTGAAGATATTGCGACAGTGGCAGCAGTAGAGCATTCAGCAACAGATGTAGCATTATCACGTTCAATGCATTTTAGACATGGTGGTTCAAACTCTTCGTGAGTGGAGCTGATCAGTTGTGCGCGGAGTGACTCATTCTCCTTTTGAAGATCTTCATTAGCCGCTTTCACTTTCTCAAGTTCTCGCTTCCTTTGAATGTAATCATGGGAAAGCTTTTCATGAGTTTTTGAAAGCGATTCATAAAGCTCTTCAAGTTCTTTGTACTTAACATGAAGATTTTTTATGTCTTCAATTAAGGACTGAGAACGGGTCATTTCCGCGTCCGACAGGTCATCGCTTTTGTCTAACAGTTTTTGAATATGTTCCATGGCTTTCTGCTGTTTAGTGGCAATTTTAGCAAGTGTTTTGTAGCTAGGTTTTGATTCACAATCAGAGTCATCTTCACTAGATGTTTGAAAGTAAGCATCGCGTGATTTTACCTTGGCACCGCGTGCCATGAAGCAGAAGGTGGGTGCAGAGTCGTCGTCCTCATCATCATTGTTGGGGACGGGGCCATTGTCTTCAGTGTTGAAGATAGACTTGCCCATGTAGGTAGTGGCTAAAGCCAGACTTGCAGCACCAGAATCAGACTCTTCCTCCGACTCCACCTCCACCTCTTCAGAAGCAGACTCTTCCTCAGAATCCATCTCCTTGCCAACAAAAGTGCGAGCCTTGCCAGATGAATTCTTCTTGTGTGATGAATACTTTGATGAAGACTTTGAAGAAGACTTTGAGTATTTCTTCTTTTTCTTGTCATCAGAATCATATTCCTTGCTCTTCTTTTTCTTCTTCTCGTTGTCCCACTGAGGACACTCAGAGATGTAGTGACCAGGTTTCTTGCACTTATGACATGTTCTTTTCTTGTAGTCATGAGCAGATGCTTCATCATTTCTTGAGCTGGATCTTGAAGATTTTCTGAAGCCTTTCTTCCTAGTGAATTTCTGGAACTTCTTCACAAGCATGGCAAGCTCCTTTCCAATGTCTTCAGGATCATCAGAACTGCAGTCAGATTCTTCTTCAGATGAGGAAACAGCTTTTGCCTTCAAAGCGAGAGATCGGCCATAGTTGGGACCATAGATGGCACGCTTCTCAGATAACTGAAACTCATGTGTGTTGAGCCTCTCAAGTATATCAGATGGATCGAGAGTCTTGAAGTCAGGGCGTTCTTGAATCATCAATGCAAGGATATCAAATGAGCTGTCGAGTGATCTCAGAAGGGTCTTGACAATTTCATGCTTGGTGATCTCAGTGGCACCAAGTGCTTGAAGCTCATTTGTGATGTCGGTGAGACGATCAAAAGTGTGTTGGACATTCTCATTGTCATGTCTCTTAAAGCGATTGAAGAGATTGCGAAGGACGCCGATCCTTTGATCTCTCTGGGTAGAGACTCCTTCATTAACCTTTGAGAGCCAGTCCCAAACTTCCTTTGACGTGTCCAGAGCACTCACACGACCGTACTGTCCTTTGGTCAGATGACCACAGATGATGTTCTTGGCCATTGAATCCAATTGAACGAGCCTCTTGACATCAGCAGGGTGACGCCTTCACCAGTCTTGGGAACGCCGTGCTTGACGACAAACAAGAGGTCCACGTCAATGGCTTCAAGATGCATGCGCATCTTGTTCTTCCAGTAGGGATATTCGGTGCCATCGAAGATGGGGCATGCAGCGGAGACTTTGATTATCCCTGCAGTCGACATAGCTAAAACTCCAGGTGGTTAAACCGAATCACACAGAACAAGGGAGTACCTTGCTCTGATACCAATTGAAAGTGCAGTATATCGACTAGAGGGGGGTGAATAGGTGATTTTTATGAATTGCTTCAAAACATGATAGTTTCGAAGACAAACGATAAGCTCAAGCCTATTAGTATGCAGTAGAAAGTGGACTACACTAGATAAGCCATAGTCATGTATTCAATGAAGTGAAGGCATGAAGGCTAATAGCAACTAGGCAGTAGTGATCACAAAGGAAGAAGGAATGAAGCCAATCACAACATGTAGATACTCAGTGAAGACAATCAGATAAGGCAAGCATGCAATGTCTTCAAACACAAAGCAGTAAGTAAAGGGAATGAAAGGATAGAACCAGTAGCTCGAGGAAGACAGTGATTTCATAGACCAGTTCCAGTTGCTGTGACAACTATACGTCTGGTTAGGGAGGCTGAGATTTAACTCAGAAGACCGCGTCTTCACCTTGTTCCCCTTGAGCCAAGAACACCTAGTCCTCGCCCAATCACTCTGGTAAGTCTTCAAGGTAGACTTCCAAACCTTCACAGACTTCGTTCACCGGCAATCCATAATTACTCTTGGATGCTCAGAACGCGACGCCTAATCGGCTGGAGGAAACACAGTCCTCAAGTGTAATAAGTCTTCCGGTCACACAGACAGAAAGACTTCAGTGATGCCTAACACTCTTTGGCTCTGGGTGTTTGGGCTTTGTCCTCGCAAGGATTTCTCTCTCAAATGCTTCGGAGGTGGGTTGCTCTCAAACGACAAAAGCCGTGCAATAACTCTGAGCAGCCACCAATTTATGGTGTGGGGTGGGCTATTTATAGCCACTAGGCAACCCGACCTGATTTGTCCGAAGTACCCTGGGTCACTAGGGAACTGACACGTGTTCCAACGGTCAGATTTCAAACACACACGGCAACTTTACTTGAGCTCCAAGTAAAGCTGACTCATCCGCCTCAGGATAAGATTTGCTCTCATAGTCTTCGCTTGAAGACATAGGATTTGGTTGAGCATCACTTCAGTCACTCTGACTTAGTTCACTTGGACCCCACTTAACAGTACGGTGGTTCCTATGACTCAACAAAGAAGAAAAGGAAACAACGAAACATCTACGTCTTCGCTCTCCATAGTCTTCACACAATGTCTTCTCATGTCATAGTCTTCAATATGATTATCTTCATATACCACCACTGTTATCAATGTCTTCATACATTTTTAGGGGTCATCTCCGGTAGGTTAACCGAATCAGTGAGGGACTACTACCTGTGTTATCCTGCAATTCTCACAAACACATTAGTCCCTCAACCAGGTTTGTCATCAATACTCCAAAACCACTAGGGGTGGCACTAGATGCACTTACAAGTTTTACTAGCATACTGGATAATATTCAATTTCTTGTCAACTCTTTGCCCTAAAACAGCGCCTACAGCATAATCACTAGCATCACACATAATCTCAAAGGGTAAATTCCAGTCAGGAGGCTGGACAATAGGTGCAGAGATCAATGATTTCTTAAGTATTTCAAATGCTTCTAGACAATCATCATCAAAGACAAAAGGAATATCTTTTTGTAAGAGATTAGTCAGAGGCCTGAAGATTTTGGAGAAGTCCTTTATGAACCTCCTATAAAACCCGGCATGACCAAGGAAACTTCGTATACCTTTGATGTTCTTAGGGCATGGCATCTTTTCAATAGCATCAACTTTAGCTTTGTCAACTTCAATACCTCTTTCAGAAATTTTATGTCCCAAGACAATGCCTTCATTAACCATAAAGTGGCACTTCTCCCAATTCAAGACAAGATTAGTGTCTTCACATCTCCGCAAAACTCGATCAAGGTTGCTTAAGCAATCATCAAAAGAAGTTCCGTAAACGGAGAAATCATCCATGAACTCCTCAACAATCTTTTCATAAAAATCAGAGAATATAGCCATCATGCATCTTTGAAAGGTAGCAGGTGCATTACATAAACCAAAAGGCATGCGTCTATAAGCAAAGGTACTGAAAGGACAAGTAAAAGTGGTCTTTTCTTGATTCCCTTTTGACACGGGTATTTGAGAGAAACCAGAATAACCATCTAGAAAGCAAAAATGAGTATGTTTGGATGACCTTTCTAGCATTTGATCAATAAATGGCAAGGGGTAATGATCTTTTTTAGTAGCTTTATTTAACTTACGTAAATCAATTACCATCCTATAACCTGTAACTATTCTTTGCGGAATCAATTCATCTTTATCATTAGGAACAACAGTCATACCTCCCTTCTTAGGGACACAATGGACAAGACTTACCCACTGGCTATCAGCAACTGGATAGATAATACCTGCCTCTAGAAGCTTTACTATTTCCTTCCTTACCACTTATTTCATCTTAGGATTTAACCATCGTTGATGATCAATAACCGGTTTAGCATTTTCTTTCAATTTTATCTTGTGTTGGCATAAGGTGGGACTAATGCCCTTAAGATCATCCAGAGTATATCCAATAGCAGCACTGTGCTTCTTCAGAGTTTTCAATAATTTTTCGTCTTCCTGCCGTGAAAGGTTAGCACTAATAATAACAGGATATATCTTCTTTTCATCAAGATAAACATACTTAAGATTATCAGGTAAAGGTTTAAGTTCAAACATGGGATCACCCTTGGGTCGAGGAGGATCCCCTAGGATTTCAACAGGCAAGTTGTTTTTCAATACGGGTCCCTGATTAAAGAATATTTCATCTATTTCCCTTCTCTCATTCATATGCATATCATTTTCATGGTCTAGCAAGTATTGTTCTAATGGATCATTAGGAGGCACAGCAATAGAAGCAAGACCGATAATTTCATCCTTACTAGGTACTCCCTCCGTTCCATAATAGATGACTCAACTTTATACTAAAGTTAGTATAAAGTTGAGTCATCTATTTTAGAACGGAGGGAGTAGTTCTTTATCAAGGGGTTGTCTACGGAATTTAGCAAAGTTAAAATCATGAGACATATCCCCTAAACCAACAGCAACGATATCTTTCACGCAGTCTATCTTAGCATTAACAGTATTCAAGAAGGGTCTACCAAATATAATGGGACAAAATTCATCTTGTGTGGAGCTAAGAATAAGAAAATTAGCAGGGTATTTAACCTTCCCACACAAGACTTCAACATCTCTAACAATCCCAACTCGTGAAATAGTGTCTCTATTAGCAAGCTTAATAGTAACATCAATCCCTTCTAACTCAACAGGTGCAATATCATGCATAATTTCTCAATATCTCTACCTAATAATAAAGCAAATTGGGTTTCTGGTCGCCCGTCACACACTTTTGCAGAACCCAC
>LR738711.1:834566471-834779019 GCA_902687465.1 Secale cereale | reverse complement strand
CCCCCCCGCATTTTCTGTGAATTAACCCGCAGTACACACTTAAGTGACAACTGAACCGTTATGTTACATTTTTACGGAAACCCCCCTGATGTCTTAGATAATTCACCCGCAGATCATATATAAGTCAAACAAATGTTTTTCTAAATTATTCATATCTTTTAAACGGTAGCTCCGATTTTATCATGTTATATATGAAAATTTATTAGAAAAATGTGTAGAATATGAATATGATGTTATTTTTGTTTGTTAAGTATCGTTAAATATTATTCTTGAACATATTTAAGTTAAACAAATGTTTTTCTTAATTATCCATATATATTAAACTATAACTCTGATTTTAACATGTTATATATGAAATTTGATTGGAAAAATATGTAGAATTTGAATATGATGTTATTTTTACCTATTAATTATTTTAAAATATTATTTTAAAAGCAAACTTGTAACCTACAGGGCACGTCCATTTTTCTTTCATATCATGGCGATCTGGATTGCAAATAAACATTCACTAAAATCATATAGAGACGAAAGAAAACATCGATAACCACACATGACTACCTCTCAAAAACCTGGCAGGGGAAAAATAGCATTCAAACATGCTTTGGTTTGTGTGAACGCTGAGGCCATTGTCGATGAGGGTGAGAAGGAGGATAAGCGGCAACACAAATATGATGCCTCGCTAAAATAAAGGGCATGGACATATTATGGTTATTGGGATAAGAGTGTGTGTTATTTTTTCTCCTGTTGCAACGCACAGGCTCTTTTGCTAGTAAGGTAAGAGGGATAATACTCGCACTAGCACCCACGTCACATAAACCATGATAGCAATGATCTCCTATCTTAATAGAGATAACAGGCAAGCCTACAATAGGTCTACGTTTATTCCTAGCATTGGGTTTGGCTATCCTAGCAGACTCTTCTTGGAGTTAAATAACATGTCCATCTAAATCTTCTACCAATAGATATTTAACCATAGCAACACTAGGTTCAACTTTAATTTGCTCAGAGGGTGTAGGTGTTCTAGTATTACTCTTACGAACCATAGTTGAATCTTTAGCATGATCCTTTATCCTAACAGGGAAGGGTGGTTTCTCAATATAAGCAGTAGGAATAATAGGATCAACATTATAAGTGATAGTATTTTCTTCAACTTTAATAGGTTCAACTACTTTTACTTCAATAGGGGGGGTGGTATTTAAACCACTTTTCCTTGGGAAGATCAACATGAGTAGCAAATGATTCACAGAAAGAAGCTACTATATCATAGTAAAGTCCATATTTAGTGCTAAACTCACAGAAAACATCGGTATCCATGAAAGCCTTAACACAATCAAACTTAGGGGTCATACCTGACTCCTTACCTTCGTCGAGATCCCAATCTTCAGAGTTGCGTTTAATTCTTTCCAATAAATCCCATTTGAATTCAATAGTCTTCATCATAAAAGAACCAGAACAAGAAGTATCGAGCATGGAGCAATTATTGAGAGAAAGCCGAACATAAAATTTTTGAATGATCATTTCTCTTGAGAGCTCATGATTGGGGCATGAATATAACATTGACTTAAGCCTTCCCCAAGCTTGAGCGATGCTTTCTCCTTTGCGAGGCCAAAAATTATAAATATAACTACGATCAAGATGAACCTGGTGCATAGGCTAGAACTTGTGATGAAGTTCCAACTTCAGACGATTATAGTTCCATGATCCAATATCATCACATAGCCTAAACCATGTCAATGCATCTCCCTTCAAAGATAAAGGGAAGTCCTTCTTCTTGATAACATCCTCGGGCATACTTGCAAGCTTAAATAATCCACAAACTTCATCCACATAGATTAGGTGTAAATCGGAATGCAGTGTTTCGTCTCCTGTAGAAGGATTTTCAAGCAGTTTCTCTATCATACCCGAAGGAATTTCAAAGCAAACATTTTTAGTAGGTGCAGTAGGTTGAGGAGCAACTCTTTGCTCTTCTGGTCGGGGTGAAGATACCCCGAACAAACCCCTCAAAGGATTATGGGCCATAGTAACAAGTGACAATAAATTCCAGCACACTATATAAATTTTTCCTTACCAAAGGCGCTTCACTCCCCGGCAACGGCGCCAGAAAGAGTCTTGATGACCCACAAGTGTAGGGGATCTATCGTAGTCCTTTCGATAAGTAAGAGTGTCGAACCCAACGAGGAGCAGAAGGAAATGATAGGCAGTTTTCAGTAAGGTATTGTCTGCAAGCACTGAAATTATAAGTAACAGATAGTTTTGTGATAAAGTAGTTGGTAGCAAGTGACAAAAGGTAAAAGTAAATAAGGTGCAGCAAGGTGGCCCAATCCTTTGTGTAGCAAAGTACAAGCTTGAACAAACTCTTATATGAAGGAAAGCGCTCCCGAGGACACATGGGAATTATCGTCAAGCTAGTTTTCATCATGATCATCTGATTCGCGTTCGGTACTTTGATAGTTTGGTATGTGGGTGGACCAGTGCTTGGGTGCTGTCCTTACTTGGACAAGCCTCCCACTTATTATTAACCTCTAATGCAAGCATCCGCAACTACAAAAGAAGTATTAAGGTAAACCTAACCATAGCATGAAACAAGTGGATCCAAATCAGCCCCTTACGAAGCAACGCATAAACTAGGGTTTAAGCTTCTGTCACTCTAGCAACACATCATCTACTTATTACTTCCCAATGCCTTCCTCTAGGCCCAAATCATGGTGAAGTGTCATGTAGTCGATGTTCACATGACACCACTAGAGGAGAGACAACATACATCTCATCAAAATATCGAATGAAGACCAAATTCACAGGACTACTAATAGCAAGACTTCTCCCATGTCCTCAGGAACAAAAGTAACTACTCACAAGACATAATATTGTTCATGATCAGAGGGGTATTAATATGCATAATGGATCTGAACATATGATCTTCCACCAAGTAAACCAACTAGCATCAGCTACAAGGAGTAATCAACACTACTAGCAAACCACGGGTACCAATCTGAGGTTTGGGTACAAAGATTGGATACAAGAGATGAACTAGGGTTTGAGAGGAGATGGTGCTGGTGAAGATGTTGATGAAGATATCCCTCCCCAAGATGGGAGAGTTGTTGGTGATGACGGCGGTGATGATTTCCCCCTCCCGGAGGGAAGTATCCCCGACAGAACAGCTCTGCCGGAGCCCTAGATTGGTTTCCGCCTCGGTTCCGCCTCGAGACGGCGGCATCTGGTCCCGAAAGCCTCCTTCTTGATTTTTTCCAGGTCAAAACGCTTCATATAGGAGAAGATGGGCACCGGGGGCCCACCGGCTGGCCCTCGAGGCAGGGGGCGCGCCCTGGGAAGGCCCCCCCCCCCTCGTGGACAACAGGTGGCCCCCCTCGTGAACTTCTTACGCCAGATATTTTTTATATTTTCTGAAACGGAGTTCTGTGAAGTTTCGGGGCTTTTGGAGTTGTGTGGAATAGGTTTCCAGAGTTTGCTCCTTTTCCAGCCAAGAATTCCAGCTGCTGACATTCTCCCTCTTCATGTAAACCTTGTAAAATAAGAGAGAAAAGGCATAAGTATTGTGACAAAACGTGTAATAACAGCCCATAATGCTATAAATATCAACATATAAGCATGATGCAAAATGGACGTATCATGGCTTCGCCACAAATACTATGTCAACTACATGATCATGCAAAGCAATATGACAATGATGATGTGTGTCATAATAAACGGAATGGTGGAGTTACATGGCAATATATCTCGGAATGGATATGGAAATGCCATAATAGGTAGGTATGGTGGCTGTTTTGAGGAAGGTATAAGGAGGGTTTTATGCACCGACGAAAGTTGCGCGGCACTAGAGTGTCTAGCAAGGTGGAAGGGTGAGAGTGCACATAATCCATGGACTCAACGTTAGTCATAAAGAACTCACATACTTATTGCGAAAAAGATTATTAGCCCTTGAATACGGCAATGCCAGTTCTAGGATTAGTGCTTAACTGCTCAGAACTTGTTACCAAGTACTTCAACTTAATAATTCTTATCAATTGATGTCAAATACGCCTAAAGGCACCATCACATTAACTTTTCCTAATAATCATTGACTTGATATTAGAGCTTTGCCGTCTCATTTATATTTTTCTAGATGGATTTTCTTATCAAATGATTGTCTCTTAGGTGGATATACTTTGTGTTAAGTCCCACCAAATAAAAGGTGGATTTGCCATGAATGTTATCTCGTATTAGTTCTAACATTTGGTGTTTCGTGGTATCCTACGGTCTGCTTTTTAGAGTTTATTCACATCTACTTGTGTTCTTACATAATAATAGTATATTAGTCCCTCTGAGATATAAGTCTTTCTAGATATTCCAACAAATGACAACATACGAAGCAAAATGTGTGAATCTAGATTAGAAAATATGTCTACATACATACGTATGTTGTAGTCCATTTGAAATGTCTAAAAAGACTTATATTTAGGAACGGAGGGAGTAGTTGTTTATTAGACTTCCTTCTGGTTGTTGAAATTATTATTTTTGCTGTGGAATAGGAAATTTGAGTACATTAAACATTGGACTAAAAATAATATAGCAAGCCATAATAAAACAAAGAACATTGTGGCATGTCACATTCTTATGATAGAATAACAGAAAAATACGTTGGCAAATCTTTAAAAACTTGGTTTGATAACCAAGCAGGGAAATAGTTCCAAAAGATAGACTACCTTAAATAACAGTGCGGTTTTTTATTATTTCATGAAGCAGAGAGTATTTTAATTAGCCGTGTGATACTGATTGTTTTCCTAGGTAGCTAAGTATGAAGATGGCGCCTTAAAATTTCAGTACTACTATCATTATCTCGGATCACACGATTTTGGTTGTTGTTATTGTACATGCCCTTTTGTGTGCTGTTTGAGGGATACATGGTGGCTCTTTGGATTGAGAATGTCAAAGCCGGCAATATCGATGGGCTTGTGGGTTGTACATTCAAAAGGAAATGTATCTGTTCAAGGCGGTGAGATATGTCCCATGTTTACTCATACACACAACCTGTCTTGAACTTCCGGGTGGAAATACATTATTTGATGTCATCTCTGCTCATTAATACTCTGATTCCTATATTGGTTCAACTCTGCTTATCTCCAGTCCTCGTGTCTGATATTCATTCCTAATAGTGCTAGTCTGATTGCTTGATCGAGTAAAAGTGCTCAGGTACGTCAAATCATATATTTCAGATTACTGGTACCTATTGTAGTCTTAGTAATCGCTTTAATTTTGTGAATCATTGACCCATCTTTCATCTGTCTACCTGGGAGTATGGTGATGTACAAATCACTTGAGACAATTGGAGCATCACATATGATGGTAAGCAATCAGTTCTGCAATCCAGTTTTATTCATGCAATTACTTTTTGGAGCATTATATATTGCTTCCTCCATTTAATTTTTATATATATATGCGAGTATGAAGATGGATGGGGAGGCCGAGCCATCCGCGATGGCATCTACATCAACTCGCCCCTTGCCTTATGGGGCGGAGGACGAGGAGGCGGAGCAGTCCATAGATATGTCACTGTCACTTCATGTTAGGTTCTGATAAAGCCAAGTCATGGCCTCATGAGGTCCCTTTGGTCAGCCAAACTGAAGCACTTCATGTTAGCTTGTCTTTGCTCTCGGATTAACTATAATGCATATCATAGCCTCGTTACGGGTACCATTGTCTATGATGGTTCTGAACTCTATTAATATAGCATATGTATGCTTGATCGATGTTCTACTATTAGATCCCTTGTTATAGCATACGTTTATATTAATGTACATAAAGTGAGACTCGGGGCCAAACATGATGGCCGTATATGCGGAGACAAGAGAAGTGCGCACATGTCCGCCTCACATGTCCGCCTCAGGTGGCACACCAGGTGGCGCCCCAACCTCCAGTCCTTGTGATGGCCTGATGGGGAAACTTGGAGTTGAAAACCCGTTAAAAAAACGAGTTTTTTAGTGTTTATTTTTGGAAATAGACAAACATTTCTATTACCAAACAGACAAAGATTTTTCAAAAGCGCCTTGTTAGTTAAACAAATGATATTTATTGAAGATGAAGATACTCTTTGGAGAGTACGAAGAGCAGGCAGACGTCGCTGGAGCTTCTATGGGCATAATCTGGACACTGTCAGCCGTAATCAAGCCCATTAAGTAAGCGTCTGACACAATCGAGACGGTGGATCCGGGTATCCGACCGGATGCTGGATACATTACCCAGATAGCACATGGCCGCAGACGCGATCGACGCGCCACCTGTAAAGCCCAAACTAATCAAGCAGGAGACAGAACTTCCCAGCCATGTCAGGGGCGCTGCCAGTGCTCTGCTTCACGCGTTCGTGCCCGGACCAGCGTCGGCCCGTCCAACGTTAACCACGAACCAGTAGTAGCACAGCCACGGCGGACGCGAGGCCCGAGGTCAAAAGGGCACGGCGAGCCGGCGGCACCCGTCGCGTCGCCGGGAGCGGGAGGGACGGGCACTGGCGCCGCGGTACCCGATGTCTCGAGACGCCGAGGAAACAAACTCCGGCATGGCCAAGATCGAATATTGACGACTGTGCAGCCGGACGTTTGCTAGCTAGCGTGGTGCCGCGGTCTCCTCCTTTTTACCATGACAGGGTGACGCCGACGGCAGCCCGTCACCTCCATCGTCCGCTGCCGGGACGAGCTCTGCATGTTTCCGGTCGACGCAGTACGTACACTAGTACGTACAGTACTAGCTAGCTTGGGGCATTGCGTCGGTTGCACACTTGGAGCTACGCGACGCCGGCCAGGGTCAGGCCAGAGACGGAGGCGCGCCATGTTCCTACGTGCACTAGACGCGACCCTGCCGTCTGCCGTAGGCTGCTGCCACGGCCAGCGGCACGCTCTGGCCATGCATGCACGGCCTGCACTCCACCGCTCGATTGCGCAATCAGCGATCACATGCCACCCGAGGCTCCTCCCTGCGTCCTGGCGGCCTGCTTTCCACCACGCCCGACTTGGCCCATTCGCTAATGAAGTCTCGATCAAACGAACTACGAGCACCGCCGCTGCTGCTGCCACAGCGCTCGCACGCGGCCAGGCCCGTGTGGCTGCATGCCATGCGACGTGCAGAGCCTTTGCGTCACATCATGCATGCGTGATGCAATGCATCCCACTGTAGTGTACCACCGCGGTACCCGAAAGGGATTAAAAGAATGGACTACGTACCGAGAGGATCAGCGGTCAGGATTCGTGGAGTCGGGATCGATCTGCGCGGTTGGTCGGGGCGGGTGGGTTGGGTGGGTTTCAGACAAACTGCTTTCTCAGGCAACAGAATGTTTATGGCGCTGCTGCTCTGTTGCAGCCCATACCGTGGACTGTTTCACTGTTGCATGCGGCCTGGCACGTAGTAGCTCGTGGAAACATCGGGCCTGTTGCGTGACAGTAAGTCCTGTGAGAGAGGGAGAGAGGAGCAACAAAGCTGCAGAGATCGGCGATCACGTTGCCGGCTTAGGTTAGGCACGCAGACATCTGATGACACAAGTGTTTGGCAATGCCATGCACAAACCCACAACTGTGTACGTACGACAATCACCTCGCAGTGGAGACAAGGGCGGCAGATTCGAGCCCGTCTGCCCACTGCATTACCAGTTCGCATCATCACAAGACAACAACATGCTTCAGACTCTATAACGGACAGCTTGTTTCAATTTTCAGGTTGAAAACCGTAAAAAAGAAGAAGAAAAGGTTGGATGATTATTTAGGCGGTGGCGCCGACGGTGGCGCTCTCGGCGAGTCTGGAGGAGCCGTAGAGGGTCTCCTCGAAGCGGATGATCTCGTTCTTGGAGCCGTAGGCCACCTGGGTCCGCTCGTCGAGGACGTTGATCACCTTGTCCAGCACCGACTGCTTGCCGTCGCTGCTGTGCCCGCCGGCCTTCTCTATCAAGAACCCCAGCGGCGCCACCTCGAACAGCAGCCGCAGCTTCGCCTTGGCCGTCGGCGACGTCACGTTCGTGAAGATGCCCTTCTCCTTCACGATGATCTGCACGCACGCACCATTCATCAAACACCCATTCACTCTCTTCTCACGCACGCACGCATGCACACGCTGCTACTGTAAAATTAATGAAAGAATTCTACTATCTCTGCATGCAATTGAGTGTACGTATGGGCCGTGCACTGGCACGCGCCGTGCCGGTGAATCGACAGCATGCATTGGCATGGCCTTGCTTAAAGCAGACGCTGGTACAGGCTCCATGGTCGACCGCATGGGCGCGCCGTGGAACAACAGTTCGTGCCACTCACCCAACCAAATTCAGAAAGTTACGTTGCCTCGACTGGAAGATTGTCTCTCTGCGTGGCCAAAGGTGTAGGGGTAGTAGAACTGACATGACAGATGATCATCACGTTGTTCAATGTTCGAGTTGGATCCAACAGGCACTGCGTCTGATCATCGATCAGATGTATCGTTGGTACTGAAGAGCTACTGTCGTGGCATTTCAGTGTTCATGCAAGTGATTTTACAGTGCAGTACATATGTTTTCAAGCCTATATTGATCTGATGTACTGCAAAAGGTCTCTTTTTCAAGGCAGCAGGATGTGAGCAATGTGACTCTTGTAATAACTGAAGAGAGTTGTTGATATATGTACCTGGTTGACGTCAGGGACCATTCCTCCGGTGTACCGCAGCGTGTACTTCTCCTTCACATAGTAGTTGACAAGCTGCCAAGGTACATTCCCCACTTATTAGATTCTGATTAGAAGTGTTCCTTCCTACATCAATTTAGAGCTGTGCAGAGAGGCACCAACAACAACAACCAGCAGCTGCTAAAATGAGATCAAAGTAGCAGTTTTAACTAGCACCTTGTCGTAATCTGGGTTGTCGAATGTAGCCCTCAAGTTGCCAGGGGAGAACATTTTCCCTTCCCCAATGGTCGTCGTGTCCTTGACATGCTGCCATTTACCTGCAGCATTTGTAGACCTTCAATCAATACCGTTACATGCGTGCAGAAGCTCCAGTGGGCACTGAATCCGGAAATGAAGTGAACCTTCGTCGAGAAGAAGGAATTCGTGCGTCCCAGGGCAGTCCTTGAGGGCAACGACGAACGTGGTGCGAGGGCCGTAGATTCCCATGGCGGCAGCGACTTGGTCACCGCCGGTGACGCCCGTCAGCTTGTCGCCCGGCCAGACACCGAAGATGGTTCCCACGGTGAAGTTGGTGTCCACAATGCTGGAACCGTCAAGGGGGTCGAACGCCACGCTGAATCCGCCTGTAAGACGAGAGGGAAAACCCAGGCCGATCAGAATTCAGAAAGCCAAGATTTCTGCATCCCGTAAACGCCAGCTAAAATGAGCTACGTAACTACAGTACATGCAGCTGCTGGTGAGTGGATGGTTCGTATGAGTAGAATCCAAGAAGACACCATGGTTACATGTACTGGTATGGTGTTCCACTGCTATAGTGCTCTGAAGGTCAGAAGGGGGGCATGTGTTTTGTTCAGTGGCAGACTAGCAGTGGCACTGAACTCTGTCCACTACTACAGTACCACTATATATATTCAGGAATAGGAATGGCACGCGTTGTGTTAAGCACATGGTTAAAACATAAGGCGATCGTCTTCCTCCCTCCTTATAACCATCTTATCGAGATTTGGGCTTTGATTCCTGGTTGATCATCTATCGTGACAAGATGGGTATGCAGTTATGCAAAGTACCTTCGACCGGGCCACCCATGTCCTGCAGCTCGGGGACTTCCTCGGAGCACGCGTACTTGCAGACATGGGAGTACTCCAGCGCCTACATATACACGAGCCAAGTGAGAAACCGTGACGGGACGAGGCGTGCAGCGCGCGTGGACCGAAAAAGGCACTCTGGTTGGTTCGTCTCACTCTCACCTCGAAGAGGAGCTTGTCGGCGAGCATGTCGACGGCGAGCTGCTCGTCGCCGAAGGTGTTGACGCAGGCCGTGCCGCCGCAGGACGCCGTCCTGACCTTGAAGGCGATCGTCCTCATCGCCTCCCCCATGCAGATCAGCAGCCTGATGAGGTTCTTGTCCGGCGTCGCCTTGGTCAGGAACTCCTCCTGCCACCACACAAAAACCCCCAAAATATATGCACAGACACCATAAGCCTCACGTGACACCGGCGACGCGCAGGGGGCTAGAGCATGTATACTGGTGATGGATGCACGGCACGCACCAGGCTGTCGCCGATCGCGCACCGGGTGGTGAGCGCCGCCCGGCTCGCCGCCTTGGACTGCCTGAACGACGTCCTCGCCGTGTTCGCCCGCAGCGACTCGCCGTAGAACGAGGTCGCCGGCCTGGCAGCCTGCCGCCACATTTTACCCGTCAGGCATCAGGAAAAAGAAGGAGGAATGTCTGGCGCGTGCAGCGCATGTAGGCTCTGGCGCACCTTGGGCCTGTAGGACTGCGAGAAGGACATGGCGGCGCAGCACGCCGGGGAGCGCGTGGCGGCCCCGCGGGCGTAGCCGGCAGCCGCGACGGTCTCCATTGCTGCTGGCTGGTGGATGCCGGTGTGTAATCCGGCCGGCGCTGACGAGGAGAGAGAGAGGGGCTTACGGAGCTTGAGATTTCGGAAGCTGTTCTACGTTATTACGTCGCGGCGTGGCTCGAGGATTTGGGAGGAATGGATCACAGGCGGCGGACGCACGACTGGACCAGATAAGCCGGGGGCCAGCGTGGCGCCGGAGAAGATAGAGCGCGGGGAGACGACCGTTCGTGGGTTGTGTGGCCCTGCTGGCTGCTGGGAGAGTCGAGCCGACGATGGAGCAGCACCGGATCGATCGGCCCGGGTGCGTACGGTTTCTGTGCGTGCCCTTCTCGTCGCAACTTGCGCGAGACAGATTGGTTGCAAGTTTGCAATTCCCCGGCAATATTTTTTTTTAGTACCTAGAACTCATCTAGATGAGATATAATTTGGTCTCATTTACCTACAAAATAAGAACAGTTACAACCCACATCAGCACACACGCATCTTATAGCATCATATCTAATGGCTATAAAAGGTGAATGAGACCAAATTATATCTCATATAGATGAGTTATAGCAAAATTGATTTTTTAACGACCAGTACAAAATAAAGTTACATGGAAAAGCATACTAGTTTTCTTCCTCTCATTGTATGCCGCCCGCCGGAGATTGAAATTGGGGAAAATATCATACGAAAACCAACATCCGATGAAAACCGATGAAAACCACGAAAAAACGATGTTTTGAAGTTTTGAAAAAAGCTCAGAAAAATATACAATGTTAAGAGGGTGATGTCCTATTGCCATGCAAAATTTCAAGTTCAAACATGTTACGGGATGTGAGCTATGAAAATGACAAAATCAACATTGAATAGTGTCGAATAGTAATGTCACTATTCATTGCTGAATTTGTCTTTTTTCATACCTTACATCCCGTAATGTGTTTTTACTTCAAATTTCACATGGCAATAGAACGTCATCCTCTTAACTTCCTATATTTTTTTCAGATTTTTTTGAAGCTTTCAAACATGGTTTGCACGAAGTTTTCTTCGAATGTTAGTTTCTCGAATATTGAAATTATACCGAACCAACATCAAAGAAAGGTGCCACATGTTTCCTTTCTTCCACGGATAGAAAGATGACCCTTTGGCTAGGGTTTCTCATGCCTCCCGCCGGTGCCGCCGCTGGTCTACCTCCTCTCCTATGGTCTTAGGGCCATGAAGATGTGGCAAATCCCGGCCCTTGTCGGTGGGAGGGCTTCATTTTTTTCATGCTTTTTTGACTTTTGTTAGGGTTTGTGTCCTGCTCAGAGAGGCGAGGCGGCGGCGGCTCTCTGAAGATGGAATAAGGTTCTCCCCGCCTTGTCCCCGTTCCAGTGGTGTTTCTAGCAAATGTTTTTTCAAAGCTATCATGTTTTTTGTAGCACTTTCGGAAAATATAGCACCGAATGCAAAAAACACAACTATGACCCCGTCGGCCTCGTGTGGACCGAAAAGGGAGTTTTCGGCCAAGGTTAGACCGAACAGGGCTTTTCGGCCCCGCATTGGCCGAAGAGCTGCGTACCTGGGCTGAAAATAAGGCGTCGGTGAGGGCCCGGCAAAAAATAGTAGCTTCGTCCACCCGGCGACCGAAGTGGGCCGTTTTCGGCCAGGCAGCGGCCGAAGAGGTTTTCGGCCTCCAGTCGGCCGAAAAGGTCTGGATAAGCCATGCGCCCGTCTCCTTCCTCTCACCGTTGTTCTTCCTTTCTCTCTCTCGTTCTTCTCTGTAGCTCGCCACCCCTCGCCGATCTCCTCCAGTTGCCACCCATTTTCACATCCAAGCCACAAAATCGGTAGATCATAGCAATCCCCGCTAGCCTACGGTGTTATTTTTTGCTATGGGATAGTTTTTGATGCGTTTGGGAAGGAGGAGCCATGGTGGGGAGGAGGACGGGCGGTTGGGCACTAGGTGGTGGTGAGTAGTAGCAGCAACTGTGGAGGAGGAGGTGGTGAGGAGGAGGTGCAGCTTGGGGTGCTGACCGAAGTTCAACCTCTCGGCCATCGAGGGGGTGGGGCTGTCGTTATCCGGTGGTGCAACTACCCCGCAAGGTGGCCACTGCCGCTGAGTTGAAGAGAGGAGTGAGAAGCTAGGGACACACGCTTCGAAGGTATAACCATGTCGTCACAAATTTTCTCTAAATTGTATAGTCTAGTTAGTGTAGATAAATCATATTGCGAATTAGAGTGTTAACATATTTGTGGAGGGATTTTAACGCATAGTTAGTGTAGCGGGTAATATTAGTGTTCGTTGTGATTAATGAGAAGATGACAATGTGTGGCGGGTGAAAATGTCTGAATCGGTACAATTGACTGTTTACTACGGCGCTGGTAATGTTCGATATAATGAGTTGGGGTTGATCTTAGCGAGTTTAAAAATGGCGTCCTGACACTAGCAGATCCGGACAGACTGGACATTAGACAGTTGACGAACCAACACCTGGTATATTGAAGGCCGTGAAGACACTAAGTAATCCAACACTTGACGAACCAACACCTTGGAGGGACTTGCAGAGCCGGTGGGGCATGCGCCATCTTGGGGCAAATTTTTTCTCACAGTTCAAGAGGCAAGTGAAACATTTCTCTTATGACAAGTCACTCCTTACCTGCTTAGTAGATAGATGGAGACCAGAGACACATAAGTTTCACTTTCCCTGGGAGAGATGGCGCCTACTTTACAGGATGTGTCTTACTTGTTGGGATTACCTCTGACCGGTGCTGCCATAGGTCCTTTAGAGGTAGAATCTGGTTGGCTAGCATCTATGCAGACCCGTTTTTTGGCTGCGGTTCCAACTGCTACGGGCATAGACAACGATCCTCATGGGCCCGTTTTTAGATGGTTGAGCCAGTTCCAGGTAACCTTCACGGCCCACTTAAACAAATGTTGTTTTTTTAGTTGCCCGTTGTTCATACAATCATTACATTTCTATGTAGATTGTCTCCTTAGGATATCCCGATATTTAGTTGACAGAGGCACAGATTGACCGGTCCCTAGAGGCATATATTCTTTGGATGTTCGGCAAGACGATGTTTACGGAGAATCACGTGACCATTGTCGATGCACGACTCATCGGTATTGCACGAGAGATAGCTGACGCATGTTGCCCTGGGGACATTCTGCAGAGGAGTTTTGGTTTTGCTGTGTTAGCGGCTACGTACAGAGGCCCGTGCAAAGCTTGCTTGCTGAAGTCTAGAAAATCAAGTCTTGTTGGATGTCCATTATTGTTGCAGCTCTGGTCATATGAGAGATTCCCTATTGGACGATCATATGTCTACATTGATAAACCTTTTGGTTTGGAGGACTTAGCTGGGGCTTATGTGCCTGCTATTGGCGACTTGCCTACTATGGGATCTATTTGGGCACGGCGAGAGGTACTTTCATACTCCCTCCATTCCTAAATATAGGGTGTGTAGTTTTTGGCATGGAAATTAAAAAACACACATGGAGGGAAAATTTCTGAAGTTTTGGGCGAGATTACACCTGAGTAATTGACATGAGTAAATAGAGGAGCTTGCCTGGTATAAGGAAATGTAATCAAATCCCTAAAAAATATATCAAAACGAGTGATGAAATGTAATGCACCTTATATTCCGGATTTTTTCTCAAAAATTTATACACCTTATATCAAGGAATGGAGGGAGTATTAAGTAACAATTAATTCGATTATTTCTTGCCATACAATAGTATTACTAATGCTTATTTGTTGTCCTGCACAGAGACAGTTTGCGCATACCTAGGTGAGGGGTTGCTACCCGTCCTTCACGGTGCAGTTTGATAGTTTGCACGAGGATCAAGTTGTCTGGGAGCCATACTCGCATCAGGCTATATTATCCAGGTACCTAGTTGGGATTTCTGGATTGTGCAATAGAGATCGACACTATTGGATGACCAATGCCAAGTTAGTGTTCGACGTGACAGTTGAGGAGATGGCTCTTCATAGGGTGAGGAGACAGTTCGGTCTATGTCAAGAGCCTGACATTCCAGATATTTCACA
This sequence comes from Secale cereale, assembly GCA_902687465.1. Taxonomy (NCBI): domain Eukaryota; kingdom Viridiplantae; phylum Streptophyta; class Magnoliopsida; order Poales; family Poaceae; genus Secale; species Secale cereale. Next base: position 834,764,524 of record LR738711.1, on the reverse strand, counting down.
TTTACCAGAACACGTGCACAAGTAAGTAGTAATACTATTTTAGTTCTCAGCTCTGCATCCAGAATATACCTAATCATGTAACGTGCATGTCAATCTCAGGGACATTCGCCTAGGAGGAAACAAGTCCATGGATTATTGGCTTCAGAGCATTACCCCTTACATTGACGAATGGACTACCACGCCGACAAATATCTGGGATGAGGTTCGGCCCTTTAACTGGGACAAGTTCGGGTTGTATCTACAGCGTTACCATCATACAATGAGGATCTACTTGGTTCCATCATCTGGTCCTGATAAGATCGAAGCCCCTCTCACCAGCGATATGTACCCAACTGCCTCTGTTGTGGGAACCAGACACCACGCGGTACGTGCCATGGTTCTCATATGTGAAGTCTTTTCTACCTGGATGTTGGGGAACGTAGTATTTCAAAAAAAAATCCTACGATCACGCAAGATCTATCTAGGAGAAACATAGCAACGAGCGGGGAGAGTGTGTCTACGTACCCTCGTAGACCGAAAGCGGAAGCGTCTAGTGATGCGGTTGATGTAGTCGAACGTCTTCGTGATCTGAACGATCCAAGCACCGAACGTACGGCACCTCCGCGTTCAGCACACGTTCCGCTCGATGACGTCCCACGAACTCTTGATCCAGTTGAGCGTCGCGGGAGAGTTTCGTCAGCACGACGGCATGGTGACGGTGATGATGAAGTTACCGGCGCAGGGCTTCGCCTAAGCACTTCAACGATATGACTGAGGTGTGTAACTGGGGAGGTGGGCACCGCACACGGCTTGCAAAACAACTTGTGTGTCTATGGGGTGCCCCCTCCCCACGTATATAAAGGAGGGAGGGAGGAGGGTGCGGCCAGGGAGAGGGCGCGCCAAGAGGGGGAGTCCTACTCCCACTAGGAGTAGGACTCCTCCTTTTCCTAGTAGGAGTAGGAGAGGGGGAAGGAAGGGAGAGGAGGAGAAGGAAAGAGGGGGCCGACCCCCCTTGCCCTAAAACAATTCGGTTTGGGCCTTGGGGGGCGCGCCCCACACTCCCCTTGCTGCCCTCTATTTCCACTAAGGCCCATGTAGGCCCATCAATCCCCCGGGGGGTTCCGGTAACCTCCTGGTGCTCCGGTATTTATCCGGTGACCCCCGGAACCCTTCTAGTGTCCGAATATAACCTTCCAATATATCAATCTTTATGTATCGACCATTTTGGGACTCCTCGCCATGTCTGAGATCACATCCGGGACTCCGAACTACCTTTGGTACATCAAAACACATAAACTCATAATACCGATCGTCATCAAACGTTAAGCGTGCGGACCCTATGGGTTCGAGAACTATGTAGACATGATCGAGACTCATCTTCGTTCAATAACCAATAGCGGAACATCGATGCTCATATTGGCTCCTACATATTCTACGAAGATCTTTATCGGTCAAACCGCATAACAACATACGTTTTTCCCTTTGTCATCAGTATGTTACTTGCCCGAGATTCGATCGTCGGTATCATCATACCTAGTTCAATCTTGTCATCGGCAAGTCTCTTTAATCGTTCCGTAATACATCATCTTGTGACTAACTCATTAGTCGTTTGCTTGCTAGGCTTATTATGATGTGTATTACCGAGAGGGCCCAGAGATACCACTCCGACACTCGGAGTGACAAATCCTATTCGCGATCTATGCTAACACCACAAACACCTTTTGATACACCCGTAGAGCATCTTTATAATCACTCAGTTACGTTGTGACATTTTATAGCACACAAGGTGTTCCTCCAGTATTCGGGAGTTGCATAATCTCATAGTCAGAGGAACATGTATAAGTCATGAAGAAAGCAAAACCAATAAAACTAAACGATCATTGTGCTAAGCTAGCGGATGGGTCTTGTCCATCACATCATTCTCTAATGATGTGATCCCGTTCATCAAATGACAACACATGTCTAGTGTTAGGAAACATAACCATCTTTGATCAACGAGCTAGTCAAGTAGAGGCATACTAGGGACACTTTGTTTTGTCTATGTATTCACACATGTACTAAGTTTCCGGTTAATACAATTCTAGCATGAATAATAAACATTTATCATGATACAAGGAAATATAAATAACAACTTTATTATTGCCTCTAGGGCATATTTCCTTCAGTCTCCCACTTGCACTAGAGTCAATAATCTAGTTCACATCGCCATGTGATTTAATACCCATAGTTCACATCGTTATGTGAATAACACCCATAGTTCACATCGCCATGTGACCAACACTGAAGGGTCTACTAGATTCAATAATCTAGTTCACATCGCGATGTGATTAACACCCAAATAGAGCTAAGGTCTGATCATGTTTTGCTTCATGAGAGAAGTTTAGTCAGCGGGTCTGTTACATTCAGATCCGTATGTATTTTGCAAATTTCTATGTCTACAATGCTATGCATGGAGCTACTCTAGCTAATTGCTCCCACTTTCAATACGCATCCAGATTGATACTTAGAGTCATCTGGGTTTGTGTCAAAGCTTGCATCGGTGTAACTCCTTACGACGAACTCGTTATCACCTCCATAATCGAGAAACATTTCCTTTGTCATCCAGTAACTAAGGATAATTTTGACCGTTGTTCAGTGATCCACTTTTCGATCACTATTGTACCTCCTTGCCAAACTTGTGGCAAGGTACACAACATGTTTGGTACACAGCATGGCATACTTTATAGAACCTATGGCTGAGGCATAGGGAATGACTTCCATTCTTTCTCTATCTTCTGCCATGGTCGGGTTTTGAGTCTTACTCAACTTCATACCTTATAACTCAGGCAAGAACTCCGTCTCTGACTGATCCATTTTGAACTACTTCAAAATCTTTATCAAGGTATGTACTAATCGAAAGTCTTATCAAGTGTCATGATCTCTATAGATCTAGGTGCCTAATATGTAAGCAACTTCAGTGAGGTCTTTTATTAAAAAAACTCCTTTTAAACAATCCTTTATGCATTCCAGAACATTCTACATCATTTCCGACCAACAATATGTCATTCACATATACTTATTAGAAAGGATGTAGTTCTCCCACTCACGTTCTTGTAAATACATGCTTCTCCAAAAGTCTGTATAAAACAATATGCTTTGCTCACCTCATCAAAGCGTATATTCCAACTCCGAGATGCTTGCACCAGTCCATAGATAAATCGCTGGAGCTTGCATACATTGTTATCACCTTTAGGATCGACAAAACATTCTGGTTGCATCATATACAACTCTTCTTTAAGGAATCCATAAGGAATGCAGTTTTGACATCCATTTGCTAGATTTCATAAAATGCGGCAATTGCTAACATGATTCAGACAGACTTAAGCATCGCTACGGGTGAGAAAGTCTCATCACAGTCAACTCTTTGAACTTGTCGAAAACCTTTCGCAACAAGTCGAGCTTTGTAGATAGTAACGTTACCATCGGCGTCGGTCTTCCTCTTAAAAATCCATTCATTTTCAATGGCTTGCCGATCATCGAGCAAGTCAACCAAAGTCCACACTTTGTTCTCATACATCGATCCCATCTCAGATTTCATAGCCTTAAGCCATTTTGCGGAATCTGGGCTCATCATCGCTTCCTCATAGTTAGTAGGTTCATCATGGTCTAGTAACATGACTTCCAGAACATGGTTACCGTACCACTCTGGTGCGGAACGTACTCTGGTTGACCTACAAGGTTCAGTAGTAACTTGATCTGAAGTTTCATGATCATCATCATTAGCTTCCTCACTAATTGGTGTAGGAATCACTCAAACTAATTTATGTGATGAACTACTTTCCAATTTGGGAGAAGGTACAATTACCTCATCAAGTTCTACATTCCTCCCACTCACTTCTTTCGAGAGAAACTCCTTCTCTAGAAAGGATCCATTCTTGGCAACGAATATTTTGCCTTCGTATCTGTGATAGAAGGTGTACCCAATAGTTTCCTTCGGTTATCCTATGAAGACACATTTCTCCGACTTGGGTTCGAGCTTATCAGGTTGAAGATTTTTTCACATAAGCATCGCAGCCCCAAACTTTAAGAAACGACAACATTGGTTTCTTGCCGAACCACAGTTCATAAGGCGTCGCCTCAACGGATTTAGATGGTGCTCTATTTAACGTGAATGCAGGTGTCTCTAAAGCATAGCCCCAAAACGATAGTGGTAAATCGGTAAGAGACATCATAGATCACACCATATCTAATAAAGTACGGTTACGACATTCGGACACACCATTACGCTGCGGTGTTCCGGGTGGCGTGAGCTTTGAAACTATTCCACATTGTTTCAAATGAAGACCAAACTCGTAACTCAAATATTCGCCTCCACGATCAGATCGTAGAAACTTTATTTTCTTGTTACGATGATTCTCTACTTCACTCTGAAATTCTTTGAACTTTTCAAATGTTTCAGACTTGTGCTTCATTAAGTAGATATACCCATATCTGCTCAAATCATCAATGAAGGTCAGAAAATAACGATACCCGCCGCGAGCCTCAACACTCATCGGTCCACATACATCAGTATGTATGATTTCCTAAAAATCTGTTGCTCGCTCCATTGTTTCGGAGAACGAAGTTTTAGTCATGTTGCCCATGAGGCATGGTTCGCAAGCACCATGTGATTCATAATCAAGTGATTCCAAAAGTCCATCAGCATGGAGTTTCTTCATGCGCTTTAGACCAATATGACCTAAACGACAGTGCCACAAATAAGTTGCACTATCATTATCAACCTTGCATCTTTTGGCTTCAATATTATGAATATGTGTATCACTACGATCGAGATCCAACAAGAATAGACCACTCTTAAAGGATGCATGATGATGACCCACAAGCGTAGGGGATCTATCGTAGTCCTTTCGATAAGTAAGAGTGTCGAACCCAACGAGGAGCAAAAGGAAATGATAGGCAGTTTTCAGTAAGGTGTTTTCTGCAAGCACTGAAATTATCGGTAACAGATAGTTTTGTGATAAGATAATTGGTAGCAAGTGACAAATAGTAAAAGTAAATAAGGTGCAGTAAGATGGCCCAATCCTTTTTGTAGCAAAGGACAAGCCTGGACAAACTCTTATATGAAGGAAAGTGATGACCCACAACCGTAAGGGATCTATTGCAGGGTTTTCGATAAGTAAGAGTGTCGAACCCAACGAGGAGCAGAAGGTATTGATAAGTGGTTCTGAGCAAGGAATAACTGCAAGCACTGAAAGATAACTTTTTAGGGGTTTTCTTGATATAAGCAACAGGAAGGTAAAAGCGAGCAAAGTAAAAGGCAATGGAGAGCAACAAGTGGCCCAATCCTTTCTGAGCAAAGGAGAGGCCTAGCAACTGAACTTATAAAGGCTAAAGCGTTCTTGAGGACACACGGGAGAGGTAGTCATGTGCTTTCGCCATATTCCGTATCGATACTATGTTATGTGTTGATAAGTGCTGAGTGGGTGGATCTATGCTAGTACACTCTCTAGACTAAGATGAGTGCACTCTTATGATTAAACACCTTGCAAGCATCCGCAAATACAAGATAGTATTTAAGGCAAAAGCCTAACCATAGCAATACGATCGGTGATCCATTGTTCCCTTGTGCAAAAGCGTGCGAACTGGGGTTCAGGTTTCTGTCACTCCGGCAACCCACCATAAGCATTCTTTGTACACAATGTATTCCCCTAGGTCCTTAATAAGGCGAAGTGTTGAGTGTTCGACTCACACAACACCACTAGCAAAATAACAAAACAACTTAAGTATCAAACAACACATATTACTTCAACATCATATGACTACTAACAACAAGACTTTTCCCATGTCCTCAAGAACTAAAGTAACTACTCACAAGACATAAAAGAGATCATGATCAGTGGAGATAAATGGATGATAAACAATCTGGACATAATGATATTTCTCCAACAAAACACAATAGCATTCACCACAAAGTAGTAATCAACACCGATGGAGTAGAGAGGATAGATAGTACGGATTACAACACAAGTTGCAATGGTGAGATGAGATTGGATGAAGATGGAGATGGTGCTGATGTTGGGGATATTGTTGATGATGATCTCGATGATGCCCGTGACGATGGTGATGACGATGGCGATGATCTCCCCTTTCGGGAGGTGATTCCCCCGGCGGAATCTGCCCGCCGGAGATGGCTTTTTCTTCTCTATAGGTTTCCGCCACAGAGCGGCGGCGGAACTCCGTCAAAACTCTTGTTTTTAGGGTTTTCGGATGACGAGGAGTATATAGGCAAAAGGGGGCAGCCGGAAGTGGGCCAAGGGCTCCAGGCGCCCCCCCAGCGCGGCCAGGGAGGGGCCCGCGCCAGGTGGCCGCCTGGGCGCCCTGTGGCCCCCCTCTGGTTGCTCTTTTGCGTGCCTTCGTGATCCGTCTGGAAAATACCCTCCGTCGATTTTCAGGTAATTTGGAGGTATTCTTCTTCAGCAACTTAGCGTCCACTTTTTATCGCTGAATCCTGCGTCTGCTGCTTCGGCACCGGAAAGTTGCAAACTGTGTAAAATAGGCCAAAACAACATAAGAACATCATCGTAATGTGAAATATATCAATGAATAAGGATGAATTACGATATAAAATAGTGATGCATTTTGGACGTATCAACACCCCCAAGCTTAGACCTCGCTTGTCCCCAAGCGAATACTGAGCTCGGTAAACCTGTCCACAAGTTTAGAGAGTGAAGTGTCGATAAATAGCATACGAACAAGAAGCATCATAGTCTCTTCACCAAACTCAAATATCCACAACAGCAATTTTCAACTCATAAAGCCCTTATAAAAGAGTGGTAACACTTATAATCAAAAGTAGGGCTAAGGAAACTCATCAAATCATGGCAAACATGTCCTTTGGTCAAAGAACAACTAATAGCTTTTACTTTTGCTCTTTCTCTTTATGTTTTGATGAGATCAATTTAAGCTTTTGTAAGAACATGTTATTAAGCAAGAAGTGAAAGTGTTAACACAAAGGAAGATGTTTGCTTTAGCTAGGCTTGACAAACAACTTACGTATCAAATGATAATGTCAACAAGGATATGATATGACAAATCTTAATGCAACTTTATATGAATGAATCCTCGTCGACATCAAATGTCTGCTCTCTTTAAGAATAGAAGGAAGTAGGAATAACTGACTCATCCTAAAAACTAAGAGATAGGCCCTGCTCTAGGGAAGTAGGGAAAACTCATGTGCTATCCTTAAATCAAACAGAATGAAAACAAGTTTTGAGAGGTGCATGATTTGTCAATGAATGCTAATAGATAACTCACTTACTTCTCGAGCTGGACAAGTTTCGAGGAACGGCTCCCGCACGGGGACGATCACATCCCCTTAATCTCCTTTGTTTATCACTGCCAAAGTTTTATGATTTCTCATGAACAAAGCGTGAAGGAGGGTTTGTTTGTTGTATTATCTTTTATGATCCGGGCGCACTCATGCCAGTTCCTTCTCGTATTAGGGGTTTGCAGATTAGACATGCAATCCCGGGGTAAAACTTGTCCAACTTAAAAAGATCATGAATTAACTATTACTTCCTCATGAGCTAAAACAGGGGCACAAAATAGAAGATTTTGAACATTCAAGGATAACACACAAATTCTATACTTTAGGAGGTGGTAGTGGAATACCACGAATAGGAAGGTATGATGGACTCATATGGAAGGTATTGGTTTAAGGGTATGGATGCACAAGCAGAATTCCGCTTAGTACAGAGTTTTAGGCTAGCAAAGGCTTTGAGAGAACAGACAATTGATGATGACTAAGATGCAAAGCAATATAAAGCATAAACATTAAAATAAGCATGACACATCAAGTTGTCTTCCTTGTCAGCATAACACTTCAAGCATAATAACATAAAGGTTATGGCTATGTCGCTACTTTAGGAAAATCATGCTTGTTGTCATGACCAAAGCCATGTTTGCCAAGATTAAATAAAGTTTTCAAAGCCATACCTGATATAAGGTCAATACTCCCCATAAGAATCATCATATAAGGTCAATTGCGTGAAGAGAATACCGAGTGCAGCAAAGGAACCAATAGACTTCTCATTAATATTCCATCATAGACGACTCCACACTCACGGATACAATCTCTCCACCGAAGGAGTGATAGACCTCAATGCACACACCTATTTCATATAATAACCTCCCTAGACATGATACGACTCTACTTGACTCTAAAAGACAAAAGATAAAGATAAAGATACCGGGCACTCCCCCAAGCTTGGAACAAGCCAAGGGAATGCCATTACCCAAGGAGATTTCACTCCTCATTCTTGTTGACGTTGATCACGTAGTCCTCGGCGAAGCGCTTCCATGGAACGGGTTCTCCAGTCTCATATGAGAAGTTTGTCTCCTGAATCCTGCATTCAGCACCCATACCCATGCGCATAAACCTTAGTTCATACTCACAGTTCTGGTGATGTAGATCATAAATTTGCCCTTGGAGTTCTTCAATTCTTTCTTCAGATGCGGTGATGCTTTTCCACATCTCCTTCATCTCCTTCAGGAAGTAGGTCTTCAGCTCATTGATGATGTCAAAGTTAGCTTCAACACCACGCTCGATCATCTTCTTGTACTTGAAGACTTCTTGCTCCACTTCTTCTAGCCTGGCCTGGATGCTCCCCTCCTTGATAGGTCCCTTCAGATCTTCTTGATGGAGGACACCGTCCTCCATCCGAACAACCTGAGGGTGCTTCTTCACCTCAGCGAGGTAAGGGTTGATGACGTTGACGACGAACTTGTCCTTGGGGGAACTTGGAGAAGCCATGGCACCTAGGTCCAGCTGAAAGATTCCCTGGCAGAAACAGATCGAAAAGAAAACACACGAAATCGCGAGATACGTTGCCGGAACAATCCGGGCAAATATATAGCAAAAATTTATGCACAGAAAGGAAGGTAACAGGCTAAAGCGGGGTCGGAGACGGACTCCTGGGTGCCCAGGCGGCCTCCCGGAGCGGCCAGGAGGTAGGGCGCGCCAGGGGGCGCCTGGCCCCCCTGGAGCTTGTCTCCGGCTCCACTTAGGCTTAGAATTTTACTAATTTTGCAAAAACTCATAATATGGAACTTTTATGGCGGTTCGCGATGTTTCCTTACCGTAATACATACCTTTTCTTATTCTGCTTCTGCTGGTGTCTGAAACAGGGCTGCAACATGTTCTTCGTGAGTTGTTGTGTATATCATATTCACATCAACATTGACAGGGTCTCCTGCTATGTAATGCTTAAGTCTTTGCCCATTCACAACTTGAGGTTTGGTGCCTTCAAAATTGTTAATCTTGATTGCACCAGACCGATAGACTTCTTCAATATGAAATGACCCTTCCCACCTGGAAAGTAGTTTGCCTGGAGAAAACCTGAAACGGGATCTAAACAACAAAACTTTATCACCAACATTAAATTCACGTTTCAGAATCCACCTATCATGCCACTTCTTTACTTTTTCCTTGAACATTTTAGCGCTCTCGTAAGCTTCACTTCTCCACTCATCTAGAGAAGTCAAGTTCATGAGACGCTTCTCACCAGCTAACTTTGGGTCAGCATTAAGCTCTCTAACAGCCCAGAAAGCTTTGTGCTCTAATTCTAATGGCAAATGGCAAGCCTTACCATAAACCATCTTATAGGGGGACATGCCCATGGGGTTTTTGTAAGAAGTTCTATACGCCCACAAAGCATCTCCTAACTTATTTGACCAGTCCTTTCTATTTCTATTAACTGTCTTCTGTAAGATCAACTTGATCTCTCTATTGGTGAGCTCAACTTGCCCACTAGTTTGAGGATGGTACGGTGAAGCAATTCTATGATTGACATCGTACTTGGCTAAAGCTTTTCTAAAAGCTCCATGCGTGAAGTGTGATCCTCCATCAGTCATGAGATACCTAGGTACACCAAACCTAGGAAAAATCACATCTTTGAGCATTTTCAAAGACGTCTTGTGATCAGCACTCTCAGTGGGGATTGCTTCAACCCACTTGGTCACATAATCAACAACTACTAAAATGTGAGTGTACTTGTGTGAAGAAGGAAAAGGACCCATAAAATCAAAACCCCAGCAATCAAAAGGTTCAATCACTAGTGAGTAATTCATAGGCATCTCATTCCTTCTACTAATGTTACCAACCCTCTGACATTTATCACAGGCTAAAACATAATTTCTAGCATCCTTAAAGAGAGTAGGCCAATAAAAACCTGATTGAAAACCTTATGTGCGGTCCTCTCACCGGCATGATGTCCTCCATAGGGACTATCATGACATTGTCTGAGAATGTCCTTCTGCTCATGTTCCGGTATGCATCTTATCATGATCCCGTCTGGACCTTCTTTGAAAAGATGTGGGTCATCCCAAAAGTAGTGCCTCAAATCATGAAAGAACTTCTTCCTTTGCTGAAATGTTAAACCCGGAGGCAAATACTTTGCAACGATAAAATTAGCATAGTCTGCAAACCAAGGATCGGAAAGAGATTGTACTTTTACAATGGCAAGTTGCTCGTCTAGAAAACTGTCGTTGACTGGGATGGGATCATGCGGTATATCTTCCATCCTTGAAAGATTGTCCGCCACCGGATTGTCTTCTCCTTTCCTATCAACAATTTGCAAATCAAATTCTTGAAGAAGGAGTACCCATCTGATAAGCCTTGGCTTGGCATCCTTCTTTGTCATAAGGTACTTAATGGCAGCATGGTCAGTATGAATAATAACTTTAGAATCAACAATATACTGCCTAAACTTATCACAAGCAAACACTACAACTAAGAATTCTTTCTCAGTAGTAGCATAATTCTTTTGAGCACTATCAAGGGTTTTACTAGCATAATGTATAACATTCAATTTCTTATCAACTCTTTGTCCTAAAACAGCTCCAACAGCAAAATCACTAGCATCACACATAATCTCAAAAGGTAAATTCCAATCAGGTGGTTGTACTATAGGAGCGGTTGTTAAAGCTTTCTTGAGAACTTCAAAAGCCTCCTTACAATCTTCATCAAATACAAAAGGAACGTCCTTCTGGAGAAGATTAGTGAGGGGTCTCGAAGTTTTAGAAAAGTCTTTAATAAATCTTCTATAGAAACCAGCATGACCGAGAAAACTGTGAATACCTTTGATGTCCCTTGGATAGGGCATCCTCTCAATTGCTTCAATCTTGGCCTTGTCCACCTCAATTCCCCTTTCGGAAATCTTGTGACCAAGAACAATTCCTTCGTTAACCATGAAGTGGCACTTCTCCCAGTTGAGTACCAGATTTGTCTCCTCACATCTCTGCAAAACTTTATTAAGGTTGTGGAGACAATGGTCAAAGGAAGTTCCATAGACGAAGAAATCGTCCATGAAGACTTCCACAATCTCCTCACAGAAACCATGAAAGATAGCAGACATACACCTTTGAAAAGTAGCAGGGGCATTACATAAACCAAAAGGCATACGCCTGTAAGCATAAGTACCAAAGGGACAAGTAAAAGTGGTCTTCTCTTGATCAGCAGTGTTAACATGAATTTGAGAGAAGCCATAATAACCATCAAGGTAACAAAAGTGGGTATTTTTGGATAACCTTTCAAGCATTTGGTCGATGAACGGCAACGGGTAGTGATCCTTCCTGGTTGCCTTGTTCAGCTTCCTGTAATCAATACACATTCTATATCCAATAATAATTCTCTGAGGTATTAGTTCATTCTTATCATTAGGAACCACAGTTGTACCTCCTTTCTTAGGAACACAATGTACCGGGCTTACCCACTTACTATCTGCTATAGGGTAGATAATACCTGTGGCTAGAAGCTTGAGAATCTCCGTTCTTACAACATCCATCATCTTCGGGTTCAACCGTCGTTGATGATCAACAACTGGTTTAGCATCGGGCTCAAGGTTGATAGTATGTTGACAGATAGATGGACTAATCCCCTTAAGGTCATCAAGGGTATAGCCAATTGCACCTCGGTGTTTACGAAGTACTTCCAATAGTCGCTCTTCTTCATATCCTGAAAGGTTAGAGTTGATAATAACAGGATATACTTTCTTTTCATCTAAATAAGCATACTTGAGTGTATCGGTAAGAGGTTTAAGGTCAAACACCGGGTCTTCTTTTGGTTTTGATAAAATTCCCAAAGGTTCAACCGGAAGGTTGTGCTTCAGGATAGCAGGTTGTCTCAAGAATATTTCATCTAGTTCATTTCTTTTCTGCATATGCAAATCATTCTCGTGGTTCTCCATATATTGCTGCAAAGGATCATTATGGGGAATAGCAATAGAAGCAATACTTTCAACAATCTTATCATCACTAGGTAAATCGGTACCACGAGGCTGCTTAGAGAACTTAGAAAAACTAAATTCATATGGCTCACCATTGAATTCAACAGAAACTTTACCTTTCTTGCAATCTATTATAGCTCCACAAGTTCTGAGAAAAGGTCTACCAAAAATAATAGGACAAAAATTGTCCCTCTCTGAACCAAGTACTAGAAAGTCGGTAGGGTATTTTACCTTTCCACATAGGACTTCAACGTCTCTCACAATTCCGATAGGAGAGATAGTTGTTCTGTTTGCAAGATGAATGGTAACATCAACTCCTTCAAGTTCACTAGGGGAAATCTCACCGATGATCTCTTCATAAAGTGAATAGGGGATAGCACTAGCACTCGATCCCAAATCGCATAGCCCATAATAATTGTGATCTCCTATTTTAACAGATACTACTGGAGTACCTAAAATTGGGCCTTTATTCTTGGCTGTGACAAGGTTAGTGGAAACAGCACAAAAATTTACATTGGAATCCAAAACATCATTAGTAACGAGGTCTTTAACCAATGCAACTTGAGGATCGACCTTGATCTGGTCCTCAGGCTCATCAATTCTTCTCTCACTTTTATTTATTACGCCTGTCACAAGAGAGTGCTCCCTTATCCTTGCGGGAAAAGGAGGCTTTTCATATATAACTGCAGGAAAAATAGGGTCAGCAACATGAATATCAACAGGTAACTCTTTGAAAGGTTCATGATGCTGATCTCTCTTCTTTTTAAAAGAATCAACGTGAGAGGCAAAATCCTTACAGAAATCAATCATTAGATGGGAATCAAGACCAATCTTAGAGCAAAAGGTATTGAAGTAATCAGTTTTCACATAGCTCTCAATATAATCATGCTCATAATTTATAGCGGGTTCAATACCTTTATCGATTTCCCAATCTTTGGTATTCCTCTGGATCCTTTCAATGAGATCCCACCTTTCTTCAACACTCTTCGTCTGAAATACCCCACTAGAGGAGGCATCCAGCATCTCCTTATCCTGACGAGAAAGCCTGGCATAAAAATTTGTAAGTATAATTTCCTTGGGGAGCTCATGAATAGGACATTTGAGCATTAGGGACTTCAATCTCCCCCAAGCTTGAGCAATGCTTTCTCCGTCACGAGACCTAAAGTTATAGATATAGTTCATGTCTCGATGAATTTCATGAAGAGGATAAAACTTGGTATAAAAGAGAGACATAAGCTCTTGCCAATCAAGCAAGTGTGAGTTATCGATAAGCTTATACCAATCTGAAGCTTTATCTATAAGCGATACGGAGAACAATTTCCTCATGACAAACTCCATTGATACACCTGCAAGCTTAAATAATGAACATAGTTGTGACAGATATAGCAAGTGTTCACCGGGATGTCTATCTCCTGCATAACGATTAGCTAAAACATAATCGATAATAACAGCTGGTATTTTATAGGGCACAATTTCAGTAGGGGGAGGAGCAACCACCACAGGTGTGGGGCGTCTTCCCTCAAGCAACGATCCAATAGCAAGGTTGTCCATAAGGACAAAGAGCAACAACAACAAAATAAAAACAGAAATATAAAAACTTCCTTACTAGCTTCACTTACCAATAGCGCTACACTCCCCGGCAACGGCGCCAGAAAACGGTACTTGATGACCCACAACCATAAGGGATCTATTGCAGCGTTTTCGATAAGTAAGAGTGTCGAACCCAACGAGGAGCAGAAGGTATTGATAAGTGGTTCTGAGCAAGGAATAACTGCAAGCACTGAAAGATAACTTTTTAGGGGTTTTCTTGATATAAGCAACATGAAGGTAAAAGCGAGCAAAGTAAAAGGCAATGGAGAGTAACAAGTGGCCCAATCCTTTCTGAGCAAAGGAGAGGCCTAGCAACTGAACTTATAAAGGCTAAAGCGTTCTTGAGGACACACGGGAGAGGTAGTCATGTGCTTTCGCCATATTCCGTATCGGTACTATGTTATGTGTTGATAAGTGCTGAGTGGGTGGATCTATGCTAGTACACTCTCTAGACTAAGATGAGTGCACTCTTATGATTAAACACCTTGCAAGCATCCGCAAATACAAGATAGTATTTAAGGCAAAAGCCTAACCATAACAATACGATCGGTGATCCATTGTTCCCTTGTGCAAAAGCGTGCGAACTGGGGTTCAGGTTTCTGTCACTCCGGCAACCCACCATAAGCATTCTTTGTACACAATGTATTCCCCTAGGTCCTTAATAAGGCGAAGTGTTGAGTGTTCGACTCACACAACACCACTAGCAAAATAACAACACAACTTAAGTATCAAACAACACATATTACTTCAACATCATATGACTACTAACAACAAGACTTTTCCCATGTCCTCAAGAACTAAAGTAACTACTCACAAGACATAAAAGAGATCATGATCAGTGGAGACAAATGGATGATAAACAATATGGACATAATGATATTTCTCCAACAAAACTCAATAGCATTCACCACAAAGTAGTAATCAACACCGATGGAGTAGAGAGGATAGATAGTACGGATTACAACACAAGTTGCAATGGTGAGATGAGATTGGATGAAGATGGAGATAGTGCTGATGTTGGGGATGATGTTGATGATGATCTCGATGATGCCCGTGACGATGGTGATGACGATGGCGATGATCTCCCCTTCCGGGAGGTGATTTCCCCGGCGGAATCTGCCCGCCCGAGATGGCTTTTTCTTCTATATAGGTTTCCGCCACGGAGCGGCGGCGGAACTCCGTCAAAACTCTTCTATTTAGGGTTTTCGGATGACCAGGAGTATATAGGCAAAAGACGGCAGCCGGAAGTGGGCCAGGGGCTCCAGGCGCCCCCCGGCGCGGCCAGGGAGGGGTCCGCGCCAGGTGGCCGCCTGGGCGCCCGGTGGCCCCCCTCTGGTTGCTCTTTTGCGTGCCTTCATGATCCGTCTGGAAAATACCCTCTGTCGATTTTCAGGTAATTTGGAGGTATTCTTCTTCAGCAACTTAGCGTCCACTTTTTACCGCTGAATCCTGCGTCTGCTGCTTCGACACCGGAAAGTTGCAAACTGTGTAAAATGGGCCAAAACAACATAAGAAAATCATCGTAATGTGAAATATATCAATGAATAAGGATGAATTACGATATAAAATAGTGATGCATTTTGGACGTATCAGGAAAGCGCTCCCGGGGACACATGGGAAGTATCGTCAACCTAGTTTGCATCACGCTCATACAATCCGCGTTCGTTACTTTGATAATTTGGTATGTGGGTGGACCGGTGCTTGGGTGCTGTCCTTGCTTGGACAAGCATCCCACTTATAATTAACCCCTATTGCAAGCATCCGCAACTACAAAAGAAGTATTGAGGTAAACCTAACCATAGCATGAAACATGTGGCTCCAAATCAGCCCCTTACGAAGCAACGCATAAACTAGGGTTTAAGCTTCTGTCACTCTAGCAACCCATCATCTACTTATTACTTCCCAATGCCTTCCTCTAGGCCCAAACAATGGTGAAGTGTCATGTAATCGACGTTCACATGACACCACTAGAGGAAAGATAACATACATCTTATCAAAATATCAAACGAATACCAAATTCACATGCCTACTTATAGCAAGACTTCTCCCATGTCCTCCGGAACGAACGTAACTACTCACAAAGCATATTCATGTTCATAATCAAAGGGGTATTAATATGCATAATGGATCTGAACATATGATCTTCCACCAAGTAAACCAACTAGCATCAACTACGAGTAATCAACACTACTAGCAACCTACAAGTACCAATTTGAGGTTTTGATACAAAGATTGGATTCAAGAGATGAACTAGGGTGTGAGAGGAGATAGTGTTGGTGAAGATGTTCATGAAGATAACCCTCCCGAAGATGGGAGAGTTGTTGGTGATGATGATGGCGATGATTTCCCCCTCCCAGAGGGAAGTGTCCCCAGCAGAACAGCTCCGCCGGAGCCCTAGATTGGTTCCACCAAGTTTTCGCCTCGAGACGGCGGCGTTTCGTCCCGAAAGCCTCCTTATGATTTTTCCAGGTCAAGACACCTCATATATCAGAAGATGGGCATCGGGGGGTCAACAGGTGGCCCACGAGGCAGGGGGCGTGCCCCCACCCTCGTGGACAGGGTGTGGGCCCCCTGCTATATTTCTTTCGCCAGATATTTTTTGTATTTTCCGAAACGGAGTTTCGTGGAGTTTTAGGGATTTTTGAGTTGTGCAGAATAGGTCTCCAATGTTTGCTCCCTTTTCCATCCAAGAATTCCAGCTACCGGCATTCTCCCTCTTTATGTAAACCTTGTAAAATAAGAGAGAAAAGGCATAAGTATTGTGATATAATGTGTAATAACAACCCATAATGCAATAAATATCATCATAAAAGCATGATGCATTATGGACATATCAACTCCCCCAAGCTTAGACCTCGCTTGTCCTCAAGCAAAAAGCCGATATCGAAAAGTATGTCCACATGTTTAGAGATAGAGGTGTCGATAAAATAAAATACGGACATGAGGGCAGCATGATCATTCTTATAACATCGACATATATACTTTATCATATGATTTATTATGATAGAGTAACAATCCATCCACAATTTCAAGTATGAATCATAAACTTCATTGAAAACTAACAAACTAGTATCTCAGTCATTGAAGCAATTGCAATTTATCGTAACATAGGAAAGAGTCAATATAAGAGCTTTTCAGCAAGTCCTCATACTGAACTATCATTTAGTCTTTCACAATTGCTAACACTCATGCAATACTTATGGGTATGGAGTTTTAATCGGACACAGAGAAAGATAGGGGCTTATAATGTTGCCTCCCAACCTTTTACCTCAAGGGTAATGTCAATAGTAATAAATCATGATAACTTACATCCAAGTGGGTATATATGTCAGGATCTATCCAACACAAGGTGCTTGCCAAAGGATAAAAAGTAAAAAGGAAAGGTGAAGGTCACCATGACTCTTATAAGGTAAGAACAATAGATATGCTCTTCGCAGAGGGAAGCAAAGGTTGTCATGTGCATTTATGGTTGGATGTACAAAATCTTAGCGCAAAAGAACATCACTTTATATTGCCACTTGTGATATGGACCTTTATTATGCAGTCCATCGCTTTTATTGCTTCCATATCACAAGATTGTATAAAGTTTATTTTCTCCACACTAATAGATCATACATGTTTAGAGAGTTGCAACAATGACAACTTACTTGGAGGATCTTACTCAATCCATGGGTAGGTATGGTGGACTCTCATGGCAAAACTGGGTTTAATGATCTATGGAAGCACAAGTAGTATCTCTACTTAGTGCAAAGAGTTTTGGCTAGCATGAGGGGGAAAGGCAAGCTCAACATGTTGGATGATCCATGACAATATACTTTATTTCAGATATAAGAAAACATAACCCGTTATGTTGTCTTCCTTGTCCAACATCAACTCTTTAGCATGTCATATTTTAATGAGTGCTCACAATCATAAAAGATGTCCAAGATAGTATATTTGTATGTGAAAACCTATCTTTCTTTATTACTTCCTATTAATTGCAACGATGACCAAAACTTTGTTTGTCAACTCTCAACAACTTTTATTCATCATACTCTTTATATGTGAAGTCATTACTATCCATAAGATCAATATGATCTCTATGATACTTTTTATATTTTCTTTTGTCTACTCATGATCATAGTGAGAAAATCAAGCCCTTGACTCAACACTAATCTTTATTATACAGCTCAGAGACTCGATTACAAAGGTAAAGATCAAAAAGCAAAAGCCCACAACCAGATCATATCAAACTTTATTCCACTAGATCAAGATATTACCAAAAGGATCGAACTAAGAAAAACGGTAAAGATAGGAGTGTGATGATGATATGATACCGGGGCACCTCCCCCAAGCTTGGCAGTTGCCAAGGGGAGTGCCCATACCCATGTGATTATGTATCTTTCTTCGGAGGTGGTGATGAAGGAGTAGTTGATGGCGTAGGCTTGTCGTCCATCTTCCAAGGCATGGGTTCACCATTGTAGAAGGATGACCGAGTCTCCGAGATCCTCAGATCTGCAGCCAAACTCATCTTCTTGAATCTATATTCATACTCATAGTTTTGGTTTTGCAGGTCATAGATCTGGGCTTGGAGATGCTCGATTTTCTCTTGGAGCTTGAAGATGGCCTCCCCAATAATCTTGGCGTCCAACTTGTGGCTGTTGGTGAGCTCTGTGATCATCATGTTGTTGGCGTTGAGTCCTCATTCCACCATACCTTGGCACTTGAAAACTTGCTGCTCCCTTGCTTCGAGTCTTGTCTCCATGCTTCCGGTCCTCCTTGGTCCCTCAACATCGCGGATGTGCAACACCCCCTCACGCACCTCGATGGTTTGAGGGTGTTGCAGCACCTCCGCAAGGTAGGGGTTGATAACCTTCTCGAAAAACTTGTCCTTGGGAGCGCTCGAAGAAGTCATGGTGATCTAGATGTGTCAGAAAAACAACTCGAAACAAAAACAGAGGATATTCGCATGGTGCGGTGGTCAAAACCTTTGGGAGATTATATAATGATTTTTTACCGACCAAAAGAAGTAACATGCAAGAAAACGGAGTTCGGAGGGCACACGAGGTGCCCACGAGGTAGGGGGCGCGCCCAGGGGTGTAGGGCGCGCCCTCCACCCTCGTGGACGCCTCGTGTCCTTTCCGGACTGCCTCTTATTTTTCTATTTTTCTAAATATTCCAAAACGGAGAAAAATTGCCATTAGAACTGTTTTGGAGTCGGTTTACTTACCGTACCACATACCTCTTCCTTTTAAGAGTCTAAATCGTTCTGGAAAGTGTCCCTTATGTATTCCTCCGGGTTTATGGTTTCAATATCATTGGTTTCAACATTTATAGGATTACTGTCACATCACTAGCTTCACCTTGCACTAGGCCAACACTTGTGTGTTGCATCATGTTTAACTTTCTCAGAAACTTGAAATGGGGTTGTTCAAACCCTAACACCAAATGATCTCAACTAGGTTCAAATTAAAATCTTTTTCAATGAACCCAAAATGGCCTTTGGAAAAGTTCATCATTTTTGGATTGGTTAAAAACCTCTGCCAAAAATGTTGCACATATTTCTAGGACCATTCTGGATTTTTGAATTAAATATTAAAGTATTTGCATTTGGGCATTTAAATGCTACTAATTATTTTAAATGTCCAAATAATCCTAAACTGAAATGTTCCATGTTGTTTATTTCCTAAACAGTGGGCATGAGCAGTTTGGTGATTTATGAAAGTGCCTAGCTATTTTCAATAAAGCCACAAAGCTGCAGAAAAATGGAAAACAATTTTAAATGGAAAAGAGAGAGAGAGAGAGAGAGAGAGAGAGAGAGAGGCCACAGGCCAACTTACCTGGCTTACCTGGCCACTCACCCGGCCCAGCACTGTGCAGCCCATCTGGCCCACAGTACTAGTCGTCGCCTTCCTCTCGCCAGAAGGATGGAGGGTGTGTGCCCGCGGCACGCCGGCCACCTCCTGCTTCCACCGCGATGCCTGAGACCTTCTGATCATGCCACGAAGACGTCCACGAACCCCTCGATCCTCCTCACCTCCCCGCACTCTCTTTCCCCTCCTCTAGCCCCCTCTATCTCGTAGCCGAACGCCACCCGACCGCTGCCGTCGCCGTCGCCGCCACCCGCTGCCACCGCGGCCACCAGCATCCCCACGCCCGGCCAGATAGCCCACGAGCTCCGCCTCGGGTCCGTGAAGCTCTAAGACGACGCACGCGACGCTAGGTGCCCCGATGCCACACCATCACCGTCGTCTTCATCGCCACAGCCGGCGATCGCCGCTGCTCGATTCGCAGCAACAAGGACGCCCCCAAGCTCGCGGACCACCTCTTCGTCCTCGCTGTGAGCTCCACTGCGTTTCCCCTCTCTCCTTTTGCTTGCCCCCTTTCCGTAGCGCCGTTCCCACCGTGACCGGAGCTCCTCGCCACCGGTCATGATTCCGCCATGGACAGAGCTAGCAAAGCTCGCGTCCGAACCTTTCGTCGTGCTCAGCACGCTCCGAGGAGGCCGTAGAGCCCCTTAGCTCACTTCCCCGTGCCCCGTAGCTCCTTCCCCTCTCTGCCCGAACTCCGGCCGCTGCCGTGAGCTTGATTCCGACGAGCTCCGACCACCCTAGCTCCTACCGTCGCCACCACTAGATGCGCACGAGCCCCAGCTCGCCGTAGAGCCCAACCGCGGCTCAAACCGCGGCCTGTAGGCAAAACCCGAGCACCGCCGCTGCGTCTGGCCTCGCCGGCGTCGAGCCGCCGGAAGGATTAGCCAGTTGACCAGAGGTTTGACCCCCCTTGGCTGGCTGACATGTGGGCCCAGACACTGTTTAGTTAGTGTTAAGTTAATTAGTGTTAACTAACTTAGTCAGATTAGATGAGCCACTGACAAGCGGGCCCCACTGGTCAGGTTTGACTTGGACCGGCCCTGTTGACTGCTGACATCCCAGTGACGTCATGCTGATGCAATAAGTATTTTCTGGATTTATTCTTTTCAGGAAATTCCAGAAAATACCCCAAACTTGTAAAAATCATATAAAATCAACCGTAACTCCAATGAAAATAATTTATATATGAAAAATTATTAGACAAATTCAAGGAATCTGTTTATGGCATTATCATGCATGATTGAACAACTTATTCCTGCTGATCAGGTCAAATCAATTAAATGTCATTTGAATATTAACATATGGAGTTTGAATTTGAACCTTTGGTTCAAACCAACTTCATTTAACATGGTTGCTAGTTGTATTAGCTCAATCAACAACATATTGCCATGTCATGATCATGCACCATATTGTCGCATTGCATTGATTGTGTTCTCTCTTGTTTGGCGGTGGTTGTCCCCTCTCAGTAGACGTTGTTCCGACGATGTGATCGATGACACTGATGAAGACACAATACCATCTTCAGAAGTGCCATGCAAGCAAAACCCCATTGAGCATTCCGATACAGTCCCACTCTCTCGCTCTTGCTCTCTTTACTGCATTAGGACAAAAACGCTTCAACTGTTACCTGTTGCGGTAGTTGAACCCCTTTCCTCTGCATGACCTGTCATTGCCACAGTAAATAGTTGAAACCCACTAGCATGAGTAGGAGTTGTTTGAGCCATGTTGTGCCGACTCATTCATGCTTTCTGGTTATGCATGCTATTGCTTAGAGTTGTGCCAGGTCTGATTCATCAGGGATGAATTGGAATGGTGATGAACATGTCCTACTGTGTGTGAGCTAAGTGTGTGAACACGATTTGGTAAAGGTAGCAATGAGAGGCCATGTAGGAGTACATGGTGGGTTGTCTCATTGAAACCGTCCTCAGGAACTGAGTTCTGTGTTGGTTGATCCATGAACAACTACTACCACGCATTGGGCTCCGAGCGCTCCAAGCTCTCTCGACTTATTAACTGCCCTTGTTCTCTGTCCAGGAGTTGCAACTAGTTTCTGGTGTTTGTAGTTTAGTGGAGGTCGTGCGCAGCGGTGACCCTCGGGGCGGGCTGTGATGCGACAGGTGCGTAGCACGGTGTACCGGTCGCCCGTTTGGTGGCTCGGGAACACTGTACACATCGTTTGGGGCCGTGAGCGACACCCCGGCCGGATCTCCCCACGGATGGAACCCAAATAGGCGATAAACCTGGACTAGGGACTTGTGTGGTTAGTCAGGTCGTGGTCGACACCCTCCCTGGGCTTCCGCTTGAAGGTTGCCCAGTACATGTCGTGTAAATGGCGGTAAGTGGTGAGAGCGTGTGTGAAGAAGTACACCCTTGCAGGGTTATAAATGATCTATTCGAATAGCCATGTCCGCGGTAAAGGACTTCTGGGTTACCTGTACAATTCATAGACAAGGGGAAGTGGATACTCTAAAACGCGCAAGATAAGCGTGAGTGCTATGGATGGCCTTCTCGTAGGGAGATGGAAGCGGATCCATAGTGGTATATTGATTGGTGAATATGTGGACTCGTGTGCGCCACCTCAAAAGAGTTACTTGCAGTTGTAGTTCAGGATAGCCACTGAGTCAAAGCTGGCTTGCTGCAGTCAAACTCCACCACCCCCTTTGTTGATACTGATGCATATGTAGCTAGTTCTGATGTAAGTCTTGCTGAGTACCTTTGTACTCACGTTTGCTTAATTTATGTTTTGTAGAGAGACTTCAGTCTCACTAGTGGTTCCGCGTGGACTTCGACGTTTAGCTTGTTACCTCAGCTACGATCTTGTACCCTTGGGAGGGTCTTGTTGATACTCAGTCTTCTCAGCCCTTTTCATCTGTAGTTGTCTATACTCAGACATGTTATGCTTCTGTTGCCTGTATGCTCTGTATGTTGGGTCATGAGACCCACTGCTTGTAATAAATGTTATGATGGCTCTACTGGGCCTTATCTATATGAGTTGTTGAGTTTTGTTGTGATGCCATGCTGTACAGCACATACTTGCATGTTATGCGTACGTGTAATGTGTATTGCTATGTGTGGGATCCGACACCTAGTTGTTTACCCTTGGTAGCCTATCTTACAGGGAAATGCTTCCTAGTGCTTCCACCGAGCCTTGGTAGCTTGCTACTGCTCCGGAACACTTAGGCTGGCCGGCATGTGTCCTTCTTCGTTCCCGTGTCTGTCACTTAGGGGAAATGTCACGCGTTGTTCCTTTAAGTCCTTGTAGCTTGCTACGACTTGGGTTCATACGTTGATGCCGACACGTTCGTTGCTGGGTCATGTATCACTGTCTCTATAATTCAGTGCCACTTTTGGTTTATAACTAGTCATGTCGGCCCGGGTTCTCTGTCATATGGATGCTAGCGACACTATCATATACGTGAGCCAAAATGCGCAAACGGTCCCGGGCCAGGTAAGGTGGCACCCGTGGGGATACCGTGCGTGAGGTCGCAAAGTGATATGATGTGATACATGCTAGATCGGTGTGACTTAGGATAGGGTTCCTAACAATTACCTGCGATATAATGTTTGATTCTTTGACCGTTCACCCCCTTCGGATTTGTGCCTTTGAAGTTATTGATTTTTATGGCACCGGAATGATAGACCACCTCGATAACGTAAGGACCTTCCCATTTAGAGAGAAGTTTTCCTGCAAAAAATCTTAAACGAGAGTTGTATAGCACGACATAATCATTCACGTTAAACTCATGCTTTTGTATCCTTTTATCATGCCTTCTTTTGACCTTTTCTTTGAACAATTTGGCATTTTCGTAGGCCTGGGTTCTCCATTCATCTAATGAGATAATGTCAAATAACCTCTTCTCACCGGCAAGTTTGAAATCATAGTTGAGCTCTTTAATATCCCAATATGCCTTATGTTCTAGTTCAAGAGGTAAGTGACATGCTTTTCCATAAACCATTTTATATGGAGACATACCCATAGGATTTTTGTATGCAGTTCTATAGGCCCATAATGCATCATCAAGTTTCTTGGACCAATTCTTTCTAGATCTATTAACAGTCTTTTGCAAAATTAATCTCAGCTCTCTGTTACTTAATTCTACCTGACCACTAGACCGTGGGTGGTGAGGGGAAGCAATTCTATGATTAACATCATATTTAGCAAGAATCTTATGGAAAGCACCATGAATAAAGTGTGAACCACCATCAGTCATTAAGTATCTAGGGACTCCAAACCTTGGAAAAATAACTTCTTTCAACATCTTAATAGAGGTATTATGATCAGCGCTACTAGTTGGAATAGCTTCTACCCACTTAGTAACGTAATCAACAACAACTAAAATATGTGTATACCCATTAGAGGAAGGAAAAGGTCCCATATAATCAAAGCCCCAGACATCAAATGGTTTAATAACGAGTGAATAATTCATAGGCATTTGTTGACGTCTACTAATACTACCAATTCTTTGACATTCATCACAAGATAAAACAAACTTACGGGCATCCTTGAAGAGAGTAGGCCAATAAAAACCGGATTGAAGTACCTTGTGTGCAGTTCTATCTCCAGCGTTGTGTCCTCCATAAGCCTCGGAGTGACACTTGCGTAGGATCTGTTCCTGTTCATGCTCAGGTACACAATGTCTAATAATACCATCTACTCCTTCTTTATAAAGGTGTGGATCATCCCAAAAGTAATGTCTCAAATCATAGAAGAACTTTTTCTTTTGCTGGTATGTGAAACTAGGTGGTATAAATTTAGCAACAATGTAATTAGCATAATCAGCATACCATGGAGCAGTATGAGAAGCATTTATGACAGCTAATTGTTCATCAGGAAAGCTATCATCAATAGGTAGTGGGTCATCAAGAATATTCTCTAACCTAGACAAGTTGTCTGCAACGAGGTTCTCAACTCGATTTCTATCAGTGATATGCAAATCAAATTCTTGTAGCAAGATAACCCATCTAATAAGTCTAGGTTTAGCATCTATTTAATAGCAGCATGATCAGTGTGAATAGTTACTTTAGAATCAACAATATAAGGTCTAAACTTATCACAAGCAAACATATCTGCTAAAAATTCTTTTTCAGTAGTAGCATAATTTCTCTGGGCTTATCGCGTTGGCTGCGAAGTTCTTATTTGTTTGTGCAGGTGCGAGGGACTCGCGCGTGGTCTCCTACTGGATTGATACCTTGGTTCTCAAAAACAGAGGGAAATACTTACGCTACTGTGCTGCATCTCCCTTTCCTCTTCGAGGGAATACAACGCAAGCTCGAGAAGTAGCAAGAAGAATTTCTGGCGCCGTTGCCGGGGAGGCTTACGCAAAAAGTCATATACCAAGTACCCATCACAAACCCTTGTCCTTCGCATTGCATTTATTTGCCTCTCGTTTTCCTCTCCCCCACTTCACCCTTGTCGTTTTATTCGCCCTTCTTCCATCGTGTGTTTATCGTTCGCTTGCCTTTTTGTTTGCTTGTGTGTGTTGGAGTGCTTGCTTGTCACTATGGCTCTCCCTTCTAGTGTTGACCCTCACCTCAAGAGGCTGGAGGAGATTGAAAACAATGTTAGACATTTTATGACTATATAATTTGAGCATAATGACTTCTTCAGAAGTGAGCTTAAAGAATAGAAAAAGTTTATGGAGTATATGAATAAAGACCTTGATGATATGTCTAAGGAATTTTATGGCTTGAAATCTCAGTTTGCTCATCTTGAGAACTTAATTGCCCAAATTTCGGATAAACAGTCCACCTTGATCAATAAGATGGCTGCTAAACCGGAAGAGCATGAAAATAAAGATGAAGATCTGAAAGTTATTGATGTGTCTCCTATTAGATCCTTGTTTTCTAGTATTAATCTTGATGAGAATAGGATTGGAGATGATTCTGCTTTAAGTTGTCCCAATGATTCGGAGTTTTTAGATCTTGATGCTAAAATTGCTAAAAGTGGGAGTGAAGAGATTAAAACTTTGCATAGTGATGAACCCACTACCTTGGATTTCAAGGGATTCAATTATGATAATTGCTCTTTGATTGATTGTATTTCCTTGTTGCAAACCGTGCTAAATTCTCCGCATGCTTATAGTCAAAAAAAGCTTTCACTAAACACATAGTTGATGCTTTGATGCAATCTTATGAAGAAAAACTTGAGTTGGAAGTTTCTATACCTAGAAAGCTTTATGATGAATGGGAACCTACTATAAAAATAAAAATAAAAGATCATGAATGCTATGATTTGTGTGATTTGGGTGCAAGTGTCTCCACTATCCCAAAAACTGTGTGTGATTTGCTAGGGTTCCATGAGCTTGATGATTGTTCTTTAAATTTGCATCTTGCGGATTCCACTATTAAGAAACCTATGGGAAGAATTAATGATGTTCTTATTGTTGCCAATAGAAATTATGTGTCCGTAGATTTCATTGTTCTTGATATAGAATGCAATCCTTCATGTCCTATTATTCTTGGTAGACCTTTCCTTAGAACGATTGGTGCAATTATTGATATGAAGGAAGGAAATATTAAATTCCAATTTCCGTTAAGGAAAGGCATGGAACACTTTCCTAGAAAGAAAATCAAATTACCATATGAATCTATCGTGAGATCCACTTATGGATTGCCTTCCAAAGATGGCAATACCTAGATCTATCTTGTATCGTGCCTAGCTAGGGGCGTAAAACGATAGCGCTTGTTGGGAGGCAACCCAACTTTATGTTTTTTTGCTTTTGTTGCTGTGAGGGAATAAATATTGCATCTAGCCTCTGATTCATGTTTTGTTTAGTGTTTGTGCCAAGTAGAACCTTTGGTAATACTTGTGTGAAGTTTATATGATCTTGCTGTAAAAAACAGAATCGTTAGCGCTCCCTAAAGAAGTCATGGAATTTTACTGGAGCGTGCTTTTTAGTTGATTCATTTTGCTGCTGATTTGTAGACAAATTGCGCAAATTTACCAATTTAGTTTGAATTTTGTGGAGTTCCAGAAGTAGGCGAACCCTGCAGATTACTACAGATTGTTCTGTCTTTGACAGATTCTGTTTTTCGTGTGTTGTTTGCTTATTCCTATGCATCTATGAGTTATATTGGAGGATATGTGTAATGCCCAGGATGGGACTATATCTCCTACGTGTCGAGGCACGACTTAAAGATATAAGCCCATTCTGGAATGATCGCAAGTTTGGTACCTTTGCACATCTCATGTAAAAATAGGGATGGAAAACTGAAAAGATAGTTGGCTTACACTCGCCACGTCACACAAATTCATTACATGTTCAAACATCATTCAGATAAACATCACAGCCCATCTAAGGGTAAATATCCAAAAGACAAGATACCAAACATAACATTAAAACCACAGGTCTAGATCGAATCCTAGTAGAAGCTCTACTGATCAAACGGATAGTTCACATAGTAACGGCTACGCTCCTCGTCGTACTCCCAGTCTAGCTCAGTGCCATCACCTGTGTAGCTCACCATCGTACCTGCATCTGGTGTGTTGAAGTAACTGTGAGCCACAGAGGACTCATAAATCCCGTTCCCTGGTAACACGACTATTCAAGCCTTGGGTGTGGAACAAGGCTGAAGAAAGAACAAGAGGTTGCAACAGCACTAGCACTAGCTTACGTAAAGAGAGTGAGAAGAGAAGGTGCCTCGGTCGAGAGATGATCACGAAGTGATCCTAACTAAAACAAGTCAAACATAACCCCACCGTGTTCACTTCCCGAATCCCTTTCGGAAAGTGACCGTCACGGTACTCACGCTGGTAGTGTATTGGAACATGGTGTCAAGTTTTCTACGACCGGATATTAACAAGCTCCCATCTGCCACATAACCGTGGGCACGGCTTTCAAAAGTTCATAACCCTGCAGGGGTGTTCCAACTTGGCCCATGACAAGCCCACGATCCGCGGAGTCGCAACTCCAAGGCGGGAAGGCTCGAGTATCCTCGGAATCCCGTGCTCAAGATACTCCGACTAAGGTAAGGCTAATCCAGCAAATCCTCCCGGCGTGCCGACACCCTGACAATAGCCGCGCGTATCTAGTCTCGGGCCACGACCGGATGGGCGAAGCTACGGGTTTATACCAGTCCTCGAGTTTCCTCGTGGTGGCCCCGCAGGCTCCTCGTTTCGGACCAACACTCATGTGGAGCACTGGCCCGGGGTTGTTGATTAAGAACTCGGGTTTGCAAGACCCTATGCAAGTTTTTAGTTATTAGGCGAATAGTACCAATGTTGGGACTTGCTGGAAAAGACTTAGCACTTAGCGGTTTATCGAGGGGGTCCCATAACCCCAACCGTGTGAGGAACGCATAATCAAGGAACATAACACCGGTTTATACGGTTCCTAAGGCGGCATGAGTGGAACAAAACACCAAGCAAAAGGCTTAGCCTTCCACCCATTACCAATATATTGATGATTTCATTTAATAATTAATATAGCGTGATATCCCAACAAGCTTCAACAAGAAGCAAGAATCTTCAATCTTCACCTGCAACTAACAATGCTATAAGAGGGGCTGAGCGAAGCCTACGTATAGCCAATCAATGGTTTGCATAGGTAGGGTGGTTAAACAGGTTCATGGTTACAATAGGAGGCTGACAGGAAAAACATGGGCATCGAGGCAAAACTATAGATCGAGACTTCTAGCAATAGGCAAAGATAGTAATGTTATCGGGGTTCGGTCATCTTGCCTGAAGAGTTGTCGATGGGATCGTAAGAGGGGTCCTCATTCTCAACCTCGGTAGTAACCTCGTGCTCGTACTCGTACTCGGTCTCAGCTTCCGGCTCTACTCAAACACAAGAACACAAGGCAACGAATCAAACAAGACGCAATGCGCAGAAAAATTACTGGATGCATGACTGATGCACTATGGAAGCAAAACAGATGCACTATGGAAGCGCAGAAAGTCTACTTAGGAAGCACAGTGTTACAGCACAACAATATGCATCAAGCAAAATGCTTCAAAACATGCTAACAATAGGATATTATGAATCTACATGCAAAAACACACAAGTTACATATATGACTAGCTCAAAACGGAGCAACGGGCTAAAAGATACACCCGAATCAATAAACATGCACAAGCTGAAAATATCAGCCACTAGCAACTTTGGGGCAAGAGATAAATAGCCTACAGCACTCAAACATCATGGCAATGAGCATGGGCATAAACTAGACATATCCTACAGCAAACAATTCCATTGGAGCATCCCCAAAGGAGCCATGGATCAATAGCAACAAGCTATGACATATGGAACTTGACAACAAAAACCTGAAAGCAGTAATTTGTTGCAACTTGGGAGCAAAAGTTAAATATGCTACAGCCACTCAAATAAGCATGTGAGAGAATGAATGGATAGCCAACAATATATACAACAAGGAATCATCAAGAGTCACCCCAAAACTATCATGGATTGGCCTAGAACAACAAGCAAACATGGCATCTGAAAATTACAGATTCCAGACTTAGTGAAATTTCACTAAGTGTTAAAACAGTAGTAACATCATGGCATCTTCGAGAGCAAGTTTGAGTCGCCTCAAAGCAAAGCATGGCAAGTGGTAAGCACCACAGCAAAGTACATATGATGGGGAGTTCAAAACATCTAAGCATGCATCAAGGGGACAACCACATCAATAGCAACGAGCTCCTCTACGAGGCATCTCATAACAAGTTTAACAACATAACAGCCACATAGCACTTTGCGAAGGATATAAACATGGCAAGATGAAATCTATCATGCAAGCTAGAGCAACCAACATGTAGAGCATTTCATGATGAACACGTGGACATATCATTTGCATCATTTGGAAAAACATGCACCAAGTTATCACATTGCAAACATGGCATGAAAACAACTACTAACATCAGTTTATAACAAGTAGCACTCTTCTCATGAAGATTAAGACATCTAGATGATCTCAAACATGCATGGCACAATGGAACAAAACGTAGTACAAGTCACCACGATCATTTTGACATATCATTTGCTCAAATCGGACCATCACACAAAAAGTTATCCATGTTGCAAAACAGCATCAGACAACAAATTCTACAGGGACTTAGTGAAAATAACCACATCGGGTCAACGGCGGCTGGATCTGGTCAACGGGCCCACGGGAGCTGGGCCGGCTGGGCCTGTCGGAGTCAACGCGGCCCACGGGAGCTAGAGGGGAACGGGGCGGCCCACCTGGCGCCGGAGGGAACGGGCCGCGCAGGGGCCCGCTAGGGTTGGCCCAGCGGCGAACCGGATCAGATCGGGGAGCTCGGGGATCCTCCCGATCCCAGCACGCCGGCGGCTCCCTTTTGCAGCAGCGGGCGGCGGCTCGCCTGGAGGCTCGACGGCAGCGCCCAGGGGCCCGGGCGGCGGTGGTCGGAGGCCGGAGGCGAGGCGAGGCGGCGGTCGGTGGTGCAGGCGAGGCGGCGGCCGGTGGCGCAGGCGAGGCGGGGCCGGCGGCGAAGGGCGGTGGTGGCCGGAGAGGGTGGCGGCGCGGCGGTTCCTGGCGGCGGGGACGAGGTGCCGCGGCGGCGGCGGTGGCCGAAGAGGGAGAAGAACGGGGCCGACGGCAAATCTGGAGGTAGAAGACGACCCGGCGCCGCGGGCCCGCGCGTCGGGTGGAAGCACGGCGACGACACTACGGAAGCACCGTGGAGACTTCGGAAGCACGATTTCCTGGGACGTTGGAAGCACGGATTTTTAACGGTGGAAGCACCGCGGATCAACGGTGGAAGCACCGGCGGTGAACTGTGGAAGCATTAGGGTTTCAGACGCGAAAATTGGGGGAGTTGGACGTTTATATAGGCACAAGGAGCTAGGGTTGTCCAAATGAGGTGAGGTTTTCAGCCACATTATCACAATTAGATGGCCTAGATGAAGGGAGGGGTTTGGGTTGGTTTGGTGGGCTGTTGGAGGGGTGTCTTGGGCCTCAAAGAGGGGTACTTTTAGCCCACAAGAATAATTGTTGGGGTATCAAACGAACTCAAAACGCGACGAGATTTGACAGGCGGGTTACACACACCAAAACAACGACGCACAACAAGTCTCACGCCAAACCGGAAACGTTACACGGCCAAACACCAAAGTAGGCCTCGGGGATGTCACGGACACGTGAGAGAGCTCCGGAACTCGAAACGGACAACGGAAAAGAACGAGTGGGACCGGATGCAAACGACAACACAAATGCAATGCAATGCACATGACTACATGATATGAATGAATGCCACACACGCACACAACAAAACGACGAAAAACCCGAAAGACGAAGAACCCGGAAATGGAAATAGATGGAGCCAAAGATATATATTGCCCAAAAGGGAAAGTATTACATTCGGGGCATTACAACTCTCCTCTACTACAAAAGTATCTCGTCCCGAGATCTAGGACTGGAAGAAGGAAGGGTACTCGGAACGAAGATGATCTTCTCGTTCCCACGTAGCTTCTCGGTCGGTATGGTGTGACCACTTGACTTTCAAGAATTTGATGGACTTGTTGCGGGTCTTGCACTCGGTTTCTTCGAGAATAGCAACTGGATGCTCTCGGTAAGACAGATCTTGTTGAAGATCAATCTCTTCAAACGGAATCATGCGTTCAGGAGTCTTGAAGCACTTGCGGAGTTGAGACACATGAAACACATCATGAACATTGGCGAAGTTGGAAGGGAGCTCAAGTTGATAGGCTAGATCGCCTCTTTTACCAAGGATCTTGAAAGGCCCGACGTATCTAGGAGCAAGCTTTCCTTTGATACCGAATCTTTGGGTGCCTTTCATAGGAGAAACACGGAGATAGACATGATCTCCAATGTTGAAGGCCAAATCACGATGCTTGCCGTCATAGTAGCTCTTCTGACGTGACTGAGCGGCCTTGAGATTCTCACGTATGACTTTGCACATCTCTTCGGCTTCTGAGATCAAGTCATTGCCAAGAAGTTGACGTTCACCCGTCTCGGACCAGTTGAGAGGGGTACGACACTTTCTGCCATAGAGGATTTCAAACGGAGCTTTGCCGGCACTTGCTTGGAAGCTGTTGTTGTAAGAGAACTAGGCAAATGGAAGGCAATCTTCCCATTTCATGCCAAAAGATATGACACAGGCTCTGAGCATGTCTCCTAGAATCTGATTCACTCGCTCGACTTGACCACTAGTCTGAGGGTGAAATGCAGTGCTGAACCTGATCTTAGTGCCCATGGCAGACTGAAAGGAGTCCCAGAACTTGGAAGTGAACAAACTTCCACGGTCTGAGGAGATAACTTGAGGAATGCCATGTAAAGACACAATTCTGGAAGTGTACAACTCTGCCAATTGAGCTGCATTGATGGATTCTTTGACTGGAAGGAAGTGAGCGACTTTGGTAAGCTTGTCAATCACCACAAAGATAGAATCATTCCCTCTCTTGGACTTAGGAAAGCCAGTGACGAAATCCATTTCAATGTGGTCGAATTTCCACTCGGGAATAGGAAGAGGTTGGAGAAGACCGGCTGGACGTTGATGGTCTGCCTTCACTCTTCTGCAGACATCACATTCATTCACGAATTGGGCAATCTCCCTTTTCATGCGAGTCCACCAGTAAGATTGCTTGAGGTCTTGGTACATCTTGGAACTGCCAGGATGAATGGAAAGGAGGGAATCATGTGCTTCTTCCATTATGAGTTTCCTGAGATCACCTTTGGGAACGACGAGTCTGTCCTCAAAGAACAAGGTATCTCTCTCATCAACGCGATAGCACTTGTATTTTGGAGCACCCTTTGCAATACCATGTTTCACTTTCTGCACCATAGCATCACTGAGTTGGGCCTCACGGATCTGATCTTCCAAGGTAGGAGCAACTTGAAGATTTGCAAGAAAACCTTGCGGAACAACTTGGAGGTTGAGCTTCCTGAATGCTTCACAAAGCTCAGGCTGGAACGGCTTGATAAGGATGCTGTTGCAATATGCCTTTTTGCTCAAAGCATCTGCAATCACATTCGCCTTGCCAGGTGTGTATTCGATGCTGGGATCATACTCTTGGATCATTTCGACCCAACGAGTCTGGCGGAGGTTCAGATTCGGCTGTGTGAAGATGTACTTCAAGCTCTTGTGATCGGTGAAGATGTCGACTTTTCTGCCCAACAGAAGATGTCTCCACGTAATCAAAGCATGTACCACAGCTGCTAGTTCAAGATCATGTGTGGGGTAGTTCTTCTCACTTGGCTTCAGCTGACGAGAAGTGTATGCTACAATTCTCTTTTCCTGCATAAGCACACCACCAAGTCCTTGAAGAGAAGCATCACAGAATACTTCGTAGGGCTTGGACTCATCTGGAGGAGTGAGAACTGGAGCAGAGATGAGCTTTTCTTTGAGAGTTTTGAATGCCACTTCACAATCTGGAGACCAGTAGTACTTGACATTCTTCGCCAGCAAGTTGGAAAGAGGCTTGGCAATCTTGGAGAAGTTCTCAACGAATCTTCTACAATAGCTGGCAAGACCAAGAAAGCTTCTGAGTTGCTTGACGTTCTGAGGAGGTTCCTAGTTGACAATTGCTTCAACTTTCTCGGGGTTTACCGCAATACCGTCAGCGGACATGATATGGCCCAGATACAAGACCTTATCGAGCCAAAATTCGCACTTGGAGAACTTGGCATAGAACTTATGTTCACGGAGTCTGTCGAGAACCGAACGGAGGTGCTTTTCGCCATCTTATTCATTCTTGGAAAATACCAAAATGTCATCCAGATACACAAGCACAAACTCGCCGGTGTAGGGGTTGAAAATGTAGTGCATCATTCTCGAGAAGGTAGGTGGAGCATTAGCGAGACCAAAGGACATGACTGTATACTCATAGGAGCCGTAGCTCGTTCTGAAGACAGTCTTAGGGATATCTTCTTCTCGAATGCGAATCTGGTGATAGCCCATTCGGAGATCGAGCTTTGAGAACACTTTAGCTCCTTTGAGCTGCTCGAACAGTTCGTTGATGTTCGGGAGCGGATACTTGTTCTTTATTGTCTTCTTGTTCAATGGCCGGTAATCAACGCAGAGACGCTCCGTGCCATCCTTCTTCTTGACAAATAAGACACCACAGCCCCAAGGAGACGTACTAGGCCTAATCAGACCCATACGCTCCTATTCATCAAGTTGTTTCTTCAACTCCTTCAACTCTTTAGGAGAGAGCTTGTACGGACGCCTGCATGCTGGCTCAGTACCCGGCTCGAGTTCAATGACGAATTCCACTTGACGGTGTGGAGGCATGCCTCGAAGTTCTTCAGGAAAGACGTCTTCGTATTCTTTAACCACCGGAATTTGAGATATTGCATTCATTTCACCCTTGTCATTGAGAGAGAAAAGCCTGATTGTGTTATCCCGAGAGGCGAAGATAATCACATCATCATCGGAATGAGTAATCTTGACTTCCTTCTGTGCACAGTCAATTTGAGCATCATGCTGAGAAAGCCAGTCCATTCCGAGGATAAGATCGATGTCAGAATTGCCAAGAACCACCGGAGAGGCCAGAAATCGATAATCACCCATGTGAATAGATACATTCGGAGCAAATATATTAGAAGACATACGTCTCCCCGGAGAAATAACTTGCAACTTCTGAGGCAAATTTTTGGTGACAATATCGTGCTTGGATGCAAATGGATATGACATGAAGGAACATGAAGCACCCGAATCAAACAACACTTTAGCAGGAAAAGAGTTCACTGGAAGGTTACCCAAAATGACATCAGAAGAATTATCCGCTTGCGCTGCATTCATCAGATTCACCCTTGCTGCCTTCG
This sequence comes from Secale cereale, assembly GCA_902687465.1. Lineage (NCBI taxonomy): Eukaryota > Viridiplantae > Streptophyta > Magnoliopsida > Poales > Poaceae > Secale > Secale cereale. The sequence goes on along the minus strand of LR738711.1, from coordinate 834,730,098 downwards.
GATCATGCTTGACAATAGCTGTACTGACAGGTGGAGGAGGCGGAAGGCGCCTTAGGTTGTTGCACTTGTTGGAATAATGACCCTTTTGGCCACACTTGTAGCAAGTGACCTCAGAAAGAGGACGAGTAGGAGGAACACTTGGTCTTGGAGCTTGGAACTGCGACTTGGACTACTTGCTTGGGTTGGGTGGGTGGGAGAAACCACGACCACCAGCATTCTTGTTGCTGTTGTTGTTGTAGGGAGCTCGGATCACTGGAGGAGGAGGAAGCCAAAATTTCTGTTGCTTCGCGTCCACTTGAGAAGATGAGGAGGAGTGAACGGCATCTCGAATCCTCTTTTTAGAAGCCTCCATCTTGAGCTGGGCTGCCTCTTGCTTAAGTGCCATGTTATAGAATTTGTCGAACTCCTCAGGCTCGAACAAGGTGAGAGCAAGTTGAAGTTCATCCTCGAGACCTCCACGGAACTGATAGATCTTGCTCTTGGCATCCGGTATGTCTTGCTTAGCATAGCGGGCAAGATTCTGGAACTTGACATTATACTGGTAGACAGTCATAGAGCCTTGCTTCAGGTTGCGGAATTGCTCACGCATACCCTCGATGACACTTGTTGGAATGTGGTGAGAGCGAAAGTCCTTGCAGAAATCATCCCAAGAGATCACACGCCCTTCTCTGGAGTCTTTGTACTACTGCCACCAGTAAGCTGCTTGGTCCTTGAGTTGGAAGGCTGCAAACTTCACATAGTCCTCAGGCCTTACGTTGCTGCACTCAAAATGCTTCTTGATATCAGTGATCCAATCTTCAGCATCGAGAGGGTCGACACAGTAACTGAAAGCCTTTGGTTGATTAGCCAAGAACTGGTTGAGCATAGCATGGTGCTGTTGGTTGAAGAAATTGCATTGGTTCCCTGGAGCACCCTGATTTGCTTGATTTGCTTGCATTTGTTGCATCATCTGCATCAACATCTGGGTGTTCTGGTTTGTAGTCTGCATAATCGCTCTCCAAGCCTCAGACGGAGGAGGAGGGGAAGGAGGACGATCTGGAACCTCTTCACCCTCTGGGTTAGCGTTGGGAACCCGTTTCGGAGCCATCCTGAAAGAGATGACCACCAATCAGCAATTTGATTGAAAGAAGGTACAAGCTGAAACAACGGATAGAAATGCAACATAGTCTTCACAAGAATCATTCGAACAAGAGGAACGAATGAAATTCTCAGCTTAATGATAACAACAATCTTCACGAGAAGCCACTGGGAGACAAAAGGTAAATAAGAAAAAACTCAAGGTACAGATAGAACAAACACAAGATAGGAGCTTCGTTCGACATCTTTGTGCTGAAAGCTTATGGAACGTGTTACGAAAGGGTTTTGCAATCCCCGGATCAGCATAGCCAAGGACCCTTTAAGATGCAAATCCCGATCGGAACATTGGCCATAAAACCACTTCACTCAATGTAGAACCCCGAACTCCGTAACCTGCATTCGTTGGAAGAATGCCTACGATCTACTGGATAAACCCACCTATTAATTCCCGAAAGTTTCCAGTTATGCAATCAGGTGTTGGGGATACAGGCGAAGCATCGCACACACAACTCTAAACCTACATTCAGTTGTATCCATCCTTCAACACATAACCAGTTGTTCTCAGAAACCGTCTACCTCGGACCTTCGAAAAGCATCCACTATACAAAGCTATGGCAATACTCTCGAACTACCTCCCCAGTACTGGGTGATGTTGGGGTTATCTTTCCACTAACCGTATAGGAGAGTTTTCGATGTCGGTCGTCTTAAGTATTCTAGTACTGTCGCGATATGCTTGTGACGACAATACCCCGAAGCTCAACTCCCCGAGACACTGCCACAACCCCTAATGTCAGGAGGCATCGAGAACAATATTCTCGTCACAAAGACATCGAAACAATCCAACAATACTCGCGAGATTCCTAAAAAATATTTGGTGCAATTTTTGAAAGTAGAAGAGGCAAGAGTAGTCGTCAGGAGTCCTCACCAGAGTGTAAGGGGATGAGGAGCAAAGAAATCCAACTCTCCGATATAAATATAGGACTCAAAACTTTTTAAGTGTGTGCCTAGACTCGACCGTCAACGATTCAATCAAACAGTGGGGGCTTCTAGGTCGGAGAAGGCTCTGAATACCAACTTATAATGCCCAGGATGGGACTATATCTCCTACGTGTCGAGGCATGACTTAAAGATATAAGCCCATTCTGTAATGATCGCAAGTTTGGTACCTTTGCACATCTCATGTAAAAGTAGGGATGGAAAACTGAAAAGATAGTTGGCTTACACTCGCCACGTCACACAAATTCATTACATGTTCAAACATCATTCAGATAAACATCACATCCCATCTAAGGGTAAAGATCCAAAAGACAAGATACCAAACATAACATTAAAACCACAGGTCTAGATCGAATCCTAGTAGAAGCTCTACTGATCAACCGGATAGTTCACATAGTAACGGCTATGCTCCTCGTCGTACTCCCAGTCTAGCTCAGTGCCATCGCCTGTGTAGCTCACCAGCGTACCTGCATCTGGTGTGTTGAAGTAACTGTGAGCCACAGAGGACTCAGCAATCCCGTTCCCGGGTAACACGACGATTCAAGCCTTGGGTGTGGAACAAGGCTGAAGAAAGAACAAGAGGTTGCAACAGCACTAGCACTAGCTTACGTAAAGAGAGCGAGAAGAGAAGGTGCCTCGGTCGAGAGATGATCACGAAGTGATCCTAACTAAAACAAGTCAAACATAACCCCACCGTGTTCACTTCCCGAATCCCTTTCGGAAAATGACCGTCACGGTACTCACGCTGGTAGTGTATTGGAACATGGTGTCAAGTTTCTACAACCGGATATTAACAAGCTCCCATCTGCCACATAACCGCGGGCACGGCTTTCGAAAGTTCATAACCCTGCAGGGGTGTTCCAACTTGGCCCATGACAAGCCCACGATCCGCGGAGTCGCAACTCCAAGGTGGGAAGGCCCGAGTATCCTCGGAATCCCGTGCTCAAGATACTCTGACTAAGGTAAGGCTAATCCAGCAAATCCTCCCGGCGTGCTGACACCCTGACAATAGCCGCGCGTATGTAGTCTCAGGCCGCGCGTATGTAGTCTCAGGCCACGACCGGATGGGCGAAGCTACGGGTTTATACCAATCCTCGAGTTTCCTCGTGGTGGCCCCACAGGCTCCCCGTTTTGGACCAACACTCATGTGGAGCACTGGCCCGGGGTTGTTGATTAAGAACTCGGGTTTGCAAGACCCTATGCAAGTTTTTAGTTATTAGGCGAATAGTACCAATGTTGGGACTTGCTGGAAAAGACTTAGCACTTAGCGGTTTATCGAGGGGGTCCCATAACCCCAACCGTGTGAGGAACGCATAATCAAGGAACATAACACCGGTTTATACGGTTCCTAAGGCGGCATGAGTTGAACAAAACACCAAGCAAAAGACTTATCCTTCCACCCATTACCAATATATAGATGATTTCATTTAATAATTAATATAGCGTGATATCCCAATAAGCTTCAACAAGAAGCAAGAATCTTCAATCTTCACCTGCAACTAACAATGCTATAAGAGGGTCTGAGCGAAGCCTACGTATAGCCAATCAATGGTTTGCATAGGTAGGTTGGTTAAACAGGTTCATGGTTACAATAGGAGGCTGACAGGAAAAACATGGGCATCGAGGCAAAACTATAGATCGAGACTTCTAGCAATAGGCAAAGATAGTAATGTTATCGGGGTTCGGTCATCTTGCCTGAAGAGTTGTCGATGGGATCCTAAGAGGGGTCCTCATTCTCAACCTCGGTAGTAACCTCGTGCTCGTACTCGTACTCGGTCTCAGCTTCCGGCTCTACTCAAACACAAAAACACAAGGCAACGAATCAAACAAGACGCAATGCGCAGAAAAATTACTGGATGCATGACTGATACACTATGGAAGCAAAACAGATGCACTATGGAAGCGCAGAAAGTCTACTTAGGAAGCACAGTGTTACAGCACAACAATATGCATCAAGCAAAATGCTTCAAAACATGCTAACAATAGGATATTATGAATCTACATGCAAAAACACACAAGTTACATATAGGACTAGCTCAAAACGGAGCAACGGGCTAAAAGATACACCCGAATCAATAAACATGCACAAGCTGAAAATATCAGCCACATAGCAACTTCGGGGCAAGAGATAAATAGCCTACAGCACTCAAACATCATGGCAATGAGCATGGACATAAACTAGACATATCCTACAGCAAACAATTCCATTGGAGCATCCCCAAAGGAGCCATGGATTAATAGCAACAAGCTATGACATATTGAACTTGACAACAAAAACCTGACAGCAGTAATTTGTTGCAACTTGGGAGCAAAAGTTAAATATGCTACAACCACTCAAATAAGCATGTGTGAGCATGAATGGATAGCCAACAATATATACAACAAGGAATCATCAAGAGTCACCCCAAAACTATCATGGATTGGCCTAGAACAACAAGCAAACATGGCATCTAAAAATTACAGATTCCAGACTTAGTGAAATTTCACTAAGTGTTAAAACAGTAGTAACATCATGGCATCTTCGAGAGCAAGTTTAAGTCGCCTCAAAGCAAAGCATGGCAAGTGGTAAGCACCACAGCAAAGTACATATGATGGGGAGTTCAAAACATCTAAGCATGCATCAAGGGGACAACCACATCAATAGCAACGAGCTCCTCTACGAGGCATCTCGTAACTAGTTTAACAACATAACAGCCACATAGCACTTTGCGAAGGAGATAAACATGGCAAGATGAAATCTATCATGCAAGCTAGAGCAACCAACATGTAGAGCATTTCATGATGAACACGTGGACATATCATTTGCATCATTTGGAAAAACATGCACCAAGTTATCACATTGCAAACATGGCATGAAAACAACTACTAACATCCGTTTATAACAAGTAGCACTCTTATCATGAAGATTAAGACATCTAGATGATCTCAAACATGCATGGCACAATGGAACAAAACGTAGTACAAGTCACCACGATCATTTTGACATATCATTTGCTCAAATCGGACCATCACACAAAAAGTTATCCACGTTGCAAAACAACATCAGACAACAAATTCTACAGGGACATAGTGAAAATAACCACCTCGGGTCAACGGCGGCTGGATCTGGTCAACGGGCCCACGGGAGCTGGGCCGGCTGGGTCTGGCGGAGTCAACGCGGCCCACGGGAGCTGGAGGGGACGGGGCGGCCCACCTGGCGCCGGACGGAACGGGCCGCGCGGGGGCCCGCTAGGTTTGGCCCAGCGGCGAACCGGATCGGATCGGGGAGCTCGGGGATCCTCCCAATCCCAGTACGCCGGCGGCTCCCTTTCGCAGCAGCGGGCGGCGGCTCGCCTGGAGGCTCGACGGCAGCGCGCAGGGGCCCGGGCGGCGGTGGCCGGAGGCCGGAGGCGATGCGAGGCGGCGGTCGGTGGCGCAGGCGAGGCGGCGGCCGGTGGCGCAGGCGAGGCGGGGCCGGCGGCGAAGGGCGGCGGTGGCCGGAGAGGGTGGCGGCGCGGCGGTTCCTGGCGGCGGGGACGAGGTGCCGCGGCGGCGGCGGTGGCCGGAGAGGGAGAAGAACGGGGCCGGCGGCGAATCTGGAGGTAGAAGACGACCCGGCGCCGCGGGCCCGCGCGTCGGGTGGAAGCACGGCGACGACACTACGCAAGCACCGTGGAGACTTCGGAAGCACGATTTCTTGGGACGTCGGAAGCACGGATTTTCAACGGTGGAAGCACCGCGGATCAACGGTGGAAGCACCGGCGGTGAACTGTGGAAGCATTAGGGTTTCAGACGCGAAAATTGGGGGAGTTGGACGTTTATATAGGCACAAGGAGCTAGGGTTGTCCAAATGAGGTGAGGTTTTCAGCCACATGATAACAATTAGATGGCCTAGATGAAGGGAGGGGTTTGGGTTGGTTTGGTGGGCTGTTGGAGGGGTGTCTTGGGCCTCAAAGAGGGGGTACTTTCAGCCCACGAGAATAACTGTTGGGGTATCAAACAAACTCAAAACGTGACGAGATTTGACAGGCGGGTTACACACAGCAAAACAACAACGCACGACAAGTCTCACGCCAAACCGGAAACGTTACACGACCAAACACCAAAGTAGGCCTCGGGGATGTCACAGACAAGTGAGAGAGCTCCGGAACTCGAAACGGACAACGGAAAAGAACGAGTGGGACCGGATGCAAACGACAACACAAATGCAATGCAATGCACATGACTACATGATATGAATGAATGCCACACACGCACACAACAAAATGACGAAAAACCCGAAAGACGAAGAACCCGGAAATGGAAATAGATGGAGCCAAAGATATGTATAGCCCAAAAGGGAAAGTGTTACATCCGGGCATTACAATATGAACCATAGAGAACTTGGAGTATAGTAGGTTTAACACCAATATAAACAAAGAATGAATTCATTGCTGTAACTTTGAGTAGTGGTTTGCTTTCTCATACTAACGGAGCTCACGAGAATTTTTGTCTAAGTTTTGTGTTGTGAAGTTTTCAAGTTTTGAGTATTGCTTTGATGGACTATGGAACAAGGAGTAGAAAAGGCCTAAGCTTGGGGACGCCCATGGCACCCCAAGTAAATTCAAGATAATCAAAAGCCTAATCTTGGGGATGCCCCGGGAAGGCATCCCCTCTTTCTTCTTCATCCATCGGTAACTATACTTGGAGCTATATTTTTATTCGCAACATGCTATGTGTTTTGCTTGGAGCGTCTTGTATAATTTGAGTATTTGCTTGTTAGTTTGCCACAATCGTCCTTGCTGGACACACCTATTTGAGAGAGTTAAATATGGCTTAGAAATTATTAGAACACTCTATGTGCTTCACTTATATCTTTTGAGTTGAATAGTTTTTGCTCTAGTGCTTCACTTATATCTTTTAGAGCATGGTGGTGGTAATATTTTGTAGAAATTGTTGAACTCTCATGCTTCACTTATATCTATTTCAGAGTCTATCAAAACAGCATGGTAAAGTGTTTAGGCTAAAGAAACTAGTCTTCACATGATAAACATCCAATGTCAATGTAGTAAAAAAAATCACACCAAGTGCATTGAATAGAATGAGATGTTGGATGCTTGATAATTGTTTTGAGACATGAGGATAGTGATATTAGAGTCATGCTAGTGGAGTTATTATGAAATTGAGAAATACTTGTGTTAAGGTTAGTGATTCCCGTAGCATGCACGTATGGTGAACCGTTGTGTGACTAAGTTAGAGCATGAGGTATTTGTAGAGTGCCAACCTTTGTGTGGAGGTCGGGGGCGCGCGATGGTTAACTCCTACCAACCTCCCCCCTAGGAGCATGCGTTGATTGCCCTGTTTTGATGACTCATAATTTTTTGCAATAAGTATATGAGTTCTTATGACTAATGTTGAGTCCATGGATTATACGCACTCTCACCCTTCCACCATTGCTAGCCTCTCTTGTACCGCGCAACTTTCGTCGGTGCCATAAACCCACTATATATCCTTCCTCAAAACAGCCACCATATTGTTCCTCAAAACAGCCACCATACCTGCCTATCATGGCATTTCCATAGCCATTCCGAGATATATTGCCATGCAACTTTCCACCGTTCCGCTCATATGACACGCATCATATTGTCATATTGCCATGCATGATCATGTAGTTGACATCGTATTTGTGGCAAGGCCACCATGCATAAATTTTTATACATGTCACTCTTGTTTCATTGCACTTACCGGTACACCGCCGGAGGCATTCATATAGAGTCATACTTTGTTGTTGTAGTATCGAGTTGTAATTTCGTGTTGTAATGAAAGTGTGATGATCATCATTATTAGAGCACTGTCCCATGGGAGGAAAGGCTGAATCTATAAAGCCCCTCCGCAAAAAAAAGAAAGGGCAAAGAAAAAAAGAGGCCCAAAAAAGGGACAATTGCTACTACCTTTTTCCACACTTGTGCTTCAAAGCAGCACCGTATTTTTCATTGTAGAGAGTCTCATGCTTAGTCACTTTCATATACTAGTGGGAATTTTCATTATAGAACTTGGCTTGTATATTCCAACGATGGGCTTCCTCAAATGCCCTAGGTCTTCGTGAGCAAGCAAGTTAGATGCACATCCACTAGTTTCTTTTGTTGAGCTTTCATTCATATTTAGCTCCAGTGCATCCATTGCATGGCAATCCCTACTCACTCACATTGATATCTATTAATGTGCATCTCCATAGCCCGTTGATACGCCTAGTCGATGTGAGACTATCTCCCGCCTTTTTGTCTTCTCCACAACCACCTCTATTCCACCCATAGTGCTATATCCATGGCTCACGCTCATGTATTGCGTGAAAGTTGAAAGGTTTGAAAAGATAGAGTATGAAAACAAATGCTTGGCTGAAATCGGGGTTGTGCATGATATGAATATTTTTGTGTGATAATAAGGGAGCATGGCCAACACTATATGATTTTGTAGGGATAAATTTCTTTAGCCATAGTATTTTGAGAAGACATGATTTCTTTGTTAGTATTGCTTGAAGTATTGTTATTTCTTATGTCAATATAGACTTTTATCTTGAATCTTTCGGATCTGAACATTCATGCCACAATTAAGAGAATTACGTTGAAAAACTATATTGGTTAGCATTCCACATCAAAAATTCTTTCTTTATCATTTATCTACTCGAGGACGAGAAGGAATTAAGCTTGGGGATGCTTGATACGTCTCCAATGTATCTATAATTTTGATTGTTCCATGCTATTATTTAAGAAGTCTTGGATGTTTAATGGGCTTTATCATTCACTTTTATATCATTTTTGGGACTAACCTACTAACCCAAAGGACCAGTCCAGATTGCTGTTTTTTGCCTATTTCAGGGTTTTGCAGAAAAAGAATATCAAACGGAGTCCAAATGAAATGAAACCTTCGCGAGAGATATTTTTGGAGAAAATCACGCATAGGAAACGTCAGGACCAAATTAGGGGACAGAGGGGTTGCCCTCGAGGGTGGGGGGCGCGCCCCCCTGCCTCGAGGCCCCCTCGTGTGGCCCCTGGTGCCCTCCTTCTTCCTATATATATCCACGTACCCCAGAAACTCCATACGCAGAGAGAAAACCCTAATTCCACCGCCGTAGCTACTGTTCCCGTGGAGATCCCATCTTGGAGCATGTTCTGGAGCTCCACCGGAGGGGGATCCATCACGGATGCCTTCATCATCATCATCATCATCGCCCTCACCATGAGTTGTGAGTAGTTTACCACAGACCTTTGGGTCCATAGCTAGTATCTAGATGGCTTCTTCTCTCTCTGGATCTCAGTACAAAGTTCTCCTCGGTCTTCAAGGAGATCTATTCGGTGTAATCTCTTTTTGGGGTGTGTTTGTCGAGATTTGATGAATTGTGAGTTTATGATCAAGGTTATCTATGAAAGATATTTGGTTCTTCTCTGAACTTTTTATGTGTGCTCATAATATCCTTGCAAGTCTCTTCGAATTATCGGTTTGGTTTGGCCTACTAGATCTATAGTTCTTGCAATGGGAGAAGTGATTGGCTTTGGGTTCAATGTTGCGGCATCCTTTCCCAGTGACAGTAGGGGCAGCAAGGCACGTATTGTATTGTTGCCATCAAGGATAAAAAGATGGGGTTTACATCATATTGCTTGAGTTTATCCCTCTACATCATGTCATCTTGCTTAAGGCGTTACTCTGTTTATATGAACTCAATACACTAGATGCATGCTGGATAGCGGTCGATGTGTGGAATAATAGTAGTAGATGCAGAATCGTTTCAGTCTACTTGTCTCGGACGTGATGCCTATATACAATGATCATGCCTAAATAGTCTCAAAATTATTCACTTTTCTATCAATTGCTTGACAGTAATTTGTTTACCCGCCGTAGAATATCGCTATCATGAGAGAAGCCACTAAAGAAAACTATCCCCCCAGGTCTATTCTCAACATATGAATCTACATCTACTTTACTTTTACCACTTTTATTTGTTGTTTTATTAAACTAAAAACCAAAAATATAAACTATCATCTCTATCAGATCTCACTCTCGTAAGTTACCGTAAAGGGATTGACAACCCCTTATCGCGTTGGCTGCGAAGTTCCTATTTATTTGTGCAGGTGCGAGGGACTCGTGCGTGGTCTCCTACTGGATTGATACCTTGGTTCTCAAAAACTGAGGGGAATACTTACGCTACTGTGTTGCATCTCCCTTTCCTCTGCGATGGAATACAACGCAAGCTCAAGAGGTAGCAGGAGGCTGGACAATAGGTGCAGAAATCAATGCTTTCTTAAGTACTTCGAATGCTTCTATGCAATCATCATAAAAAACAAAAGGAGTATCTTTTTGTATAATATTAGTCAGAGGCCTAGAGATTTTTGAGAAATCCTTAATGAACCTCCTATAAAACCCGGCATGACCAAGGAAACTTCTTATACCTTTGATGTCCTTTGGACACGGCATCTTTTTAATGTCATCAACTTTAGCTTTATCAACTTCAATACCTCTTTCCGAAATTTTATACCCCAAGACAATGCCTTCATTAACCATAAAGTGGCACTTTTCCCAATTCAAGACAAGATTAGTTTTTCACATCTATGCAAAACTCGATCAAGGTTGCTCAAGCAATCATCAAAAGAAGTTCCGTAAACGGAAAAGTCATCCATGAAAGCTTCAACAATCTTTTCACAAAAATTAGAGAATATAGCCATCATACATCTTTGAAAGGTAGTAGGTGCATTACATAAACCAAAAGGCATACGTCTATAAGCAAAGGTACTGAAGGGACAAGTAAAAGTGGTCTTTTATTGATCCCCTTTTGACACGGGTATTTGAGAGAAACCAAAATAGCCATCTAGAAAGCAAAAATGAGTATGTTTGGATAACCTTTCTAGCATTTGATCAATAAAAGATAGAGGTTAATGATCTTTCTTAGTAGCTTTATTTAATTTTCGGAAATCAATTACCATCATATAACCTGTAACAATTCTTTGTGGGATCAATTCATCTTTATCATTAGGAACAACAGTAATACATCCCTTCTTAGGGACACAATGGACAGGACTTACCCACTGACTATCAGCAACTGGATAAATTATACCTGCCTCTAGAAGTTCCAATATTTCTTTTCTCACCACTTCTTTCATCCTAGGATTTAACCGTCGTTGATGATCAATAACCGGTTTAGCATCCTTTTCCAATTTTATCTTGTGTTGGCATAGAGTGGGACTAATGCCCTTAAGATCATCAAGAGTATATCCAATAGCAGCACAGTGCTTCTTTAGAGTTTTCAATAATTTCTCTTCTTCCTGTTGTGAAAGGTTAGCACTAATAATAACAAGATATATCTTCTTTTCATCAAGGTAAACATACTTAAGAGTATCAGGTAATGGTTTGAGTTCAAACACGGGATCACCCTTGGGTGGAGGAGGATCCCCTAGAATTTCAACAGGCAAGTTGTGTTTCAATAAGGGTCCCTGTTTAAAGAATATTTCATCTATTTCCCTTCTCTCATTCATATACATATCATTTTCATGGTCTACCAGATATTGTTCTAAGGGATCATTAGGAGGCACAACAATAGAAGCAATACCAATAATTTCATCCTTACTAGGCAATTATTTATCATGGGGTTGTCTACAAAATTTAGCAAAGTTAAAATCATGAGACATATCCCCTAATCCAACAGTAACAATATTTTTTTCGTAGTCTATCTTAGCGTTAACAGTATTCAAGAAGGGTCTACCAAATATGATGGGGCAAAAATCATCTTGAGGGGAACCAAGAACAAGAAAATCAGCAGGGTATTTAACTTTCCCACACAAAACTTCAACATCTCTAACAATCCCAATTGGTGCAATAGTGTCTATATTGGCAAGCTTAATAGTAACATCAATACCTTCTAGCTCAACACGTGCAATAGCATGCATGATTTCTTCATATAAGGAAATGGGTATTACACTCGCACTAGCACCTACATCACATAAACCATGATAGCAATGATCTCCTATTTTAACAGAAATAACATGGATGCCTACAACAGGTCTATGTTTATTCTTAGTATCGGGTCTAGCAATTCTAGCAGCTTCCCCGTGGAGGTAAATAACATGCCCATATATATTCTCAACCAAGAGATCTTTGACCATAGCAACACTAGGTTCAACTTTAATTTGCTCAGAGGGTGTAGGTGTTCTAGTATTACTCTTACGAACCACAGTTGAAGCTTTAGCATGATCCTTTATTCTAGCAGGGAAGGGTGGTTTCTCAAGATAAGCAGTAGGAACAATGGGATCAACATTATAAGTGATAGTCTTTTCTTCAACTTCAACAGGTTCAACTACTTTTACTTCAATGGGAGGATGGTATTTAAACCACTTCTCCTTAGGGAGGTCAAAATGAGTAGCAAATGATTCACAGAAAGAAGCTACTATCTCAGAGTCAAGTCCATATTTCGTGCTAAATTCACGGAAAACATCGGTATCCATAAAAGATTTAACACAATCAAACTTAGGTGTTATACCTGACTCCTTACCTTCATCGAGATCCCAATCTTCAGTGTTGCATTTAATTCTTTCCAATAAATCCCATTTGAATTCAATAGTATTCATCATAAAAGAACCAGTAAAAGAAGTATTAAGCATGGAGCGATTATTGAGAGAAAGCCGAGCATAAATTTTTTGAATAATAATTTCTCTTGAGAGCTCATGATTGGGGCATGAATATTACATTGACTTAAACCTCCCCCAAGCTTGAGCGATACTTTTTCCTTTGCAAGGCCCAAAATTATATATGTAATTACGATCATGATGAACCTGATGCATAGGATAGAACTTCTGATGAAATTCCAATTTCAATCGGTTGTAGTTCCATGATCCCATATCATCGCATAGCCTAAACCATGTCAATGCCTCTCCCTTCAAAGATAAAGGGAAGACCTTCTTCTTGATCACATCCTCAGGCATACCTGCAAGCTTAAATAATCCACAAACTTCATCCACATAGATTAGGAGCAAATCGGGATGCAAGGTTCCATCTCCCGTAAAGGGATTAGCTAGCAGTTTCTCTATCATACCCGAAGGGATTTCAAAGTAAACATTTTCAGTAGGTTCAGTAGGTTGAGGAGCAACTCTTTGCTCTACTGGTCGGGGTGAAGATACCCCGAACAAGCCCCTCAAAGGATTTTGTGCCATAGTAACAAGTGACAGTAAATTTCAGCACACTATATAAATTTTTCCTTACTAAAGGCGCTTCACTCCCCGGCAACAGCACCAGAAAAGAGTCTTGATGACCCACAAGTGTAGGGGATCTATCATAGTCCTTTCGATAAGTAAGAGTGTCAAACCCAACGAGGAGCAGAAGGAAATGATAGGCAGTTTTTAGTAAGGTGTTTTCTGCAAGCACTGAAATTATCGGTAACAGATAGTTTTTTGATAAGATAATTGGTAGCAAGTGATAAATAGTAAAAGTAAATAAGGTGCAGCAGGATGGCCCAATCCGTTTGTAGCAAAGTACAAGCCTGGAAAAACCCTTATATGAAGGAAAGCGCTCCCGAGGACACATGGGAAGTATCGTCAAGCTAGTTTGCATCACGCTCATATGATTCGCATTTGTTACTTTGATAATTTGGTATGTGGGTGGACCGGTGCTTGGGTGTTGCCTTTACTTGTACAAGCATCCCACTTCTGATTAACCCCTATTGCAAGCATCCGCAACTACAAAAGAAGTATTGAGGTAAACCTAACCATACATGAAACATGTGGATCCAAAGCAGCCCCTTACGAAGCAACGCATAAACTATTAATGCTCTTTCTTGATTTCTACCTTCGCCGATTTTAGCATCGCGAAGAGCTCGGGAATTTCGTTCGTCATCCCTTGCATATTATAGTTCATCACGAAGTTCTAGTAACTTGGAGATAGTGACTAGAGAACTTTGTCAATTACTATCTTATCTGGAAGATTAACTCCCACTTGATTCAAGCAATTGTAGTACCCAGACAATCTGAGCACATGCTCACTGGTTGAGCTATTCTCCTCCATCTTGTAGTCAAAGTACTGTCAGAGGTCTCATACCTCTTGATACGGGCATGAGTATGAAATACCAATTTCAACTCTTAGGAACATCTTATATGCTCTGTGGCATTCAAAACATTTTTGAAGTCCCGGTTCTAAGTCGTAAAGCATGGTGCACTAAACTATCAAGTAGTCATCATAGCGAGCTTTTATCAAAACGTTCATAACGTCAGCATCTGCTCCTGCAATAGGTCTGTCACCTAGCGGTGCATCAAGGACATAATTCTTCTGTGCAGCAATGAGGAAAATCCTCAGATCACGGAACAAGTCCGCATCACTGCTACTAACATCTTTCAACTTAGTTTTCTCTAGGAACATATAAAAACAAACGGGGAGCTACATCGCGAGCTATTGATCTACAACATAGATATGCTAATACTACCAGGACTAAGTTCGTGATAAATTAAAGTTCAATTAATCAAATTACTTAAGAACTCCCACTTAGACAGACATCTCTCTAATCATCTAAGTGATCACGTGATCCATATCAACTAAACCATGTCCGATCATCACGTGAGATGGAGTAGTTTTCAATGGTGAACATCTTATGTTGATCATATCTACTATATGATTCACGCTCGACCTTTCGGCCTCCAGTGTTCCGAGGCCATGTCCGTACATGCTAGGCTCGTCAAGTTTAACCCGAGTATTCTGCGTGTGCAAAACTAGCTTACACCCGTTGTATGTGAACGTAGAGCTTATCACACCCGATCATCACGTGGTGTCTCGGCACGACAAACTTTCACAACGGTGCATACTCAGGGAGAACACTTATACCTTGAAATTTAGTGAGAGATCATCTTATAATGCTACTGTCGATCTAAGCAAAATAAGATGCATAAAAGATAAACATCACATGCAATCAAAATATGTGACATGATATGTCCATCATCATCTTGTGCTTTTGATCTCCATCTCCAAGGCACCGTCATGATCACCATCGTCACCGGTGCGACACCTTGATCTCCATCGTGGCATCGTTGTCGTCTCGCCAACTATTGCTTCCACGACTGTCGCTACCGCTTAGTGATAAAGTAAAGCAATTACATGGCGATTGTATTTCATACAATAAAGCGACAACCATATGGCTCCTACTAGTTGCCGATAACTTTACAAAACATGATCATCTCATACAATAACGTATAATTCATCACGTCTTGACCATATCACATCACAACATGCCCTGCAAACACAAGTTAGACGTCCTCTACTTTGTTGTTGCAAGTTTTACGTGGCTGCTACGGACTGAGCAAGAACCGTTCTTCCCTACGCATCAAAACCACAACGATATTTCGTCAAGTATGTGTTGTTTTAACCTTCACAAGGACCGGGCGTAGCAACACTCGAGTCAACTAAAGTTGGAGAAATTGAAACCCGCCAGCCACCTGTGTGCGAAGCACGTTGGTAGAACCAGTCTCGTGTATGTGTACGTGTAATGTCGGTCTGGGCCGCTTCATCCAACAATACCGCCGAATCAAAGTATGACTTGCTGGTAAGCAGTATGACCAGTATCGTCCACAACTCACTTGTGTTCTACTCGTGCATATAACATCTACGCATAAACCTGGCTCATGATGCCACTGTTGCGGAATGTTGTATTTAAAAAAATCCCTACGCACACGCAAGATCATGGAGATGTATAGCAACGAGAGCGGAGAGTGTCGTCCACGTACCCTCGTAGACCGTAAGCGGAAGCGTTATGACCAAGGTTGTCAGAATCGCGATTTTGAATCGGATCGGAGCCCTGATGGTAGGATCGCAAATCGTGGAATCTTCACTATCAGGATCGTAGAAACGTAGATTCTATGAACTAAAGTCGTAGAATTAGAGGGCTTAGTTTGGATCGTAAAGTTGTAGAATCATACAAGAGAATCGCTATTCTGACAACCTTGGTTATGACAACACGGTTGATGTAGTCGTACGTCTTCACGATCGACCGATCCTAGTACCGAACGTACGACACCTCCGCGATCTGCACATGTTCAGCTCGATGACGTCCCACAAACTCATGATCCAGTAGAGCTTTGAGGGAGAGTTCCGTCAGCATGATGGCGTGGTGATGGTGATGATGAAGGTACCGACGCAGGGCTTCGCCTAAGCACTACAATGATATGACCGAGGTGTGTTTTTGTGGAGGGCGGCACCGCACACGGCTAAAAGATCAATGATCAACTTGTGTGTCCATTGGGTGCCCCCCACCCCCGTATATAAAGGAGTGGAGGAGGGAGAGGGCCGGCCCTCTCTATGGCGCGCCCTAGGGGAGTCCTACTCCCACCAGGAGTAGGATTCCCCCTTTCCTAGTAGAACTAGGAGCCCTTCCAAGTAGTAGGAGTAGGAAATAAGGAAAGGGAAAACAGAAGAGAAGGAAGGAGGGGGCGCCGCCCCTCCCCCTAGTCCAATTTTAACTAAGCCTTGGGGGGCGCGCAACCTCCTCTCTCTCTTTCCCCTAAAGCCCAATAAGGCCCATATACTCCCCGGCGAATTCCCGTAACTCTCCGGTACTCCGAAAAATAATCGAATCACTCGGAACTTTTCCGATGTCCGAATATAGTCGTCCAATATATCGATCTTTACGTCTCGACCATTTTGAGACTCCTCATCATGTCTTCGATCTCATCCGGGACTCTGAACTACCTTCGGTACATCAATACACATAAACTCATAATACAGATCGTCACCGAACGTTAAGCGTGCGGACCCTACGGGTTCGAGAACTATGTAGACATGACCGAGACTCATCTCCGATCAATAACCAATAGCGGAACCTGGATGCTCATATTGGTTCCTACATATTGTACGAAGATCTTTTATCGGTCAAACCGCATAACAACATACGTTGTTCCCTTTGTTATCGGTGTGTTACTTGCTCGAGTTTCGAACGTCGATATCTCAATACCTAGTTCAATCTCGTTACCGGCAAGTCTCTTTACTCGTTCCATAATGCATCATCCCGCAACTAACTCATTAGTTACAATGCTTGCAAGGCTTATAGTGATGTGCATTACCGAGAGGGCCGAGAGAAACTCTCTGACATTCGGAGTGACAAATACTATTATTGATCTATGCCAACACCACAAACACCTTCGGAGATACCTGTAGAGCATCTTTATAATCACCCAGTTATGTTGTGATGTTTGATAGCACACAAGGTGTTCCTCCGGTATTCGGGGGTTGCATAATCTCATAGTCATAGGAGCATGTATAAGTCATGAAGAAAGCAATAGCAGTAAAACTAAACGATCATAGTGATAAGCTAACGGATGGGTATTGTCCATCACATCATTATCCTAATGATGTGACCCCGTTGATCAAATGACAACTCATGTCTATGGCTAGGAAACATAACCATCTTTGATCAATGAGCTAGTGTAGTAGAGGCATACTAGGGACACTATGTTTTGTCTATGTATTCACACATGTACTAAGTTTCTGGTTAATACAATTATAGCATGAATAATAAACATTTATCATGATACATGGAAATAAATAATAACTTTATTATTGCCTCTAGGGCATATTTCCTTCACTAGATTGGTTCCGCCAAGTTTCCGCCTTGAGATGGCGGCGCTTCTTTCCGAAAGCCTCCTTATGATTTTTTTCCAGGTCAAGACACCTCATATATCAGAAGATGGACATCGGGGGGTCAACAGGTGGCCCACGAGGCAGGGGGCGCGCCCCCACCCTCGTGGATAGGGTGTGGGCCCGCTGTTGTATTTCTTTCGCCAGATATTTTATATATTTTCCGAAATGGAGTTTCGTGGAGTTTCAGGGCTTTTTGAGTCGTGCATAATAGGTCTCCAATGTTTTCTCCCTTTTCGAGCCCAGAATTCCAGCTGCCAGCATTCTCCTTCTTTATGTAAACCTTGTAAAATAAGAGAGAAAAGGCATAAGTATTGTAATATAATGTGTAATAACAGCCCATAATGCAATAAATATCATCATAAAAGCATGATGCAAGATGGACGTATCACATGACCATAAAAGATATTACTCATAAAAATAGAACAACCATTATTCTCTGATTTAAATGAATAACCGTCTCGCAAAAAACAAGATCCAGATATAATGTCCATGCTCAACGCTGGCACCAAATAACAATTATTTATGTCTAAAACTAATCCTGAAGGTAGATGTAGGTGTAGCGTGCCGACGGCGATCACATCGACTTTGGAACCATTTCCCGCGCGCATCGTCACCTCGTCCTTAGCTAATCTTCGTTTAATCTGTAGCCCCTGTTTCGAGTTACAAATATTAGCAACCGAACCAGTATCAAATACCCAGGTGCTACTACGAGCATTAGTAAGGTACACAACAATAACATGTATATCAAATATACCTTTGTTCACTTTGCCATCCTTCTTATCCGCTAAATACTTGGGGCAGTTTCGCTTCCAGTGTCCAGTCCCTTTGCAGTAGAAGCACTCAGTTTCAGGCTTGGCTCCAGACTTGGGTTTCTTCGCGGGAGTAGCAACTGTCTTGCTATTCTTCTTGAAGTTCCCCTTCTTTCCCTTGCCCTTTTTCTTGAAACTAGTGGTCTTGTTAACCATCAACACTTGATGCTCCTTTTTGATTTATACCTCTGCAACTTTGAGCATAGCGAAGAGCTCGGGAATTGTCTTCTGCATCCCTTGCATATTATAGTTCATCACGAAGACTTTATAACTTGGTGGCAGTGATTGAAGAACTCTATCAATATCACTATCTTCGTCAACTTTGCAACCAAGTTGAGTCATATGATTGTAGTACGCAGACATTCTGAGCAAGTGTTCACTAATAAAACTGTTCTCTTCCATCTTGCAGCTATAAAACTTATTGGAGACTTCATATCTCTCAATACGAGCATTTGCTTGAAATATTAACTTCAACTCTTGGAACATCTCATATGCTCCATGGCGTTCAAAACGTCTTTGAAGTCCCTATTCTAAGCCGTAAAGCATGGCACACTAAACTATCGAGTAGTCATCAGAACGAGCTTGTTATACGTTCATAATGTTCGGAGTTGCTCATGCAGCAGGCCTGTCACCTAGCGGTGCTTCCAGGACATAATTATTCCATGCAGCAATGAGGTTAATCCTCAAGTTACGGCCCAGTCGGTGTAGTTGCTACCATCATCTTTCAACTTAGCTTTCTCTAGGAGCACATTAAAATTCAAGGGAACGGTAGCACGAGCCATTGATCTACAACAACATAGATATTCAAAAACTATCATGACTAAGTTCATGATAAATTAAAGTTCAATTAATCATATTACTAAAGAACTCCCACTTAGATAGACATCCCTCTAGTCATCTAAATGATCACGTGATCCAAATCAACTAAACCATGTACGATCATCACGTGAGATGGAGTAGTTTTCAATGGTGAACATCTTATGTTGATCATATCTACTATATGATTCACGCTCGACCATTCGATCTCCAGTGTTCCGAGGCCATGTCTCTACATGCTAGGCTCGTCAAGTTTAACCCGAGTATTCTGCATGTGCAAAACTGCCTTACACCCGTTGTATTTGAACGTAGAGCTTATCACACCCGATCATCACGTGGTGTCTCGGCACGACAAACTTTCGCAACCGTGCATACTCAGGGAGAACACTTGTACCTTGAAATTTTTGTAATTGATCATCTTATAATGCTACCGCCGTACTAAGAAAAATAAGAAGCATAATAAGATAAACATCACATGCAATCAAAATATGTGACATGATATGGCCATCATCATCTTGTGCTTTTGATCTCCATCTCCAAAGCATCGTCATGATCTCCATCGTCACCGGCTTGACACCATGATCTTCATCGTAGCGTCATGGTTGTCTCACCAACTATTGCTACTACTACTATCGCTAACTCATAGTGATAAAGTAAAGCAATTACATGGCCTTCACAATTCATACAATAAAGAGACAACCATAAGGCTCCTGCCGGTTGTCGATAATTTACAAAACATGATCATCTCATACAATAACGTATAACTCATCACGTCTTGACCATATTACATCACAACATGCCCTGCAAAAACAAGTTAGACGTCCTCTACTTTGTTGTTGCAAGTTTTACGTGGCTGCTACGGGCTTAGCAAGAACCGTTCTTACCTACGCATACAAAACTACAATGATTTTTTGTCAAGTGTGTTGTTTTAACCTTCACAAGGACCGGGCGTAGCCACACTCGATTCAACTAAAGTGAGAGAGACAGACACCCGCCGGTCACCTTTAAGCAATGAGTGTCGTAATGGTGAAACCAGTCTCGCGTAAGCGTACGCGTAATGTCGGTTCGGGCCGCTTCATATCACAATACCGCCGAATCAAAGTATGACATGCTGGTAAGCAGTATGACTATTATCGCCCACAACTCATTGTGTTCTACTCGTGCATATCATCTACTCATAGACCTGGCTCATGATGGCACTGTTGGGGAACATAGTATTTCAAAATTTTCCTACGATCACGCAAGATCTATCTAGGAGAAGCATAGCAACGAGCGGGGAGAGTGTGTCTACGTACCCTCCTAGACCGAAAGCGGAAGCGTCTAGTGACGCGGTTGATGTAGTCGAACGTCTTCGCGATCCAACCGATCCAAGCACCGAGCGTACGGCATCTCGGCGTTCAGCACACGTTCAGGTCGATGACGTCCCACGAACTCTAGATCCAGTTGAGCTTCGCAGGAGAGTTTCGTCAGCACGACGGCGTGGTAATGGTGATGATGAAGTTACCGTCGCAGGGCTTCGCCTAAGCACTGCAGCAATATGACCGAGGTTTGTAACTATGGAGGGGGCACCACACACGGCTTGCAAATCAACTTGTGTGTCTATGGGGTGCCCCCTCCCCACCTATCTAAAGGAGGGACGGAGGAGGGTGCGGCCAGGGAGAGGGTGCGCCAAGAGGGGGAGTCCTACTCCCACTAGGAGTAGGACTCCTCCCTTTCCTAGTAGGAGTAGGAGAGGGGGAGGAAGGGAGAGGAGGAGAAAGAAAGAGGGGGCTGGCCCCCTGATGTCTACTACACGCTTCTATTCCTGTAGACAGTGTTGGGCCTCCAAGAGCAGAGGTTTGTAGGACAGCAGCAAATTTCCCTTAAGTGAGTAACCCAAGGTTTATCGAACTCAGGGAAGTGGAGGTTGAACGTACCCCTTTCAAGCAACCCTGCAATCAAGATACAAGAAGTCTCTTGTGTCCCCAACACACCTAATACACTTGTCAGATGTATAGGTGCACTAGTTCGGCGAAGAGATGGTAAAATATGGATGATAGGAGTGGCAAAGCAAAGTAATATAAATCTGTAATAAAAAGTGCAGCAAGCAAACAAGTGGTAAACGTGAGCACAAATGGTATTGCAATGGTGGAAACAAGGCCTAGGCTTCATACTTTCTCTAGTGGCAACTCCCAACAACATTGACATAGTCTAATCACATGATATTTCCCATAAAACATGCAATGGAGACGCACTCGGAGGTCATTCCTTTGTGGTCAAGAGAGGACGAGAATTATGTAGGGCTATAAAAGCACACCTCAAAGTTCGTAGTTCTCAATCTATGGATTTCCCAATGTCACCGCGGCCATCCAAAGAGAGTACCACAATCACCACAACATATCTCCAGGATAGTCAAAGACAAGCACCAAGAGACTCTCAATCTTCAATCAACACACAAAAGAGGAAATCACTCATAAAAATATTCTTCTAATCCATGTCCAATAGACCGCTGTCACCTTGGTCTCGGGGATTATACTAGATAAAAGACAAGTGCGTACATCAATTCAGTACATAGAGGAAGGGGAAATATCATGGGATCACCCTAGATTAACATAGCCTATGATCACAACGAAGATCACATCATGGGAGAGAGAGATAACCACATAGCTACACGTACAAGCCCTCAGCCCCGGAGAATACTACTCACACATGGCCATTGTGAGCAAGAGATTGATGGTGGTGTTGATGGAGAGGTGCAGCCCAGAGAGGAGGAGGCGGCCGGCGGCAGCCGTGGCGGTGGCGGCAGCCCTCCGGGGCGGCGGCGGCCCTAGGGGGCAGCGGCTCCTTGGCCCCCCTTCTTCCTTGTGGATGGTGCTGCAATGGTGCTGGTCCTCCCTTCCAAGACGGCGGCCTGGGTGGAGGAAAATTCGTGGCCCTTGGTGACCTAGGTTTCCTCTCTTTATATAGACTCTCGGATTCCCGTCATCAGATTTTGGGCTTCAGTAAAACGGGCTTTTCTCGGCCGTCCGGACTCCGATTTGGACGAATTTTATATCCAGAAGCATCCTCTTGAAATTACCCACAACTTTTGCAACTAGGCTTTTCCCGTTTGACGTCGTCTTCGGGCCGGAACGTGACCATCTTCTAAAAACGTTCTCAGACAGATTTCAGGAAAGTGAGAGTCCTACTCCAATACGACTCCTTTTGCGTTTTTGTCAATTTCCAAGTAATTCCTACACAATAAAGTGTAAAACAAGAACATTGTGCACTTTTGCAACCATTAGTAGGTTAGTCCAATAAATGCTTAAAAAGATAAAAAACTTTGATAAAAAACATGAGACAATGATGCAAAACAAGCATGGCACAAGCAAAAATTATGGATACGTTTGGGACGTATCAACATCCCCAAGCTTAATTCCTACTCGTCCTCGAGTAGGTAGAATGATAACATAGATAATTTTTGAGGTGACATGCTACTAACACAATCTTGATCAAGTAATATAGTAAAGCACATGAACTGAAATAAAGTGAACCAAACCAATTGTCTATAGTTGGAAGCAAGTAAACAATGAATAACCAAGTAAATCATCTAAGTAAATTCCTTTCATGAATAATAAATTTGAAGACATGAAACTATGAAGTTTAGCACAACTGTTAGCCCCAAAGGAGTTCTCTCATCAAAAGCATTCTAGCCAACACAAAGGAAGATAAAGTTTCAGCAATGCTTTCCACTTTTCAACATATTTATCTCATGGATAAGTTCAATGCACAAGGATTATATATAACTAAGCAGAAATTTTGAACATAATCAACTTGAACCCAGGGTTAACACTAGATGCTTGCTTATGGTGGAGGAAGAAGATTAGAACATAGGAAAACTGACTCAACATTTAAAAGTAAAAGATAGGCCCTTCGCAGAGGGAAGCAGGGATTACTCATGTGCTAGAGCTTTTTATTTTTGAAAACATAGAGATATAAAAGCAATTTTGAGAGATGTATGCTTATGTCAACGAATGGTAATAAACAATGCACTACTACTCATGCCAAACAGAACTTAAGAGCGGCTCCCACAGAGGAATGATAACACTCCCCTTTCTCCTTTGTTTATCACTAGCCAAAGTTTGTCTGATTTCTCAGGTACGATGTGTGAAGGAGGTTTTTGATATTGATATTGATGACATGTAAAGTGGGCTGGGCATACCCTTTTGCCAGCTCTTTTTGCAAAATTAAGGACATGCACATTATTCATGCACGTCAGGGGTCGTTCTGTCCAACACAAGTAATAATGAACTATCTACCACTTCCTCATGAGCTAAAACAGAGACACAAATAAGGATAAATTTTGAAGGTTTTAAAGGTAGCACATGAGCAATTTACTTGGAATGGCTATTAAATACCATGCATTGGTAGGTATGGTGGACACATATGGCAGAATTTTGGCTATGGAATTTGGATGCACGAGCAGCATTCCCGCTCAGTACAGAGTTTTTGGTTTAGCAAGTTTTTAGCAAGCACATGTTAAACGGTACAAGAGAATTATAACATCCTTTCAGCATAATTATAAGACTTCTACACTGTCTTCCTTGTCAACCATCTTACTTCTAAAAAGAGAACAAGAACTTTAAAACTACCAATGGTGAAAAACTAAACAATTGCAAACTTCAAAGGTATTTCTTCACTAATAAGACTTTATTAAATGATCTACATGTTTAGACATGACTACTTAATTTCTCAAAACAATTGATAAGGATCAAGTTATTCAATGATCTTCAAGACTATGCAAGCTTTTTATTCTTTGCACCACAGCCACACTTGGCATTTTTCAGATCCAACATATTATTTAGCAATTCAAACCAATCAACTCTCCAAATAGATATAAGTGAAGCAAGAGAGTACTTTCTATAAAAGAACTAATAGCTCTGAACATGATATGAAAGAAAAACAAGAGCTAGAAGCATATAACAAGATAGCTGAAACACTCAAAAAGATATAAGTGAAGAACATGAGTGTTTCATGAAAAAGCGGAGCATGTCTCTCTCCCAAATAATAATGATCAGATGCAACTTATTTATGACCAGCAAATAAAACAATACAAAACTAAAAAGAAAAGAGAAGACGCTCCAAGCATAGCACATAACACATGAAGTGATAATTATAGTGGAACGAAAGACGAACTGATAATTGTTGATGGAGAAGGGGATGAATGGGGGCTTCCCCAAGCTTAGACGCTTGAGTCTTCTTGAATATTTCTTGGGGGTGCACGGGGGCATCCCCAAGCTTGAGCGTTTGACCCTCCTGAATCTTCTTTTATCATCTTCCCTCGCACACTTGAAAAATCCCTTCATACATAACTCATCATAATCTGATTAGCGAGGTTAGTACCCACAATAAAATAATTTTTCCCTACTGTAAATAAAAATAATCTTGAAGAGCTACTGTTTCTCAAGATTGCCAAAAGGTTTTTTCAAAGAAAAAGCAAGCTCAAGGTTTGCAAAACGAAGAAAAGGCAAAACAGGACAGAATCTGTGAAAAACAGACCAGCAGGTAGTAAATAATTTTTTCGGGGCACTTCTGCAACTCAAATCAAAAAACTCAGAACAGACGCTCGAAAGCCAATTGTATAGAGCACGCTGTCAAAAAAATTCAGATCAAAAAGATGATCTGGTGATTTTATTCGAATTTTTCTGTCCAATGACAGAATCTGTTTTCTGGACAACATGTCACAACTTTTGAACTTTCTTGCAATCGGAGGCTAAACTTGGCACAAAGCTGAAAAGAAAAGATACAATGATGTTGCTACAGTAGTAACAAACATCAAGACCACTAAAAACTGAAAGAACAAACTGAAAGCAAAGATAACAAGGGTTGTCTCCCTAGAGCTCTTTCTTTATAGCCATAAAGATAGGCTTAAGACTTTAGTGATGCTCTCGTAGGAATAAGAGTTGAAGAACAAAAGAGAGCATCAAGGAGCAAATACCAAACACATTTAAGCCTAACATGCTTCCTATGCTTAGGAATATTGCAATAGAATAATTCATTGAAGCACAAAGCAATAAGCATAGGAAGACAAAACAAGTGCAGCTTCAAAACCTTCAACATAAAGAGAAGGAACTTGATATTATTGAAATATCTATAAGCATATCTTCCCTTCTCATAATAATTTTCAGTGGGATCATGAATAACTCAACAATATAAGCATCACATAAAGCATTGTTACCATGATCCACATGCAAAAAGGCACTCTTACTCTCCATATAAGCAAAATCTTTCTTATTAGGAATAGTGAGAGTAAAGCAATCATAACCATCATGGTAATCATCATATTTAGGAGGCATATCATAATCATAATAAATTTTATCCTCAATAGTAGGTGGACTAAAAAGCTCACATTTATCATTGTAATCATCATATATAGGAAGCAAAGTATCATCAAAGTAAATTTTCTCTTCAAAAGTTGGGGGACTAAAAATATCATGTTCATCAAACGTGTCATCCCCAAGCTTAGAGCTTTCCATGTCATTAGCAATATTGATATAAAAAAACATACTAATAACATCACCACCATCATGATTGTTATGCAAATAATAAAGTTCTAAAGGTTTTTTAATTTTCTCTTCAAACACATCATGTCCAAGTTCAAGGTAGAGCTTATAAAGCTCTCTCATATTTTTTGTTGTTTTCCATTAAGCAAAACTAGTGAAATAAAAAACAAGAAACAAAAAGATTTAATTGCAAGATCTAGAGAAGGTACCTTCACATACCTCACTTCCCCAGGAACGGCGCCAGAAATAGCTTGATGTCTACTACACGCTTCTATTCCTGTAGACAGTGTTGGGCCTCCAAGAGCAGAGGTTTGTAGGACAGCAGCAAATTTCCCTTAAGTGAGTAACCCAAGGTTTATCGAACTCAAGGAAGTGGAGGTTGAACATACCCCTTTCAAGCAACCCTGCAATCAAGATACAAGAAGTCTCTTGTGTCCCCAACACACCTAATACACTTGTCAGATGTATAGGTGCACTAGTTCGGCGAAGAGATGGTAAAATATGAATGATAGGAGTGGCAAAGCAAAGTAATATAAATCTGTAATAAAAAGTGCAGCAAACAAACAAGTGGTAAACGTGAGCACAAATGGTATTGCAATGGTGGAAACAAGGCCTAGGCTTCATACTTTCACTAGTGGCAACTCCCAACAACATTGACATAGTCTAATCACATGATATTTCCCATAAAACATGCAATGGAGACGCACTCGGAGGTCATTCCTTTGTGGTCAAGAGAGGACGAGAATTATGTAGGGCTACAAAAGCACACCTCAAAGTTCGTAGTTCTCAATCTATGAATTTCCCAATGTCACCGCGGCCATCCAAAGAGAGTACCACAATCATCACAATATATCTCCAGGATAGTCAAAGACAAGCACCAAGAGACTCTTAATCTTCAATCAACACACAAAAGAGGAAATCACACATAAAAATATTCTTCTAATCCATGTCCAATAGACCGCTGTCACCTTGGTCTCGGGGATTATACTAGATAAAGACAAGTGAGTACATCAATTCAATACATAGAGGAAGGGGAAATATCATGGGATCACCCTAGATTAACATAGCCTATGATCACAACGAAGATCACATCATGGGAGAGAGAGATAATCACATAGCTACACGTACAAGACCTCAGCCCCGGAGAAGACTACTCACACATGGACATGGTGAGCAAGAGATTGATGGTGGTGTTGATGGAGAGGTGCAGCCCGGAGAGGAGGAGGCGGCCGGCGGCAGCCGTGGCGGTGGCGGCAGCCCTCCGGGGCGGCGACGGCCCTCGGGGCGGCGGCGGCCCTAGGGGGCAGCGGCTCCTTGGCCCCCCTTCTTCCTTGTGGATGGTGCTGCAATGGTGCTGGTTCTCCCCTCCAAGACGGCGGCCTGGGAGGAGGAAAATTCGTGGCCCTTGGTGACCTAGGTTTCCTCTCTTTATATAGACTCTCGGATTCCCGTCATCAGATTTTGGGCTTCAGTAAAACGGGCTTTTCTCGGCCGTCCGGACTCCGATTTGGACAAATTTTATATCCAGAAGCATCCTCTCGAAATTTCCCACAACTTTCGCAACTAGGCTTTTTCCGTTTGACATCGTCTTCGGGCCGGAACCTGACCATCTTCTAAAAACCTTCTCAGACAGATTTCAGGAAAGTCAGAGTCCTACTCCAATACGACTCCTTTTGCATTTTTATCAATTTCCAAGTAATTCCTACACAATAAAGTGTAAAACAAGAACATTGTGCACTTTTGCAACCATTAGTAGGTTAGTCCAATAAATGCTTAAAAAGATAAAAAACATGAGACAATGATGCAAAACAAGCATGGCACAAGCAAAAATTATGGATACGTTTGGGACGTATCACCCCCCTTGCCCTAAATCAATTCGGTTTGGGCCTTGGGGGCGCCCTACACTCCCCATGATGCCCTCTATTTCCACTAAGGCCGATGTCGGGGATATACCCCGCGGCGTAACCTGGCCGGAAATATAATTCGGACGGACTTGGCGGTTTACTTGAGACCCGGTTTACACTTGGCGATTCACTGGCAACCCGTCCTGACCAGACGGTTTACAAGTAACCTGCCTGAACATTATGACTCACTAGTAACCCGGCGGGCGGCGGACGGATGATGAGGCCCAAGGCCTAGAAGGCCGGTTCATGTTATGGTGGGCCGGTTTATGAGGAAATCATAAGGAATATTCTCCTACAAAGGAAGCAAGACTAGGACTCCACTTGTAATAGAGTAATCCTAATCCTACTAGGACTAGTCATGTAACTCGCCCCTTCAACTTATATAAAGAGGGGCAGGGCTCCCCAAAGAGGGACATGCAAGAAGAAATAATCTTTAGGGCTAGACACAACTAAAGGAGAGCCGGCCTATGCGGCGACTCCATGAGGGTCATAATGAGATCTAGCCCCAAACAGCATGTAGGGCTATTACCGGATGATGTTTACCGAGGCGCGAAGCTGTATAAATCCGTGTCTTGTGTGTTGCGTCTCTCGATTCCGCTCAACCCCTCTCAAGCTACCACATAGATGCTTAAGTCTATCCGAATCATGTTAGCAATTCCTGCATTTTATGATTATGAAATCTGGCAAATGGATGTCAAAACTGCATTCCTGAATGGATATCTTAAAGAAGAGTTGTATATGATGCAACCAGAAGGTTTTGTCGATCCAAAATGTGCTAACAAAGTGTGCAAGCTCCAGCGATCCATCTATGTACTTGTGCAAGCATCTCAGGGTTGGAATATACGCTTTGATGAGGTGATCAAAGCATATGGATTTATACAGACTTTTGGAGAAGCCTATATTTACAAGAAAGTGAGTGGGAGCTCTATAGCATTTCTGATATTATATGTGGATGACATATTGTTGATTGGAAATGATATAGAATTTCTGGATAGCATAAAAGGATACCTGAATAAGAATTTTTCAGTGAAAGACCTCGGTGAAGCTGCTTACATATTAGGCATCAAGATCTATAGAGATAGATCAAGACGCTTAATTGGACTTTCACAAAGCACATACCTTGATAAAGTTTTGAAGAAGTTCAAAATGGATCAGTCAAAAAAGGGTTCTTGCCTGTGTTACAAGGTGTGAAGTTGAGTAAGACTCAATGCCTGACCACAGCAGAAGATAGAGAGAAAATGAAAGTCATTCCCTATGCCTTATCCATAGGATCTATCATGTATGCAATGCTGTGTACCAGACCTGATGTGTGCCTTGCTATAAGTTTAGCAGGGAGGTACCAAAGTAATCCAGGAGTGGATCACTGGACAACGGTCAAGAACATCCTGAAGTACCAGAAAAGGACAAAGGATATGTTTCTCATTTATGGAGGTCACAAAGAGCTCGTCATAAATGGTTACGTCGATTCAAGATTTGATACTGATCTGGATGACTCTAAGTCACAAACCGGATATGTATTTTTATTGAATGGTGGAGCTGTCAGTTGGTGCAGTTCCATGCAGAGCGTCGTGGCGGGATCTACGTGTAAAGCGGAATACATAGCTGCTTCAGAAGCAGCAAATGAAGGAGTCTGGTGAAGGAGTTCATATCTGATCTAGGTGTGATACCTAGTGCATCGGGTCCAATGAAAATATTTTGTGACAACACTGGAGCAATAGCCTTGGCGAAGGAATCCAGGTTTCACAAGAGAACAAAGCACATCAAAAGATGCTTCAATTCTATCCTCGATCAAGTCAAGGAGGGAGAGATAGAAATTTGCAAGATACATACGGATCTGAATGTCGCAGACCCGTTGACTAAGCCTCTTCCACGGGCAAAACATGATCAGCACCAAGACTCCATGGGTGTTAGAATCATTACTTTGTAATCTAGATTATTGACTCTAGTTCAAGTGGGAGACTGAAGGAAATATGCCCTAGAGGCAATAATAAAAATGTTATTTGTATTTCCTTATATCATGATAAATGTCTTTTATTCATGCTAGAATTGTATTAACAGGAAACTTAGTACATGTGTGAATACATAGACAAAATAGTATGTCCCTAGTATGCCTCTACTAGACTAGCTCATTGATCAAAGATGGTTATGTTTCCTAACCATAGACATGAGTTGTCATTTGATCAACGGGATCACATCATTAGGACAATGATGTGATGGACAAGACCCATCCTTAGCTTAGCACTATGATCGTTTAGTTTTACTGCTATTGCTTTCATCATGACTTATACATGATCCTATGACTATGAGATTATACAACTCCCGAATACCGGAGGAACACCTTGTGTGCTATCAAACATCACAACGTAACTGGGTGATTATAAAGATGCTCTACAGGTGTCTCCGAAGGTATTCGTGGTGTTGGCATAGATCAAGAATAGGATTTGTCACTCCGAGTGTCGGAGAGGTATCTCTGGGCCCTCTCGGTAATACACATCATAATAAGCCTTGCAAGCAAATGACTAATGAGTTAGTCACGATATGATGTATTACAGTATGAGTAAAGAGACTTGTCGGTAACGAGATTGAACTAGGTATTGAGATACCGAGGATCGAATCTCGGGCAAGTAACATACCGATGACAAAGGGAACAACGTATGTTGTTATGCGGTTTGACCGATAAAGTTCTTCGTAGAATATGTAGGAGCCAATATGAGCATCCAGGTTCCGCTATTGGTTATTGACCGGAGATGAGTCTCGGTCATGTCTACATAGTCTCGAACCCGTAGGGTCCGCACGCTTAAAGTTTGATGACGATCTGTATTATTAGTTTATGAGTATTGATGTACCAAAGGTAGTTCGGAGTCCCGGATGAGATCACGGACATGATGAGGAGTCTCGGAATGTCTGAGACATAAAGATTAATATATTGGACGACTATATTTGGACATCGGAAGTGTTCCGGGTGTTATCGGGTATAACCGGAGTGCCGGAAGGGGTTACCGGAACCCCCCCCGAGGGAGTATGGGCCATAGTGGGCCTATGAGGGAAAGAGAGGGGCAGCCCATAGGGCTGGCCGCACCCCCCTAGGGTTCCTAGTTGGACTAGGAAAAGGGGGGAGGCACCACCTCTCCTTTCCTTCTCCTCTTCTCCCCTTTCTTTCCTACTCCTAGTAGGAATAGGAAAGGGGGATTCCTATTCCTACTAGGAATAGGAATCCTACTCCTAGGCGCGCTATACATGGCCGGCCGGCCCTCCCCCTTGTTCCTTTATATACGGGGGCAGGGGCACCTAAGGACACACAAGAAACATTGTTCTAGCCGTGTGAGGTGCTCCCCTCCATAGAAACACACCTCGGTCATACCGCTGCAGTGCTTAGGCGAAGCCCTGCGCCAGTAGCTTCATCATCTCCGTCACCACGCCGTCGTGCTGACGAAATTCTCCCGTGAAGCTCAACTGGATCAAGATCTCATGAGACGTCATCAAGTTGAACGTGTGCTGAACGCGGAGGTGCCGTACGTTCGGTGCTTGATCGGTTGGATCGCGAAGAAGTTCGACTACATCAACCGCGTCACTAGACGCTTCCGCTTTCGGTCTATGAGGGTACGTAGACACACTCTCCCCTCTCGTTGCTATGCATCTGGTAGATAGATCTTGCGTGATCGTAGGAAATTTTTGAAATACTACGTTCCCCAACACTTTTCGGCCCACACGTGGCCGACAGGGTGATAGTTTTTTTTTTTGCTTTCGGTGCTATAGTTTCTGAAATTGCCATAAAAGAAGTCATGGTTTTGAAAAAAAAAGTCGTTTCTAGCATCGTCGGAGGACGTGTGGAGGTTTGTTTCCGGCAGATCTCATGGGCTTTGGTCGACGTTAGTCTTCTCTGGATCCACGTCGATCTTGTTGTCATTTGTCTCTATTCGTGTGTCTACATGTTGGATCCTTCTGATATATGCTTCACTTCATCAATGGCGGTTACTGTTCTCGTGCGCTGGTCCTATGGACCCTTAGCACGACGACTTCCCAACTGTCTACTACAATAAGGTTTTCCTAGCTCCGATGAGGGAGGGGCAAAGACGATGGCACGCCTTTGATTTGCTACAATGCTAGTAGTCCTCGGTAGGTGGTTTACGGACCTAGATGCATTTTTTACTTCTGGTGTTCTTTGTACTATCTTGTCAGTGATGAATAGATTGGAATTTATCCTCGCAAAAAAATAGGCGACCTGTGAAATCTATGCAAAGCCTCCATTTTCCGTTCATCTTACGCACCACAACTGGGTTTGCCAACACACTGGATGCAACACTCCTCTAACCAGACCTGCCGCTTCAAGTTTCTTCATTTCCTCAACAATGAACTATTGCTGCTCCAAGGCTTGTTTTTTGACCTTTTGCTTGACGGGTCGGGCATGAGGGAAGATAGCAAGATGGTGCTCGATTGCCTCCCTGGGAACACCGGGGATGTCATATGGTTGCCAAGAAAACACATCGACATTTGCCCGCAGGAAGGCAACGAGCGTGCTTTCCTATTTGTCATCAAGGGTGGCGCTGACGACGGACGTACCGTCGTGCCATCCAGCCTTGTCGGGACCTTCTTCATAGCTGGCGTAGCAACCTTGGATCTCTTACTAGTGGATCTCTTTGACAAGTCGTCGATAGGAGCAGCGCACTCCAGAGAGGCGCGCTTCCCAGACTCCTTGCTGGTATCTCCACTAGTCTTCTTCCCCTTATCAGTTCTCTTGACGGGGGCGGTGGCCTCGGCGGCCACCGCGTCCCGATACATCTTGTCCACGTATATCACTACATCCTTCTTGTTTGACGGGATGCAAATGACTCCCATTGGACCTGGCATCTTCAGGCCGTTGTAACCATAGTGGGATGCTGCCATGAACTTTGCCAGAGCTGGACGGCCAAGGATCCCATTGTAAGGCAGGGGTAGGTCGACCACATCGAACACAATCCTTTCAGTCTTATAATTCAACTCTCCTCCAAATGTCACTGGCAACGTAATCTTTCCCTTGGGTCTGCTCCTGTCGGGGCTGATCCCTTGGAACGTGCCAGTGACCTCGAGATCTTCTTTGGCAATTTGCAGCTTGCTGACTACTTTGGGAGAGACCAGATTTCGGACCCCCTCACACTTGTACGCGTGTAGTTGTTCTCCCTGAGGCATCCTTGCCGGGCAAGAGTACCGCGCTCTCTCTTGGGCCCTTCCATCAATCCCACCAAAGAAAGAATAGGGTTTTACGCCTCGCGGCGGCCCGAACCTGGGTAAAAACGACCAGTGTCACTGTCATCGCACCGCTCCACAACTTCTGCTCTTTGCACAATGCATCCCTCCCCCCGCCAAACCACAACTCCCTCGCAATAAAATTTCAGAAGTGTTTTCGTTAAAAAAAAACAAAAGTGTGTAACTCTTTTTTTTATTTTGGTGAAAAGGACTTGATTTATTATAAAGGTTCGCCTTCTAAGAGCATCTACGCTCGAACTTAAAAAATATGCCCCTGTCTTGAGCCTCTATTTATCCGTCCATATAGCCACTCTTCATTTTATCTCTCATATGTCTGGTCACTTGTATGTGATTGATGGAAATGAAGAGAGAGAGAGAGAGAGAGAGAGAGAGAGAGAGAGAGAGAGAGAGAGAGAGAGAGAGAGAGAGGGAGAGAGAGAATGAATAAAGAAAGAGAAAAGATAGTCCAGGGTGGGCCGCCTCCTACGTGGCGGAATGATCGGGTGCGTCCGCGAGCCCTTATACTCTCCCTACATTTGTCCTCAATATAACGGTTCGCGGACAAGCCGAACGTATAGAGATGATATGAGGGTTCGGTTGGATCACTTTTTCCTTCTCTCACATGTCCGGTCACCGGGCGCGTCCGCAGACGTTTGAGGAGTTTGAGAGCTGGCTGTAGATGCTCTAAACACAATAAAAAATACACCGAGACCCCTAGACCACCGAACAACCAATGCCGCCGCCAAAACGAGCCATTGACGTGTCGTTCTCGCTGCTCCCATATCGGAGCCGACCTAACCTCGTTGATGATAACTGGGAAGTGTTCGTCGATGTGTCCCTAAGGACTAACGTCTTGGAGCAGCAGTCGTGGCCTTTGAATCCATGGATTGATGTGGAGAATCTGACACCAAATTTCGTCATCGCGCAAGCATGGCTAGAAACCCTAACCTCACCTAGGAACCTATGTTGGAGCTTCGTCTAATCTTT
This sequence comes from Secale cereale, assembly GCA_902687465.1. NCBI lineage: Eukaryota > Viridiplantae > Streptophyta > Magnoliopsida > Poales > Poaceae > Secale > Secale cereale. The sequence continues at coordinate 834,696,150 of LR738711.1, read as the reverse complement.
CCTGACAGACGAAAGATGTGTGAGGACTAAATCCCTTAGATATGAACTAGATAGACTCAAGGTACCTTGACTCCACTCCCTGCCACCAGCTACCGGAGTGATAGGAAGAGGGGAGGCAAATCCACCATCTTGATGGCAAAAATCGAGGGGAGGAAGGCTTTTCCTAATTACCTTGCGAGAGGGGAAACAAGGAAAGAGCAGAGGAAGAAGATGTAACTCGGTTGCCTATGCCTATGATATGTTAGTATGTTGATATTATTTTACCGAGATGCAAGTCAAAGTTATTATGTGGATTGCGAGAGCACATATACTAATTTGCATTGACAATCGAATGAGTTTTCTTTTTCTTGAGAAAAGACGCCCGGGATATCTCATATCCAATATTTATCAAGGAAAACATTAGGAATTATAATCGAAGAACAACAAGGCACAAACAACTTGTAAAAACTAGAATTACATTGATAACCATAGAAACCAGTTTCTTCTTTCATTTGTTCGTCGTCTGCCAGAGTTTGAAAATACACTTAATCTGCAGTAAGAAATAAGGATGCCTCCAAATGTCCTCGACATACAAGTCTTTGAAGATCGCAATACGACACACCACTAACAACGAGATCTAGTAGCCGTTGAAGGAACGTCGGTTGGGGCAGCGCCCCACACAGTGTAGGCGTGCAGTCCTTGTCGGGGAACGTAGTAATTTCAAAAAAAATCCTACGCACACGCAAGATCATGGTGATGCATAGCAACGGGAGGGGAGTGTACCTACGTACCCTTGTAGACCGAAAGCGAAAGCATTTATCAACGCGCTTGATGTAGTCGTACACCTTCGCGATCCGTCCGATCTAGCACCGAACGTACAGCACCTCCGCGTTAAGCACACGTTCAGCTCGATGATGTCCTCGCCTTCTTGATCTAGCAAGACAGGCAAAGTAGTAGATGAGTTCCGGCAGCACGACGGCGTGGTGACGGTTGTTGATGAAGAACAATCTCTGCAGGGCTTCGCCAAGCAATACAGAAACAACACGGAGGATAAACTACAGGGTCGGGGTTGCCGGCACACGGCTTGGTGTATCTTGATATGTCTTGAGTGCTAGCCCTGCCACCCTATTTATATGTTGAGCCATTGGGGTCGAAACTTGGTGTAAAAGCCTCCACAAAGTCGGTTTCACCCGAAAGGCAAGAGTCCTTCTCGGACTCCAGGGACAGACGCCAGGGTTCCCGGCGTCTGAACCCAGATGCTAGGGTTCCCTGGCATCTGGCCCCTGGACTCCGCAAAACTTCCTTTTGTGCTTTCCAAAAATCTTGTGGGCTTTCCCCTTTGGCTCAAATAAAGTGTTCTCGTACCCAAACATTTCGGGAAACATCGGGAAACCCTTCCGGTTAATTCCGGAACCCTTCCGGAGGCCAAACACTATTATCCCATATATCAATCTTTATCTCCCGACCATTTCAGAGTTCCTCGTCATATCCGTGATCACATCTAGGACTCCAAATAACATTCGGTTACCAACATACATAACTCATTCAATACTATATCGTCAACGAACGTTAAGCGTGTGGATCCTACGGGTTCGAGAACTATGTAGACATGACCGAGACATCTCTCCGGTCAATAACCAATAACGAAACTTGGATGCCCATATTGGCTCCTGCATATTCTACGAAGATCTTTATGGGTCGAACCACATAACAACATACGTTGTTCCCTTTGTCATCGGTATGTTACTTGCCCGAGATTCGATCATCGGTATCATCATACCTAGTTCAATCTCGTTACCGGCAAGTCTCTTTACTCGTTCCGTAATACATCATCTCGTGACTAACTCATTAGTCATTTGCTTGCAATGCTTGTTATGATGTGCGTTACCGAGAGGGCCCAGAGATACCTCTCCGACACTCGGAGTGACAAATCCTATTCTTGATCTATGCCAACACCACACACACCTTTGGAGACACATGTAGAGCATCTTTATAATCACCCAGTTACGTTGTGACGTTTGATAGCACACAAGGTGTTCCTCCGGTATTCGGGAGTTGCATAATCTCATAGTCATAGGAACATGTATAAGTCATGAAGAAAGCAATAGCAGTAAAAACTAAACGATCAAGTTGCTAAGCTAACGGATGGGTCAAGTCAATCACATCATTCACCAATGATGTGATCCCGTTAATCAAATGACAACTCATGTGTATGGCTAGGAAACATAACCATCTTTGATTCAACGAGCTAGTCAAGTAGAGGCATACAAGTGACACTTTGTTCCTCTATATATTCACACATGTATTATGTTTCTGGTTAATACAATTCTAGCATGAATAATAAACATTTATCATGATATAAGGAAATATAAATAACACCTTTATTATTGCCTCTAGGGCATATTTCCTTCAGTCTCCCACTTGCACTAGAGTCAATAATCTAGATTACACAGTAATGATTCTAACACCCATGGAGTCTTGGTGTTGATCATGTTTTGCTCGTGAGAGAGGCTTAGTCAACGGGTCTGCAACATTCAGATCTGTATGTATCTTGCAAATCTCTATGTCTCCCTCCTTGACTTGATCGCGGATGGAATTGAAGCGTCTCTTGATGTGCTTGGTTCTCTTGTGAAATATGGATTCCTTTGCCAAGGCAATTGCACCAGTATTCTCACAAAAGATTTTCATTGGATCCGATGCACTGGTATGACACCTAGATCGGATATGAACTCTTTCATCCAGACTCCTTCATTTGCCGCTTCTGAAGCAGCTATGTACTCCGCTTCACATGTAGATCCCGCCACGATGCTTTACTTAGAACTGCACCAACTGGCAGCTCCACCGTTCAATAAAAATACGTACCAGTTTGTGACTTAGATTCATCCGGATCAGTGTCAAATCTTGCATCGACGTAACCATTAACGACGAGCTCTTTGTCACCTCCATAAACGAGAAACATATCCTTAGTACTTTTCAGGTATTTCAGGATGTTCTTGACCGTTATCCAGTGATCCACTCCTGGATTACTTCGGTACCTCCCTGCTAAACTGATAGCAAGGCAGACATCAGGTCTGGTACGCAGCATTGCATACACGACAGAGCCTATGGCTGAAGCATAGGGAACACCTTTCATTTTCTCTCTATCTTCTGAAGTGGTCGGGCATTGAGTCTTACTCAACTTCACACCTTGTAGCACAGGCAAGAACCCTTTCTTTGACTGATCCATTTTGAACTTCTTCAAAACTTTATCAAGGTATGTGCTTTGTGAAAGTCCAATTATACGTGTTGATCTATCTCTATAGATCTTGATGCCTAATATATAGGCAGCTTCACCGATGTCTTTCATTGAAAAACACTTATTCAAGTATCCTTTTATGCTATCCAGAAATTCTATATCATTTCCAATCAATAATATGTCTACCACATATAATATCAGAAATGCTATAGAGCTGCCACTCACTTTCTTGTAAATACAGGCTTCTCCAAAAGTCTGTATAAAACCATATGCTTTGATCATCTCATCAAAGCGTATATTCCAACTCCGAGATGCTTGCACCAGTCCATATATGGATCGCTGGAGCTTGCACACTTTGTTAGCACCTTTAGGATCAACAAAACCTTCTGGTTGCATCATATACAACTCCTCTTTGAGGTATCCATTAAGGAATGCAGTTTTGACATCCATTTGCCAAATTTCATAATCATAAAATGTAGCAGTTGCTAACATGATTCGGACAGACTTAAGTATCGCTACGGGTGAGAAAGTCTCATCGTAGTCAACTCCTTGAACTTGTTGAAAACCTTTCACAACAAGTCGAGCTTTGTAGACAGTAACATTACCGTCCGCGTCGATCTTCCTCTTGAAGATCCATTTATTTTCAATGGCTTGCCGATCATCGGGCAAGTCAACGAAAGTCCATACTTTGTTCTCATACATGGATCCCATCTTAGATTTCATGGCATCAAGCCATTTTGCAGAATCTGAGCTCATCGTCGCTTCCTCATAGTTCGTAGGTTCATCATGGTCTAGTAACATGACTTCCAGAACTAGGTTGTCGTACCACTCTGGTGCGAAACGTACTCTGGTTGATCTACGAAGTTCAGCAGTAACTTGATCCGAAGTTTCATGATCATCATCATTAGCTTCCTCACTAATTGGTGTAGGAATCACTGGAACTAGTTTATGTGATGCACTACTTTCCAATTCGGGAGAAGGTACAATTACCTCATCAAGTTCTACTTTCCTCCCACTCACTTCTTTCGAGAGAAACTATTTCTCTAGAAAGGATCCATTCTTAGCAACGAAAATCTTGCCTTCGGATCTGTGATAGAAGGTGTACCCAACAGTCTCCTTGGGGTATCCTATGAAGATACATTTCTCCGACTTGGGTTCGAGCTTATCAGGTTGAAGCTTTTTCACATAAGCATCGCAGCCCCAAACTTTAAGAAACGACAACTTTGGTTTCTTGCCAAACCATAGTTCATAAGACGTCGTCTCAACGGATTTAGATGGTGCCCTATTTAACGTGAATGCAGCTGTCTCCAAAGCATAACGCCAAAACGATAGTGGTAAATCGGTAAGAGACATCATAGATCGCACCATATCTAATAAAGTGCGGTTACGACGTTCAGACACACCATTACGCTGTGGTGTTCCGGGTGGCGTGAGTTGTGAAACTATTCCACATTGTTTTAAATGAAGGCCAAACTCGTAACTCAAATATTCGCCTCCATGATCAGATCGTAGAAACTTTATTTTCTTGTTAAGATGATTCTCTACTTCACTCTGAAACTCTTTGAAATTTTCAAATGTTTTAGACTTGTGTTTCATTAAGTAGATATATGCTACCTCTTGAGCTTGCGTTGTATTCCCTCGAAGAGGAAAGGGAGATGCAGCACAGTAGCGTAAGTATTTCCCTCAGTTTTTGAGAACCAAGGTATCAATCCAGTAGGAGACCACGTGCCAGTCCCTTGCACCTACACAAACAAATAAAAACTTCGCAGCCAACGCGATAAGGGGTTGTCAATCCCTTTACGGTCACTTACGATAGTGAGATCTGATAGAGATGATAATTATATTTTTGGTATTTTTGGTATAGAAACAGAAAATAAAGAAAGCGAATAAACAATGGCGACAGAAATTGGCTAGTTGACGAGAAAGTAATATGATAAAGATAGACCCGGGGGCCATAGTTTTCTCTAGTGGCTTCTCTCATGATAGCGGTATTCTACGGCGGGTAAACAAATTACTGTCGAGCAATTGATAGAAAAGCGAATAATTATGAGACTATCTAGGCATGATCATTGTATATAGGCATCACGTCCAAGACAAGTAGACCGAAACGATTCTGCATCTACTACTATTACTCCACACATCGATCGCTATCCAACATGGATCTAGTGTATTGAGTTCATACGAACAGATTAGCGCCTTAAGCAAGATGACATGATGTAGAGGGATAAACTCAAGCAATATGATGAAAACCTCATCTTTTTATCCTCGATGGCAACAATACAATACATGCCTTGCTGCCCCTACTGTCACTGGGAAAGGACACCACAAGATTGAACCCAAAGCCAAGCACTTCTCCCATTTCAAGAACTATAGATCTAGTAGGCCAAACCAAACCAATAATTTGAAGAGACTTGCTAGGATATTATGAGCACACATAAAAAGTTCAGAGAAGAACCAAATATCTTTCATAGATAACCTTGATCATAAACTCACAATTCATCAGATCTCGACAAACACACCGCAAAAAGAGATTACAACGAATAGATCTCCTCGAAGACCGAGGAGAACTTTTGTTGGGGAACGTAGTATTTTAAAATTTTCCTACGATCACGCAAGATCTATCTACCAGATGCATAGCAACGAGAGGGGAGAGTGTGTCTACGTACCCTCGTAGACCGGGAGCGGAAGCGTCAAGTGACGCGGTTGATGTTGTCGAGCTTCTTCGCGATCCGACCGATCAAGCACCGAACGTACGGCACCTCCGCGTTCAGCACACGTTCAGCTTGATGACGTCCCACGAGCTCTTGATCCAGTTGAGCTTCACGGGAGAGTTTCGTCAGCACGACGGCGTGGTGACGGATATGATGTGTTCACCGACGCAGGGCTTCGCCTAAGCTCCGCGACGGTACGACCGAGGTGTGATTCTGTGGAGGGGGGCACCGCACACGGCTAGAACAATTCAACTTGTGTGTCTTTGGGTGCCCCCCTGCCCCCGTATATAAAGGAGCAAGGGAGGAGGGGCCGGCCAACTCTCCTGGTGCGGCTAGGGAAGGGATTCCTACTAGGAATAGGATTGCAATCCTATTCCTAGTAGGATTCACCGAAAGGAAGAAGGGGGAAAGGAATAGGAGAGGTGGCGCCCCCTCAATCCTAGTCGAACTAGGATTCCTAGGTGGGGGCGCCGGCCAGCCCTATGGGCTGCCTCTCTCTCACCCTTTAGGCCCACTATGGACCATCCCCTCTCGTAGGGGGTTCCGGTAACCCCCTCCGGCATTCCCGATAAATCCGAAACTTTTCCGGTATACTTCCGGTGTCCGAATATAGCCGTCCAATATAACAATCTTTATGTCTCGGACATTCCAAGACTCCTCGTCATGTCCGTGATCTCATCCGGGACTCCGAACTACCTTCGGTACATCAATACTCAAAAAACTCATAATACCGATCGTCATCAAACGTTAAGCGTGCGGACCCTACGGGTTCGAGAACTATGTAGACATGACCGAGACTCATCTCCGGTCAATAACCAATAGCGGAACCTGGATGTTCATATTGGCTCCTACATATTCTACGAAGATCTTTTATCGGTCAGAACCGCATAACAACATACGTTGTTCCTTTTGTCAAACGGTATGTTACTTGCCCGAGATTCGATCATCGGTATCTTTATACCTAGTTCAATCTCGTTACCGGCAAGTCTCTTTACTCGTTCCGTAACGCATCATCTCGTGACTAACTCATTAGTCTTTTGCTTGCAAGGCTTATTGTGATGTGTGTTACCGAGAGGGCCCAGAGATACCTCTCCGACACTCGGAGTGACAAATCCTAATCTTGATCTATGCCAACACCACGAATACTTTCGGAGACACCTGTAGAGCATCTTTATGATCACCCAGTTACGTTGTGACGTTTGATAGCACACAAGGTGTTCCTACGGTATTCGGGAGTTGCATAATCTCATAGTCATAGGAACATGTATAAGTCATGAAGAAAGCAATAGCAGTTAAACTAAACGATCATAGTGCTATGCTAACGGATGGGTCTTGTCCATCACATCATTCTCCTAATGATGTGATCCCGTTGATCAAATGACAACTCATGTCTATGGTTAGGAAACATAACCATCTTTGATCAATGAGCTAGTCTAGTAGAGGCATACTAGGGACATACTGTTTTGTCTATGTATTCACACATGTACTAAGTTTCCGGTTAATACAATTCTAGCATGAATAAAAGACATTTATCATGATATAAGGAAATACAAATAACATCTTTATTATTGCCTCTAGGGCATATTTCCTTCAGTCTCCCACTTGAACTAGAGTCAATAATCTAGCTCACATCGCCATGTGATTTAATACTGATAGTTCACATCGTTATGTGAATAACACCCATAGTTCACATCGCCATGTGACTAACACCCGAAGGGTTTTACTAGAGTCAATAATCTAGTTCACATTGTTATGTGATTAATACCCAAGAGTAATAAGGTGTGATCATGTTTTTGCTTGTGAGAGAAGTTTAGTCAACGGGTCTGTCACATTCAGATCCGTATGTATTTCGCAAATTTCTATGTCTACAATGCGCTGCATAAAGCTACTCTAGCTAATTGCTCCCACTTTCAACATGCATCCAGATTGATACTTAGAGTCATCTGAATTTAGTGTCAAAGTTTGCATCGGCGTAACCCTTTACGACGAACTCTTTATCACCTCCATAATCGAGAAACAATTTCCTTAGTCATCCAATTACTAAGGATAATTTTGACCGCTGTACAGTGATCTACTCCTGGATCACTATTGTACCTCCCTGTCAAACTCTTGGCAAGGTACACTACGTGTTTTGTACACAGCATGGCATACTTTATAGAACCTATGGCTGAGGCATAGGGAATGACTTTCATTCTCTCTATATTTTTCTGCCGTGGTCTGGCTTTGAGTCTTACTCAACTTCACACCTTACAAATCAGGCAAGAACTTTCTTCTTTGACTGATCCATTTTGAACTACTTCAAAATCTTATCAAGGTATGTACTTATCGAAAGTCTTATTAAGCGTTTTGATCTATCTATATAGATCCTTGATGCTCAATATGTAAGCAGCTTCACCGAGGTCTTTCTTTGAAAAACTCCTTTCAAACATTCCTTTATGCTTTCCAGAAAATTCTACATCATTTCCGATCGACAATATGTCATTCACATATACTTATCAGAAAGGTTGTAGTGCTCCCACTCACTTCTTGTAAATACAGGCTTCTCCAAAAGTCTGTATAAAACCATATGCTTTGATCACCTCATCAAAGCGTATATTCCAACTCCGAGATGCTTGCACCAATCCATAAATGGATCGCTGGAGTTTGCATACTTTGTTAGCACCTTTTGGATCGACAAAACCTTCTGGTTGCATCATATACAACTCTTCTTTGAGATATCCATTTAGGAATGCAGTTTTGACATCCATTTGCCAGATTTCATAATCATAAAATGCGGCAATTGCTAACATGATTCGGACAGACTTAAGCATCGCTACAGGTGAGAAAGTCTCATCGTAGTCAACTCCTTGAACTTGTCGAAAACCTTTTGCAACAAGTCGAGCTTTGTAAACAGTAATATTACCGTCTGCGTCGGTCTTCCTCTTGAAGATCCATTTATTTTCAATGGCCTGCCGATCATCGGGCAAGTCAACCAAAGTCCACACTTCGTTCTCATACATGGATCCCATCTCAGATTTCATGGCTTCAAGCCATTTTGCGGAATCTGGGCTCATCATCGCTTCCTCATAGTTCGTAGGTTCATCATGGTCTAGTAACATGATTTCCAGAACTGGGTTGCCATACCACTCTGGTGCGGAACGTACTCTGGTTGATCTACGACGTTCAGCAGAAACTTGATCCGAAGTTTCATGATCATTATCATCAACTTCCTCACTAATTGGTGTAGGAATCACTGGAACAATTTCCTGTGATGTACTACTTTCCAATATGGGCGAAGGTACAATTACCTCATCAAGTTCTACTTTCCTCCCACTCACTTCTTTCGAGAGAAACTCTTTTTCTAGAAAGGATCCGTTCTTAGCAACGAATATTTTGCCTTCGGATCTGTGATAGAAGGTGTACCCAACAGTCTCTTTTGGGTATCCTATGAAGATTTACTTCTCCGGTTTGGGTTCGAGCTTATCATGTTGAAACTTTTTCACATGAGCATCACAGTCCCAAACTTTAAGAAACAACAACTTTGGTTTCTTGCCAAACCACAGTTCTTAAGGCGTTGTCTCAACGGATTTTTAGATGGTGCCCTTATTAAACGTGAATGCAGCTGTCTCTAATGCACAACCCTAAATGATAGTGGTAAATCGGTAAGAGACATCATAGATCGCACCATATCTAATAAAGTATGGTTACGACGTTCGGATACACCATTATGCTGTGGTGTTCCGGGTGGCGTGAGTTGTGAAACTATTCCACATTGTTTCAAATGAAGACCAAACTCGTAACTCAAATATTTTCCTCCACGATCAGATCGTAGAAACTTTATTTTCTTGTTACGATGATTCTTTACTTCACTCTGAAATTCTTTGAACTTTTCAAAAGTTTCAGACTTGTGTTTCATTAAGTAGATATACCCATATCTGCTCAAATCATCAGTGAAGGTCAGAAAATAACGATACCTGCCGCGAGCTTCAACACTCATTGGTCTGTATACATCAGTATGTATGATTTCCAACAACTCTGTTGCTCGCTCCATAGTTCCGGAGAACGGAGTTTTAGTCATCTTGCCCATGAGGCATGGTTCGCAAGCACCAAGTGATTCATAATCAAGTGATTCCAAAAGTCCATCATTATGGAGTTTCTTCATGCGTTTTACACCAATATGACCTAAACGGCAGTGCCACAAATAAGTTGCACTATCATTATTAACCTTGCATCTTTTGGCTTCAATATTATGAATATGTGTATCACACGATCGAGATCCAACAAACTATTTTCATTGGGTGTATGACCATAGAAGGTTTTATTCATGTAAACAGAACAACAATTATTCTCTAACTTACATGAATAACCGTATTGCAAAAAACATGATCAAATCACATTCATGCTCAACACAAACACCAAATAACAGTTATTTAGGTTCAACACTAATCCCGAAAGTATAGGGAGTGTGCGATGATGATTATATCAATCTTGGAATTACTTCCAACACACATCGTCACCTCACCTTTAACTAGTTTCTGTTCATTATGCAACTCTGATTTCGAGTTACTACTCTTTAGCAACCGAACCAGTATCAAATACTGAGGGGTTGCTATGAACACTAGTAAAATACACATCAATAATCTGTATATCAAATATACCTTTGTTCACTTTGCCATCCTTCTTATCTGCCAAGTATCTAGGGCAGTTCCACTTTTAGTGACCATTTCCTTTGCAGTATAAGCACTTGTTTCAGGCTTGAGTTTAGCTTTGGGTTTCTTCACGGGAGTGACAACTTGCTTGTCATTCTTCTTGAAGTTCCCTTTCTATCCTTTTGCCCTTTACTTGAAACAAGTGGTCTTGTTAACCATCAACACTTGATGCTTTTTCATGATTTCTACCTTCGCCTACTTCAGTATCGCGAAGAGCTGGGAATTCCTTTCGTCATCCCTTGCATATTATAGTTCATCACAAAGTTCTACTAACTTGGTGATAGTGACTAGAGAACTTTGTCAATTACTATCTTATCTGGAAGATTAACTCCCACTTGATTAAAGTAATTGTAGTACCCAGACAATCTGAGCACATGCTCACTAGTTGAGCTATTCTCCTCCATCTTGTCGGCAAAGTACTGTCAGAAGTCTTATACCTCTCGACACGGGCATGAGTATGAAATACTAATTTCAACTCTTGGAACATCTTATATGCTCCATGGCATTCAAAACGTTTTTGAAGTCCCGATTCTAAGCCGTAAAGTATGGTGCACTAAACTATCAAGTAGTCATCATATCGAGCTTTTTGTCAAAACGTTCATAACGTCTGCATCTGCTCTTGCAATAGGCCTGTCACCTAGCGGTGCATCAAGGACATATTTCTCTGTGCAGCAATGAGGATAATCCTCAGGTTACGGAACAATTCCGCATCATTGCTACTAACATCTTTCAACTTAGTTTTCTCTAGGAACATATAAAATAAATGGGGAGCAACATCGCGAGCTATTGATCTACAACATAGATATGCTAATACTACCAGGACTAACTTCATGATAAATTAAAGTTCAATTAATCATATTACTTAAGAACTCCCACTTAGATAGACATCCCTCTGGTCATCTAAATGATCACGTGATCCAAATCAACTAAACCATGTCCGATCATCACGTGAGATGGAGTAGTCTCAATGGTGAACATCTTATGTTGATCATATCTACTATATGATTCACGCTCGACCTTTCGGTCTCCAGTGTTCCGAGGCCATATCTGTATATGCTAGGCTCGTCAAGTTTAACCCGAGTATTCTGCGTGTGCAAAACTGGCTTACACCCGTTGTATTTGAACGTAGAGCTTATCACACCCGATCATCACGTGGTGTCTCGGCACGACGAACTTTCGCAACGGTGCATACTCAGGGAGAACACTTATACCTTGAAATTTAGTAAGGGATCATCTTATAATGCTACCGTCGTTCTAAGCAAAATAAGAAGCATAATAAGATAAACATCACATGCAATCAAAATATGTGACATGATATGGCCATCATCATCTTGTGCTTTTGATCTCCATCTACAAAGCACCGTCATGATCACCTTCGTCACCGGCTTGACACCTGCCAGTTGCCGATAACTTTACAAAACATGATCATCTCATACAAAATCGTATAACTCATCATGTCTTGACCATATCACATCACAACATGCCCTGCAAAACAAGTTAGAAGTCCTCTACTTTGTATGTTGCAAGTTTTACGTGGCTGCTACGGGCTTAGCAAGAACCGTTCTTACCTACGCATACAAAACCACAACAATGTTTCGTCAAGTATGTGCTATTTTAACCTTCACAAGGACCGGGCGTAGCCACACTTGATTCAGCTAAAGTGAGAGAGACAGACACCCGCCAGTCACCTTTAAGCAACGAGTGCTCGTAACGGTGAAACCAGTCTCGCGTAAGCGTACGCGTAATGTCGGTCCGGGCTGCTTCATCTCACAATACCGCCGAAGCAAAGTATGACATGCTGGTAAGCAGTATGACTAGTATCGTCCACAATCTCATTGTGTTCTACTCGTGCATATCATCTACGCATAGACCTGGCTCATGATGCCACTGTTGGGGAACGTAGTATTTTAAAATTTTCCTACGATCACGCAAGATCTATCTACCAGATGCATAGCAACGAGAGGGGAGAGTGTGTCTACGTACCCTCGTAGACCGGGAGCGGAAGCGTCAAGTGACGCGGTTGATGTTGTCGAGCTTCTTCGCGATCCGACCGATCAAGCACCGAACGTACGGCACCTCCGCGTTCAGCACACGTTCAGCTTGATGACGTCCCACGAGCTCTTGATCCAGTTGAGCTTCACGGGAGAGTTTCGTCAGCACGACGGCGTGGTGACGGATATGATGTGTTCACCGACGCAGGGCTTCGCCTAAGCTCCGCGACGGTACGACCGAGGTGTGATTCTGTGGAGGGGGGCACCGTACACGGCTAGAACAATTCAACTTGTGTGTCTTTGGGTGCCCCCCTGCCCCCGTATATAAAGGAGCAAGGGAGGAGGGGCCGGCCAACTCTCCTGGTGCGGCTAGGGAAGGGATTCCTACTAGGAATAGGATTGCAATCCTATTCCTAGTAGGATTCACCGAAAGGAAGAAGGGGGAAAGGAATAGGAGAGGTGGCGCCCCCTCAATCCTAGTCCAACTAGGATTCCTAGGTGGGGGCGCCGGCCAGCCCTATGGGCTGCCTCTCTCTCACCCTTTAGGCCCACTATGGACCATCCCCTCTCGTAGGGGGTTCCGGTAACCCCCTCCGGCATTCCCGATAAATCCGAAACTTTTCCGGTATACTTCCGGTGTCCGAATATAGCCGTCCAATATAACAATATTTATGTCTCGGACATTCCGAGACTCCTCGTCATGTCCGTGATCTCATCCGGGACTCCGAACTACCTTCGGTACATCAATACTCAAAAAACTCATAATACCGATCGTCATCAAACGTTAAGCGTGCGGACCCTACGGGTTCGAGAACTATGTAGACATGACCGAGACTCATCTCCGGTCAATAACCAATAGCGGAACCTGGATGTTCATATTGGCTCCTACATATTCTACGAAGATCTTTTATCGGTCAGAACCGCATAACAACATACGTTGTTCCTTTTGTCAAACGGTATGTTACTTGCCCGAGATTCGATCGTCGGTATCTTTATACCTAGTTCAATCTTGTTACCGGCAAGTCTCTTTACTCGTTCCGTAACACATCATCTCGTGACTAACTCATTAGTCTTTTGCTTGCAAGGCTTATTGTGATGTGTGTTACCGAGAGGGCCCAGAGATACCTCTCCGACACTCGGAGTGACAAATCCTAATCTTGATCTATGCCAACACCACGAATACTTTTGGAGACACCTGTAGAGCATCTTTATGATCACCCAGTTACGTTGTGACGTTTGATAGCACACAAGGTGTTCCTACGGTATTCGGGAGTTGCATAATCTCATAGTCATAGGAACATGTATAAGTCATGAAGAAAGCAATAGCAGTTAAACTAAACGATCATAGTGCTATGCTAACGGATGGGTCTTGTCCATCACATCATTCTCCTAATGATGTGATCCCGTTGATCAAATGACAACTCATGTCTATGGTTAGGAAACATAACCATCTTTGATCAATGAGCTAGTCTAGTAGAGGCATACTAGGGACATACTGTTTTGTCTATGTATTCACACATGTACTAAGTTTCCGGTTAATACAATTCTAGCATGAATAAAAGACATTTATCATGATATAAGGAAATACAAATAACATCTTTATTATTGCCTCTAGGGCATATTTCCTTCAACTTTGTATTGAGATCCAGAGAGAGAGAGAAGAAGCCATCTAGATACTAGCTATGGACCCGAAGGTCTGTGGTAAACTACTGACAACTCATGGTGAGGGCGACGATGATGATGATGAAGGCCTCCCTGATGGACCCCCCTCCCGGAACAGGCTCCAAGATGGGATCTCCACGGGAACAGAAGCTACGGCGGTGGAATTAGGGTTTTCTCTCTGTGTATGGAGTTTCTGGGGTGCGTAGGTATATATAGGAAGAAGGAGGGCACCGGGGGCCGTGTGACGCCCGAAGACCGACGTCCCGAAGATTCCAGATGTTCCGGGTTCTCCCGTGTGTTTCTTTTGTGCTTGCGTTATTTATTTTGCATTGCATCATGTCATCATGCCATCATGTCTTTAATCTTTTGCATCTCAACTTAATTAAATTGTGTGGACCTTCGGTCCATTTAAATCGAGGGAAGGATGACTTCTCTTTATAACATATCCTCCTAATAATTATGGAGCTATTATAAATAAATATTCCATTTGTTTGGAATTAACCCAACACACTTGCATATTTTCCCCATGCCTTCCCTTTCTTATTCCTTGCCTCAAAACCTTGTCTATATCTCTTTTCCCGTTTATCGAGGTTCCTCCAAAATCCTCAACATTTTTGGACACTTCAAAAGTCAAGTCTTAGTTCAAACCCATTCGAATTAAATTCAAATATGTTTGAATTATTTCTTTCGATCTTGCCACTTCCATTTTTCTCGGACCCTGCTCATTTTTTGCGAGTCCAGGAATAATAAACTCACGCCCTAATTCTATCCCTAGCCACCTCCTTCCTTTTCTTTTCTTCTTTGTTGTTTCTGTTTTTTTTTTTGAGGAAAACAACTGCTAAGGAGAGAGAGGCCCAGCCGCCAGGCCAGGCCCAAACTCCCATACCCCCAGCGGCCCAGTCTCGTGTCTAACCCTAGCACGCACCTACCTCCAGTCCTACCGATGTGTTGTTTTAACCTTCACAAGGACCGGGCGTAGCCACACTTGATTCAAATAAAGTTGGAGAAACTGACACCCGCCAGCCACGTGTGTGCGAAGCATGTCGGTAGAACCAGTCTCGCGTAAGCGTACGCGTAATGTCGGTCCGAGCCGCTTCATCCAACAATACCGCTGAATCAAAGTATGACATGCCGGTAAGCAGTATGACTAGTATCATCCACAACTCACTTGTGTTCTACTCATGCATATAACATCTACACATAATATGGCTCATGATGCCACTGTTGGGGAACGTAGTAATTTCAAAAAAAAATCCTACGCACACGCAAGATCATGGTGATGCATAGCAATGAGAGAGGAGAGTGTGTCTACGTACCCATGTAGACCGAAAGCGGAAGCGTTTATCAACGCGGTTGATGTAGTCGTCCACCTTCACGATCCGTCCCGATCTAGCACCGAACGTACGGCACCTCCGCGTTCAGCACACGTTCAGCTCGATGACGTCCTTGCCTTCTTGATCCAGCAAGACAGGCGAAGTAGTAGATGAGTTCTGGCAGCACGACGGCATGGTGATGGTTGTTGATGAAGAACAATCTCTGTAGGGCTTCGCCAAGCACTACAGAAAACTAGACGGAGGATAAACTAGAGGGTTGGGGTTGCCGGCACACGGCTTGGTGTATCTTGATGTGTCTTGGGTGCTAGCCATGCCCCTCTATTTATATATTGAGCCTTGGGTTCGAACTTGGAGTAAAAGCCTCCACAAAGTCGGTTTCACCCGAAAGGCAAGAGTCCTTCTCGGACTTCAGGGCCAGACGCCAGGGTTCTCGGCGTTTGGACCCAGACACCAGGGACCCTGGCGTCTGGCCCCTGGACTCCACAAAACTTCCTTTTGTGCTTTCCATAAACCTTGTGGGCTTTCCCCTTTGGCTCAAATAAAGTGTTCTCGTACCCAAACATTTCGGGAAACATCCAGAACCCCTTCCGGTGAATTCTGGAATCCTTCTGGAGGCCAAACAGTATTATCCCACATATCAATCTTTATCTCCGGACCATTCAGGAGTTCCTCGTCATGTCCGTGATCACATCCGGGACTCCGAATAACATTCGGTTACCAACATACATAACTCATTCAATACTATACCATCAACGAACATTAAGCATGCGGACCCTACGGGTTCGAGAACTATGTAGACATGACCGAGACATCTCTCCGGTCAATAACCAATAGCGGAACCTGGATGCCCATATTGGCTCCTACATATTCTACGAAGATCTTTATCGGTCGAACCGCATAACAACATACGTTGTTCCCTTTGTCATCGGTATGTTACTTGCCCGAGATTCGATCATCGGTATCATCATACCTAGTTCAATCTCGTTACCGGAAAGTCTCTTTACTCGTTCCGTAATACATCATCTCGTGACTAACTCATTAGTCATTTGCTTGCAAGGCTTATTATGATGTGCATTACCGAGAGGGCTCAGAGATACCTCTCTGACACTCGGAGTGACAAATTGAAAGATCGTGGATGTCGCCTAGAGGGGGGGGGGTGAATAGGCGCTTTAAAATAATTACGGTTTAGGCTTGAACAAATGCGGAATAAACCTAGCGGTTAATTTGTCAAGAACAAAACCTACAACAACTAGGCTCACCTATGTGCACCAACAACTTATGCTAAGCAAGATAAACAACTAGGTGATAGCAAGATATATGACAAGAAACAATATATCTATCACAAAGTATAGTGCATAAGTAAAGGGCTCGGGTAAGAGATAACCGAGGCACGCGGAGACGACGATGTATCCCGAAGTTCACACCCTTGCGGATGCTAATCTCTGTTTGGAGTGGTGTGGAGGCACAATGCTCCCCAAGAAGCCACTAGGGCCACCGTAATCTCCTCACGCCCTCGCACAATGCAAGATGCCGTGATTCCACTAAGGGACCCTTGAGGGCGGTCACCGAACCCGTACAAATGGCAACCCTTGGGGGTGGTCACCGAACCCGTACACTTTGGCAACCCTTGGGGGCGGTCACCGGAACCCGTCAAATTGCTCGGGGCGATCTCCACAACCTAATTGGAGACCCCGACGCTTGCCCGGAGCTTTACACAACAATGATTGAGCTCCGAACACCAAGGTTGGGGCTATCTCCCCAACGACACCACGAAGCTTCACCACAATGGAATATGGCTTCGAGGTGACCACAACCGTCTAGGGCACCCAAGCACCCAAGAGGAACAAGCTCAAGGGTACCAAGCACCCAAGAGTAATAAGCTTCTCAACTTCACTTCCACGTATCACAGTGGAGAACTCAAACCGATGCACCAAATGCAATGGCAAGGGCACACGGAGTGCCCAAGTCCTTCTCTCCCAAATCCCACCCAAGCAACTAATGCTAGGGAGGGAAATGAGAGGAAGAACAAGAAGGAGAACACCAAGAACTCCAAGATCAAGATCCAAGGGGTTCCCCTCACCTAGAGGAGAAAGTGATTGGTGGAAATGTGGATCTAGATCTCCTCTCTCGTTTCCCCCAAAAACTAGCAAGAATCCATGGAGGGATTGAGAGATAGCAAGCTCTAAGAAGGTCAACAATAGGGGAAGAACACGAGCTCAAAGGATAAGGTTCATTGGGGAAGAAGAGCCCCTTTTATAGGTGGGGAAAAATCCAACCGTTATGCTCACAGCCCGCACAGAGCGGTACTACCGCTCCAGGAGCGGTACTACCGCTAGGGCATTAGTACCCCTTAGAAAAACAACAGCGAGGAGGCAAAAAGGCCAGAAAAACCGTCGGAGCGGTAGTACCGCTTGACCTCACGGTACTACCGCTAGGGGTAGCAGTAGTACTGCTAAGGGTAGCGGTACTACTGCTTACGAGCGGTACTAAAAAATTACATCCGTGCCTACCACCGCTGGACTTGTGACGAGTTTTTGGTCCCGAGCGGAAGTAGCCACGGAAGTAGCCGCGGTAGTACTGCTCCAAGCGGTAGTACCGCTCCCGAAAGCGGTAGTACCGATTCCGAAAGCGGTAGTAAAAAATTACTTCCGCCCCTACCCACGGTAGTACCGCTGCAGCCTTTTCAGTACACGAAAACGACAATAACTTTTGCATACGGACTCTGAATTCGATGAAACCAAGTTTGTTGGAAAGCTAGCGACAAGGGCTAACACAATCTTGATAGAAAAACCAATAAGAAGCAAATTAGAAAAGGCCCATAAGAAAATGGTGAGAACCCTTCCTCGGATAAGACCGGTAAAACACCTAACACCGAAAACATCATAGAAGACACATGTGAACTCCGTTTTCGATGAACTCAAGCTTGTCATCAAGATGACCATAAGTTATAAGACTCACAAAGAGAACCAAACAAGAACCAAGAAACATGATGCAAGGATGCAATGGTTTGAGCTCTCTACTAACGATACGATCAAGCTACCAACTTGAGAGCCCCCCTTGATAGTACGGCAAACGATCCTATAACCCGGTCTCCCAACTACCACCACGAGACCGGTAAAATAGAAAACCTATCAAGGGCAAACCTTTGCTTTGCACAAAGTCCACTTGAGCTAGATGTAGACGATCTTGACTTCCTCAAGTTGGACCACCTTTCTTGATTGCGTTGTCTCGGTGAAGACAAGTAGATTGCTCCCCCATACTCCACTATGGGTGAGCCACTCTTCGGCATATCTTCACAAGCCCATTGTCACCACAATGGACGGCAAGCTTCAAGCACTTGATCTCTTCGTGATGCTCCACTTGAACTTGCACACCGCAACCTAACCCCACAAAGAACTCTCACGAAGACCATGGGTTAGTACACAAAGCGTGATTGACAATGCTTACCATACCATAGGATTGCTTGATCCCTCTCGGTACATCTTCTACGCTTTGTGTGTTGATCAACTTGATTCACTCCTTCACTTAGTCTTGATCAACCTTGAATCTTTCCAACTCTTCATTTGGATGATGTCTTGAAGGTAAACATGAATGATAACACACTCTTCTTCTTCAAGACATGCTTGCAATAAGCTCAACACTCACAAGACCAATCTTTGGATAATTCCTTAATAGCACCTTGGTCATCACAAACTCTCCTTGAAACCAACAAATGAACTCCAAGAAAATCCTATGGACAAACCCTTCAAATATAACTCAAGGAAACCATTAGTCCATAGAGATTGTCATCAATTACCAAAACCAAACATGGGGGCACCGCATGTTCTTTCAATCTCCCCCATTTTGGTAATTTATGACAATCACTTTCAAGAGAGTTTATATAAGGAATTATGCATCACCATACCATGCAACAATAATGTATGCGCATGAGATGCAAAAGCTTAGGAACAAAACCAAAGCAAGAAGAGCAAAGAGACAACTCTCTAAACTTCCTCACAAAACTAAACTCTGTGAAACTTCTCCCCCATTGGCATCGATTGCCAAAATGGGCGAAAAACTTAGAAGGTCAATATAAATTGTGTTCCTCCATAAATTATGTATTCCTCAAAATAGAGAGTGGAATGCAATACATATATCCAACTGTAAATACTTGGAGGAAGACAAACTATATTGAGGCCCAAAGATTGCAAAAGAATGATATGCCACAAAGGCATAACAAAGGGAGAAAAACACGCAATCAAGCAATCAGAGGATACCAATTGAATTAAGCTATCAAAAGATACCAATTGACCCAACTAGACCAATGATCCTACATGCCAAATGATTAAAAGATATTATGATAAGAGCAAAGGAGTGTTCTAGAGAAACTAGAGAAGCTCCCCATGATTTGTGCACAATTTAATTTTGTATTTGGATACAACGAGCACAACATAGGATCGTCGCTCCCCCAAGATCAATAGAACTCATGACATAGCAACCAAGTGTTCTAAAGACACTAGTGAAGCTCCCCATAATTTATGCACTCCTTCGAATATTTTCATTAGGATACCAAGTGCACAAAATAGGATCATCACTCCCCCAAGATCAATAGACACTCACACCAAGTGCAAGTGAACATGAAGGAAACAAAGGCTAGCACTTGCAACAAACAACTGGTTGAGCAATATATAAAAGAGTCAACTTAAGAGTAGGCTCAACCAAAAAGATGTGTGTGAGTCATGGCAAAGCACTTGAGAAGATTAATGTATGGATGAACATTAAGCATCAATATACTCTTGAGTGAATAAGATACACAGTGCAAGGCTATCATTCCCACACACAACAGCAAATGGGTTCACAAGCTCACTACTAATCATATAAGTAACATATGCTTGTGACAACTTGTGGTGAAGATATAAAAAGGATAGCTTTGTCATGAGGAGGGAAACCAATAGAAATGGCAAAAGCCTCGTCAAGACAAGCAAGAGAAAAAAAATGATCTTCACCACAAAAGAGTGCATCAAGATGCAACGATATAAGATCCGCACTCAAGGCAAAGGCTTTCACGGAGCCACCAAAGAAATGATACAAGAAAGAAAAGGTGGTCGTGAAAGAAAGGATATCTTCTAGATATGTAATTTCTCTCAAGTGTATAAGATTCTAGGTAGATGAAAATCATGATGATATCAATCCACAAAGAAGAATGTACACTCGAAATAGTTACAAAAGGAAGTAATAAGATATCCACAAGGAAGTCATAATTATACCAATAAGATATTTTGCGTGAACGCATAGCACATGGCTAGATAAGGTCTTATTGAATAAACATGAATTCCAACCAAGCAAACATCAAAGACATCACAACTAGCAACAAGGCATCATTGTTGGGATGCTTTGAGAAAGGAAACAAATATCACAAGAAGGAATGACTAACATGCCATGATGCAACCTACGCAAGGTTGGTGCAAGAAATGTGTGCATGAAGTAGATGATGATACTTGTTACCGAGATACCATTGGAAGGATGTAGTAGATACCAAATGAAGGTAGATAGTAGTTCATTGATCATCCTAATTTGACTCCAATAAGCACATGGTGACACCACCTTCCTTTTGAATGAGCCGAGCATCCAATGCATCTCCAATTCTTCCTAGAACACCAATACAAACAAAATGGTACCCAAACTCATTGGGACCAAAGAGTTAGAAACACCAATACATAGGAAAAACTCCACAAACATATGCGCATTTATATATGAAAATGAATTTCATGCACATCTCATCCAAATTGAGACTAGGTGGAGTTTCCCTTATATATTGGGTTAAAGAAAGAAAGCATGCCAAAGAAAATACATGAAGTAAATATGCATGCTCAAGACTTTCAAGAAACGAAACAAAATAAAAGGAAATACCAAGTGAAAATAGGATACCAAATGGAAAAATCATCACTTGGAAGATATCTATTAGAAGATAGATCAAGGAATGAGATATCCATTGATACACGCAAAAGGAAAGATATCAGACTCCCAAAAGAGAGGATGGTTCCAAACAAACCAACCCATCTACAAAGTTTCATGATGGCACAAGTACCAAAAAGGAACGGCTTGCCTTCCATCAACACACACTTGATATGGATCACAAGATGAGTGTTCTATCGAAAATAGGATAGCTCCCCCACGAATTGTGCATTTAGAGAGATTTTGGATTCGAGTACAAAATGCACAGGGTGGGATCACCACTTTCACTATATCTAGAAAACACTCGACAAAAACAATAAAACACGAGATCCAGAAGTGGCATGGAAGGAAATGGGAGTTGACACAAACTTGGCAAGAGATAAGACAAATAAGACCAAAAGACAATGTAAAGATGATCAATAATTTCCACCACATAAATGATTACCAATTGTCAAAGACAAGAGGTATTTGGAAATAATTCCCGGTGATAGATAGCAATGATATCCAACATCATCTTCACACCAAACACAAGCAAAATGCAACTTGTAGAGCTAACATGCCACCTAGGAACAACATAATTTATACTATCAACTCTAGGTGACAATATCTCAAATTTACACATTTTCTAGGCTTGTAATATGCACATAGAATATTACTCCCCCATAATGTGATACCAATGAAAAAATTACCAAGATGCAAAAGAGAACCAACAAGAGATAATTAATGGAACATTTAGAATTTGACTTTCTCATGAGAAGACATACCACATAGAGACTAGATAATCTTGTAATATCAATACTAGATGGTATTCCTCATGTACACACAATTATAGGATTGTGAGGTGCACAAAGCACATCACTCCCCCAAAATGGGATGTTCCATTAATCTCTCACAAGAGCCAACTAAGATAAAAGCAAGAAGCACACAGGCTCAATGCACGACACACACATACATGATGTGCAAACCAATATACACATACTTGATTTCTCAAGATATACAAATTGGACGCACATCATATACAAACACATGCAAGGAACAAAACCAAAACATGCAAAGGGGCAAGTAACTTTCAATGTAAACAATTTAAGCACGAGTTACCGCAAGGAGGAACATTGGATATAAGATAGAAACTTGATCATCCGAATGACTTGGCTTGAGACAATATGAATGATGAAGACCCCTTAATTCTTCATAATGTACCAAGTCTCCAATGCCCTCCAACAATGCCTATTGATCAAGTTTTAGCTTGTTGGTCCCCAACCAAGTTGGGTCCTAAGAGGTTAGTCACAATAGGCTTGGCCACCCAAATGGTTCTTTTCTTGACACCACTTTGAGTACCAAAAAACTTGGCAAACACATTGCCAACATTATCCTTCCCAAGAAAATAGACATCATCAATAATAATTGGGTTGGATAAGTTACCACTAGTGCATGAAGAAGCAAGGTGACCCTTCTCATGGCATAGGTAGCAACATCTACTCTTTACTTTCTTCTCATTTGATTTCTCAAAATGAGAAGCATTACCATGAGTCTTCTTGGGAAGCGGCCTTTCTCCAACTTGCGGTTGAGCACGAGATTGAACTTGTGGCCTCTTCCCTTGTTGCTTGTCACTAATGACCTTCTTCTTCAATGGGCAAGATCTAACATGATGCCCTTCAATTTTGCACTTGAAGCAAATAATCTTGGCCGAATTCTTGAGTTGTTCTTGGCCCTTCTTCTTGTTGCTCTTGGACTTCTTCTTGTTGTTGGAGTTGAATCCAAGTCCACCTTTGTCATTGGGGGATTTTTGCACACTCAAGATATTGTTGAGTGTGGACTTCCCTTCATGACACTTTTCCAAGTCTTTCTTCAAGGAAGAGACTTGGGCCATGAGCTCTTTGATTTCCTCTACATGGTTAGTATCAACACAAGTACTAGAGGAAGTATAGGCTTCATTGTTAGAGCAACAAGGCAAGGAAAGCAATTCATCACAAGATGTACCAATGTTATGCATAGATGAATTACGAGGACTAGCACATGGCAATATAGCATTTTGACTAGAAGTAGTGCTAGCGACCACATGAGACTCACTAGATGTTACCTTGATGATCATGGCCTCATGAGCTATCTTTAGCACATTATGGGATACTAGAAGATCATCATGAGAGCTTGTGAGCTTTACATGACTTTCTTCCAATCTCCCATAATTGCTAGATAGCAACTCAAGTTGAGCCCTTAGCTCAACATTCTCCTTCAAAATGGATGCTTCACTAGAAATAGAGTTAGTAGCACAAGCATCATCAATAATAGCAAGAGGAGAAGGCAACTTGGCAAGCTCTTTAGAATATGAAGCTTTAAGTTGAGCATGAGACTCGGTGAGTTTGATGAGCTCACTCTTAATGACCCTTGAGCCATTTTTGAGGTGATCAAAATCCTCAAGGAGTTTAGCTTGTGCAACTTCAAGCTTCTCATTTTTAGTTTCAAAATCATTAGCCACCTCGAGAGCTCTATCACGGGATTCCTTTATTCTAGATAGTTCTAGAGCAAAAGTCTCCTCAAGAGATTCCTTGGTGGTTTGTTCAAATTCAAGAGCTTGCGAGAGGTCGGCGATCTCATTAGCGTAATCACGCTCATGATCTTCCATTTTCTCAATGGTGACCTCATGCTCCTCTAGATGAGATTCCAACTCCTCTATATATTTCTTGCCCTCAATGGCAATAGACATGATTTCCATGAAGTTGGAACGAGCAATTTTATTCTTATGAAGAGCTTTAAAAATCATTCCCCCCTTAATTTTTAAGGAGGCAACATTGTCATTCTCTTCATCATTTTCTACATCATCATCATTCTCATCATCACTATCATGACAAGATATATTGGGGTTCAAAGTGGTAGATACCTTTGAAGCCTTAGCCATAAGGCAAAACACAATAGATGATGATGTAGGATCCCTTGAAGCACCATTCAAGACTACATCTATTTCCATGGGGTGTTGGGTTTCCTCTACATTGTTAGCACAATAATTCGAGGAAATAGATGCATTTTTATCATGGCAACAAGACATAGCAAGCATATCATCATGAGTTTTAGTTAAGCAATTTCTACATGATATGCAAGGACTATCAACACAGGCATGTGAACCATGTAGGGTGCTCGAAGTGTTAAAGTCCAAAGAAGATGCATTGCAGTAAGATAGTGATGAAGGATCATCCACAATAAGCATACTATCATCATTGCAATGACCAACACTACTCACCATATCATTACCTTGTGGCAAACCACATGTAGGTGAAGTAGAAGAAGTTGAGAAGACAACACGGCCGGAGGTGGAGGGAGAACAATCATTCCTACAGTTCTTGGACACACCATATTTATCTTGAAGCTTTGTCCACAACTCATGAGCATCCCGGAAAGGCATGAGTTGAAATATAACTACATTGCTCAAAGCATCAAAAAGCACATTAGAAGCTTGAGCATTGAGATAAGAGTTTTTCTCATCCTCTAAAGATAATCTTTGTGCATCCTTTGGAGGAGAAAAACCCATATCTACAATTCGCTCTAAATTTGGGTCCATGACCCTAAAGAGATTAAGCATGCGAATTACCCAAACATCAAAATTTGTGCCATTGAAACTAAGAGTGTCAGAGAAACCTAAACCCCTAGTCGACATCCTTACTCTCTAGGCGGTAAAGCCCTATAAAGAGAGACGAGGCTCTGATACCAATTGAAAGATCGTGGATGTCGCCTAGAGGGGGGGGTGAATAGGCGCTTTAAAATAATTACGGTTTAGGCTTGAACAAATGCGGAATAAACCTAGCGGTTAATTTGTCAAGCACAAAACCTACAACAACTAGGCTCACCTATGTGCACCAACAACTTATGCTAAGCAAGATAAACAACTAGGTGATAGCAAGATATATGACAAGAAACAATATATCTATCACAAAGTATAGTGCATAAGTAAAGGGCTCGGGTAAGAGATAACCGAGGCACGCGGAGACGACGATGTATCCCGAAGTTCACACCCTTGCGGATGCTAATCTCCGTTTGGAGCGGCGTGGAGGCACAATGCTCCCCAAGAAGCCACTAGGGCCACCGTAATCTCCTCACGCCCTCGCACAATGCAAGATGCCGTGATTCCACTAAGGGACCCTGGCCTTGAGGGCGGTCACCGAACCCGTACAAATGGCAACCCTTGGGGGCGGTCACCGAACCCGTACACTTTGGCAACCCTTGGGGGCGGTCACCGGAACCCGTCAAATTGCTCGGGGCGATCTCCACAACCTAATTGGAGACCCCGACGCTTGCCCGGAGCATTACACCACAATGATTGAGCTCCGAACACCAAGGTTGGGGCTATCTCCCCAACGACACCACGAAGGTTCACCACAATGGAATATGGCTTCGAGGTGACCACAACCGTCTAGGGCACCCAAGCACCCAAGAGGAACAAGCTCAAGGGTACCAAGCACCCAAGAGTAATAAGCTTCTCAACATCACTTCCACGTATTCCAGTGGAGAACTCAAACCGATGCACCAAATGCAATGGCAAGGGCACACGGAGTGCCCAAGTCCTTCTCTCCCAAATCCCGCCAAAGCAACTAATGCTAGGGAGGGAAATGAGAGGAAGAACAAGAAGGAGAACACCAAGAACTCCAAGATCAAGATCCAAGGGGTTCCCCTCACCTAGAGGAGAAAGTGATTGGTGGAAATGTGGATCTAGATCTCCTCTCTCTTTTCCCCCAAAAACTAGCAAGAATCCATGGAGGGATTGAGAGATAGCAAGCTCTAAGAAGGTCAACAATGGGGGAAAAACACGAACTCAAAGGATAAGGTTCATTGGGGAAGAAGAGCCCCTTTTATAGGTGGGGAAAAATCCAACCGTTATGCTCACAGCCCGCACAGAGCGGTACTACCGCTCCAGGAGCGGTACTACCGCTAGGGCATTAGAACCCTTAGGAAAACAACAGCGAGGAGGCAAAAAGGCCAGAAAAACCGTCGGAGCGGTAGTACCGCTTGACCTCACGGTACTACCGCTAGGGGTAGCGGTAGTACTGCTAAGGGTAGCGGTACTACTGCTTGCGAGCGGTACTAAAAAATTACATCCGTGCCTACCACCGCTGGACTTGTGACGAGTTTTTGGTCCCGAGCGGAAGTAGCCACGGAAGTAGCCGCGGTAGTACTGCTCCAAGCGGTAGTACCGCTCCCGAAAGCGGTAGTACCGCTTCCGAAAGCGGTAGTAAAAAATTACTTCCGCCCCTACCCGCGGTAGTACCGCTGCAGCCTTTTCAGTACACCAAAACGACAATAACTTTTGCATACGGACTCCGAATTCGATGAAACCAAGTTTGTTGGAAAGCTAGCGACAAGGGCTAACACAATCTTGATAGAAAAACCAATAATAAGCAAATTAGAAAAGGCCCATAAGAAAATGGTGAGAACCCTTCCTCGGATAAGACCGGTAAAACACCTAACACCGAAAACATCATAGAAGACACAAGTGAACTCCGTTTTCAATGAACTCAAGCTTGTCATCAAGATGACCATAAGTTATAAGACTCACAAAGAGAACCAAACAAGAACCAAGAAACATGATGCAAGGATGCAATGGTTTGAGCTCTCTACTAACGATACGATCAAGCTACCAACTTGAGAGCCCCCCTTGATAGTACGGCAAACGATCCTATAACCCGGTCTCCCAACTACCACCACGAGACCGGTAAAATAGAAAACCTATCAAGGGCAAACCTTTGCTTTGCACAAAGTCCACTTGAGCTAGATGTAGACGATCTTGACTTCCTCAAGTTGGACCACCTTTCTTGATTGTGTTGTCTCGGTGAAGACAAGTAGATTGCTCCCCCGTACTCCACTATGGGTGAGCCACTCTTCGGCATATCTTCACAAGTCCATTGTCACCACAATGGACGGAAAGCTTCAAGCACTTGATCTCTTCGTGATGCTCCACTTGAACTTGCACACCGCAACCTAACCCCACAAAGAACTCTCACGAAGACCATGGGTTAGTACACAAAGCGTGATTGACAATGCTTACCATACCATAGGATTGCTTGATCCCTCTCGGTACATCTTCTACGCTTTGTGTGTTGATCAACTTGATTCACTCCTTCACTTAGTCTTGATCAACCTTGAATCTTTCCAACTCTTCATTTGGATGATGTCTTGAAGGTAAACATGAATGATAACACACTCTTATTCTTCAAGACATGCTTGCAATAAGCTCAACACTCACAAGACCAATCTTTGGATAATTCCTTAATAGCACCTTGGTCATCACAAACTCTCCTTGAAACCAACAAATGAACTCCAAGAAAATCCTATGGACAAACCCTTTAAATATAACTCAAGGAAACCATTAGTCCATAGAGATTGTCATCAATTACCAAAACCAAACATGGGGGCACCGCATGTTCTTTCACAAATCCTATTATTGATCTATGCCAACACCACAAACACCTTCGAAGACACCTGTAGAGCATCTTTATAATCACCCAGTTACATTGTGACGTTTGATAGCACAGAAGGTGTTCCTCCGGTATTCGGGAGTTGCATAATCTCATAGTCATAGGAACATGTATAAGTCAGGAAGAAAGCAATAGCAGTAAAAACTAAACGATCAAGTTGCTAAGCTAACGGATGGGTCAAGTCAATCACATCATTCACCAATGATGTGATCCCGTTAATCAAATGACAACTCATGTATATGGCTAGGAAACATAACCATCTTTGATTCAACGAGCTAGTCAAGTAGAGGCATACTAGTGACACTTTGTTTGTCTATATATTCACACATGTATTATGTTTCCGGTTAATGCAATTCTAGCATGAATAATAAACATTTATCATGATATAAGGAAATATAAATAACAACTTTATTATTGCCTCTAGGGCATATTTCCTTCAATCCTTGACCATCAATCATGAAAGTTGTAGAAATCGAACCTTGTTGCAGAACAAAATGAATGAAGAGGTCAAAGTCGCCGCGCCAATAACCATCAACTGCTTCCCTTAAGAGACACACAAACTGCCAAGATTCGAAGAGGGCCAACAGATCTAGCAACACCTACCATCACATGCCCTTCGTTGACGCTGAATTGGATGCCACCGAGGTAGGGAGAGGCCGGAGAGACCTTAGTCCACTATGTTATCGTTGTTGCCACCTCGCCGTTGCTGCTAGAGAAATACAAATCAAAGAAAAACATGGCCTACTAAGAAAGACAATGAAGATGACGGGTCCCCACTCATCTGGCCGTCGGCGTGGCCGCCGGACAGAAGAGAGGAGGGGGCAATATGGCGACATAGTACAACACTAGTAGTGGCGGATGTTTGTTTGGAGTGGAGGAGTTGCTGTCAAATAAGATTATATTTGACCATTTTGCCATTTGCCTTCAAAAAATATCTAGGTTGGAACAAGTAGGGTGGTGGAGGCAACCGAGCACGGCTTGGAGGCGTGTGGCGTCTATGGCAATAACGTGTGGCATGGAGGTGGTGCAATACTCAGCGATGACGGGTAGTAGAGATGAAGCATGATAGAGGCAGCACGATAATGTAACCGTTGGGATGGTGGATATGAATTTCCTCCGACATGGGCGCCGCGAAAGACCATGGTTGTGCAACCGATGGTGCGTGGGGGATTCGTTTGAGAATTGAGGACCATGCCCAAATCTATCCTTGACATCACTGTCGTCAAAAGTATCAGGTTGTCAAAGCATTTTTGATCTAGGATTTGACGGTGTCAATTAACTTTTTCTTTATGAGAAGGTCCCTGATTCTACGTCACCCAGGTGGCTCTTGTCACACGTAGGATGTGTGCTTGTGCGCACATGGTATATTAGCCACATGACATTGTCCATGCCAGGATTGTGCATATTGGCTATGTCTTCATTGGGTTAGAAAGTAGCTCATGTGACTTCATTTTTATGGTACCTGCTTGAGTACACGTTTTCAAGTTTCAGGATGAAAACCCTCTGTTTGACGTTAATTGCTTTACAAGTTCCCTTCGTGAAGGCATTTTTTTTTTGAGGAAATGACAGTAGGAGAGGCTCCTACTGTTTTTGTATATAAATATACAGGGGTGTTACAAGTGTGTTACATAGGTGGTTGAATTTATCGATGATCATTTCGTTGTCCATGTAAGGCATTCCCTTTTTTTGTTATAGCATTTTGATGTGGACATCCCTGATATGTTGAGGAGCTCTTAATATTGTGTTACTACAGAAGTCACATGTAATTGATATATTTTCAATGTTAATATATTGTTTTATATCTTTACCTACTAATAAAGGAGATATTGCTTCTGGTCGTCCGTCATGATAATTGCCCTTGAAGTTGTCAATAATTACCCACCATGCCACCTATAAGTGGAAAAAACTATTCGTTTTTGAAAAAATACGAGGCGCGGCGCCGTACTTTTACCGTGATACACTTACATGGTAAGAGTAGGGGCACAGCGTAGTGGTTAAGGTCTCCGTCTTGCCCACGGGAGAGCAGGGTTCGATCCCTGCTTCCGCCAAGATTTTTCTTCCCCCCCCCCCATTACCTAGTTTGTTTATTCAAATTTTGACATTTTTTATGATTTCTGTTTTTTCATTCTTGAAATTAATTCCAGATTTTTCCAAACTTTTTTTTAGAAAAGTTGCAAGTTTTGAAAAAAAAAAATCAACAAATCATAGAATGTTTGTGATTTCAAAAAACTGTTCACATATTATAAAAAAATCATAATTTCAAAAATGTTTGCCAAAAAAAGATGTTCATGATTTGTAAAAAAATGACGGGTATTCAAAAGATATTCTATAATTTAAAAATGTCCTTCTATTCAAAAGATGTTCATTTTTTGAAACAGTTCCGTAAATAACAAAAAAAAACTAACAATCACTTTGTAGAGGTTTTATTAGGGGATTTGTAGAGACTGTTTTTATGATTTTACTTAGTCCCTCGCACGACGGGTTAGAAAAATGTTTCCTTGTTCTGAGCGGCGCTGAGCCCAAAATATTCACACAACTTTCTATGGGTTTGTGTCGGGGGAAACTGTCCGCCACGAACACCTATGGGACCGGAGCCCCTTGTCTGTGCGGTACGAGGGCGGAGGGAGCACCAAGAGCAGATCGAGGCAGACGCGCGGGCAGTTTTTACCCAGGTTCGGGCCGCACGGATGCGTAAAACCCTACTCCTGCTTGGTTGTGTATTGAGTTGAGCGCTCGGGAGCTTGAAGAAGCAGCTACACCGTGCGTGAGAGTAATCTAGGTTTCGAACCCCCTCCACGTTGTGCATGGGCCTCCTTTTATAGTGCAAGGGGTCACCGACAGGTGTCAACGTAGGAGAAAGGGGTAAAAATGTAAAAGAGGTGGTAGTTGTAACAGTGCGGGAACAGTGGAGCTACAGTACAGAACAGTGGTCTATACCTACTTTAACAGTGGGGGACAAGGGCATTTAATGCCTGTCGCCGTCGACCCCAAAAGCTCCCGCCGTTGCGTCTCCGTCTGCCACGGCGATGGATCCTCTGCCGTGGAGTGCCACCGTGTCCCCCAGGCTGCACAGCCATCCGCCACGCGTCCCTGGAGTGGCCCCAGGGCGACGCGTGGGCCGATGAGCTGGAGCGCGGGCACACAGCGCACCTCCCCCGGCAAGCACCTTGCCGGGGATCTCGACCTTGCCGGGCCCGGAAGCTTGCCGCTCCCCGAGCCCTTGCCGGGTCTTCTAAGATAAAGTCTTCTATTCGTCCTGACAAGCTCCTCTTGCCAGGGCCTCGTGCTAGTTAAGCAATCTCGAGCCTGGGACGGCCTTCCCGGCAAGCTCCTCTTGCCGGGGTCTTGGTCTTCTGTCTTGTATACTTTGTTTTTGAATGGCTAGATAAGGGTCAGGAAGGTCTCCGGCAAGCGCGTGGTGAACCCTGCCGCGGGGAGCTGCCGCTGCCCGTGCACAAGTTGGGGTACTAGGGTACCCCTTCCTTAGTACACCGACAGGAGCCCCCGGGCCTGGGCCACACACGGGCACCCGCGGCCCGCGGCGCGCCGAATCCACTTCCATATCCGCCGCACCCCACGGCAACGGCACGCGTCGATTGCGGCGCCGTGGGATGGGACGTGCCCACGATTTCTTTAATGGGAAGGGCGAAACGCCCCCCCACTCTCCCATAAAAGCAGAGAGAGCGGCGCGGTTCCCCTCCCTGCGCACTCATTGCCATCGTCTTCTTCCTCAGATTCCTCTGCGCTTCGCCTCTACTCCTCCGCCACCACCAAGCTCTTCGTCCCCTTCCTTCCACCGCATCCGCCATGGCCCCAAAGACCGACAAGGCGAAGTCGGAGAAGTCCAAGCGGGAGAAGTCAGATCAGGCGGCGAAGCTCGCCGCGTACCGGAAGGAGCACATTGTCTTCGCGCCGAAGCTCGGCGTGCGGGAACTTTGGAACAAATATTATTTGTTCTGGGCCAAGGAGACCCCAGCGCACCCCCGCACGCGCGTCTACCCGGCCGTCGCCAAGGACCACTACCCCGGCGGGTATTACTTTTTCGCAGCCTTCTTCCACTGCGGTCTGTGCCCTCCCTTCTCAAACTTTCTCTGCGATATCATGAATACTTATGGCCTCCACCTCCTCGACTTCACTCCCAACGCCATCCTCACCATGTCCGTTTTCGCACACATGTGCGAAAACTTCGTAGGAATCCAGCCCAACGTAGCTCTCTTTAGGCACTTTTTCATCCCTAGAGCAGAGGCCGACGCCCCCCTCTCCGGAGGAATCTCTTGGGTGTTTAGGCTGAATAAGAAATTAGCCTACTTGCCGGGGGAGCTCCGCGGCAAGTGGGAAGAGTGGCGCGCGGAGTGGTGCTGGGTCGTCGAGGAGCGGCCGCAACACTTCACCGCGCCGCGCACATCGCCCATCGTGCGCGGCAGGGATTGGAGTAATTTCGATTCCGACGATTCCAAGCTGGATATCGCTCTCGTCAGAATCCTCCGTCTTCGGATGGCGCCGCTGTCTGTCGCTGAAGTGGGCGCGGACTTTCTTCGTCGCCGGATCGCCCCCCTCCAGGACCGGAAAAGGCCGGCGTGGCAATACGGCGGCCCGGCAGACATCATGAGGCTGCGCCCCGGCCTCAATTTTAACTTCACAACACTCGAGCTGCGGGGTATGGTCAGGGAACTTTTCAAGTTCGACCCGGCACACCCCGAGTACTTCCGCGCTCCCCGGGGAGTGGTGCCGCTCTGCGCCAGCAGCGCCCGGGATCGCCTTGTCGCTATGATGCCCGCGTGCGACTCTCATGGATTGGAGCGCACGTGGATTGCGCCCAAGCCTATCGACGTCCTCGAGTTCTACGACAACCTTGCGGAGGGGTTGGAGAAGACGGACGATCTCAAGCTGCACACGCGGGCCACCACCGACCAAGAGATTGCTTACATGGCTTCTCGCGCTGAAGAAGTCGCCGCAGCCGCGGCGGCGGGAAACTTTGGATACACACCCGCGGAGGCGGAAGCCGCGGATGCCTCCAGCCAGGCGGATAAGGAGGAGATTCGCAAGCTGCTAGAGCTCCCTCCCGACGCGCTCGCCGGGGTCCCCTCGCTGAGGCACTCCGGGATCAATGGGATCGCGACGGAGGCCGCGGCAATGGAGGGCACAGCCGGAGGAAGCAGGGGTGCCGCGAGGAGTGGAGGCGCCGGACGAAGCGGGGCCACCAAGGGGAAGGGGCCCGCAGTGCAAGGCGCTGGGGCCAGCGAACTGGCCGAGGGAGAGGAGGGGGAGGAGGAAGACACCGGCGGATCCACCGAGCTCTACGCCGATGACCTCTCCTCGTCGGAAAGCTCCCCGCCCCCGGCGAACCCGAGGCAGTCCCCATTGAAGCGTCTCCGCAAGGCGGCGACGGGGGAGCAGGCGCGAGCGCCCCGGCAACAGCCAGCTCGCCGGGCAGCTCCCCGGCCGAGCCAAGACGTGCCAAGGGCGACCGGCGTGACGGCCACGGCAGAGGCCCCGCGCGCGCGGACCACGGCAGAGGCGTCCCGCAGGCCGGCACCGAGCCGGCAAGGATCTTCTCGGAGCGGAGCAGCTGCTCCGCCCACTTCTCGGGCGCCGGCCACCACAGGGGCTGGGCCTACGCAGCCCCCAGCCCCGGTGGCTCCGAAACGCGCGAGGGAATCTTCATCCTCCGCTCCTCGCGCCGACGCGCCCACCGTGGAGTTTGACTTCTCCGCGCTGAGCGAGGACGACGAGGAGGACCAAGAGTAAGGACCCGAGACCTTACTCCTTCTTGATTTTTATATCTCGATTGTTGCTGACGCTTGACTTTGCTTGTTGCTTGTGATTGCAGGACCTTGGAGCAGCGCGCGAAGAGGGTCAGGGTGTCCACAGTTGAGGTCGTAGAAGACCCATCCGTCGCGGAAGCCGGGATCGCACCGGAGCCGAGCTTGCCGGACCCGAGTGCCGCTCCGGGGAGTAGCCCCCAGCGCAGCCCCCAGCGTAAGTTAGAGGTTTACTGTTTTCGCTCGTCGGGGCGCGCTTAGGGCTTTGATCTCTCTTTCCCTTTTTTTTTCTTTTTTTTTTGAATGTCTTGGTTCTTCTATCTTCTCTTGTGCAGAGGTGGAGCCGCAGCGGGAAGAGCGCCCGGAGACCGTCGCCGAGGAGCCGCAGGCCCCGCCGTCCCCGGCAAGGCAAAACTCTCCGGCAAGGGAGAGCGCTCCGCCAAGGGCGGGTACTCCGCCAAAGCAGAGTACCCCGCCAAGGGCGAGCAGCCCGGCGAGGACGGCCACTCCGCCAAGGCCGAGCTCCCCGGCAAGGGAGCCCGCCGCAGAGGACGTCCGCCAAGGTACGTTCTGTACTTGGTTTTCTTGACTTTGCTTCTTTTTGGATCTTTGCTTGATTTTGAACTTCTTTTTCTTCTTCTAGATCTTCCTCCTCCTCCTCCCGCGCCGATGGAGACCGAGGTCATCAATATCGAGGATGAGGAGGGCGCGCAGGGTGGCGGCGATGACGTTCCCGTCGTCGTGGAGATGGCCGAGGCCACCGAGGAGGCGACCGAGGCCACCGAGCCGGCCGCGCAGGAGGCCACTCCGGCCGCTGACGCCGCGACCGGGGAGGGGGACGGCGACCGCACCGCCGACCCGGAGGTGGCGGGAGCACCGGATGCTACGCCGGCCGCCGGCCCCTCCACCGGCGAGAAGCAGGCGTACTATCTTCGTGCCCCCAATGGCGTCTTTATCCAAGTGCCTTGGGGGTCTTCATCAAGAGCTCCCGCGGAGGGCGAGGCGTTTGACGGAGAAGTCCTCGCCTCCGCGGGTCTGACAGTCGTCGAGGCGCCCGGCGAAGGAGATGGGCCCGAGGAGGAAAAGCTTCTCCACCAACTCCTGGCCCTTTACCGGGCCAGGCAGGCGAAGCTTGCCTCCCGGGAAGCCCTTGCTGCCCAGGCCGCCGCCGAAATGGAGAAGCGTGCGGCGGAGCTCAGCGCTGCCCACAAGGCGGGCCTCCGCGAGGTGGCGGAGGAGCGCGAGCGTCTCGCCGGTGAATATCAAGAGTGGCTTCTGGAGAAAGCCGAGGCTGAAGAACAGCAACGGCTCGCCGGGGTGGAGATGTCCCGGCGAGAAGGAGAGATCGCGCAGCGGAAGGTGGATCTCGACTCCCATGAGGAGGACCTTGCCGCTCGTGAGGCTGCCCTTGGCGGGGAGCTGAAGGAGGCGAAAGCCGCTGCTGCTGCCGCGGAAGACGCCAAGAAGGAGCTTGCCGCCAAGGTTGAACGACTAGAAGCGGCGATGAAGGTGAGCACCGAGAAGGTTGCCGCGCTCATTACTGAGCGCGAGAAGGACGCCCACACCAACGCGGAGCTCCAAGTGAATCTGTCCAAGAGGGGCGATGAGCTTAAGGCCGCCAAGGACTCCATCGAGGACTTGGAGCTGAAAGTCTCAACTCTGAGGGATTCAATTGACGCCGCCAAGCTTCGAGAAGACAAGCTGAAGGAGGAGCTCCGCAAGGAGCGGACCTTGGTGGACAGCGCCAACAAGGCATCCGAGCTCTTCCGCAAGAACATTGAGCTGTGGACCGAAGAGCTGGTTTCTTCTGCATCCATCATTGACCAGGAGTTGCTTGCCTTGAAGGTCGAACATCTTATCTACTCGCCGGATCCAGACCTCCCGCACAGCGCCAAGCTCAGCCTCTTCTTCAGAGGCGTCGCTCCGGCCCTTGCAGGTCTCCGGAACCGCATCCCCGCGCAGCTGGCCGAGGAGTCGCGCCGTCTCTGCGCAGGAACTCTGGAGCGGGTCTTGACGAAGATCGTGTACCGCAATCCGGGGATCAACCTCAAGAACGTTCTTTGCAGCTTGCCGGCAGATGCAGACACGGAGGCCCTGAAGGAGCAGGTCAGCCATATCATCGCCAAGGTGGCAAAGCTTGGCAGGAAGGAGGGCGACCGCGTAGACTAGGGCCCCATTTATCTTTATCTTTTCGTTGCTGCATATTATGTTACGAACTCATTAGTCCATTGCGACAAGTTGTCCTTGTAAGATATTTGCTTTACTTCAATCAATCAGTGCAATGTTATCTTCCTTGTTCCAATCTTTGACTTTGTATGTTCCTCACCCTACGCTCCCGGGGAGCTTGCCGGAAAGGGGCCCTTGCCGCGAGCGCTGAGCGCTGAGCAGCCTGCTGGCCAAGGTCCTCGCCGGCAAGCAACCTCGCCGCAGCAAGTCGCAACGCACTTAGCTTGCTGAGTATACTCGGAAACGAAGCAAGGGCGCGACACTTGTCGCAGCTCACTTAAATCGTTGAGTGGACTCGAAGACAAGATAAGGGTGCGGCAAGCCACGGGTAGGTTCCTCCGCGCACAGGTTTTCCATAAAAAGTGTGATTGTTCAAGGAAGACAACCAAAATTTAAAATTTGAACTGGTCAAATTCTAACAACTTATCTTTCACATGCTGCTTGCTCATGTTGTTTGCTTTCCGGTAAGGCTCTTCTTTCTTGAACGGCACTTAGTTCCTCCCCCACCTCCTTCCCCCCCGGCAAACTTGTGCGCGAGGAACGTTCCTTCTGCTTAAGAGAAAAAGGAAAAGGAGAGGGAAACAAGCATATTGCCTTTCGGCGTAATAGTGCTTACCGAATGTCTAAGTGTTGCATCAAATGCCAAATAAAACATGCGAATAGCAAAGAGAAGCATGCGAAAGGCAATCGATGCGAAAACACGAAATCTTTACTGATGCACGGGGTCTGCGCCCGGCTTTGTACAAAGGGTTACATGCAACAGCGGCAAGGCTTGTACAAAAAGGTGGTTGCCGGAACGGATCACGGCAACCGCGCCTTAGGGGTGAAACTTGCGAAGATGCTCTATGTTCCAGGAGTTGCTCACCGGTAAGCCTTCTTCGGTCTCGAGGCGGACAGCGCCGGGCCTCGTAACTTGTCTCACCCGATAAGGGCCTTCCCA
Organism: Secale cereale; assembly: GCA_902687465.1. NCBI lineage: Eukaryota > Viridiplantae > Streptophyta > Magnoliopsida > Poales > Poaceae > Secale > Secale cereale. The sequence continues at coordinate 834,659,227 of LR738711.1, read as the reverse complement.
CTTCGGCGTCAACTTGTTGGAATTCTTGGCGGACTGAACACGCCGAAGAACAAGGTCGCCTTCCTCGAGACTCCTGGCCTTGACTCTGCGGCTATGGTAGCGGCGCAAAGCTTGCTGGTATCGAGCAGCTCGTACAGCAGCCTGGAGACGTCCCTCCTCAAGGAGCAATGCGTCATCTTGCCGCAGTTGCTCTTGCTCGAGCTCATCATAAGCGAGCGCTCGAGGAGATCCGTATACGAGTTCCGTGGGGAGAACTGCTTCTGCTCCATAGACTAGAGCAAAAGGTGTCTGCCCGGTGGCTCGACTCGGTGTCGTTCTGATTGACCAAAGAGCCGCCGGGAGCTCCTCTATCCAATTCCTTCCGCACTTGCGCAGCCTGTCAAAGGTCCTTGTCTTGAGTCCGCGCAGCACTTCAGCATTTGCCCTCTCCGCTTGACCGTTGCTCCTCGGGTGAGCAACAGAAGCGAAACAGACCTTGGCGCCAAGGTCTTGGACGTACTGCATGAAGGTGCGACTAGTGAATTGTGTACCGTTGTCGGTGATGATCCTGTTAGGGATCCCGAAACGGCAAACAATCGACCTGAAGAACCTGACTGCTGACTGTGCTGTCACCTTTCTCACTGGCTCCACTTCCGGCCACTTTGTGAACTTGTCGATTGCAACGTACAAGTACTCAAAGCCCCCGACAGCGCGAGGGAAAGGGCCGAGGATATCGAGCCCCCAGACCGAGAAGGGCCAAGACAAAGGGATTGTTTGGAGAGCTTGAGCTGGCTGATGTATTTGCTTTGCATGGAACTGGCACGCTTCACACTTGGTTACTAGTGCAGTTGAAGCAAGTGTTCCCGACAAGCCTCGCCCCGGCGAGCTTGCCGGGGGACCGTCAGCTCCGACAGGACCAGAGGTCTCTGCCGTAGAAGCTGGGGTTCCCGCAGCGGCCCTCGAGCCTTTAGTCCTTGCCGTCGAGCCCCGAGCTCCGGCATGGGCGCAGCAGATCGTCCGCTTTCTACAAACTGGAGAACTTCCCGACGACCCTCAAGAGATAGAGAAGATAACCAGGCAGTCAAGTATGTATCAGTTTGTGGATAACGAGCTGTACAGAAGAAGACTCAATGGTGTCAGGTTGAAGTGCATCTCCAGGGAAGATGGACAGAAGCTGTTGGCAGAAATACACGGAGGCATATGCGGCCACCACATTGGCGCAAGGGCGCTTGCCGGGAAAGCTTTCCGGCAAGGGTTCTTTTGGCAAGAAGCCCTCCAAGATGCAACTGCACTAGTAACCAAGTGTGAAGCGTGCCAGTTTCATGCAAAGCAAATACATCAGCCAGCTCAAGCTCTCCAAACAATCCCTTTGTCATGGCCCTTCTCGGTCTGGGGGCTCGATATCCTCGGCCCTTTCCCTCGCGCTATCGGGGGCTTTGAGTACTTGTACGTTGCAATCGACAAGTTCACAAAGTGGCCGGAAGTAGAGCCAGTGAGAAAGGTGACAGCACAGTCAGCAGTCAGGTTCTTCAGGTCGATTGTTTGCCGTTTCGGGATCCCTAACAGGATCATCACCGACAACGGTACACAATTCACTAGTCGCACCTTCATGCAGTACGTCCAAGACCTTGGCGCCAAGGTCTGTTTCGCTTCTGTTGCTCATCCGAGGAGCAACGGCCAAGCGGAGAGGGCAAATGCTGAAGTGCTGCGCGGACTCAAGACAAGGACCTTTGACAGGCTGCGCAAGTGCGGAAGGAATTGGATAGAGGAGCTCCCGGCGGCTCTTTGGTCAATCAGAACGACACCGAATCGAGCCACCGGACAGACACCTTTTGCCCTAGTCTACGGGGCAGAAGCAGTTATCCCCACGGAACTCGTATACGGATCTCCTCGAGTGCTCGCTTATGATGAGCTCGAGCAAGAGCAACTGCGGCAAGATGACGCATTGCTCCTTGAGGAGGGACGTCTCCAGGCTGCTGTGCGAGCTGCTCGATACCAGCAAGCTTTGCGCCGCTACCATAGCCGCAAAGTCAAGGCCAGGAGTCTCGAGGAAGGCGACCTTGTTCTTCGGCGTGTTCAGTCCGCCAAGAATTCCAACAAGTTGACGCCGAAGTGGGAAGGCCCTTATCGGGTGAGACAAGTTACGAGGCCCGGCGCTGTCCGCCTCGAGACCGAAGAAGGCTTACCGGTGAGCAACTCCTGGAACATAGAGCATCTTCGCAAGTTTCACCCCTAAGGCGCGGTTGCCGTGATCCGTTCCGGCAACCACCTTTTTGTACAAGCCTTGCCGCTGTTGCATGTAACCCTTTGTACAAAGCCGGGCGCAGACCCCGTGCATCAGTAAAGATTTCGTGTTTTCGCATCGATTGCCTTTCGCATGTTTCTCTTTGCTATTCGCATGTTTTATTTGGCATTTGATGCAACACTTAGACATTCGGTAAGCACTATTACGCCGAAAGGCAATGTGCTTGTTTCCCTCTCCTTTTCCTTTTTCTCTTAAGCAGAAGGAACGTTCCTCGCGCACAAGTTTGCCGGGGGGGAAGGAGATGGAGGAGGAACTAAGTGCCGTTCAAGAAAGAAGAGCCTTACCGGAAAGCAAACAACATGAGCAAGCAGCATGTGAAAGATAAGTTGTTAGAATTTGACCAGTTCAAATTTTAATTTTTGGTTGTCTTCCTTGAACAATCACACTTTATATGGAAAACCTGTGCGCGGAGGAACCTACCCGTGGCTTGCCGCACCCTTATCTTGTCTTCGAGTCCACTCAACGATTTAAGTGAGCTGCGACAAGTGTCGCGCCCTTGCTTCGTTTCCGAGTACACTCAGCAAGCTAAGTGCGTTGCGACTTGCTGCGGCGAGGTTGCTTGCCGGCGAGGACCTTGGCCAGCAGGCTGCTCAGCGCTCAGCGCTCGCGGCAAGGGCCCCTTTCCGGCAAGCTCCCCGGGAGCGTAGGGTGAGGAACATACAAAGTCAAAGATTGGAACAAGGAAGATAACATTGCACTGATTGATTGAAGTAAAGCAAATATCTTACAAGGACAACTTGTCGCAATGGACTAATGAGTTCGTAACATAATGTGCAGCAACGAAAAGATAAAGATAAATGGGGCCCTAGTCTACGCGGTCGCCCTCTTTCCTGCCAAGCTTTGCCACCTTGGCGATGATATGGCTGACCTGCTCCTTCAGGGCCTCCGTGTCTGCATCTGCCGGCAAGCTGCAAAGAACGTTCTTGAGGTTGATCCCCGGGTTGCGGTACACGATCTTCGTCAAGACCCGCTCCAGAGTTCCTGCGCAGAGACGGCGCGACTCCTCGGCCAGCTGCGCGGGGATGCGGTTCCGGAGACCTGCAAGGGCCGGAGCGACGCCTCTGAAGAAGAGGCTGAGCTTGGCGCTGTGCGGGAGGTCTGGATCCGGCGAGTAGATAAGATGTTCGACCCTCAAGGCAAGCAACTCCTGGTCAATGTTGGATGCAGAAGAAACCAGCTCTTCGGTCCACAGCTCAATGTTCTTGCGGAAGAGCTCGGATGCCTTGTTGGCGCTGTCCACCAAGGTCCGCTCCTTGCGGAGCTCCTCCTTCAGCTTGTCTTCTCGAAGCTTGGCGGCGTCAATTGAATCCCTCAGAGTTGAGACTTTCAGCTCCAGGTCCTCGATGGAGTCCTTGGCGGCCTTAAGCTCATCGCCCCTCTTGGACAGATTCACTTGGAGCTCCGCGTTGGTGTGGGCGTCCTTCTCGCGCTCAGTAATGAGCGCGGCAACCTTCTCGGTGCTCACCTTCATCGCCGCTTCTAATCGTTCAACCTTGGCGGCAAGCTCCTTCTTGGCGTCTTCCGCGGCAGCAGCAGCGGCTTTCGCCTCCTTCAGCTCCCCGCCAAGGGCAGCCTCGCGAGCGGCAAGGTCCTCCTCATGGGAGTCGAGATCCACCTTCCGCTGCGCGAGCTCTCCTTCTCGCCGGGACATCTCCACCCCGGCGAGCCGTTGCTGTTCTTCAGCCTCGGCTTTCTCCAAAAGCCACTCTTGATATTCACCGGCGAGACGCTCGCGCTCCTCCGCCACCTCGCGGAGGCCCGCCTTGTGGGCAGCGCTGAGCTCCGCCGCACGCTTCTCCATTTCGGCGGCGGCCTGGGCAGCAAGGGCTTCCCGGGAGGCAAGCTTCGCCTGCCTGGCCCGGTAAAGGGCCAGGAGTTGGTGGAGAAGCTTCTCCTCCTCGGGCCCATCTCCTTCGCCGGGCGCCTCGACGACTGTCAGACCCGCGGAGGCGAGGACTTCTCCGTCAAACGCCTCGCCCTCCGCGGGAGCTCTTGATGAAGACCCCCAAGGCACTTGGATAAAGACGCCATTGGGGGCACGAAGATAATACGCCTGCTTCTCGCCGGTGGAGGGGCCGGCGACCGGTGTAGCATCCGGTGCTCCCGCCACCTCCGGGTCGGCGGTGCGGTCGCCGTCCCCCTCCCCGGTCGCGGCGTCAGCGGCCGGAGTGGCCTCCTGCGCGGCCGGCTCGGTGGCCTCGGTCGCCTCCTCGGTGGCCTCGGCCATCTCCACGACGACGGGAACGTCATCGCCGCCGCCCTGCGCGCCCTCCTCATCCTCGATATTGATGACCTCGGTCTCCATCGGCGCGGGAGGAGGAGGAGGAAGATCTAGGAGAAGAAGAAAAAGAAGTTCAAAATCAAGCAAAGATCCAAAAAGAAGCAAAGTCAAGAAAACCAAGTACATAACGTACCTTGGCGGACGTCCTCTGCGGCGGGCTCCCTTGCCGGGGAGCTCGGCCTTGGCGGAGTGGCCGTCCTCGCCGGGCTGCTCGCCCTTGGCGGGGTACTCTGCCTTGGCGGAGTACCCGCCCTTGGCGGAGCGCTCTCCCTTGCCGGAGAGTTTTGCCTTGCCGGGGACGGCGGGGCCTGCGGCTCCTCGGTGACGGTCTCCGGGCGCTCTTCCCGCTGCGGCTCCACCTCTGCACAAGAGAAGATAGAAGAACCAAGACATTCAAAAAAAAAAAAAGAGATCAAAGCCCTAAGCGCGCCCCGACGAGCAAAAACAGTAAACCTCTAACTTACGCTGGGGGCTGCGCTGGGGGCTGCTCCCCGGAGCGGCACTCGGGTCCGGCAAGCTCGGCTCCGGCGCGATCCCTGCTTCCGCGACGGATGGGTCTTCTACGACCTCAACTGTGGGCACCCTGACCCTCTTCGCGCGCTGCTCCAAGGTCCTGCAATCACAAGCAACAAGCAAAGTCAAGCGTCAGCAACAATCGAGATATAAAAATCAAGAAGGAGTAAGGTCTCGGGTCCTTACTCTTGGTCCTCCTCGTCGTCCTCGCTCAGCGCGGAGAAGTCAAACTCCACGGTGGGCGCGTTAGCGCGAGGAGCGGAGGATGAAGATTCCCTCGCGCGTTTCGGAGCCACCGGGGCTGGGGGCTGCGTAGGCCCAGCCCCTGTGGTGGCCGGCGCCCGAGAAGTGGGCGGAGCAGCTGCTCCGCTCCGAGAAGATCCTTGCCGGCTCGGTGCCGGCCTGCGGGACGCCTCCGTCGTGGTCCGCGTGCGCGGGGCCTCTGCCGTGGCCGGCACACCGGTCGCCCTTGGCACGGCTTGGCTCGGCCGGGGAGCTGCCCGGCGAGCTGGCTGTTGCCGGGGCGCTCGCGCCTGCTCCCCCGTCGCCGCCTTGCGGAGACGCTTCAATGGGGACTGCTTCGGGCTCGCCGGGGGCGAGGAGCTCTCCGACGAGGAGAGGTCGTCGGCGTAGAGCTCGGTGGATCCGCCGGTGTCTTCCTCCTCCCCCTCCTCTCCCTCGGCCAGTTCGCTGGCCCCAGCGCCTTGCACTGCGGGCCCCTTCCCCTTGGTGGCCCCGCTTCGTCCGGCGCCTTCGCTCCTCGCGGCACCCCTGCTTCCTCCGGCTGTGCCCTCCATTGCCGCGGCCTCCGTCGCGATCCCATTGATCCCGGAGTGCCTCAGCGAGGGGACCCCGGCGAGCGCGTCGGGAGGGAGCTCTAGCAGCTTGCGAATCTCCTCCTTATCCGCCTGGCTGGAGGCATCCGCGGCTTCCGCCTCCGCGGGTGTGTATCCAAAGTTTCCCGCCGCCGCGGCTGCGGCGACTTCTTCAGCGCGAGAAGCCATGTAAGCAATCTCTTGGTCGGTGGTGGCCCGCGTGTGCAGCTTGAGATCGTCCGTCTTCTCCAACACCTCCGCAAGGTTGTCGTAGAACTCGAGGACGTCGATAGGCTTGGGCGCAATCCACGTGCGCTCCAATCCATGAGAGTCGCACGCGGGCATCATAGCGACAAGGCGATCCCGGGCGCTGCTGGCACAGAGCGGCACCACTCCCCGGGGAGCGCGGAAGTACTCGGGGTGTGCCGGGTCGAACTTGAAAAGTTCCCCGACCATACCCCGCAGCTCGAGTGTTGTGAAGTTAAAATTGAGGCCGGGGCGCAGCCTCATGATGTCTGCCGGGCCGCCGTATTGCCACGCCGGCCTTTTCCGGTCTTGGAGGGGGGCGATCCGGCGACGAAGAAAGTCCGCGCCCACTTCAGCGACAGACAGCGGCGCCATCCGAAGACGGAGGATTCTGACGAGAGCGATATCCAGCTTGGAATCATCGGAATCGAAATTACTCCAATCCCTGCCGCGCACGATGGGCGATGTGCGCGGCGCGGTGAAGTGTTGCGGCCGCTCCTCGACGACCCAGCACCACTCCGCGCGCCACTCTTCCCACTTGCCGCGGAGCTCCCCCGGCAAGTAGGCTAATTTCTTATTCAGCCTAAACACCCAAGAGATCCCTCCGGAGAGGGGGGCGTCGGCCTCTACTCTGGGGATGAAAAAGTGCCTAAAGAGAGCTACGTTGGGCTGGATTCCTACGAAGTTTTCGCACATGTGTGCGAAAACGGACATGGTGAGGATGGCGTTGGGAGTGAAGTCGAGGAGGTGGAGGCCATAAGTATTCATGATATCGCAGAAAAAGTTTGAGAAGGGAGGGCACAGACCGCAGTGGAAGAAGGCTGCGAAAAAGTAATACCCGCCGGGGTAGTGGTCCTTGGCGACGGCCGGGTAGACGCGCGTGCGGGGGTGCGCTGGGGTCTCCTTGGCCCAGAACAAATAATATTTGTTCCAAAGTTCCCGCACGCCGAGCTTCGGCGCGAAGACAATGTGCTCCTTCCGGTACGCGGCGAGCTTCGCCGCCTGATCTGACTTCTCCCGCTTGGACTTCTCCGACTTCGCCTTGTCGGTCTTTGGGGCCATGGCGGATGCGGTGGAAGGAAGGGGACGAAGAGCTTGGTGGTGGCGGAGGAGCAGAGGCGAAGCGCAGAGGAATCTGAGGAAGAAGACGATGGCAATGAGTGCGCAGGGAGGGGAACCGCGCCGCTCTCTCTGCTTTTATGGGAGAGTGGGGGGCGTTTCGCCCTTCCCATTAAAGAAATCGTGGGCACGTCCCATCCCACGGCGCCGCAATCGACGCGTGCCGTTGCCGTGGGGTGCGGCGGATATGGAAGTGGATTCGGCGCGCCGCGGGCCGCGGGTGCCCGTGCACTGTTTTGGGCCTGGCCCAACAGCGCTCGGCACCGCGTGTGGCCCAGGCCCGGGGGCTCCTGTCGGTGTACTAAGGTAGGGGTACCCTAGTACCCCAACTTGTGCACGGGCAGCGGCAGCTCCCCGCGGCAGGGTTCACCACGCGCGTGCCGGAGACCTTCCTGCCCCTTATCTAGCCATTCAAAAACAAAGTATACAAGACAGAAGACCAAGACCCCGGCAAGAGGAGCTTGCCGGGAAGGCCGTCCCAGGCTCGAGATTGCTTAACTAGCACGAGGCCCTGGCAAGAGGAGCTTGTCAGGACGAATAGAAGATTTTATCTTAGAAGACCCGGCAAGGGCTCGGGGAGCGGCAAGCTTCCGGGCCCGGCAAGGTCGAGATCCCCGGCAAGGTGCTTGCCGGGGGAGGTGCGCTGTGTGCCCGCGCTCCAGCTCATCGGCCCACGCGTCGCCCTGGGGCCACTCCAGGGACGCGTGGCGGATGGCTGTGCAGCCTGGGGGACACGGTGGCACTCCACGGCAGAGGATCCATCGCCGTGGCAGACGGAGACGCAACGGCGGGAGATTTTGGGGTCGACGGCGACAGGCATTAAATGCCCTTGTCCCCCACTGTTAAAGTAGGTATAGACCACTGTTCTGTACTGTAGCTCCACTGTTCCCGCACTATTACAACTACCACCTCTTTTACATTTTTACCCCTTTCTCCTACGTTGACACCTGTCGGTGACCCCTTGCATTATAAAAGGAGGCCCATGCACAACGTGGAGGGGGTTCGGTTCGAAACCTAGATTACTCTCACGCATGGTGTAGCTGCTTCTTCAAGCTCCCGAGCGCTCAACTCAATACACAACCAAGCAGGAGTAGGGTTTTACGCATCCGTGCGGCCCGAACCTGGGTAAAAACTGCCCGCGCGTCTGCCTCGATCTGCTCTTCGTGCTCCCTCCGCCCTCGTACCGCACAGACAAGGGGCTCCGGTCCCATAGGTGTTCGTGGCGGACAGTTTCCCCCGACATCTTTGGCGCGCCAGGTAGGGGGCGTCGAGGTTGTGCGAACCTGATCCGGCGTTCGCGCGGGCGCAATCTTCATTAACCTCTCCAAGTTTCGTCAACAACTTCATCAGCGACAACTCCATGGCCCCGAAGAAGAAGCCTTCGGAGGTCGGGGGCCCGTCTGCGTCTCATCCGCCGCCACCAGAGCCAACGGTGGGCGGGGGAGACGCCGTCGGAAGGGTGGTTGCCGGCGAGGACACTCACGGTGCCACCAGATCCAATAACAGGACGGACGACCGGACCTCGGTCTCCGTGGACGCGCCACGTCCATCGCAACATACGACGACCCCGCAGCGCCATGCCACGGGAGGTGGTATCCGCTTGCTGGGACAAGGCCATACTGGAGGTTCGCGGGACGCCCCGGACCCCCGTCCGGGCACAAGCAAAGCGAAGGCGCCGGCACGGGACCCCGCTCCTTCTAACGTCGTTAGAAGTCCGAGCGTATCCCGCTCCTCGCACCGCTCGCCCGCGTTCCCCACTACTCCGGCAGAAGCGCTCGCAAGGGCGCAGCTGCTCCTCGATTTTCCTCCAGCGGCCGACAAGGCCGAGGAATGGAGGGCCACTATCCGGAGCCTGATAGACTTCGCCAACAACGACTCCCCGCAGCAGCCGTCGGCCTCGCGGCCGCGGCAGGCCGAGAAGACGAAGGCTATCGGCGACAAGACTGCCGGGGGTGCGACAAGCGTGCACTCCCCGCCGCAGAAGCAGAAGACGCCGCCCCGCCGGAACAACCCCGATGACGGCTCCACAGCCTCGTCGGACCCGCGGGCCCGTCGGGACCAGCGCCAGGTCCTCGACGACCGGCGAGATGAAGACGCTCGGACCACGATCGAGCGCCGCCGAGAAGCTCGGCGACAATCCGACAAGAGAGCTGGGAACGCTGTCGACGCACCCGCGCCCGGTGAACCAGGCGACTTGCCGTACGCGGCAGGCTGCCCTGCGTTCACCCGCGAGCTGCGGCGCGTCCAGTGGCCCAGCATGAAGAACTTTAAGCCCGACGTACCGGAGAAGTACGACGGCAAGACGCACCCCTCGGAGTTTCTCAGCGTCTACACCATAGCAGTGCAAGCTGCCGGGGGGCGCGACGAGAAGATCCTAGCCAACTACTTCCCGCTCGTGCTGAAGCCGAACGTCCGTTCGTGGCTCATGCACTTGCCGGAAGGCTCTATCTCTTCTTGGGCCGACCTCTGCCATCAGTTTGTTGGCGCCTTCACCGGCGGCCACAAACCCCATCCCGAGATCTGCAAATGAAATTGCAGATGGCCTTTCAAAGTGCGCCGCAATGAAGTTACCTATGGAACCAGGGACCTTTTTGCTCAAGCTGACTCGACCATCAGTTACACCATCAATTGGGCAGTCCAAGAAGAGAAAGTTGGTCTCCGGCGACTACTTGCCGGCGGATCTTCCAGAAACCGCCGCCAAGGTCCCCAGGATCAACGACAACGCTGAGGAACAGTTTGCTCCTGCAAGCCCTCGGGCTTGTGCAGTTGAAGCAAGTGTTCCCGACAAGCCTCGCCCCGGCGAGCTTGCCGGGGGACCGTCAGCTCCGACAGGACCAGAGGTCTTTGCCGTAGAAGCTGGGGTTCCCGCAGCGGCCCTCGAGCCTTTAGTCCTTGCCGTCGAGCCCCGAGCTCCGGCATGGGCACAGCAGATCGTCCGCTTTCTACAAACTGGAGAACTTCCCGACGACCCTCAAGAGATAGAGAAGATTACCAGGCAGTCAAGTATGTATCAGTTTGTGGATAACGAGCTGTACAGAAGAAGACTCAATGGAGTCAGGTTGAAGTGCATCTCCAGGGAAGATGGACAGAAGCTGTTGGCGGAAATACACGGAGGCATATGCGGCCACCACATTGGCGCAAGAGCACTTGCCGGGAAAGCTTTCCGGCAAGGGTTCTTTTGGCAAGAAGCCCTCCAAGATGCAACTGCACTAGTAACCAAGTGTGAAGCGTGCCAGTTCCATGCAAAGCAAATACATCAGCCAGCTCAAGCTCTCCAAACAATCCCTTTGTCATGGCCCTTCTCGGTCTGGGGGCTCGATATCCTCGGCCCTTTCCCTCGCGCTGTCGGGGGCTTTGAGTACTTGTACGTTGCAATCGACAAGTTCACAAAGTGGCCAGAAGTGGAGCCAGTGAGAAAGGTGACGGCACAGTCAGCAGTCAGGTTCTTCAGGTCGATTGTTTGCCGTTTCGGGATTCCTAACAGGATCATCACCGACAACGGTACGCAATTCACTAGTCGCACCTTCGTGCAGTACGTCCAAGACCTTGGCGCCAAGGTCTGTTTCGCTTCTGTTGCTCATCCGAGGAGCAACGGCCAAGCGGAGAGGGCAAATGCTGAAGTGCTGCGCGGACTCAAGACAAGGACCTTTGACAGGCTGCGCAAGTGCGGAAGGAATTGGATAGAGGAGCTCCCGGCGGCTCTTTGGTCAATCAGAACGACACCAAGTCGAGCCACCGGACAGACACCTTTTGCTCTAGTCTATGGAGCAGAAGCAGTTCTCCCCACGGAACTCGTATACGGATCTCCTCGAGTGCTCGCTTATGATGAGCTCGAGCAAGAGCAACTGCGGCAAGATGACGCATTGCTCCTTGAGGAGGGACGTCTCCAGGCTGCTGTACGAGCTGCTCGATACCAGCAAGCTTTGCGCCGCTACCATAGCCGCAAAGTCAAGGCCAGGAGTCTCGAGGAAGGCGACCTTGTTCTTCGGCGTGTTCAGTCCGCCAAGAATTCCAACAAGTTGACGCCGAAGTGGGAAGGCCCTTATCGGGTGAGACAAGTTACGAGGCCCGGCGCTGTCCGCCTCGAGACCGAAGAGGGCTTACCGGTGAGCAACTCCTGGAACATAGAGCATCTTCGCAAGTTTCACCCCTAAGGCGCGGTTGCCGTGATCCGTTCCGGCAACCACCTTTTTGTACAAGCCTTGCCGCTGTTGCATGTAACCCTTTGTACAAAGCCGGGCGCAGACCCCGTGCATCAGTAAAGATTTCGTGTTTTCGCATCGATTGCCTTTCGCATGTTTCTCTTTGCTATTCGCATGTTTTATTTGGCATTTGATGCAACACTTAGACATTCGGTAAGCACTATTACGCCGAAAGGCAATATGCTTGTTTCCCTCTCCTTTTCCTTTTTCTCTTAAGCAGAAGGAACGTTCCTCGCGCACAAGTTTGCCGGGGGGGAAGGAGATGGAGGAGGAACTAAGTGCCGTTCAAGAAAGAAGAGCCTTACCGGAAAGCAAACAACATGAGCAAGCAGCATGTGAAAGATAAGTTGTTAGAATTTGACCAGTTCAAATTTTAATTTTTGGTTGTCTTCCTTGAACAATCACACTTTATATGGGAAACCTGTGCGCGGAGGAACCTACCCGTGGCTTGCCGCACCCTTATCTTGTCTTCGAGTCCACTCAACGATTTAAGTGAGCTGCGACAAGTGTCGCGCCCTTGCTTCGTTTCCGAGTACACTCAGCAAGCTAAGTGCGTTGCGACTTGCTGCGGCGAGGTTGCTTGCCGGCGAGGACCTTGGCCAGCAGGCTGCTCAGCGCTCAGCGCTCGCGGCAAGGGCCCCTTTCCGGCAAGCTCCCCGGGAGCGTAGGGTGAGGAACATACAAAGTCAAAGATTGGTACAAGGAAGATAACATTGCACTGATTGATTGAAGTAAAGCAAATATCTTACAAGGACAACTTGTCGCAATGGACTAATGAGTTCGTAACATAATGTGCAGCAACGAAAAGATAAAGATAAATGGGGCCCTAGTCTACGCGGTCGCCCTCCTTCCTGCCAAGCTTTGCCACCTTGGCGATGATATGGCTGACCTGCTCCTTCAGGGCCTCCGTGTCTGCATCTGCCGGCAAGCTGCAAAGAACGTTCTTGAGGTTGATCCCCGGATTGCGGTACACGATCTTCCTCAAGACCCGCTCCAGAGTTCCTGCGCAGAGACGGCGCGACTCCTCGGCCAGCTGCGCGGGGATGCGGTTCCGGAGACCTGCAAGGGCCGGAGCGACGCCTCTGAAGAAGAGGCTGAGCTTGGCGCTGTGCGGGAGGTCTGGATCCGGCGAGTAGATAAGATGTTCGACCTTCAAGGCAAGCAACTCCTGGTCAATGTTGGATGCAGAAGAAACCAGCTCTTCGGTCCACAGCTCAATGTTCTTGCGGAAGAGCTCGGATGCCTTGTTGGCGCTGTCCACCAAGGTCCGCTCCTTGCGGAGCTCCTCCTTCAGCTTGTCTTCTCGAAGCTTGGCGGCGTCAATTGAATCCCTCAGAGTTGAGACTTTCAGCTCCAAGTCCTCGATGGAGTCCTTGGCGGCCTTAAGCTCATCGCCCCTCTTGGACAGATTCACTTGGAGCTCCGCGTTGGTGTGGGCGTCCTTCTCGCGCTCAGTAATGAGCGCGGCAACCTTCTCGGTGCTCACCTTCATCGCCGCTTCTAGTCGTTCAACCTTGGCGGCAAGCTCCTTCTTGGCGTCTTCCGCGGCAGCAGCAGCGGCTTTCGCCTCCTTCAGCTCCCCGCCAAGGGCAGCCTCGCGAGCGGCAAGGTCCTCCTCATGGGAGTCGAGATCCACCTTCCGCTGCACGAGCTCTCCTTCTCGCCGGGACATCTCTACCCCGGCGAGCCGTTGCTGTTCGTCGGCTTCGGCTTTCTCAAGTACCCACTCCTGATACTCGCCGGCGAGACGCTCACGCTCCTCCGCCACCTCGCGGAGGCCCGCCTTGTGGGCAGCGCTGAGCTCCGCCGCACGCTTCTCCATTTCGGCGGCGGCCTGGGCAGCAAGGGCTTCCCGGGAGGCAAGCTTCGCCTGCCTGGCCCGGTAAAGGGCCAGGAGTCGGTGGAGAAGCTTCTCCTCCTCGGGCCCATCTCCTTCGCCGGGCGCCTCGACGACTGTCAGACCCGCGGAGGCGAGGACTTCTCCGTCAAACGCCTCGCCCTCCGCGGGAGCTCTTGATGAAGACCCCCAAGGCACTTGGATAAAGACGCCATTGGGGGCACGAAGATAGTACGCCTGCTTCTCGCTGGTGGAGGGGCCGGCGGCCGGTGTAGCATCCGGTGCTCCCGCCACCTCCGGGTCGGCGGTGCGGTCGCCGTCCCCCTCCCCGGTCGCGGCGTCAGCGGCCGGAGCGTCCTCTTGCGCGGCCGGCTCGGTGGCCTTGGTCGCCTCCTCGGTGGCCTCGACCATCTCCACGACGACGGGAACGTCATCGCCACCGCCCTGCGCGCCCTCCTCATCCTCGATATTGATGACCTCGGTCTCCATCGGCGCAGGAGGAGGAGGAGGAAGATCTAAAAGAAGAAGAAAAAGAAGTTCAAAATCAAGCAAAGATCCAAAAAGAAGCAAAGTCAAGAAAACCAAGTACAGAACATACCTTGGCGGACGCCCTCTGCGGCGGGCTCCCTTGCCGGGGGGCTCGGCCTTGGCGGAGTGGCCGTCCTCGCCGGGCTGCTCGCCCTTGGCGGGGTACTCTGCCTTGGCGGAGTACCCGCCCTTGGCGGAGCGCTCTCCCTTGCCGGAGAGTTCTCCCTTGCCGGGGACGGCGGGGCCTGCGGCTCCTCGGTGACGGTCTCCGGGCGCTCTTCCCGCTGCGGCTCCACCTCTGCACAAGAGAAGATAGAAGAACTAAGACATTCAGAGATCAAAGCCCTAAGCGCGCCCCGACGAGCAAAAACAGTAAACCTCTAACTTACGCTGGGGGCTGCGCTGGGGGCTGCTCCCCGGAGCGGCGCTCGGATCCGGCAAGCTCGGCTCCGGCGCGATCCCTGCTTCCGCGACGGATGGGTCTCCCACGACCTCAACTGTGGGCACCTTAACCCTCTTCGCGCGCTGCTCCAAGGTCCTGCAATCACAAGCAACAAGCAAAGTCAAGCGTCAGCAACAATCGAGATATAAAAATCAAGAAGGAGTAAGGTCTCGGGTCCTTACTCTTGGTCCTCCTCGTCGTCCTCGCTCAGCGCGGAGAAGTCAAACTCCACGGTGGGCGCGTCGACGCGAGGAGCGGAGGATGAAGATTCCCTCGCGCGTTTCGGAGCCACCGGGGCTGGGGGCTGCGTAGGCCCAGCCCCTGTGGTGGCCGGCGCCCGAGAAGTGGGCGGAGCAGCTGCTCCGCTCCGAGAAGATCCTTGCCGGCTCGGTGCCGGCCTGCGGGACGCCTCTGTCGTGGTCCGCGCGCGCGGGGCCTCTGCCGTGGCCGGCACGCCGGTCGCCCTTGGCACGGCTTGGCTCGGCCGGGGAGCTGCCCGGCGAGCTGGCTGTTGCCGGGGCGCTCGCGCCTGCTCCCCCGTCGCCGCCTTGCGGAGACGCTTCAATGGGGACTGCTTCCGGCTTGCCGGGGGCGGGGAGCTCTCCGACGAGGAGAGGTCGTCGGCGTACAACTCTGTCGATCCGCCAGAGTCTTCGGCCTCCTCCTCCTCCTCCTCCTCTGCCTCGGCCGGCTCGCTGGGCCCAGCATCCGACGATGCGGCCCTCTTCCCCTTGGCGCCTCCGCCCCTCGCGGCGCCCCTGCTTCCTCCGGCTGTGCCCTCCATTGCCGCGGCCTCCGTCGCGATCCCACTGATCCCGGAGTGCCTCAGCGAGGGGACCCCGGCGAGCGCGTCGGGAGGGAGCTCTAGCAGCTTGCGAATCTCCTCCTTATCCGCCTGGCTGGAGGCATCCGCGGCGAATGTCGATGTGTTTGCTTGGCAACCATCTGACATCCCCGGTGTTCCCAGGAAGGTGATTGAGCACAAGCTTGCTGTCTGCCCCCATGCGCGGCCCATCAAGCAAAAAGTGAGGAAGCAAGCCGTGGAGCGCCAAGAGTTCATCAACGAGGAGATCAAGAAACTAGAGGCAGCAGGCCTAGTTAGAGGTGTGATCCATCCGACGTGGTTGGCAAACCCAGTCGTCGTGCGCAAAGCCAACGGGAAGTGGAGACTGTGTATAGACTTCACTGATGTCAATAAAGCATGTCCCAAGGACCCCTTCCCTTTGCCGCGCATTGACCAGATCGTTGACTCCACTGCCGGATGTGAGCTACTCTGTTTTCTTGATGCATACTCAGGCTATCACCAGATTTTCATGGCTAAGGAAGATGAAGAGAAGACTGCATTTATCACTCCATGTGGCACATATTGCTTTATCCGCATGCCATTTGGACTGAAAAATGCAGGCTCCACTTTTGCAAGGGTAGTGTACACTGCTTTTGAGCCACAGATCCACAGGAATGTAGAAGCCTACATGGATGACATCGTGGTGAAGAGCAAGAGCAACTGCGGCAAGATGACGCATTGCTCCTTGAGGAGGGACGTCTCCAGGCTGCTGTACGAGCTGCTCGATACCAGCAAGCTTTGCGCCGCTACCATAGCCGCAAAGTCAAGGCCAGGAGTCTCGAGGAAGGCGACCTTGTTCTTCGGCGTGTTCAGTCCGCCAAGAATTCCAACAAGTTGACGCCGAAGTGGGAAGGCCCTTATCGGGTGAGACAAGTTACGAGGCCCGGCGCTGTCCGCCTCGAGACCGAAGAAGGCTTACCGGTGAGCAACTCCTGGAACATAGAGCATCTTCGCAAGTTTCACCCCTAAGGCGCGGTTGCCGTGATCCGTTCCGGCAACCACCTTTTGTACAAGCCTTGCCGCTGTTGCATGTAACCCTTTGTACAAAGCCGGGCGCAGACCCCGTGCATCAGTAAAGATTTCGTGTTTTCGCATCGATTGCCTTTCGCATGCTTCTCTTTGCTATTCGCATGTTTTATTTGGCATTTGATGTAACACTTAGACATTCGGTAAGCACTATTACGCCGAAAGGCAATATGCTTGTTTCCCTCTCCTTTTCCTTTTTCTCTTAAGCAGAAGGAACGTTCCTCGCGCACAAGTTTGCCGGGGGGGAAGGAGGTGGAGGAGGAACTAAGTGCCGTTCAAGAAAGAAGAGCCTTCCCGGAAAGCAAACAACATGAGCAAGCAGCATGTGAAAGATAAGTTGTTAGAATTTGACCAGTTCAAATTTTAAATTTTGGTTGTCTTCCTTGAACGATCGCACTTTGTATGGAAAACCTGTGCGCGGAGGAACCTACCCGTGGCTTGCCGCACCCTTATCTTGTCTTCGAGTCCACTCAACGATTTAAGTGAGCTGCGACAAGTGTCGCGCCCTTGCTTCGTTTCCGAGTACACTCAGCAAGCTAAGTGCGTTGCGACTTGCTGCGGCGAGGTTGCTTGCCGGCGAGGACCTTGGCCAGCAGGCTGCTCAGCGCTCGCGGCAAGGGCCCCTTTCCGGCAAGCTCCCCGGGAGCGTAGGGTGAGGAACATACAAAGTCAAAGATTGGAACAAGGAAGATAACATTGCACTGATTGATTGAAGTAAAGCAAATATCTTACAGGGATAACTTGTCGCAATGGACTAATGAGTTCGTAACATAATGTGCAGCAACGAAAAGATAAAGATAAATGGGACCCTAGTCTACGCGGTCGCCCTCCTTCCTGCCAAGCTTTGCCACCTTGGCGATGATATGGCTGACCTGCTCCTTCAGGGCCTCCGTGTCTGCATCCGCCGGCAAGCTGCAAAGAACGTTCTTGAGGTTGATCCCCGGGTTGCGGTACACGATCTTCGTCAAGACCCGCTCCAGAGTTCCTGCGCAGAGACGGCGCGACTCCTCGGCCAGCTGCGCGGGGATGCGGTTCCGGAGACCTGCAAGGGCCGGAGCGACGCCTCTGAAGAAGAGGCTGAGCTTGGCGCTGTGCGGGAGGTCTGGATCCGGCGAGTAGATAAGGTGTTCGACCTTCAAGGCAAGCAACTCCTGGTCAATGATGGATGCCGAAGAAACCAGCTCTTCGGTCCACAGCTCAATGTTCTTGCGAAAGAGCTCGGATGCCTTGTTGGCGCTGTCCACCAAGGTCCGCTCCTTGCGGAGCTCCTCCTTCAGCTTGTCTTCTCGAAGCTTGGCGGCGTCAATTGAATCCCTCAGAGTTGAGACTTTCAGCTCCAAGTCCTCGATGGAGTCCTTGGCGGCCTTAAGCTCATCGCCCCTCTTGGACAGATTCACTTGGAGCTCCGCGTTGGTGTGGGCGTCCTTCTCGCGCTCAGTAATGAGCGCGGCAACCTTCTCGGTGCTCACCTTCATCGCCGCTTCTAGTTGAACAACCTTGGCGGCAAGCTCCTTCTTGGCGTCTTCCGCGGCAGCAGCAGCGGCTTTCGCCTCCTTCAGCTCCCCGCCAAGGGCAGCCTCGCGAGCGGCAAGGTCCTCCTCATGGGAGTCGAGATCCACCTTCCGCTGCGCGAGCTCTCCTTCTCGCCGGGACATCTCTACCCCGGCGAGCCGTTGCTGTTCGTCGGCTTCGGCTTTCTCAAGTACCCACTCCTGATACTCGCCGGCGAGACGCTCACGCTCCTCCGCCACCTCGCGGAGGCCCGCCTTGTGGGCAGCACTGAGCTCCGCCGCACGCTTCTCCATTTCGGCGGCGGCCTGGGCAGCAAGGGCTTCCCGGGAGGCAAGCTTCGCCTGCCTGGCCCGGTAAAGGGCCAGGAGTCGGTGGAGAAGCTTCTCCTCCTCGGGCCCGTCTCCTTCGCCGGGCGCCTCGACGACTGTCAGACCCGCGGAGGCGAGGACTTCTCCGTCAAACGCCTCGCCCTCCGCGGGAGCTCTTGATGAAGACCCCCAAGGCACTTGGATAAAGACGCCATTGGGGGCACGAAGATAGTACGCCTGCTTCTCGCTGGTGGAGGGGCCGGCGGCCGGTGTAGCATCCGGTGCTCCCGCCACCTCCGGGTCGGCGGTGCGGTCGCCGTCCCCCTCCCCGGTCGCGGCGTCAGCGGCCGGAGCGTCCTCTTGCGCGGCCGGCTCGGTGGCCTTGGTCGCCTCCTCGGTGGCCTCGACCATCTCCACGACGACGGGAACGTCATCGCCACCGCCCTGCGCGCCCTCCTCATCCTCGATATTGATGACCTCGGTCTCCATCGGCGCAGGAGGAGGAGGAGGAAGATCTAGAAGAAGAAGAAAAAGAAGTTCAAAATCAAGCAAAGATCCAAAAAGAAGCAAAGTCAAGAAAACCAAGTACAGAACATACCTTGGCGGACGCCCTCTGCGGCGGGCTCCCTTGCCGGGGGGCTCGACCTTGGCGGAGTGGCCGTCCTCGCCGGGCTGCTCGCCCTTGGCGGGGTACTCTGCCTTGGCGGAGTACCCGCCCTTGGCGGAGCGCTCTCCCTTGCCGGAGAGTTCTCCCTTGCCGGGGACGGCGGGGCCTGCGGCTCCTCGGTGACGGTCTCCGGGCGCTCTTCCCGCTGCGGCACCACTCCCCGGGGAGCACGGAAGTACTCGGGGTGTGCCGGGTCGAACTTGAAAAGTTCCCTGACCATACCCCGCAGCTCGAGTGTTGTGAAGTTAAAATTGAGGCCGGGGCGCAGCCTCATGATGTCTGCCGGGCCGCCGTATTGCCACGCCGGCCTCTTCCGGTCTTGGAGGGGGGCGATCCGGCGACGAAGAAAGTCCGCGCCCACTTCAGCGACAGACAGCGGCGCCATCCGAAGACGCATGATTCTGACGAGAGCGATATCCAGCTTGGCATCGTCGGAATCAAAATTACTCCAATCCCTGCCGCGCACGATGGGCGATGTGCGCGGCGCGGTGAAGTGTTGCGGCCGCTCCTCGACGACCCAGCACCACTCCGCGCGCCACTCTTCCCACTTGCCGCGGAGCTCCCCCGGCAAGTAGGATAATTTCTTATTCAGCCTAAACACCCAAGAGATTCCTCCGGAGAGGGGGGCGTCGGCCTCTACTCTGGGGATGAAAAAGTGCCTAAAGAGAGCTACGTTGGGCTGGATTCCTACGAAGTTTTCGCACATGTGTGCGAAAACGGACATGGTGAGGATGGCGTTGGGAGTGAAATCGAGGAGGTGGAGGCCATAAGTATTCATGATATCGCAGAAAAAGTTTGAGAAGGGAGGGCACAGACCGCAGTGGAAGAAGGCTGCGAAAAAGTAATACCCGCCGGGGTAGTGATCCTTGGCGACGGCCGGGTAGACGCGCGTGCGGGGGTGCGCTGGGGTCTCCTTGGCCCAGAACCAATAATATTTGCTCCAAAGCTCCCGCACGCCGAGCTTCGGCGCAAAGACGATGTGCTCCTTCCGGAACGCGGCGAGCTTCGCCGCCTGATCTGACTTCTCCCGCTTAGACTTCTCCGCCTTCGCCTTGTCGGTCTTTGGGGCCATGGCGGACGCGGTGGAAGGAAGGGGGCGAAGAGCTTGGTGGTGGCGGAGGAGTAGAGGCAAAGAGCAGAGGAATCTGAGGAAGAAGACGATGGTAATGAGTGCGCAGGGAGGGGAACCGCGCCGCTCTCTCTGCTTTTATGGAGGAGTGGGGGGCGTTTCGCCCTCCCCATTAAAGAAATCGTGGGCACGTCCCATCCCACGGCGCCGCAATCGACGCGTGCCGTTACCGTGGGGTGCGGCGGATAGGGAAGTGGATTCGGCGCGCCGCGGGCCGCGGGTGCCCGTGCACTGTTTTGGGCCTGGCCCAACAGCGCTCGGCACCGTGTGTGGCCCAGGCCCGGGGGCTCCTGTCGGTGTACTAAGGTAGGGGTACCTCAGTACCCCAACTTGTGCACGGGCAGTTGCAGCTTCCCGCGGCAAGGTTTACTGCTGGCTCGCCGGAGACCTTCCTGCTCCTTATCTAACCATTCAAAGACAAAGTATACAAGACAGAAGACCAAGACCCCGGCAAGAGGAGCTTGCCGGGAAGGCCGTCCCAGGCTCAAGATTGCTTAACTAGCACGAGGCCCTGGCAAGAGGAGCTTGTCAGGACGAACAGAAGATTTTATCTTAGAAGACCCAGCAAGGGCTCGGGGAGCGGCAAGCTTCCGGGCCCGGCAAGGTCGAGATCCCCGGCAAGGTGCTTGCCGGGGGAGGTGCGCTGTGTGCCCGCGCTCCAGCTCATCGGCCCACGCGTCGCCCTGGGGCCACTCCAGGGACGCGTGGCGGATGGCTGTGCAGCCTGGGGGACACGGTGGCACTCCACGGCAGTAGATCCATCGCCGTGGCAGACGGAGACGCAACGGCGGGAGCTTTTGGGGTCGACGGCGACGGGCATTAAATGCCCTTGTCCCCCACTGTCAAAGTAGGTATAGACCACTGTTCTGCACTGTAGCTCCACTGTTCCCGCACTATTCCAACTACCACCTATTTTACATTTTTACCCCTTTCTCCTACGTTGACACCTGTCGGTGACCCCTTGCACTATAAAAGGAGGCCCATGCACAACGTGGGGGGGGTTCGGTTCAGTTCGGTTCGAAACCTAGATCATTCTCACGCTCGTGTAGCTGCTTCTTCAAGCTCCGAGCGCCCAACTCAATACACAACCAAGCAGGAGTAGGGTTTTACGCATCCGTGCGGCCCGAACCTGGGTAAAACTGCCCGCGTGTCTGCCTCGATCTGCTCTTCGTGCTCCCTCCGCCCTCGTACCGCACAGACAAGGGGCTCCGGTCCCATAGGTGTTCGTGGTGGACAGTTTCCCCCTACCTGGCGCGGAGCAGCTGCATCATCGCCAAGGTGGCAAAGCTTGGCAGGAAGGAGGGCGACCGCGTAGACTAGGGCCCCATCTATCTTTATCTTTTTGTTGCTGCATGTTATGTTATGAACTCATTAGTCCATTGCGACAAGTTATCTTTGTAAGATATTTGCTTTACTTTAATCAATCAGTGCAATGTTATCTTCCTTGTTCCAATCTTTGACTTTGTATGTTTTTCACCCTACGCTCCCGGGAAGCTTGCCGGCAAGGGGCCCTTGCCGCGAGCGCTGAGTGCTGGACTCTGAGCAGCCTGCTGGCCAAGGTCCTCGCCGGCAAGCAACCAAGCCGTGCCAAGGGCGGCCGGCGTGCCGGCCACGGCAGAGGCGTCCCGCAGGCCGGCACCGAGCCGGCAAGGATCTTCTCGGAGCGGAGCAGCTGCTCCGCCCCCTTCTCGGGCGCCGGCCACCACAGGGGCTGGGCCTACGCAGCCCCCAGCCCCGGTGGCTCCGAAACGCGCGAGGGAACCTTCATCCTCCGCTCCTCGCGCCGACGCGCCCACCGTGGAGTTCGACTTCTCCGCGCTGAGCGAGGACGACGAGGAGGACCAAGAGTAAGGACCCGAGACCTTACTCCTTCTTGATTTTTATATCTCGATTGTTGCTGACGCTTGATTTTGTTTGTTGCTTGTGATTGCAGGACCTTGGAGCAGCGCGCGAAGAGGGTCAAGGTGCCCACAGTTGAGGTCGTGGAAGACCCATCCGTCGCGGAAGCAGGGATCGCGGCGGAGCCGATCTTGCCGGACCCGAGTGCCGCTCCGGGGAGCAGCCCCCAGCGCAGCCCCCAGCGTAAGTTAGAGGTTTACTGTTTTTGCTCGTCGGGGCGCGCTTAGGGCTTTGATCTCTGAATGTCTTGGTTCTTCTATCTTCTCTTGTGCAGAGGTGGAGCCGCAGCGGGAAGAGCGCCCGGAGGTCGTTACCGAGGAGCCGCAGGCCCCGCCGTCCCCGGCAAGGCAAAACTCTCCGGCGAGGGAGAGCGCTCCGCCAAGGGCGGGTACTCCGCCAAGGCAGAGTACCCCGCCAAGGGCGAGCAGCCCGGCGAGGACGGCCACTCCGCCAGGGCCGAGCTCCCCGGCAAGGGAGCCCGCCGCAGAGGACGTCCGCCAAGGTACGTTCTGTACTTGGTTTTCTTGACTTTGCTTCTTTTTGGATCTTTGCTTGATTTTGAATTTCTTTTTCTTCTTCTCCTAGATCTTCCTCCTCCTCCTCCTCCCGCGCCGATGGAGACCGAGGTCATCAATATCGAGGATGAGGAGGGCGCGCAGGGCGGCGGCGATGACGTTCCCGTCGTCGTGGAGATGGCCGAGGCCACCGAGGAGGCGACCGAGGCCACCGAGCCGGCCGCGCAGGAGGCCACTCCGGCCGCTGACGCCGCGACCGGGGAGGGGGACGGCGACCGCACCGCCGACCCGGAGGTGGCGGGAGCACCGGATGCTACACCGGCCGCCGGCCCCTCCACCGGTGAGAAGCAGGCGTACTATCTTCGTGCCCCCAATGGCGTCTTTATCCAAGTGCCCTGGGGGTCTTCATCAAGAGCTCCCGCGGAGGGCGAGGCGTTTGACGGAGAAGTCCTCGCCTCCGCGGGTCTGGCAGTCGTCGAGGCGCCCGGCGAAGGAGATGGGCCCGAGGAGGAGAAGCTTCTCCACCAACTCCTGGCCCTTTACCGGGCCAGGCAGGCGAAGCTTGCCTCCCGGGAAGCCCTTGCTGCCCAGGCCGCCGCCGAAATGGAGAAGCGTGCGGCGGAGCTCAGCGCTGCCCACAAGGCGGGCCTCCGCGAGGTGGCGGAGGAGCGCGAGCGTCTCGCCGGTGAATATCAAGAGTGGCTTTTGGAGAAAGCCGAGGCTGAAGAACAGCAACGGCTCGCCGGGGTGGAGATGTCCCGGCGAGAAGGAGAGCTCGCGCAGCGGAAGGTGGATCTCGACTCCCATGAGGAGGACCTTGCCGCTCGCGAGGCTGCCCTTGGCGGGGAGCTGAAGGAGGCGAAAGCCGCTGCTGCTGCCGCGGAAGACGCCAAGAAGGAGCTTGCCGCCAAGGTTGAACGATTAGAAGCGGCGATGAAGGTGAGCACCGAGAAGGTTGCCGCGCTCATTACTGAGCGCGAGAAGGACGCCCACACCAACGCGGAGCTCCAAGTGAATCTGTCCAAGAGGGGCGATGAGCTTAAGGCCGCCAAGGACTCCATCGAGGACCTGGAGCTGAAAGTCTCAACTCTGAGGGATTCAATTGACGCCGCCAAGCTTCGAGAAGACAAGCTGAAGGAGGAGCTCCGCAAGGAGCGGACCTTGGTGGACAGCGCCAACAAGGCATCCGAGCTCTTCCGCAAGAACATTGAGCTGTGGACCGAAGAGCTGGTTTCTTCTGCATCCAACATTGACCAGGAGTTGCTTGCCTTGAGGGTCGAACATCTTATCTACTCGCCGGATCCAGACCTCCCGCACAGCGCCAAGCTCAGCCTCTTCTTCAGAGGCGTCGCTCCGGCCCTTGCAGGTCTCCGGAACCGCATCCCCGCGCAGCTGGCCGAGGAGTCGCGCCGTCTCTGCGCAGGAACTCTGGAGCGGGTCTTGACGAAGATCGTGTACCGCAACCCGGGGATCAACCTCAAGAACGTTCTTTGCAGCTTGCCGGCAGATGCAGACACGGAGGCCCTGAAGGAGCAGGTCAGCCATATCATCGCCAAGGTGGCAAAGCTTGGCAGGAAAGAGGGCGACCGCGTAGACTAGGGCCCCATTTATCTTTATCTTTTCGTTGCTGCACATTATGTTACGAACTCATTAGTCCATTGCGACAAGTTGTCCTTGTAAGATATTTGCTTTACTTCAATCAATCAGTGCAATGTTATCTTCCTTGTTCCAATCTTTGACTTTGTATGTTCCTCACCCTACGCTCCCGGGGAGCTTGCCGGAAAGGGGCCCTTGCCGCGAGCGCTGAGCGCTGAGCAGCCTGCTGGCCAAGGTCCTCGCCGGCAAGCAACCTCGCCGCAGCAAGTCGCAACGCACTTAGCTTGCTGAGTGTACTCGGAAACGAAGCAAGGGCGCGACACTTGTCGCAGCTCACTTAAATCGTTGAGTGGACTCGAAGACAAGATAAGGGTGCGGCAAGCCACGGGTAGGTTCCTCCGCGCACAGGTTTTCCATACAAAGTGTGATTGTTCAAGGAAGACAACCAAAAATTAAAATTTGAACTGGTCAAATTCTAACAACTTATCTTTCACATGCTGCTTGCTCATGTTGTTTGCTTTCCGGTAAGGCTCTTCTTTCTTGAACGGCACTTAGTTCCTCCTCCATCTCCTTCCCCCCCGGCAAACTTGTGCGCGAGGAACGTTCCTTCTGCTTAAGAGAAAAAGGAAAAGGAGAGGGAAACAAGCATATTGCCTTTCGGCGTAATAGTGCTTACCGAATGTCTAAGTGTTGCATCAAATGCCAAATAAAACATGCGAATAGCAAAGAGAAACATGCGAAAGGCAATCGATGCGAAAACACGAAATCTTTACTGATGCACGGGGTCTGCGCCCGGCTTTGTACAAAGGGTTACATGCAACAGCGGCAAGGCTTGTACAAAAAGGTGGTTGCCGGAACGGATCACGGCAACCGCGCCTTAGGGGTGAAACTTGCGAAGATGCTCTATGTTCCAGGAGTTGCTCACCGGTAAGCCCTCTTCGGTCTCGAGGCGGACAGCGCCGGGCCTCGTAACTTGTCTCACCCGATAAGGGCCTTCCCACTTCGGCGTCAACTTGTTGGAATTCTTGGCGGACTGAACACGCCGAAGAACAAGGTCGCCTTCCTCGAGACTCCTGGCCTTGACTTTGCGGCTATGGTAGCGGCGCAAAGCTTGCTGGTATCGAGCAGCTCGTACAGCAGCCTGGAGACGTCCCTCCTCAAGGAGCAATGCGTCATCTTGCCGCAGTTGCTCTTGCTCGAGCTCATCATAAGCGAGCACTCGAGGAGATCCGTATACGAGTTCCGTGGGGAGAACTGCTTCTGCTCCATAGACTAGAGCAAAAGGTGTCTGCCCGGTGGCTCGACTCGGTGTCGTTCTGATTGACCAAAGAGCCGCCGGGAGCTCCTCTATCCAATTCCTTCCGCACTTGCGCAGCCTGTCAAAGGTCCTTGTCTTGAGTCCGCGCAGCACTTCAGCATTTGCCCTCTCCGCTTGACCGTTGCTCCTCGGGTGAGCAACAGAAGCGAAACAGACCTTGGCGCCAAGGTCTTGGACGTACTGCATAAAGGTGCGACTAGTGAATTGTGTACCGTTGTCGGTGATGATCCTGTTAGGGATCCCGAAACGGCAAACAATCGACCTGAAGAACCTGACTGCTGACTGTGCTGTTACCTTTCTCACTGGCTCCACTTCTGGCCACTTTGTGAACTTGTCGATTGCAACGTACAAGTACTCAAAGCCCCCGACAGCGCGAGGGAAAGGGCCGAGGATATCGAGCCCCCAGACCGAGAAGGGCCATGACAAAGGGATTGTTTGGAGAGCTTGAGCTGGCTGATGTATTTGCTTTGCATGGAACTGGCACGCTTCACACTTGGTTACTAGTGCAGTTGCATCTTGGAGGGCTTCTTGCCAAAAGAACCCTTGCCGGAAAGCTTTCCCGGCAAGTGCCCTTGCGCCAACGTGGTGGCCGCATGTGCCTCCGTGTATTTCTGCCAACAGCTTCTGTCCATCTTCTCTGGAGATGCATTTCAACCTGACACCATTGAGTCTTCTTCTGTACAGCTCGTTATCCACAAACTGATACATACTTGACTGCCTGGTTATCTTCTCTATCTCTTGAGGATCGTCGGGAAGTTCTCCAGTTTGCAGAAAACGGACGATCTGCTGTGCCCATGCCGGAGCCCGGGGCTCGACGGCAAGGACTAAAGGCTCGAGGGCCGCTGCGGGAACCCCAGCTTCTACGGCAAAGACCTCTGGTTCTGTCGGAGCTGACGGTCCCCCGGCAAGCTCGCCGGGGCGAGGCTTGTCGGGAACACTTGCTTCAACTGCACAAGCCCGAGGGCTTGCAGGAGCAAACTGTTCCTCAGCGTTGTCGTTGATCTTGGGAACTTTGGCGGCGGGTTCAGGAAGATCCGCCGGCAAGTAGTCGCCGGAGACCAACTTTCTCTTCTTGGACTGCCCAATTGATGGTGTAACTGATGGTTGAGTCAGCTTGAGCAAAAAGGTCCCTGGTTCCACAGGTAGCTTCATCGCAGCATACTTTGAAAGGCCATCTGCAATTTCATTTTGAGCTCTCGGGATGTGCTCCATTTGCAGACCTTCAAAGTGTTCTTCAAGCTTCCTCACTTCATCTACATATGCTTCCATCAAAGGGCTCTGGTAGCTCTTGTTGACTTGTCGGACCACCAACTGAGAATCGCCCCGCACAATCAGCTTCCTGATCCCAAGTTCGGCCGCAATCCTGAGGCCGGCAAGCAAGCCTTCATATTCTGCGGTGTTGTTTGTCGCCTGCTCCCTGGGAAAGTGCATCTGGATAACATATTTGAGGTGTTCTCCGGTGGGCGCGATGAGTACCACGCCAGCACCGGCGCCTTGCAACGAGAAGGCACCGTCAAAATACATTATCCATTCACTTGTCGCTTCTTGCACGGGTACGCTCGTTTCTTGAACTTCTTCTTCTGGCGTTGGGGTCCACTCAGCAATGAACTCTGCCAAAGCTCGGCTCTGAATGGTTGAAGTACTTTCAAATTTGAGTCCGAAGCTTGACAGTTCCAGTGCCCACTCGACGATCCTGCCTGTTGCCTCTGGATTGTGTAATATCCTCTTCAACGGAAAGCGAGTGACCACTGTTATCTCATGGGCTTGGAAGTAGTGGCGCAGCTTCCTCGAGGCCATGAGGAGGCCGAAAAGCAATTTTTGCACACCGGAGTACCTTGATCTAGCTCCCTGGAGAAGGGAACTTACAAAATATACTGGGCGCTGCACCGTCTTCTTCCGCACCTCTCCTTGTTCCTGCGCAGAGTCTTCCTTGTCGGGGCCAGAGCTTGTCGGGACAGCCCCCTGCTTGTCGCTAGATTCGCTTGCCGGTGACGCTGGCTCCTTGTCGGACTCCCTCTCCGCTACCAACGCAGCACTAACCACCTGGTTGGTTGCCGCTAAGTATAGCAACAACTTTTCCTGTGGTTTAGGTGCGACAAGTATAGGAGTGGAGGACAGGTACCGTTTCAAATCCTGCAACGCCGCCTCCGCTTCCGGAGTCCACTTCATGGGACCTGCCTTCTTCAAGATTTTGAAGAAAGGTAGGGCGCGTTCCGCGGATTTTGAAATGAACCTACTGAGAGCAGCAACGCAACCAGCAAGCCTTCTGACATCCTTGACGCGCTTCGGGGCTTCTATCTGCTCGATGGCTTTGATCTTGTCGGGATTGGCTTCAATCCCCCTTTGTGATACAAAGAACCCGAGAAGCTTGCCGGAGGGAACTCCAAAGACGCACTTCTCGGGGTTCAGCTTGAGCTGTATCCTGCGCAGGTTCTGAAACGTTTCTTCTAAGTCTTGAATCAGTGTTTCTTTGCTCTTGCTCTTCACCACGATGTCATCCATGTAGGCTTCTACATTCCTGTGGATCTGTGGCTCAAAAGCAGTGTATACTACCCTTGCAAAAGTGGAGCCTGCATTTTTCAGTCCAAATGGCATGCGGATAAAGCAATATGTGCCACATGGAGTGATAAATGCAGTCTTCTCTTCATCTTCCTTAGCCATGAAAATCTGGTGATAGCCTGAGTATGCATCAAGAAAACAGAGTAGCTCACATCCGGCAGTGGAGTCAACGATCTGGTCAATGCGCGGCAAAGGGAAGGGATCCTTGGGACATGCTTTATTGACATCAGTGAAGTCTATACACAGTCTCCACTTCCCGTTGGCTTTGCGCACGACGACTGGGTTTGCCAACCACGTCGGATGGATCACACCTCTAACTAGGCCTGCTGCCTCTAGTTTCTTGATCTCCTCGTTGATGAACTCTTGGCGCTCCACGGCTTGCTTCCTCACTTTTTGCTTGATGGGCCGCGCATGAGGGCAGACAGCAAGCTTGTGCTCAATCACCTTCCTGGGAACACCGGGGATGTCAGATGGTTGCCAAGCAAACACATCGACATTCGCCCGCAGGAAGGCGACGAGCGCGCTTTCCTATTTGCTGTCAAGGGTGGCGCTGATGGTGAAACTGAGCCAAAGATGTCGGGGGAAACTGTCCGCCACGAACACCTATGGGACCGGAGCCCCTTGTCTGTGCGGTACGAGGGCGGAGGGAGCACCAAGAGCAGATCGAGGCAGACGCGCGGGCAGTTTTTACCCAGGTTCGGGCCGCACGGATGCGTAAAACCCTACTCCTGCTTGGTTGTGTATTGAGTTGAGCGCTCGGGAGCTTGAAGAAGCAGCTACACCGTGCGTGAGAGTAATCTAGGTTTCGAACCCCCTCCACGTTGTGCATGGGCCTCCTTTTATAGTGCAAGGGGTCACCGACAGGTGTCAACGTAGGAGAAAGGGGTAAAAATGTAAAAGAGGTGGTAGTTGTAACAGTGCGGGAACAGTGGAGCTACAGTACAGAACAGTGGTCTATACCTACTTTAACAGTGGGGGACAAGGGCATTTAATGCCTGTCGCCGTCGACCCCAAAAGCTCCCGCCGTTGCGTCTCCGTCTGCCACGGCGATGGATCCTCTGCCGTGGAGTGCCACCGTGTCCCCCAGGCTGCACAGCCATCCGCCACGCGTCCCTGGAGTGGCCCCAGGGCGACGCGTGGGCCGATGAGCTGGAGCGCGGGCACACAGCGCACCTCCCCCGGCAAGCACCTTGCCGGGGATCTCGACCTTGCCGGGCCCGGAAGCTTGCCGCTCCCCGAGCCCTTGCCGGGTCTTCTAAGATAAAGTCTTCTATTCGTCCTGACAAGCTCCTCTTGCCAGGGCCTCGTGCTAGTTAAGCAATCTCGAGCCTGGGACGGCCTTCCCGGCAAGCTCCTCTTGCCGGGGTCTTGGTCTTCTGTCTTGTATACTTTGTTTTTGAATGGCTAGATAAGGGTCAGGAAGGTCTCCGGCAAGCGCGTGGTGAACCCTGCCGTGGGGAGCTGCCGCTGCCCGTGCACAAGTTGGGGTACTAGGGTACCCCTTCCTTAGTACACCGACAGTTTGTTTTTCTAAAATATATAAAAATGACTAAATGTTATTTTGCCTCCATTCATAATTATGTTTATTCTGGTACCACAGTTTTACTGGTTATAGAAAACACTGCTACGCTAAGTCAAGGCGAGGCACATCATTCATCAGTCTACCTCAGGCATGGTCCGTCAATGCAGTTTGCTCAGTCAAAAAATATTTCATTGTGATGCCTTAAAAAATCAAGTCGTTATGAGGCCAACACATTTTTTAAATGACTTTTTTAAAGTCCCTTATCTAATCATGACATTTAGGCATAGTTTGTGAATGATATTTCAAATATCATTATCTCGTCCTAACATTTGATTCAGACTTTTTTTTATCTCTACCACATCTGCATAATCTGATTGTTTTTCTCCCGTTGCAACGCACGGGCATATTTCCTAGTGAATAATAAAGCAAATTGGGTTTCTTCTCGTACGTCATGGCATTTTTCAGAAAAGTCCATCTATTTCAGAGAATTCAACCCGCAGTCCCGTTTTAAGTAAAATTAAATCGTTTTTCGTATTTTACATAAAAGTCCATGTGTTTTCTTGAAATCAACCCGCAGTCCGGGTCTAAGTCGCTCCCGAACCGTTATTTTACATTTTTAGAACCCCCTGATGTTTTAGGTAATACATCCGCGGATCATATTTAAGTCAAATAAATGTTTTTTTAAATCATCCATATCTTTTAAACCGTAATTCCGATTTGAACATGTTATATATGAAATTTGATTAGAAAATTATGTAGAATATGAATATGAGATTATTTTTACCCGTTAAGTATTTTTAAATATTATTTGGAATATATTTAAGGCAAACAAATGATTTTCTAAATTATACGTATCTTTTAAACCGTAACTTCGATTTTAACATATTATATATGAAATATTATTAAAAAATGTGTGGAATCTAAATATGATGTTAATTTTACCTGTTAAATATTTTTTTAATATTGTTTTGGATGCAAACTTATAATTTATAGCGCAAGATCCATTTTTTCTTTCGTACCGACGGCGATACGGATTGCAAATAAACACCCCACTATAACCATATAGGGAATAGAAAATATCAATAACTACACATGCATACCTCTGAAAAATGTCCTAGGGGAAAACAACAGATTTCTCCTCGCGAGAGTGAGAGAAAGCGAGAGAGAGAGGGAGAGGGAGAGAGAGACGCCTTAGGATTAACTATATTCAAACTCGTTTTGTTTTGTTTTGCGTGAACACCGAGGTCATCGCCGTCGAGTGTGAGAAGTAGGATAAACAGCAAAACAAATATGATGGCTCGCAAAAATAAAGGAAATGGACCTATTATGATTTTGAGTGATGGTTGTTGGATTAAGAGCGTGTGTTATGTTTTCTCTCCCATTGCAACGCACGGGCTCTTTTGCTAGTTGATAAAAAACTAACAAAGTGATACTTTAGAAGGTAAACCCAAAATATACTGGGCCTTCGTTTGACAAATCCGAAATTAAACTTAAAAGCCCATCAGTCATATCCTTTATTAGTGCCATACATGAATCTGCCAAATCCTTTAACAGTGTCGCACATACACAACCACAGTTGCTGCCAAAACTTATAGAAATGCATTATTAAAAATAAAATTAGAATACATGGAAATTATATCACACCACATTCTCGCTATATGAACAATGGAAAACCCGGAGTCAATGGAGGATGGATGCATGTTATGTTGCCTTGCGACACTCAAGTTGAATTATTTGTTGTCTGTGAAAAAATCGATGATGCAAAGGGTTGTATAACTGGAGAGTGGAAGGGTTGCACTCAATTGATAATGTGGATGCAGTGGCGGAGCTTGGCAGAAATCGGAGGGGGAGGGGGCGTAGGCTCGGAGGGTACGACATAATTGCTTTGGATGATTTTTAGTGGATAAATAGGCCTAATACTAAGGTATATACACATATTTTCTTATGAGCTAGGGGGTCGTCGCCCAGGTTGCCCCCATGAAGCTCCGCCACTGCATGAATTTCTGGCATGCACATTGAAATGAGATTGCATACTTGAATATGTATATGATATGAATCACACATACCCGAGTTTCAAATCAATTGACGAAAACATATTCATGATGTAAAAGAATCACACAAATTATAAGAACAAACGATCTATGGTCTATCGACTTACTTATTAGTTTGAACCTAAACTAGTGGTTTGGAGGCGCCATTGCGCGCCGCCTGAGATTAAGTTGTGCGCTCGTTTGTTGACGTCCATCTAAAAGAAAACTTTCCTCACCTGCATCTAAAAAACAATGAAAAAAAGCGAGCACCATGTGGCATGTCCACCACCGGTCACCTCCATCTAAAAACCAAAGAAGCATCTTTCTCAGAAAAACATCCCACCTCCATCTTACAAAAAAAGTTTTCGCACCACATCCAACCGATGGCCGCCACGTGGTATAGGCCCAGTTAATGTGTTTAATTTTGGACAACTCAAGAATCTTGGCTAAATTGGCACACCTTTAATGTTTTTCAACCAATCACTACCCAAAGTTGCCAAGTATTGACATGTTTAAGTTTGGCAAATGTTGGCTTGCCAAAAAAAATCCAAACCAAGCAGCTCCTCCTCCTATGCATTTTTCTGCGAATATATGCAATCAACCAAGTAATTATGGTCTACTTAGAATAAAATCAGATAGTACAGTGGATGAGAAAGTAGCAGCACAAGCAAACTATTTTTCAAGAACAATAAGCCCAATCCAAAGCGCAGAAAACTAAACACTGCTCATAAGATTAACGCATACGCAGGAAGCACAGCTACGCCGAAGCACGTCCGGAGCCGCCGAGCTGGGCGATGTTGACGCTGATAGAGTGGCCGTCGTCCAAGCCGGCCTCCTCCGCCGTTTGAGTGGGCCTGATGTTCCTGCCCTCCTCGTTCAGGAACACGGCGGCCTTCGGATTGAGCGAGTGCTTGCCGCAGTACATGTCCATGACGCGGCGCAGCATGACGTGGCGCTTGGCGCGGACGATGGCGTCCGGGAAGGTCTGGCTCGTTATCTTGATGTGGATGTAGGCGCTGTCCCTTTCCGCCGCCGCCTCGGGCTTCACCGGCTTTAAGGTGACCTCATCCTCCGCTGCCGCCGCCTCCTCCTCGTGCCCTGATTCTGGCGTAGCCTCCGCCTCCTTTTCGTGCCCTACTTCCGGCGTCGCCTCCGCCTCCTTCTCGTTCGTCGACGACGACATCGTTCTCCGCTCGACTTCGATTGGATCTGATGCGCTTGGGTTTTGAGTTTTGCGGCGCTGTTTGCGATCGTATCGGCGTATCGTTTCCGTATTTGTAGGTCATAGGCTACTACGAGTCGTCTTAATTCCGTTTCGGGTTTCTCGCAGCATCTCCAACGGGCGCGTGATTTAGCCCCGGGCTGAAAAAATCGTCTTTTTTGCGCACGCAATTGGGACGGACCCTTCAGCGCGCGCGTAAAAAACGCGCTGGTACAGTTGGTTCAAAACGCGGAGCAAAATGACATCGCGCGCCGCTTATTTTGTGCGCCCGATCCCGCGAGCAGGACAGCGACGACTCGCGTGTGACTTCCATCTACCGTCAGATCCAATCGCTAGTGCCGCCGCCCGCACCTCTTCATTTGATCTCGCAACTCGACGGTGCTTCTCCGGTCTATCCCGCACGCCGCCGCTGCTTCCTCCACCTCCTCTCGTCGCCGCCGTCCCTCGAGCGCGCCATTCCTCCGACGAATAGAGCCCGGCTGCTCACTGCCGCTCGGCGCCCACAAGGTGTTTGACAAAACGCTTGCAAGGTATATATTGCTTCAACTTATTTTGTAGATGAATTTGGTGCATGTTGTTTGTAGTTTTATAGACTAACTCAATATTGTAGATGGGTTCGTCCTATGATTCTTTCGACGAAAAATTTGATATTAAAGAGGAGGAGGACCTTGCAATGATCCTAGCTATGCACGTCAATAAAAAACCAAAGCACGATGGTTTCGTAATGGGTCGTTAGAAAATTTGAAGGGATAAGATCGATGCCGACAACAGATTTAGGCACTATTTTGCAGAGAATTCCACATACCCCGAGTCGTACTTTTGACGCCGTTTTAGGACGATCATCGGGTTATTCAAACACATTGCAGAGAAACTGACGAGCCATGATCGATTTTTTTCAGCAAAGGAGAGATGCCGCCGGAGAACTCGGGCATAGCACCTTTAAAAAGGTGGCAACCGCTTTTGTGTATGTTGGCATACAATATTCCGGCTGGTCTACTTGATGACCACTTGGTCATGGGTGAGAGTCAAGCCATCATGTGTGTCAAGCGCTTCGTAGTCGGAATTGTGCAAGTGTTTGGTCTGGAGTATTTTAGATCTCCCAATGCAGAAGATATCACAAGGCTTTTGGAGTTGAATAAAGGTCGCGGGTTCCCAGGTATGCTTGGCTCAGTAGATTGCATGCATTGGAGTTGGAAGAACTGTCCTAAGGCATGACATGACCAATTCCACGGGAAAAGGGTTTCACTATAATTCTTGAAGCAGTGGCCAATCAGGAGACT
The DNA here is from genome assembly GCA_902687465.1 of Secale cereale. Lineage (NCBI taxonomy): Eukaryota > Viridiplantae > Streptophyta > Magnoliopsida > Poales > Poaceae > Secale > Secale cereale. The sequence continues at coordinate 834,625,533 of LR738711.1, read as the reverse complement.
TGGATTTGGCATGCTTTTTTTGGAATGCCTGGATCTTTGGATAAAATCAACGTTCTTAATCAGTCACCACTCATGAATAAGATTGCAAATGTGAAACTACACCGGTGGAGTTTGTAGAAAATGGCCATACATACAACTACGACTACGATCTTGCGGATGGTATCTACCCAAAGTGGCAAACATTTGTGAAGCCGTTGCAAAAATCGGAAGGTAGGAAAAATATTGATTTCCACAATGCTTAGGCGGTGGCTATGAAAGATATGGAGATAGCTTTCAGGATTTTGCAAGTCCAATTTGCTATTGTGAGAGGACCGGCTAGATTTTGGGATCAAAAGATCCTTTGGTACATCATGAGCGCTTGTGTGATCATGCATAATATGATCATCGAGAATGAGCGTGGGCAAAATTTAGAGAGTATGAGCTCTTGGAACGTCTCGTGTGAGTGCGGAGGAGGGTTGCGAGGGTGGCCCGATTTGTTGCCTCCTATCATTGCCACTTGACGTGTCGAAACACATGATGATCCTCAAAAGGATCTAATTGAGGAGTGATGGGCATGGAATGTCCGACAAAACAATTGATATTGTATGTCTGATGTTGTATTGTTGAATTATTTGTTGTATTGAAAGATAAACTATTTATTTGAGTTGTAATAAATTGAACTATTTATTGTTGATTTATTTTTTATGTGTTAGATCTTTTTGGTTCTATTTTGAGTGTCAAATGTTGTTTGTGCAGGGCGCGAGCGCTGTATATTACCGCGCCTGCTTGAGCTACTCGCGCGCACAATATTTTGCAACGGCCGCTGGAGCCAGCACTCTCGTGCGCACATGTGGGCTCCTCCATGTCTAGGTTTGATGACACTATTGGTATCAATCATATTGTCACCTGTAGAACCAGATATCAAGCCGAGGGAGTGGGTGAATGGGAGATTCGACAAATACTTCAAAAATGCAGGGGTTTCTGATATAAAACAGAGTAAGTAGAGCAATTACTGAACATAATAAAGATTAAACTAAATTGAGCAGAAAGAAACTTAGATAAACAACTAAGGAAACAAAGGTAAATCTAAGTAGCGGTGCATACGAAAGACAAATAGCATAGGAAGTAGAATAATCAAGTTCCCGAAAGAGTCTTCGCATCATTCGCAGAGAAAGAATACGGGAGAGAATAACAAACACATGCAAATTACATGGGGTAAATGAGTTCGAGAAAGTAAAACTCATAATGTTATGATGATAGGGATTTGTTCGACCAGTTCGAGTTGCTGGCAAAACTCTATGTCTGGTTGGAGGGGACGATATTTAACCAGCAGGACAATGTCCTCACCCTATTCTCCTTGAGCTAAAGTCACTTAGACTTCACCCAACCACTCATAATAGATATTTGAGGCAGATCTCTAGGACCTTTACAGACTTGTTCTTCAACCATCCGCAATTACTCTCGGAGACTCTGAACCGACACATAGCCGTCTAGTGGGTGCATAGTCCACAAGAGTAATAGGTTAAGTTACGTTTTGACTCGATCTTCGGTGATGCGCAATCACTTACTAGTTTTAGGATCTGGTTTTTTTCCTCTCTTAGGATTTCTCTCAATCTCTTTCAGGATGATGGGTTGCTCTGACAAGTCTTGTCAATTCTATTTGGAGCGGTGCTACTTCTCGAGCTTGCGTTGTATTCCCTCGAAGAGGAAAGGGAGATGCAACACAGTAGCGTAAGTATTTCCCTCAGCTTTTGAGAACCAAGGTATCAATCCAGTAGGAGACCACACGCGAGTCCCTCGCACCTGCACAAGCAAATAAGAACTTCGCAGCCAACGCGATAAGGAGTTGTCAATCCCTTTACGGTCACTTCCGAAAGTGATATCTGATAGAGATGATAGTTTATATTTTTGGTATTTTTGGTTTATAAGAACAACAAATAAAAGCAATAAAAGTAAAGTAGATGTAGATTGATATGTTGAGAATAGACCCGGGGGCCATAGTGTTCTCTAGTGGCTTCTCTCATGATAGCGATATTCTACGGCGGGTAAACAAATTACTGTCGAGCAATTGATAGAAAAGCGAATAATTATGAGACTATCTAGGCATGATCATTGTATATAGGTATCACGTCCGAGACAAGTAGACCGAAATGATTCTGCATCTACTACTATTACTCCACACATCGACCGCTATCCAGCATGCAGCTAGTGTATTGAGTTCATAAGAATAGAGTAACACCTTAAGAAGATGACATGATGTAGAGGGATAAACTCAAGCAGTATGATATAAACCCCATCTTTTTATCCTCGATGGCAACAATACAATACGTGCCTTGTTGCCCCTACTGTCACTGGGAAAGGACACCGCAAGATTGAACCCAAAGCCAAACACTTCTCCCATTGCAAGAACTATAGATCTAGTAGGCCAAACCAAACCAATAATTCGAAGAAACTTGCAAAGATATTATGAGCACACATAAAAAGTTCAGAGAAGAACCACATATTTCTCGTAGATAATCTTGATCATAAACTCACAATTCATCGGATCTCGACAAACACACCGCAAAAAGAGATTACATCGAATAGATCTCCTCGAAGACCGAGGAGAACTTTGTATTGAGATCCAGAGAGAGAGAAGAAGCCATCTAGATACTAGCTATGGACCCGAAGGTCTGTGGTAAACTACTCACAACTCATGGTGAGGGCGATGATGATGATGAAGAAGAACTCCGTGATGGATCCCCCTCCGGTGGACCTCCAGAACAGGCTCCAAGATGGGATCTCATGGGAACAGAAGGTTACGGCGGTGGAATTAGGGTTTTCTCTCTGTTGTCGAAGGTTTCGGGGTACATAGACTTATATAGGAGGAAGGAGGACACCGGGGGACGCTCGAGGGCCCACGAGGTAGGGGCGCGCCCTGGGCAAGGGGGCGCACACCCCAGCCTCGTGGGCGCCTCGATGCTCCCCTGACGTGGTTCTCAACTTCCCTGTGCGTGATTTTCTCCAAAAATATCTCTCGCGAAGGTTTCATTCCGTTTGGACTCCTTTTGATATTCTTTTTCTGCAAAACCCTGAAATAGGCAAAAACAGCAATCTGGACTGGGCCTTTGGGTTAGTAGGTTAGTCCCAAAAATGATATAAAAGTGAATGATAAAGCCCATTAAACATCCAAGACTTCATAAATAATAGCATGGAACAATAAAAAATTATAGATACGTTGCAGACGTATCAAGCAGCCAACCATATAAGGTTGAAGTGGGGTCGCTATTTATAGTAGGAGCAATCACTAGGTGTGAAATGGTGACCAATAGGGGAACTGTCCATCTAATGGGGAACTGACACATGTCACAACAAACAGATTTCAAACACGGCCTACGACTTCCTTGCGAAACAACACAAGTCGACTCAACGACACTTGATTCTTTCGTGGAGTCCTGAAGAACATCGTCTCGGACTCAGAGAGAAAATCACAGCCCATGAAAAGATTTCCATGTCTTCACTTGTGGCACCCCGACTCATAGCGACCGGTTTACCCTGTATTGCCAACCCAGAGATCATGTCTTCTCGCAACACACAACTTCTTGGTACAGAAATCACCGCTTTATTGAAACTAGCGGAAGCATAGAGTGACATTACAACAAGTTGCGAGGCCAAGCGGAACACTCGGTGCGGCTGAACAATATGTACATTATTTAGTGGACATAAAGGGGGCCTCGAGCACGACATCTACACGGCAGTGGAACAGCGACGTAGCGGGACTCCATAGCACAAGGACATCGATGTGGACACAGTCTATACATGGCAGCACTCTGATCCAGTTAGACTTTCCTGAAATCTGGCATAACACGCCAGGTCAGTACATTGAATGTACTTGTTGTTGGGGAACGTAGTATTTCAAAATTTTCCAACGATCACGCAAGATCTATCTGTTGGGGATTGCTGCAGAAAATCAAAAAAATTCCTATGCATCACCAAGATCTATCTATGGAGATTACTGGAAACGAGAGGGGAGTTCATCTTCATACCTTTGAAGATCGCGATGCGGAAGCATTGCAAGAACGCGGTCGGTGGAGTCGTACACGAAGCGATTCAGATCGCGGCCGAATCCGATCTAAGCACCGAACAATGGTGCCTCCGCGTTCAACACACGTGCAGCCCGGTGACGTCTCCTGCGCCTTGATCCAGCAAGGAGAGAGGGAGAGGTTGGGGAAGACTCCGTCCAGCAGCAGCACGATGGCGTGGTGGTGATGGAGGAGCGTGGCAATCCTGCAGGGCTTCGCCAAGCACCGCGGGAGAGGAGGAGGACTTGGGAGAGGGGGAGGGATGCGCCAATGCTTTGGTGCGTCTGCCCTCCCACCCCCACATATATATAGGGGCCAGGGATAGGGGGCCGGCCCCCTAGATCTAATCTAGAGGGGGGCGGCGCCCAGGTGGGGGAACTTGCCCCCCAAGCAGCTGGGGCGCCCCCACCCCCTAGGGTTTCTTAACCCTAGGCGCCTTGGGCCCTTGGGGGCGCACCAGCCCACCAGGGGATGGTTCCCCCCTTACTTGGTCCACTTGGCCCACCGGGGTAGGTGGCCCCACCCGGTGGACCCCCGGACACCTTCCGGTGGTCCTGGTACAATACCAGTGACCCCGAAATCACTCCGGTGACATGACTTCCCATATATAAATCTCTACCTCCGGACCATTTCGGAACTCCTCGTGACGTCCGGGATCTCATTTGGGACTCCGAACAATATTCGGAAACCACATACATACATTCCCTCTAACCCTAGCATCATCGAACCTTAAGTGTGTAGACCCTACGTGTTCGGGAACCATGCAGACATGACCGAGACACCTCTCCGGCCAATAACCAACAGCGGGATCTGGATACCCATGTTGACTCCCACATGTTCCATGATGATCTCATCGGATGAACCACGATGTCAAGGATTCAATCAATCCCGTATACGATTCCCTTTGTCTGCCGGTATAGTACTTGCGCGAGATTTGATCGTGGGTATACCGATACCTTGTTCAATCTCATTACGGCAAGTCTCTTTACTCGTTCTGTAACACATCATCTCATGACCAACCCCTTAGTCACATTGAGCTCATTACGATGATGTCTTACCGAGTGGGCCCAGAGATACCTTTCCGTCATACGGAGTGACAAATCCCAGTCTTGATTCGTGCCAACCCAACAGATACTTTCGGGGATACCCGTAGTGTACCTTTACAGCCACCCAGTTACGTTGTGACGTTTGGCACACCCAAAGTACCCCTACGGTATCTGGGAGTTGCACAACCTCATGGTCTAAGGAACAGATACTTGACATTGGAAAAGCTTTATCATACAAACTACACGATCTTGTGCTAGGCTTAGGATTGGGTCTTGTCCATCACATCATTCTCCTAATGATATGATCCCGTTATCAATGACATCCAATGTCCATGGTCAGGAAACTATAACCATCTATTGATCAACGAGCTAGTCAACTAGAGTCTTACCAGGGACATGTTGTGGTCTATGTATTCACACATGCATTACTGTTTCCGGATAATACAATTAAAGCATGAACAATAGAGAATTATCATGAACAAGGAAATATAATAATAACCATTTTATTATTGCATCTAGGGCATATTCCCAACAGTCTCCCACTTGCACTAGAGTCAATGGTCTAGTTACATTGTGATGAATCGAACACCCATATATTTATGACATTCAGATCCGTATCCACTTTACAAATATCTATGTCTCCATCTTGAATATAATTTCGAATGGAGTTGAAACGGCGCTTCATGTGCTTGGTCTTCTTGTGAAACCTGGGCTCCTTGGCAATGGCAATAGCTCCAGTGTTGTCACAGAAGAGAGTCATCGGGCCCGACGCGCTTGGAATAACTCCTAGGTCGGTGATGAACTCCTTCATCCAGACTCCTTCCTGCGCTGCTTCGAAAGCAGCTATGTACTCCGCTTCACATGTAGATGCCGCCACGCCGCTTTGCTTGCAACTGCACTAGCGGACTGCCCCACCATTCAAAATATACACGTCCGGTTTGTGACTTGGAGTCATCCAGATCTGTGTCGAAGCTAGCATCGACGTAACCCTTTACGACGAGCTCTTCGTCACCTCCATAAAGGAGAAACATATCCTTAGTCCTTTTTAGGTACTATAGGATGTTCTTGACCGCTGTCCAGTGTTCCATTCCGCGATCACTTTGGTACCTCCCCACCAAACTTATGGCAAGGTTCACATCAGATCTGGTACACAGCATGGCATACATAATGGAACCTATGGCCGAGCCATAGGAGATGCCACTCATCTTTTCTCTATATTCTGCTGAGGTCGAGAATTGATCTGTGCTCAGTCTCATACCTTGCAATACAGGCAAGAACCCTTGCTTGGACTGATCCATATTGAACCTCTTTAATATCTTGTCAAGGTATGTGCTTTGTGAAAGACCAATGAGGAATCTTGATCTATCTCTATAGATCTTGATGCCTAATATGTAAGCAGCTTCTCCAAGGTCCTTCACTGAAAAACATTTATTCAAGTAGGCCTTTATGCTTTCCAAGAATTTTACATCATTTCCCATCAGCAATATGTCATCCACATACAATATGAGAAATGCTACAGAGCTCCCACTCACTTTCTTGTAAATACAGGCTTCTCCCCAAGTCTGTATAAACCCAAACGCTTTGATCACCTCATCAAAGCGAATGTTCCAACTCCAAGATGCTTGCACCAACCCATAGATGGAGCGCTGGAGCTTGCATACCTTGTTAGCATTCTTAGGATCGACAAAACCTTCCGGCTGCATCATATACAGTTCTTCCTTAAGGAAGCCGTTAAGGAATGCCGTTTTGACGTCCATTTGCCATATCTCATAATCATAGAATGCGGCAATTAATAGCATGATTCGGACGGACTTCAGCATCGCTACGGGAGAGAAAGTCTCATCGTAGTCAATCCCTTGAACTTGTCGATAACCTTTAGCGACAAGCTGAGCCTTATAGATGGTCACATTACCATCCGCGCCAGTCTTCTTATTAAAGATCCATTTATTTTCTACGGCTTTCCGATCATCGGGCAAGTCAACCAAAGTCCATACTTTGTTATCATACATGGATCCTATCTCAAATTTCATGGCTTCATGCCATTTGTTGGAATCCAGGCCCGCCATCGCTTCTTCATAGTTCGAAATTTCACCGTTGTCTAACAACATGATTTCCAGGACAGGGTTGCCATACCACTCTGGTGCGGAACGTGTCCTTGTGGACCTACGAAGCTCAGCAGTAACTTGATCCGAAGTTTCATGATCATTATCATTCACTTCCTCTCTAGTCGGTGCAGGCACCACAGAAACATCTTCCTGCGCTGCGCTACTTTCCGGTTCGGAAGGGGTGACAATCACCTCATCAAGTTCCACTTTCCTCCCACTTACTTCTTTTGAGGGAAACTCTTTCTCCAGAAAGGATCCATTCTTGGCAACAAAGACCTTGCCTTTGGATCTGAGGTAGAAGGTATACCCAATAGTTTCCTTAGGGTATCCTATGAAGACACACTTTTCCGATTTGGGTTCGAGCTTTTCAGGTTGAAGTTTCTTGACATAAGCATCGCATCCCCCAAACTTTTAGAAACGACAACTTAGGTTTCTTCCCAAACCATAGTTCATACAGTGTCGTCTCAACGGATTTAGACGGTGCCCTATTTAAAGTGAATGCGGCAGTCTCTAAAGCATAACCCCAAAATGATAGCGGTAAGTCGGTAAGAGACATCATAGATCGCACCATGTCCAAGAGAGTACGATTACAATGTTCGGATACACCGGGCCAAATTCATGACTTAAATATTCTCCTCCACGATCTGATCGTAAGAACTTTATTTTTCTGTCACGTTGATTCTCAACCTCATTCTGAAATTCCTTGAACTTTTCAAAGGTCTCAGACTTGTGTTTCATCAAGTAGACATACCCATATCTACTTAAGTCATCAGTGAGGGTGAGAACATAACGATAGCCACCGCGAGCTTCAACATTCATTGGATCGCACACATTAGTATGTATGATTTCCAACAAGTTGGTTGCTCGCTCCATTGTTCCGGAGAACGGAGTCTTGGTCATCTTGCCCAAGAGGCATGGTTCGCACGTGTCAAATGATTCGTAATCAAGAGACTCCAAAAGTCCATCTGCATGGAGCTTCTTCATATGTTTGACACCAATATGACCAAGGCGGCAGTGCCACAAGTATGTGGGACTATCACTATCAACCTTACATCGTTTGGCATTCACACTATGAATATGTGTAACATCACGTTCGAGATTCAATAAGAAAAACCATTGACCAGCGGGGCATGACCATAAAACATTTCTCTAATATAAATAGAACAACCATTATTCTCAGATTTAAATGAGTAGCCATCTCGCATTAAACAAGATCCAGCTACAATGTTCATGCTCAAAGCTGGTACTAAATAACAATTATTGAGGTTTAAAACTAATCCCGAAGGTAGATGCAGAGGTAGCGTGCCGACGGCAATCACATCGACCTTGGAACCATTCCCGATGCACATCGTCACCTCGTCCTTCGCCAGTCTCCGCTTATTCCGCAGCTCCTGCTTTGAGTTACACATGTAAGCAACTGCTCCGATATCAAATACCCAGGAGCTACTACGAGGGCTGGTAAGGTACACATCAATAACATGTATATCACATATACCTTTGATGTTTCCGGCCTTCTTGTCCGCTAAGTATTTGGGGCAATTCCGCTTCCAGTGACCCGTTCCCTTGCAATAAAAGTACTCAGTCTCAGGCTTGGGTCCATTCTTTGGCTTCTTACCGGCAACTGGCTTACCGGGCGCGGCAACTCCTTTGCTGTCCTTCTTGAAGTTCTTCTTACCCTTGCCTTTCTTGAACTTAGTGGTTTTATTCACCATCAACACTTGACGTTCCTTTTTGATCTCCACCTCCGCTGATTTCAGCATTGAATACACCTCGGGAATGGACTTCTCCATCCCTTGCATATTGAAGTTCATCACAAAGATCTTGTAGCTAGGTGGGAGCGACTGAAGGATTCTGTTAAAGACCATGTCATCTAGGAGATTAACTCCCAACTGAGACAAGCGATTATGCAACCCAGACATTTTGAGTATATGCTCGCTAACAGAACTATTCTCCTCCATCTTATAATTGTAGAACTTGTCGGAGACTTCATATCGCTCGACTCGGGCATGAGCTTGGAAAACCATTTTCAGCTCTTGGAACATCTCATATGCTCCGTGCTGCTCAAAACGCTTTTGGAGCCCCGATTCTAAGCTGTAAAGCATGCCGCACTGAACCAGGGAGTAATCATCACTACACGACTACCACACATTCATAACGTCTTGAGTTGATGGGAAAACGGGTGCATCACCTAGCGGTGCTTCAATGACATATGCTTTCTTGACAGCTATGAGGATGATCCTCAAGTTACGGACCCAATCCGTATAGTTGCTACCATCATCTTTCAGCTTGGTTTTCTCTAGGAACGCGTTGAAGTTGAGGGCAACATTAGTGTGGGCCAGTGGATCTACAAGACATATTGTAAAGATTTTAGACTATGTTCATAATAATTAAGTTCATCTAAACAAATTTAATGAACTCCCACTCAGATAGACATCTCTCTAGTCGTCTAAGGGCCAGTTCTTTTGCAGCTTATTTCAGCTTATTGTCAAAAAAGCTATAAGCTGAAAATAACTTGATTTAGAGAAGCTAGTTCAGCTTATTTCTACCTCCCGCAGCTTCTGACTTAAAAATGAACTGGTATAGGGATGTGCCCCTCTAGTTTGGAAATATTACATCAGTATTGCCATCTCCCCATCCCGCACAGAGAACAATCGATCGCAAAAAGAAAAAAACGGACATCACTCGATCCCCTCCCTCCCCCGCTCGACTCCTCTCTATTTCCTCTCCACCTAGGGTTCCTCCAGTCGCCACCGCCACCGGTCCCCTCCGTCCCCAACTACGAGCCGCCGCCTAGGGTTCGTCCCATCGCCGGTGGTCCCCTCCGTCCCCAACTCCCACGAGCGCGACCCCTCCCTCAGCCGCATCTCCCCCGTCCCCTTTGTCCAGGAGCAGGCTGTGGCCAGGGCCCCTCTCCGGCGAACGGCGCCATCTCCAGCGGTCAGCCAACCCCATTTCCCCCCGCCCTACTCCTGGCCGTGATCCACCAAGGTGAGCAGCTCATTTTTTTTCTTTCAAAAAATTTCATGTATATTAGTTGTAAGGTGCTGCTGAAGGATGATGATTTCATCTTGATTGTACTACTGCTGAAGTATGATGATTTCATGTTGATCTCAACGAGCTACTGCTACCATACAAGCATTCTAGATATTAATTTTTTCAATTCTTTTGTATTGGCATGATGGAAAATAGATGAAAGCACAACGAGATAATGTGGGTTTTAGAACTTTCATTGATATTTGTGTGGAAGAAGTGAATGCCAATAATCGTGGCAAAGAAGGAACATTGTCACCACTTGGATATGAAAATGTTGTAAGAAAGTTTTTTGAGCGCACGAGGAGAAAATATACCAAAAAGCAATTCAAGAATAAGTGGGATGTGCTAAAAAAATAGTATGCTGTTTGGAAGACATTAACCCAAAAGGCATCAGGCATTGGGTTTGATCCTGTTACCAAGACCATTGCGGCTAGTGATGAATGGTGGGCAAATGAGATACATGTATACATATCGTCATATCAATTCCATTTGTTTTTACTTTTCTTTTTCTACCAATTCTTCCACTAATCTGTGATATGTTTTTTTCAGAGAAATGAACTTGCCGCCAAGTTTCGATTTGCTCCACTAGAGGATGAGATCAAACTGAGTGCTATATTTGATGATATTAGTGTGACAAATGAGTATGCAAGGGCGGCACCTCCCTCGTCTCAAGTTGATGCATCTCAAATTCACATTGATGATGATGATGTGGCTGGTTCAGGATGTGAAATTGATGCTACTTTTGTGACACCTAACAAAGCTAAAGGTCGAAAGAAGAGATCATGTCCTTATTCACCTAGTCCTGCGATGGTGCAAAATATTGCAAAAGATAGTGATGATAGAATGCAATTTAAGCATATTGCTCACCTTTGGGAAAAGAGGGAGACTAGCCGCAATTCGGTGACATCTGAAATGAAGGAGGATCCTATGAGAGATGAGATTAAGGAGATGAAGGACATGGTGGTGAATGATGGAGGTAAACCTGGAAGTGAAGTGTATTTTCATGCTCTAGAACTCTTTACGAAGAAGGAACACCGTGATGTCTTCAGTGCACTAAAGGAGGAAGATTCAAGTGTGAGGCTTGAATGGATCAACATGGCATGGGAAACATTTATGAAAAAAATTAGAACTTATTTGCTTTGTTGGGAACTCATTTGTAGTGCTGTGAAATTATTTGCTTTGTTGTCAACTCATTTGTATTGATTTGAAATAATTTGTACTGTTCTGAATCTACTTGCTATAAATCTTTGTTGTGAACTTAATTGTATTGTTGTGAACCAATTTGTACTGATGGAGATATGATTTGTTGTCTTGTGGACAAATGTTTATGATATGTCTATTGTGTTGTTTATATCACAGATGGACATCTCTCTTCAGGAGGAGGAGGCGGAGGAGGAACTTGATTTCTGCGTTGTTGCAATGGCATATTCTCTTCTAAACAAAGAAAGACTGCCATATGGACCTAGAAGAGCACCAATGATGACAGGATTGCAGTGGGTGGAAGAGAAGGAGAAGCAACCACAAATATTCTACTCTATGTTCAGGATGCGAAGGTCTGTGTTCTACTCACTACATGACATTTTAGTTGAAAAGTATGGTTTAAGGTCAACTTGCAACATGACAAGCAATGAGGCATTAGCACAGTTCTTGTGGACTTTGGGGTCACGCCAGACCACCGACAATGTTGCAGATCGATTTGAACACAGTCGGTCTACCATCAACAAAAAATTTAAGGAGGTCTTATTCTGTGCCTACCGTATGGCCGGAGATTACATTCAACCGAAAGATCGATCTTTCACCCAAGTTCATGACTTGCTTAAAAAAACAAGATTTTGGCCTCACTTCAAGGATGCCATTGGGGGAATAGATGGAACACACATTGAATGTGTTGTGCCTGCAAGTGAGCAACCCAAATATCGCAATAGGAAAGGTTCGACAACTCAGAATGTCATGGCAATTTGCGATTTTGATATGAGATTTACATTTGTTGTTGCTGGATGGCCTGGATCTGTTCATGACACACGTGTACTCAATGATGCACAAGCTGAATATTCCTATTTTCCACACCCTCCGGACGGTAATAACTTGTACATGCATTCTTCTTCTCTAATGTTTTGCGTGAACTAATTATTTTTGGTCATCTTTATTATCAATGTAGGAAAATATTATCTTGTTGACTCTGGATATCCAAACAGAGTTGGATATCTAGCACCATACAAAGGACAACGCTACCATGTACCAGATTTCCAACAAGTACCGCCGCGAGGAAGATATGAGACCTTCAATAATATACATTCATCACTACGAAATGTCATCGAACGATCGTTCGTGTTCTAAATATGAAATGGAGAATCCTCCGCGGCATCACACTGTACAAACCTGCTACGCAAACAAATATCATTACTGCATGCGAGTGTCTTCATAACTTCATCCGTGAGAGCAAATTAAGTGATCAACATTTTGACATGGTTGAGAGTGGATCTTATGCTCATGAAGAGAGCCTTTCTCATCACCATGCACCCATCGATGATGGTACAATGGGTTCCATCCGTGATGCGATTGCTACAAGTGTTTTCCCTTAATGGTTAGCTCTAGGGTGTATGCTTTTGTTGGGATAACCATGTAATAATTTACAAATCTTTTTTATTCAGTACTTATTCTCAAGAACTCGTGCTACATGAGACACTGATGCATGTATGGCATTCGTATGCGACAAAATGATCTTCCGTATGTTTGATTATAACATGTTGTGGTGTTTTCAGTCAAATTTATGTTCATATGTGCAACAATGATAAAAAATATAGCACAATATCATTTGATCTGAACAACAGTATAGTTCAAGGGCATTACAGACTTTTCACTAATCATATCACACAGAAGCTGAAAAAACTGGCACTGAAAAGAACTGGCTAGCTTATTATCTGGAGCTTATTTCCATAGTAGCTTATCTTGAGCTTATTCCCACAGTAGATTATTTCCACAGCCCAACTCAAAAGAACTGGCCCTAAGTGATACATGATCCGAATTGACTAGGCCGTGTCCGATCGTCACGTGAGACGAACTAGTCATCAACGATGAACATCTTCATGTTGATCGTATCTTCTATACGACTCATGTTCGACCTTTCGGTCTTCCGTGTCCCGAGGCCATGTCTGTGCATGCTAGGCTCGTCAAGTCAACCCTAAGTGTATTGCGTGTGTAAATCTGGCTTACACCCGTTGTATGCGAACGTTAGGACCTATCACACCCGATCATCACGTGGTGCTTCGGAACAACGAACCTTAGCAACGGTGCACAGTTAGGGGGAACACAATTCTTGAAATTTTAGTGAGAGATCATCTTATTCACTACCGCCGTTCTAAGCAAATAAGATGTCAAACATGATAAACATCACATGCAATCAAATAGTGACATGATATGGCCAATATCATTTTGCTCCTTTTGATCTTCATCTTCGGGGCTCCATGATCATCATTGTCACCGGCATGACACCATGATCTCCATCATCGTGTCTTCATGAAGTTATCTCACCAAACGTTACTTCTACTACTATGGCTAACGGTTAGCAATAAATTAAAGTAATTACATGGCATTTTGAATGACATGTAGGTCATATAATAAAATAAGACAACTCCTATTGCCAAGGTTTTACTCGGCTGCTATAGGTTTTTACTCGGCTCCATGATCTTCATGTTGAATGACACGCAAGTTTTTACTCGGCTGCTATAGGTTTTTAGCAAGAACGTTTCTTACCTACGCCAAAACCACAACGTGATATGCCAACTTCTATTTGTTGGGGAACGTAGTATTTCAAAAATTTCCTACGATCACGCAAGATCTATCTACTAGATGCATAGCAACGATAGGGGAGAGTGTGTCTACGTACCCTCGTAGACCGGGAGCGGAAGCGTCTAGTGACGCGGTTGATGTAGTCGAACTTTCTTCGCGATCCAACCGATCAAGCATCGAATGTACGGCACCTCCGCGTTCAGCACACGTTCAGCTTGATGACGTCCCATGAGCTCTTGATCCAGTAGAGCCTCATGGGAGAGTTTCGTCAACACGACGGCGTGGTGACGGAGATGATGAAGCTACCGGCGCAGGGCTTCGCCTAAGCACTGCAACGGTATGACCGAGGTGTGTTTCTGTGGAGAGGGGCACCGCACACGGTTGGGAGAGATCAACTGATCAACTTGTGTGTCTATGGGGTGCCTCTATCCCCGTATATAAAGGAGTGGAGGAGAGGGAGGGCCGGCCCTCTCTATGGCGCGCCCTAGGGGAGTCCTACTCCCACCGGGAGTAGGATTCCCCCTTTCCTAGTAGAACTAGGAGCCCTTCCAAGTAGTAGGAGTAGGAGAGAAGGAAAGGGAAAGAGAAGAGAAGGAAGGAGGGGGTGCAGCCCCTCTCCCTAGTCCAATTCGGACCAAGCCATGGGAGGGGCGCAACCTCCTCTCTCCCTTTCCCCTAAAGCCCAATAAGGCCCATATACTCCCCGGCGAATTCCCGTAACTCTCCGGTATTCCGAAAAATACCCGAATCACTCGGAACCTTTCCGATGTCCGAATATAGTCGTCCAATATATCGATTTTTACGTCTCGACCATTTCGAGACTCTTCGTCATGTCCCAGATCTCATCTGGGACTCCGAACTACCTTCGGTACATCAAAACACATAAACTCATAATACCGATCGTCATCAAACGTTAAGCGTGCGGACCCTACGGGTTCGAGAACTATGTACACATGACCGAGACTCATCTCTAATCAATAACCAATAGCGGAACCTGGATGCTCATATTGGCTCCTACATATTCTACGAAGATTTTTATCGGTCAAACCGCATAACAACATACGTTGTTCCTTTTGTCATCGGTATGTTACTTGTCTGAGATTCGATCGTCGGTATCACCATACCTAGTTAATCTCGTTACCGGCAAGTCTCTTTACTCGTTCCGTAATACATCATCTCGTGACTAAATCATTAGTCATTTGCTTGCAAGGCTTATTATGATGTGTATTACCGAGAGGGCCCAGAGATACCTCTCCGACACTCGGAGTGACAAATCCTATTCTTGATCTATGCCAACACCACCAACACCTTCAGAGACACCTTTAGAGCATCTTTATAATCACCCAATTACGTTGTGACGTTTGATAGCACACAAGGTGTTCCTCTGGTATTCGGGAGTTGCATATTCTCATAGTCATAGGAACATGTATAAGTCATGAAGAAAGCAATAACAGTAAAACTAAACGATCATAGTGCTAAGCTAACGGATGGGTCTTGTCCATCACATCATTCTCCTAATGATGTGATCCCTTTGAGCAAATGACAACTCATGTCTATGGCTAGGAAACATAACCATCTTTGATCAATGAACTAGTCCAGTAGAGGCATACTAGGGACATACTGTTTTGTCTATGTATTCACACATGTACTAAGTTTCTGGTTAATACAATTCTAGCATGAATAATAAACATTTATCATGATATAAGGAAATAAATAATAACTTTATTATTGCCTGTAGGGCATATTTCCCGCAGTCTCCCATTTGCACTAGAGTCAATAATCTAGTTCACATCTCCATGTGATTTAATACCGATAGTTCAAATCATTATGTGAATAACACCCATAGTTCACATCGCCATGTGACCAATACCCAAAGGGTTTACTAGAGTCAATAATCTAGTTCACATCGCTATGTGATTAACACCCAAGAGTAGTAAGGTGTGATCATGTTTTGCTTGTGAGAGAAGTTTAGTCGACGGGTCTGACACATTCAGATCCGTATGTATTTCGCAAATTTCTATGTCTACAATGCTCTGCATGGAGCTACTCTAGCTAATTGCTCCCACTTCAAATATGCATCCAGATTGATACTTAGAGTCATCTGGATTAGTGTAAAGCTTGCATCGGTGTAACTCTTTACGACGAACTCTTTATCAGCTCCATAATCGAGAAAACATTTCCTTAGTTATCCAGTAACTAAGGATAATTTTGACCGCTATCCAGTGATCTACTCCTGGATCACTTTTGTACCTCCTTGCCAAACTCATGGTAAGGTACACAACAGGTTTGGTACACAGCATAGCATACTTTATAGAACCTATGGCTGAGGCATAGGGAATGACTTTCATTCTTTCTCTATCTTCTGCCGAAGTCGGGCTTTGAGTCTTACTCAACTTCATACCTTACAACTCAGGCAAGAACTCCTTCTCTGACTGATCCATTTTGAACTACTTCAAAAACTTGTCAAGGTATGTACTCATTGAAAAAACTTATCAAGCGTCTTGATCTATCTATAGATCGTGATGCTCAATATGTAATCAGCTTCACCGAGGTCTTTCTTTGAAAAACTCCTTTCAAACACTCCTTCATGCTTACCAGAAAATTCTACATCATTTCCGATTGACAATATGTCATTCACATATACTTATCAGAAAGGATGTAGTGCTCCCACTCACTTTCTTGTAAATACAGGCTTTACCGCAAGTCTGTATAAAACTATATGCTTTGATAAACTTATCAAAGCGTATATTCCAACTCCGAGATGCTTGCACCAGTCCATAGATGGATCGCTGGAGCTTGCACAATTTTCTAGCACCTTTAGGATTGACAAAACCTTCTGGTTGCATCATATACAACTCTTCTTTAATAAATCCATTAAAGAACGCAGTTTCGTTATCCATTTGCCAAATTTCATAAAATGTGGCAATTTTTCTAACATGATTCGGACAGACTTAAGCATCCCTATAGGTGAGAAAATCTCATTGTAGTCAACACCTTGAACTTGTCGAAAACCTTTCGCAACAAGTCGAGCTTTGTAGATAGTAACATTACCATCGGCGTCAGTCTTCCTCTTAAAGATCCATTTATTTTCAATGGCTTGCCGATCATCGGGCAAGTCAACCAAAGTCCACACTTTGTTCTCATACATGAATCCCATCTCAGATTTCATGGCCTCAAGCCATTCTGCGGAATTTGGGCTCATCATCGCTTCCTCATAGGTCGTAGGTTCATCATGGTCTAGTAACATGACTGACAGAATAGGTTTACCATACCACTCTGGTGCGGAACGTACTCTGGTTGACCTACGAGATTCAACAGTAACTTGATCTGAAGTTTCATGATCATCATCATTAGCTTCCTCACTAATTGGTGTAGGAATCACTAGAACTAGTTTCTATGATGTACTACTATCCAATTCGGGAGAAGGTACAATTACCTCATCAAGTTCCACTTTCCTCCCACTCACTTCTTTCGAGAGAAACTCCTTCTCTAGAAAGGATCCATTTTAGCAACGAATATCTTGCCTTCGGATCTGTGATAGAAGGTGTACCCAACAGTTTCCTTTGGGTATCCTATGAAGACACATTTCTCCGACTTGGGTTCGAGCTTATCAGGTTGAAGCTTTTTCACATAAGCATCGCAGCCCCAAACTTTAAGAAACGACAACTTTGGTTTCTTGCCAGACCACAGTTCATAAGGCGTCGTCTCAACGGATTTAGATGGTGCCCTATTTAACGTGAATGCAACTGTCTTTAATGCATAACCCAAAACTATAGTGGTAAATCGGTAACAGACATCATAGATCGCACCATATCTAATAAAGTACGGTTACGACATTTGGACACACCATTACGTTGTGGTGTTCCCGGTGGCGTGAGTTATGAAACTATTCCACATTGTTTCAAATGAAGACCAAACTCGTAACTCAAATATTCAACTCCACGATCAGATCGTAGAAACTTTATTTTCTTGTTACAATGATTCTCTACTTCACTCTGAAATTCTTTGAACTTTTCAAATGTTTCAGACTTGTGCTTCATCAAGTAGATATACCCATATCTGCTCAAATCATCAGTGAAGGTCAGAAAATAACGATACTCGCCACGAGCTTCAACACTCATCGGTCCACATACATCAGTATGTATGATTTCCAACAAATCTGTTGTTCGCTCCATTGTTCCGGAGAACGGAGTTTTAGTCATCTTGCCCATGAGGCATGGTTTGCAAGCACCAAGTGATTCATAATCAAGTGATTCCAAAAGTCCATCACTATGGAGTTTCTTCATGCGCTTTACACCAATATGACCTAAACGGCAGTGCCACAAATAAGTTGCACTATCATTATTAACCTTGCATCTTTTGGCTTCAATATTATGAATATGTGTATCACTACGATCGAGGTCCAACAAACTATTTTCATTGGGTGTATGACCATCGAAGGCTTTATTCATGTAAACAGAATAACAATTATTCTATGACTTTAAATGAATAACCGTATTGCAACAAACATGATCAAATCATATTCATGATTAACGCAAATGCCAAATAACATTTATTTAGGTTCTACACTAATCCCGAAAGTATAGGGAGTGTGCGATGACGATCATATCAATCTTGGAACCACTTCCAACACACATCGTCACTTCACCTTTAACTAGTCTCTATTCATTCTGCAACTCTTGTTTCGAGTTACTAACTTTAGCAACTGAACTGGTATCAAATACCCAGGGGTTGCTATGAACACTAGTAAAGTACACATCAATAATCTGTATATCAAATATACCTTTGTTCACTTTGCCATCCTTCTTATCCACCAAGTATCTAGGGCAGTTCCACTTCCAGTGACCATTTCCTTTGCAGTAGAAGCACTTAGTTTCAGGCTTGAGTTTAGCTTTGGGTTTCTTCACGGGAGTGACAACTTGCTTGTCATTCTTCTTGAAGTTCCCCTTCTATCCCATTGCCATTTACTTGAAACAAGTGGTCTTGTTAACCATCAACACTTGATGCTCTTTCTTGATTTCTACCTTCGCCGATTTCAGTATCGCGAAGAGCTCCGGAATTACTTTTGTCATCCCTTGCATATTATAGTTCATCACGAAGTTCTACTAACTTGGTGATAGTGTCTAGAGAACTTTGTCAATTACTATCTTATCTGGAAGATTAACTCCCACTTGATTCAAGCAATTGTAGTACCCAGACAATCTGAGCACATGCTCACTAGTTGAGCTATTCTTCTCCATCTTGTAGGCAATGTACTGTCAGAGGTCTTATACCGCTCGACACAGGCATGAGTATGAAATACTAATTTCAACTCTTGGAACATCTCATATGATCTGTGGCGTTCAAAACATTTTTGAAGACCCGGTTATAAGCCGTAAAGCACGGCGCACTAAACTATCAAGTAGTCATCATACCGAGCTTGTCAAACGTTCATAACGTCTGTATCTGCTCCTGCAATAGGTTCGTCACCTGGCGGTGCATCAAGGACATAATACTTCTGTGCAGCAATGAGGATAATCCTCAGATCACGGACCTAGTCCGCATCATTGCTACTAACATCTTTCAACTTATATTTCTCTAGGAACATATAAAATAAACGGGGAGCTATATCTCGAGCTATTGATCTACAACACAAATATGCTAATACTACCAGGACTAAGTTCATGATAAATTAAAGTTTAATTAATCATATTACTTAAAGAACTCCCACTTAGATAGACATCCCTCCGGTCATCTAAATGATCACGTGATCCAAATCAACTAAACCATGTCCGATCATCACGTGAGATGGAGTAGTTTCAATGGTGAACATCTTATGTTGATCATATCTACTATATGATTCACGCTCGACCTTTCGGTCTCCAGTGTTCCGAGGCCATATCTTTATATGCTAGGCTCGTCAAGTTTAACCCGAGTATTCTGCGTGTGCAAAACTGGCTTACACCCGTTATATTTGAACGTAGAGCTTATCACACCCGATCATCACGTGGTGTCTCGGCACGACGAACTTTCACAACGGTGCATACTCAGGGAGAACACTTATACCTTGAAATTTTGTAAGGGATCATCTTATAATGCTACCGTCGTTCTAAGCAAAATAAGAAGCATAATAAGATAAACATCACATGCAATCAAAATATGTGACATGATATGGCCATCATCATCTTGTGCTTTTGATCTCCATCTCCAAAGCACCGTCATGATCACCTTCATCACCGGCGCGACACCTTGATCTCCATCGTAGCATTGTTGTCGTCTCGCCAACTATTGCTTCTACGACTATCGCTACCGCTTAGTGATAAAGTAAAGCAGTTACATGGCGATTGCATTTCATACAATAAAGCGACAACCATATGGCTCCTGCCAGGTGCGGATAACATTACAAAACATGATCATCTTATACAAAACCGTATATCTCATCATGTCTTGACCATATCACATCACAACATGCCCTGCAAAAACAAGTTAGACGTCCTCTACTTTGTTGTTGCAAGTTTTACCTGGCTGCTACGGGCTTAGCAAGAACCGTTCTTACCTACGCATACAAAAACCACAACGATGTTTCGTCAAGTATGTGTTGTTTTAACCTTCACAAGGACCGGGCGTAGCCACACTCGATTCAGCTAAAGTGAGAGAGACAGACACCCGCCAGTCACCTTTAAGCAACGAGTGCTCATAACGGTGAAACCAGTCTCGCGTAAGCGTACGCGTAATGTCGCTCTGGGCCGCTTCATCTCACAATACCGCCGAAGCAAAGTATGACATGCTGGTAAGCAGTATGACTAGTATTGCCCACAACTCATTGTGTTCTACTCGTGCATATCATCTACGCATAGACCTAGCTCATGATGCCACTGTTGGGGAACGTAGTATTTCAAAAATTTCCTACGATCACGCAAGATCTATCTAATAGATTCATAGCAACGAGAGGGGAGAGTGTGTCTACGTACCCTCGTAGACCAGGAGCGGAAGCGTCTAGTGACGCGGTTGATGTAGTCGAACTTTCTTCGCGATCCAACCGGTCAAGCACCGAACGTACGGAGCCTTCGCGTTCAGCACACGTTCAGCTTGATGACGTCCCACGAGCTCTTGATCCAGTAGAGCCTCACGGGAGAGTTTCGTCAACACGATGGCGTGGTGACGGAGTGATGAAGCTACCAGCGCAGGGCTCCGCCTAAGCACTGCAACGGTATGACCGAGGTGTGTTTCTGTGGAGAGGGGCACCGCACACGGCTGGGAGAGATCAACTGATCAACTTGTGTGTCTATGGGATGCCTCTACCCCCGTATATAAAGGAGTGGAGGAGAGGGATGGCCGGCCCTCTCTTTTGCGCGCCCTAGGGGAGTCCTACTCCCACCGGGAGTAGGATTCCCCCTTTCTTAGTAGAACTAGGAGCCCTTCCAAGTAGTAGGAGTAGGAGAGAAGGAAAGGGAAAGAGAAGAGAAGGAAGGAGGGGGCGCAGCCCCTCTCCCTAGTCCAATTCAGACCAAGCCATGGGAGGGGCGCAGCCTCCTCTCTCCCTTTCCCCTAAAGCCCAATAAGGCCCATATACTCCCCGGTGAATTCCCGTAACTCTCCGGTACTCCGAAAAATACCCGAATCACTCGGAACCTTTCCGATGTCCGAATATAGTCGTCCAATATATCGATTTTTACGTCTCGACCATTTTGAGACTCCTCGTCATGTCCCCGATCTCATCCGGGACTCCGAACTACCTTCGGTACATCAAAACACATGAACTCATAATACCGATCGTCATCAAACGTTAAGCATGCGGACCCTACGGGTTCGAGAACTATGTACACATGACCGAGACTCATCTCCAGTCAATAACCAATAGCGGAACCTGGATGCTCATATTGGCTCCTACATATTCTACGAAGATCATTATCGGTCAAACCGCATAACAACATACGTTGTTCCTTTTGTCATCGGTATGTTACTTGTCTGAGATTCGATCGTCGGTATCACCATACCTAGTTAATCTTGTTACCGGCAAGTCTCTTTACTTGTTCCGTAATACATCATCTCGTGACTAAATCATTAGTCATTTGCTTGCAAGGCTTATTATGATGTGTATTACCGAGAGGGCCCAGAGATACCTCTCTGACACTCGGAGTGACAAATCCTATTCTTGATCTATGGCAACACCACGAACACCTTCGGAGACACCGTAGAGCATCTTTATAATCACCTAGTTACGTTGTAACGTTTGATAGCACACAAGGTGTTCCTCTCGTATTCGGGAGTTGCATAATCTCATAGTCATAGGAACATGTATAAGTCATGAAGAAAGCAGTAGCAGTAAAACTAAACGATCATAGTGCTAAGCTAACGGATGGGTCTTGTCCATCACATCATTCTCCTAATGATGTGATCCCGTTGATCAAATGACAACTCATGTCTATGGCTAGGAAACATAACCATCTTTGATCAATGAGCTAGTCCAGTAGAGGCATACTAGGGACATACTGTTTTGTCTATGTATTCACACATGTACTAAGTTTCCGGTTAATACAATTCAAGCATGAATAATAAACATTTATCATGATATAAGGAAAGAAATAATAACTTTATTATTGCCTGTAGGGCATATTTCCTTCACTGTTTACCCTTCATAAGGACCCTTTTCATCGAATCCGATCTGACTAAAGTGGGAGAGACAGACAGCCGCTAGCCACCTTATGCAACTAGTGCATGTCAGTCGGTGGAACCTGTCTCACGTAAGGTCGATCTGGGCCGCTTCATCCCACGATGCCGCCGAATCAAGATAAGACTATTAGCGGCAAGTAAATTGACATGATCTACGACCACAACAATCTTGTGTTCTACTCGTGCATAGTAACTACGCATAGACCTAGTTCATGATGGCACTGTTGGGGATCGTTGCAGAAAATCAAAAAAATTCCTACGCATCACCAAGATCTATCTATGGAGATTACAAGCAACGAGAGGGGTGTGCATCTTCATACCTTTGAAGATCGCGATGCGGAAGCGTTGCAAGAACGCGGTCGGTGGAGTCGTACACGAAGCGATTCAGATCGCGGCCGAATCCGATCTAAGCACCGAACAATGGTGCCTCCGCGTTCAACACACATGCAGCCCAGTGACGTCTCCCGCGCCTTAATCTAGCAAGGAGAGAGGGAGTGGTTGGGGAAGACTCCGTCTAGCAGCAGCACGGCGGCGTGGTGGTGATGGAGGAGCGTGGCAATCCTGCAGGGCTTCGCCAAGCACCGCGGGAGAGGAAGAGGACTTGGGAGAGGGGGAGGGCTACGCCAGGGCTTGGGTGCGGCTGCCCTCCCACCCCCACATATATATAGGGGCCAGGGAGAGGGGGCCGGCCCCCTAGATCTGACCCAGAGGGGGGTGGCGGCCAGGTGGGGGAACTTGCCCCCCAAGTAGGTGGGGCGCCCCCACCCCTAGGGTTTCTGAACCCTAGGCGCCTTGGGCCCTTGGGGGGCACACCAGCCCACCAGGGGCTGGTTCCCCCACCTTACTTGGTCCACTTGGCCCACCGGGGTAGGTGGCCCCAGCCGGTGGACCCCCGGACACCTTCCGGTGGTCCCGGTACAATACCGGTGACCCCGAAATCACTCCGGTGACCAAAACATGACTTCCCATATATAAATCTTTACCTCCGGACCATTCCGGAACTCCTCGTGGCATCCAGGATCTCATCCGGGACTCCGAACAACATCCGGTAACCATGTACATAAATTCCCTATAACTCTAGCGTCATCGAACCTTAAGTGTGTAGACCCTACGGGTTCGGGAACCATGGAGACATGACCGAGACATCTCTTCGGCTAATAACCAACAGCGGGATAAGGATACCCATGTTGGCTCCCACATGTTCCACGATGATCTCATCGGATGAACCACGATGTCAAGGATTCAATCAATCCCGTATACGATTCCCTTTGTCTACCTGTATAGTACTTGCGCAAGATTCGATCGTCGGTATACCGATACCTTGTTCAATCTCGTTACGGCAAGTCTCTTTACTCGCTCCGTAACACATCATCGCGTGACCAACCCCTTAGTCACATTGAGCTCATTACGATGATGTCTTACCGAGTGGGCCCAGAGATACCTCTCCGTCATACGGAGTGACAAATCCCAGTCTCGATTCGTGCCAACCCAACAGATACTTTCGGGGATACCCGTAGTGTACCTTTATAGCCACCCAGTTACGTTGTGACGTTTGGCACACCCAAAGTACCCCTACGGTATCCGGGAGTTGCACAACCTGATGGTCTAAGGAACAGATACTTGACCTGGAAAAACTTTAGCATACGAACTACACGATCTTGTGCTAGGCTTAGGATTGGGTCTTGTCCATCACATCATTCTCCTAATGATGTGATCCCGTTATCAATGACATCCAATGTCCATGGTCAGGAAACAGTAACCATATATTGATCAACGAGCTAGTCAACTAGAGGCTTAACAGGGACATGTTGTGGTCTATGTATTCACACATGCATTACTGTTTTCCGGATAATACAATTAAAGCATGAACAATAGACAATTATCATGAACAAGGAAATATAATAATAACCATTTTATTATTGCCTCTAGGGCATATTTCCAACACTATCTAGGAGAAGCATAGCAACGAGCGGGGAGAGTGTGTCTACGTACCCTCGTAGACCGAAAGCGGAAGTATCTAGTGACGCGGTTGATGTAGTCGAACGTCTTCGCGATCCAACCAATCCAAGAACCGAACATACGGCACCTCCGAGTTCAGCACACGTTCAGCTCAATGACGTACCACAAGCTCTTGATCAAGTTGAGCGTCACGGGAGAGTCTCGTCAGCACGACGGCATGGTGATGGTGATGATGAAGCTACCGACGCAGGGCTTCGCCTAAGCACTGCAACGATATGATCGAGGTGTGTATCTGTGGAGGGGGGCACCGCACACGGCTAAAATTGATGTTTAACTGTGAGTTCTAGGGTGCCCCTGCCCCCGTATATAAAGGAGCAAGGGGGAGGCCGGCCGGCCCTAGGGCGCGCGCGGGAGAGAGAGGAGGAGTCCTCCTCCTAGTAGGAGTAGGACTCCCCTTTCCTACTCCTACTAGGAGGGGGAAACGAAGGAGGAGAGGGAGAAGGAAAAGGGGGGCGCCGCACCCCCCTTACCTAGTCCAATTCGGACTAGAGGGGGAGGGGGCGCGCGGCCTGCCCTGGCCGGCCTTCTCTCTCTCCACTAAGGCTCATGTGGCCCATTATCTCTCCCGGGGGGTTTCGGTAACCCTCCAGTACTTCAGTTTTCTCCGAAATCACCCGGAGCACTTCGGGTGTCCGAATGTAGCCGTCCAATATATCATTCTTTATGTCTCGACCATTTTGAGACTCCTCCTCATGTCCGTGATCACATCCGGGACTCCTAACTACCTTCGGTACATCAAAACACATAAACTCATAATACCGATCGTCATCGAACGTTAAGCGTGCGGACCCTACGGGTTCGAGAACTATGTAGACATGACCGAGGCTCATCTCTGGTCAATAACCAATAGCGGAACCTAGATGCTCATATTGGTTCCGACATATTCTAGGAAGATATTTATCGGTCAAACCGCATAACAACATACGTTGTTCCCTTTATAATCAGTATGTTACTTGCCCGAGATTCGATCATCGGTATCATCATACCTAGTTCAATCTTGTTACCGGCAAGTCTCTTTACTCGTTCCATAATACATCATCTCGTGACTAACTCATTAGTCATTTTCTTGTAAGGCTTATTGTGATGTGTATTACCAAGAGGGCCCAGAGATACCTCTCTGACACTCGGAGTGACAAATCCTATTCTCAATCTATGCCAACACCACAAACACCTTTTGGAGACACCTGTAGAGCATCTTTATAATCACCCAGTTACGTTGTGACATTTGATAGCACACAAGGTGTTCCTCCGGCGTTCGGGAGTTGCATAATCTCATAGTCATAGGAACATGTATAAGTCATGAAGAATGCAATAGCAGTAAAACTAAACGATCAAGTTGCTAAGCTAACAGATGGGTCTTATCCATCACATCATTCTCCTAATGATGTGATTCCGTTGATCAAATGACAACTCATGTCTATGGCTACGAAACATAACCATCTTTGATCAATGAGCTAGTCTAGTAGAGGCATACTAGGGACACTTTGTTTTGTGTATGTATTCACACATGTACTAAGTTTCCGGTTAATACAATTCTAGCATGAATAATAAAATTTATCATGATATAAGGAAATACAAATAACAACTTTATTATTGCCTCTAGGGCATATTTCCTTCAGTCTCCCACTTGAACTAAATTCAATAATCTAGTTCACATCACCATGTGATTTAACACCAATAGTTGACATCCTCATGTGATTTAACACTTTATAGTTCACATCGCCATGTGACCAATACCCAAAAGGTTTACTAGAGTCAATAATCTAGTTCACATCGCCATGTGATTAACACCCAAAGAGTACTAAGGTGTGATCATGTTTTGCTTGTGAGAGAGGTTTAGTCAATGGGTGTGCCATATTCAGATTTGTATGTATTTTGCCAATTTCTATGTCTACAATGCTCTGCACGGAGCTACTCTTGCTAAATGCTCCTACTTCCAATATGTATCCAGATCAAGACTCAGAGTTATCCAGATCGGTGTCAAAGCTTGCATCGACGTAACTCTTTACGATGAACTCTTTATCACCTCCATAACCGAGTGTAACACCCCAAAAATTTAGCAATGTTTTATTAAATAAAATTTTGCCAGTGAATTAAAATTTTGCCTACTGCTGAATGTTCCTTTGGATTCCAGGCCAATTCTGCTCTGTTTTGTTGGAGTTTCTACCCCTAGTAAAAACTTTCCAGCAAATGCTAGATTCTCATATGCACCCTTTAAAACTTTGCTTATATCAGCATGATTTATAATATATTGGTCTTCATAATTTTCTTCTCTATATAAATAGTTACCCTTAGTTTTAAGGCCTCTTTTGAACTGCAACCACTTGATAAATTTATTTATAAATTCAATCAAAAATTGGAGATGTCAAGTAATGCTATTAGATCACTTTTATGCAAGAATATAACTATTTCATTTAATATTTTGAGCTCCTCAACATGTTTTCCAATATGGTTCAGTAGGCCAAATTGAAGGAAATATGCCCTAGAGGCAATAATAAAGATGTTATTTGTATTTCCTTATATCATGATAAATGTCTTTTATTCATGCTAGAATTGTATTAACCGGAAACTTAGTACATGTGTGGATACATAGACAAAACAGTATGTCCCTAGTATGCCTCTACTAGACTAGCTCATTGATCAAAGATGGTTATGTTTCCTAGCCATAGACATGAGTTGTCATTTGATCAACGGGATCACATCATTAGGAGAATGATGTGATGGACAAGACCCATCCGTTAGCATAGCACTATGATCGTTTAGTTTTACTGCTATTGCTTTCTTCATGACTTATACATGTTCCTATGACTATGAGATTATGCAACTCCCGAATACCGTAGGAACACCTTGTGTGCTATCAAACGTCACAACGTAACTGGGTGATCATAAAGATGCTCTACAGGTGTCTCCGAAAGTATTCATGGTGTTGGCATAGATCAAGATTAGGATTTGTCACTCCGAGTGTCGGAGAGGTATCTCTGGGCCCTCTCGGTAACACACATCATAATAAGCCTTGCAAGCAAAAGACTAATGAGTTAGTCACGAGATGATGTGTTACGGAACGAGTAAAGAGACTTGCCGGTAACGAGATTGAACTAGGTATAAGGATACCGACGATCGAATCTCGGGCAAGTAACATACCGTTTGACAAAAGGAACAACGTATGTTGTTATGCGGTTCTGACCGATAAAAGATCTTCGTAGAATATGTAGGAGCCAATATGAACATCCAGGTTCCGCTATTGGTTATTGACCAGAGATGAGTCTCGGTCATGTCTACATAGTTCTCGAACCCGTAGGGTCCGCACGCTTAACGTTTGATGACGATCGGTATTATGAGTTTTTGAGTATTGATGTACCGAAGGTAGTTCGGAGTCCCGGATGAGATCACGGACATGACGAGGAGTCTCGGAATGCCCGAGACATAAAGATTGATATATTGGACGGCTATATTCGGACACCGGAAGTATACCGGAAAAGTTTCGGATTTATCGGGAATGCCGGAGGGGGTTACCGGAACCCCCTACGAGAGGGGATGGTCCATAGTGGGCCTAAAGGGTGAGAGAGAGACAGCCCATAGGGCTGGCCGGCGCCCCCACCTAGGAATCCTAGTTGGACTAGGATTGGGGGGGCGCCACCTCTCCTATTCCTTTCCCCCTTCTTCCTTTCGGTGAATCCTACTAGGAATAGGATTGCAATCCTATTCCTAGTAGGACTCCCTCCCTAGCCGCACCAGGAGAGGTTGGCCGGCCTCCCTCCCCTGCTCCTTTATATACGGGGGCAGGGGGGCACCCAAAGACACACAAGTTGAATTGTTTTAGCCGTGTGCGGTGCCCCCCTCCACAGAATCACACCTCGGTCGTACCGTCGCGGAGCTTAGGCGAAGCCCTGCGCCGGTGAACACATCATATCTGTCACCACGCCGTCGTGCTGACGAAACTCTCCCGTGAAGCTCAACTGGATCAAGAGCTCGTGGGACGTCATCAAGCTGAACGTGTGCTGAACGCGGAGGTGCCGTACGTTCGGTGCTTGATCGGTTGGATCGCGAAGAAGTTCGACAACATCAACCGCGTCACTTGACGCTTCCGCTCCCGGTCTACGAGGGTACGTAGACACACTCTCCCCTCTCGTTGCTATGCATCTGGTAGATAGATCTTGCGTGATCGTAGGAAAATTTTAAAATACTACGTTCCCCAACACGACCACTGCAGAAGATAGAGAGAAAATGAAAGTCATTCCCTATGCCTCAGCCATAGGATCTATCATGTATGCAATGCTGTGTACCAGACCTGATGTGTGCCTTGCTATAAGTCTAGCAGGGAGGTACCAAAGTAATCCAGGAGTGGATCACTGGACATCGGTCAAAAACATCCTAAAGTATCTGAAAAGAACAAAGGATATGTTTCTCGTATATGGAGGTGACAAAGAGCTCGTCGTAAACGGTTACGTCGATTCTAGCTTTGACACTGATCCGGATGACTCAAAGTCACAAACCGGATATGTATTTTTATTGAACGGTGGAGCTGTCAGTTGGTGCAGTTCCAAGCAGAGCGTCGTGGCGGGATCTACGTGTGAAGCGGAATACATAGCTGCTTCGGAAGCAGCAAATGAAGGAGTCTGGATGAAGGAGTTCATATCCGATCTAGGTGTAGTACCTAGTGCATCGGGCCCAATGAAAATCTTTTGTGACAACACTGGAGCCATAGCCTTGGCGAAGGAATCCAGGTTTCACAAGAGAACAAAGCACATCAAAAGACGCTTCAATTCCATCCGCGATCTAGTCAAGGAGGGAGACATAGAGATTTGCAAAATACATACGGATCTGAATGTTGCAGACCCGTTGACTAAGCCTCTTCCACGGGCAAAACATGATCAGCACCAAGACTCCATGGGTGTGAGGATCATTACTTTGTAATCTAGATTATTGACTCTAGTTCAAGTGGGAGACTGAAGGAAATATGCCCTAGAGGCAATAATAAAGATGTTATTTGTATTTCCTTATATCATGATAAATGTCTTTTATTCATGCTAGAATTGTATTAACCGGAAACTTAGTACATGTGTGGATACATAGACAAAACAGTATGTCCCTAGTATGCCTCTACTAGTCTAGCTCATTGATCAAAGATGGTTATGTTTCCTAGCCATAGACATGAGTTGTCATTTGATCAACGGGATCACATCATTAGGAGAATGATGTGATGGACAAGACCCATCCGTTAGCATAGCACTATGATCGTTTAGTTTAACTGCTATTGCTTTCTTCATGACTTATACATGTTCCTATGACTATGAGATTATGCAACTCCCGAATACCGTAGGAACACCTTGTGTGCTATCAAACGTCACAACGTAACTGGGTGATCATAAAGATGCTCTACAGGTGTCTCCGAAAGTATTCGTGGTGTTGGCATAGATCAAGATTAGGATTTGTCACTCCGAGTGTCGGAGAGGTATCTCTGGGCCCTCTCGGTAACACACATCACAATAAGCCTTGCAAGCAAAAGACTAATGAGTTAGTCACGAGATGATGTGTTACGGAACGAGTAAAGAGACTTGCCGGTAACGAGATTGAACTAGGTATGGAGATACCGACGATCGAATCTCGGGCAAGTAACATACCGATGACAAAAGGAACAACGTATGTTGTTATGCGGTTTGACCGATAAAAGATCTTCATAGAATATGTAGGAGCCAATATGAACATCCAGGTTCCGCTATTGGTTATTGACCGGAGATGAGTCTCGGTCATGTCTACATAGTTCTCGAACCCGTAGGGTCTGCACGCTTAACGTTTGATGACGATCGGTATTATGAGTTTATGAGTTTTGATGTACCGAAGGTAGTTCGGAGTCCCGGATGAGATCAGTGTGACGCCCGAGACCGACGTCCCAGAAGATTCCAGAAGATTCCAGATGTTCCGGGTTGCCCGTGTGGTTCTTTGTGCTTGTGTTGTTTATTTTTGCATTGCATCATATCATCATGCCATCATGTTATTTTTATTTTGCATCTCAACTTTAATAAACCGTGTGGACCTTCGGTCCATTTAAATCGAGGGAAGGAGACTTCTCTTTAAAACATATAAAAGCCTCCTAAAAATTATGGAGCTATATTAATAATCATTCCATTCCTCGGAATTACTCAAACACACTTGCATATTCTCCCCATGTTTTTTTCACTTCGAGCTTCTCCTTCTAAACCTTGCTAATTCTTTCCGTTGTTTCGAGGCTCCTCCTTTTATCTAAACCCCTTTTATTGCAAGCTAATGTTTTAGTTTTGCACTTCCCTTTTTGTTGGAATTATTTTGTTGGGTTGGGTTTATTCCGTAAAGCCTTACAAAATGTCCATCATGTTTTTCTTTTCTTTTCTGTGGCTCTTTCTTTTTGTTTTGCTCTCTCTCTTTTTATTTCTATTTAAGAGATAAAAAGAAGGCCCAGCCTTCCCAGCCTCTTGGGCCTCCCTGGCCTATCTCCTCTTCCCTCCTCTCTTCGGCCCACTTCTGGCCCAAGGCCACTCCAGGCCCCAGCCCGCAGCCACCGAACCCTAAGTGCACCGCAGCCCGATCTCTCCTCGATCCTTTTCCTCCTGTCCGCTGCCAAATCTCCCGTTCCCTCGTCCCGTTCCCTTCACCCCTCTGCATCGCCCCGCTCTCGCTCGTCCGCTCCCCACTCCCGATCCCCTCCTTCGTCAGCGCCTTGGTCACCTCCTTCCCGCTGCACCCTCCGCGCCAGGAGCCCCCAAGCCGCCGCCCCGCGTCGAGGCCGCCCTCGCCGCTCGAAACGCCGGCCGCCAGGACGACTAGCCCGCGCCGTCAGGTCGCCCGCAGATGTCCGATGCGCCTCCCGGAGCCCGGCGCCGCCCCGACGCCTCCTCCTAGCCTCGCCTGGCCCGAGCCAGAGCCGGCGCGGCTCCCTCCCGCATCTCCGCAGCACCGGCGCGGCCCTTCCCCTGCCTCTTCCTGCGCGCCTCGAGCCCAGCGCCCCGAGCGCGCCCACCAGAGGCCCTTCCTCTGGCCTCTGCCAGGCCTTCATCCGTTCCTGCGCTCGCCGCTGCGTCCCGTTCCGCGTGCCTCCCCGAGCGCCTGCGGCCTCCCTTCACCAGCATCACCAGGAGCCCGGCCTCCCCGTTCTGTTGCAGCACCACGAGGCCTTGGTTTCTTTTTGTTGTTGTTTGTCGCTGTTTTCGCCAAGTGCACCGCAGCCGGCTTGGTGTTGTTATTTTTGGTCCAGCAGGTTTTGGCAAGTTCGACGCAAGTACCCCTACCGTCGCCCGTGAACCTCTACGGAATGTGTACGACTTCGAGACGAGAACGACTACACGTGACGGCGACACGACCGCGACAAGTACCCCTACCGACGCCCGGATCCGTCGGCACCCTCAAGTACCTCTACGGCATGTACCGCTACCGTCGCCCGGAAACGAGGAATTCGCCAAGTACAACTACATACGTGAACGACTACCGATGACCGTGAACAACTACCGCCGTCGTGGAACCGCCAAGACGAACGGAACAACTACTTCCCTCTACGGAACGACTTCTTCCTCGTCGGACACGTGAACGACTTCTTCCACTACGTCCTCTCGACGAGCTCGAACCGCCTCGAAACGCACGCTTCGAAGGTATAACCCCGAGACGACCCGTGGATGAACGCTTGTGCTTGTTGTGTTGTATGAAATGTTTCCCGTGTGAGCACCGTGTCTGTTTCGTCCCTTTTGTTGTTCCTCGGTTGCCTCGTCACCGACTCGTGGGAACCCGGCAACGGGATCGCCCACCTTTCATCTCGTTTGACTCGCTCACGCCGTCTATCTTTTGCACCGGTCTCTCAACGAGATACCGGAACCGATATGATGTGATGCATCATTTTCGGAATCGTTGCCGTGGCACTTTTTCTTTCCACCACGGTGACAAACACTTCATGTCTTCCTCTTAAGTCAACCTTTTAATAATAATTGCATAAACTTGATCATATCATCCGCATCATGTTAACAACCTTTGAATGTTAATTGTTGTTTGCTCATAATTATTAAACATGCTCATGGGGATTTTTCCGGATATGTTGTTGTTATTTCCGGCCTCATTTAAAATGTCTAGATAGTATAGTTTCTTTATGCTTCACCTCTTGCCATGTTAAAAACATTTAATCTTGTCTTGTAAATAATGAGAGTCAACTAAATAATTAATATGTGGTGTTTCGTCAATATGCAACTCGTTGCATATTGATCTCCACTTAACTTGTAGTTTTGTTTGTGCACCTTTGCCATGCCATGCATTTTTAAACCGGACATGCATCATTCTTGTTTGTGCATCTTATGCCATGTTTATGGTTGTGTGTTTACCGTGTTGTTTCTTTCTTTCCGGTTGCTTCTCTTGTTAGCTGCGGTTTCGTTCCGGAGTTGTGAGGATTCTCTCGACTGTGTTGCTCCGTCTACTTCGTGGATCCGTTCTTCTCCCTTGTGGAATCCCAGGCAAGATGACCGAACCCGGATAACATTACTATCTTTGCCTATTGCTAGTAGTCTCGATCTATAGTTTTGCCTCGATGCCCATGTCTTTCCTGTCAGCCTCCTACTTGTAACCATTGCCATGCTTAACCACCCTACCTACGCAAACCGTTGCTTGGCTAAGTACGCTTCGCTCAGCCCTTTTTATAGCATTGCTAGTTGCAGGTGAAGACCGAAGATGCTTGCTTCATGTTGAAGTTTGGTTGGGTTATATCACACTATATAAATGCTAAATGAAATCATCTATATACTGGCAAGGGTGGAAGGCTAAGCCTTTTTGCTTGGTGTTTTGTTCCACTCATGCCGTTAGGAACCGTATAAACCGGTGTTATGTTCCTTGATTATGCGTTCCTAACACGGTTGGGGTGTATGGGATCCCCTTGATAAACCGCTAAGTGCTAAGTCTTTTCCAGCAAGTCCCAACATTGGTACTATTTGCCTAATAACAAACTAATAAAACTTGCATAAGGGCCTTGCAAACCCTCTTTTATTTTAATTCCACAACCCCGGGCCAGTGCTCCACATGAGTGTTGGTCCGAAACGGGGAGTCTGCGGGGCCACCTCGAGGAAACTCAAGGTTTGGTAAAAACCTGTAGAATCGCCCATCCGGTCGTGTCCTGAGACCTAGATACGCGCGGCTACTATCAGGGTGTCGACACGCCGGGAGGATTTGCTGGATTAGCCTTACCTTAGTTCGGTTTAACTTGAGCACGGGATTCCGAGAATACTCGGGTCTTCCCACCTATGGAGTTGCGACTTCGCGGATCGTGGGCTTGTGATGGGCCAAGTTGGAACACCCCTGCAGGGTTTGAACTTTCGAAAGCCGTGCCCGCGGTTATGTGGCAGATGGGAGCTTGTTAATTCCGGTTGTAGATAACTTGACACAATGTTTCAATACACTACCAGCGTGTGTTCCGTGACTGTCAATTTCCGAATAGGGATTCGGGAGTTGAACACGGTGGGGTTATGTTTGACCGGTTTTAGTTAGGATCACTTCGTGATCATCTTTCGACCGATGCTCTTCTCTTCTCGCTCTCTATTACGTAAGTTAGTGCTAGTTGCTGCTGCAGACTCTTGTTTGTTCCTTCACCTCATATTCTTTCTTCAGCCTTGTCCTCACCCAAGGCTTAAATAGTCTTGTTACCCGGGAACGGGATTGCTGAGTCCTCTGTGGCTCACAGTTACTTCACCACACCAGATGCAGGTTCAGCCGAGTTCGATGCAGGAGCTGGTTCAGTCCTTCACCAGGAGTCCGATGAAGAGTGTGGCCGTTTGCTTGTGACGTTTCGATGTTCAGTAGTGGTTTCTACTAGGATTCGATCTTGGCCTGTGGCTTTATGTTGTTTGGTATCTTTCTTTTGGATCTTCACCCGTAGTCGGGTTGTGATGTTTCGTATGATGATTGTTTATGTAATGTATTGCGTGAAGTGGCGAGTGTAAGCCAACTATCTTCTTTTGCAGTTTAATCCCTCTTTTACATGAGTTGTGCAAAGATACCAAACTTGAGATCATTCTAGGATGGGCTTATACCTTTAAGTCGTGCCTCGACACGTAGGAGGTATAGTCCCATCCTGGGCATTACAAGTTGGTATCAGAGCCTTCTTCGACCTAGAAGCCCCCACTGATTGATCGAATAGTTGACGGTTGAGTCTAGGCACACACTGAAAACTTTTTGAGTCCTATATTTTATCGGAGAGTAGGATTTCTTTGCTTCTCATCCCCTTTCTCTCTGGTGAGGACTCCTGACGATTACTCTTTTCTCTTCTACTTTCAAAAATTGCACCAAATTTTTTTTTAGGATCTCGCGAGTATTCTGGGATTGTTTCGATGTTCTTGTGACAAGGATATTGTTCTCGATGCCTCCTGTTACCGAGGAGTTGAGCTTCGGGGTATCATTGACACAAGCATATCGCGGCAGTACTAAATACTTAAGACGGCCGACATCGAAAATCTCTCCTATACGGCCAGTGGCAAGATAACCCCGACATCACCCAGTACTGGGGAGGTAGTTCGAGAGTATTGCCATAGCTTGTTATAGTGGATGCTTTTCGAAGGTCCGAGGTAAACAGTTTCCGAGAAAGACTGGTTATGTGTTGAAGGATGGATACACCTGGATGTAGGTTTAGAGTTGATTGCGCGGTGCTTCCCGTGTATCCCCAACACCTGATTGCATAACTGGAAACTTTCGGAAATCTATAGGTGGGTTCATCAAGTAGTTCTAGGCATCCTTCCAACGGATGCACGATATGAAGTTTGGGGTTCTACATTGAGTGAAGTGGTTTTATGGACTTGTTCTGATCGGGAGTTGCATCTTAAAGGGTCCTTGGCTATGCTGATCCGGGGATTGCAAAACCCTTTTGTAACACGTTCCATGAGCTTTCAGCACGAAGATGTCGAACGAAGCTTCTATCTTGTATTTGTTCTATTTGATCCTTGTTCCTTTTTTATTTACTTTTGTTCTCCAAGTGGCTTCTCGTCGAGTTGATGTACCTGCGGAATTCATCCGTTCAATTCTCTGTTCGGATGATATTGTGAAGATGATGCTGCAACACATCTACCCTTTGTTCTTGTTTTGATTCTGGTATTCGAGTTGCTTCGATGTCAAATGTTGATTCCATACCTTTCTTAATCGGTATTCTCATATTTTTATGGGAGTGCTATTTCTTCTTGATCATCGAGATGGTCATGTTAAATTCTTTTTCAACCGGTGTCCATTTTGTTCATCCCAAGTTGTCTTTGTTTTTCCCACCCTCCCTCCCTTCTTTTCTTGGAGCCAGCAATTCTTAAATGAAGTATCCATTTTATTCATGTGATATTTTCTTCATTCTTTCCTTCAATGTTCTTATCCGGTGAATTATCGTGAAGATGCTCAAGAGCTTCAAGTTCATCATTCTTTTCTTCTCTAATTCTTCCGGTGGATGTAATTCAGATTTCGGTGTTGATCTTATCCTTTTCCTCTTTTCACAATGCTTTCTTATTCCGGTGCACCCAATTATTCATTCTCCTCTTGCTATTCATATCCGGAGTGCTGAAGATTCATAATTCCATTCTTAATCCTTTCAAATTATTTTTGAGGATTATCATCGTATTCAAGCCTTTTAATTCAACCGGTGCAATATCTCTTAAGCTATCTTTTCAACGGTGATTTCTTTAGTGGGCCCTAACCCACAGGTCTTTTCCAGGATCTTACCTGACTCTTCTATTTTCTGGAGTTACTCAAATTCTTTTCAAACTGTGACGTAAGAATGATTTCCATCAGTCACATGTCTTCTCCAAGATCGCTTTCAATTCTTTTCATCGTTGGTTCAAACTTTTTAATTCTTCATTCCGGAGTGCTCAACAATTCTTCATGGCTTTTCTCGTCTTCTTTCTTAGTATTTGGAGACCGGAGAAGTGTTTCTCTTAATTTTGACCCGTTCCCTTGAAGATTCGTGGTTCTAGCTTTATACCATCCTCATTATTGTTCCGATTGTGAGGAGATCCTTTCATACCATCCGAAGCATTTCGTGAATTCTTTTCTTTGTGTTCCTCCGAAGGCCATCATTTCAGAAGATTTCTTCGTTCTCAGTTTTCAACTTCAACCTCCAACTATTCTTCATTGATGTCTCTTCGTTCGTCTCCATATTTTTACGGTGGTTCTTTCAAGTTTACTCTTCCTTGTTATCATATCAATTCATTTGTTCTTTTCATAATCCTACCGGTGCCTTGTTGAAGATTTATCCGAGCTTATGCTATATCTCTCTTTAATTCTTTCAACGAGAATAAGTAGTATGCCAAATCCTTTGGTTGTCATCAATTTAAATTGGTGAAGGAGATGCATGACATAATTCTTATTCTTGTTCCTTCCAAGTGGATTAATTCCTTTGTTTAGAGTTTATTCATGAGGAATAAATTCTAGGCTTCAAGTTGTTCATCTTGTTTTCCGGAGCTCCAAGTTATTTCAATTATATCATTTCAAAGCTCCATCTAATTCATCGCAGGCCTTGAATCTTATTATTTTCATCTTTCACTTCTCATGTTTTCATTACCGGAGTTTTCATGGTGGTTCATCATCATTTAATTCATCCT
This sequence comes from Secale cereale, assembly GCA_902687465.1. Taxonomy (NCBI): domain Eukaryota; kingdom Viridiplantae; phylum Streptophyta; class Magnoliopsida; order Poales; family Poaceae; genus Secale; species Secale cereale. Next base: position 834,588,280 of record LR738711.1, on the reverse strand, counting down.
CGAAGTCTTCATCAACATTCTTGTTGGAGATCAAGCATTCTTCATCATGCATTCCAATTGCAATCCTTTCTACCTTATCTTTTCTGATGGTGTTATGTCATTATTGACAATTCCTTCATGTTTCATGATTCACGAGTTATCAAGAATGAGATATGTAAACCCATCATTTTCCTTGTTCAGGAGATCCTTTCAACCCCTCTTTTTTTTATCTCTTGGAGTTATCTTGGGTTGTTTTTCACCTAAAAGCTTTCCCTAAGGATTGTTGTATTATGGTGTTTATAAATGACCCAAGTTCTTCATTTATCATTCCGGTGAAATAACTCTTTCGTCTCCTTGTTGATCTCAATCCAATCAATTGTTTTCCAATAGTGGCTGGTTGTCACCTCTTAATTTTGAGATGTTTTCCATAAGCCCACATCAAGCTTATTCTTTCGTTGTTGAATTTCCAACAACTCCGTTCAACCCTTCTTCGTAAGGATGCCCTTTCAAATTCAATTTTGAGAGAAGTTGTCTTTTCTTCTCCATTCTTTTCTTTCGTTGAATTATATTCTATTCTTCATTCCGGAGGCATTGTGATATTGCTCTCGTTAACCATCATCTCGTTTTTTATCGGGATCATGTTCTTTCCCTTGCTTATCATTTAACCGGAGTGTTGTATTCTTCATTCTAGTTCTCTCATCTTATCAAGTTTTGCCTCACTCTTCAACCGGAGTGCTGTCTGAGTTTTTCTTAACCCTTGTGCCATTCTTTTATTTGTTCCGGAGGCTGTGTGTTCTTGTTTTCATCAAGTATCATTCCATCTCCTCAAGTTCTTGCTAATTCCTTCCATTTTCAGACGGAGTGCTGTCCAAATTCTGTCATTCTTATTCCTTGGCCATTCCCTTGCAGTTTCATATTCTTTTGGTTCGTAAGCTCTTGTTTCATGTCGTTCAACCTTCAAGGTTCTCATAATGCTCCTTGTCCCTCTTTTCTAATGGAGTGTTTCATCTTCGTTCATCTCCGTTGTATTCTTCTTTCAATTTGTTCAACCTCTCAAGGTTCTTTGGTTTCACTCGTCTGTCAAGGAAGCAACTTTGTTTTACCTCTTCCTCTTCCGTTTTTACCCGGTGATATCTCTAGGATCTCGGATCGAGATCCTCTGTTAGTGTGGGAGAGTTGTGACGCCCGAGACCGACGTCCCAGAAGATTCCAGATGTTCCGGGTTGCCCGTGTGGTTCTTTGTGCTTGTGTTGTTTATTTTTGCATTGCATCATATCATCATGCCATCATGTTATTTTTATTTTGCATCTCAACTTTAATAAACCGTGTGGACCTTCGGTCCATTTAAATCGAGGGAAGGAGACTTCTCTTTAAAACATATAAAAGCCTCCTAATAATTATGGAGCTATATTAATAATCATTCCATTCCTCGGAATTACTCAAACACACTTGCATATTCTCCCCATGTTTTTTTCACTTCGAGCTTCTCCTTCTAAACCTTGCTAATTCTTTCCGTTGTTTCGAGGCTCCTCCTTTTATCTAAACCCCTTTTATTGCAAGCTAATGTTCTAGTTTTGCACTTCCCTTTTTGTTGGAATTATTTTGTTGGGTTGGGTTTATTCCGTAAAGCCTTACAAAATGTCCATCATTTTTTTCTTTTCTTTTCTGTGGCTCTTTCTTTTTGTTTTGCTCTCTCTCTTTTTATTTATATTTAAGAGATAAAAAGAAGGCCCAGCCTTCCCAGCCTCTTGGGCCTCCCTGGCCTATCTCCTCTTCCCTCCTCTCTTCGGCCCACTTCTGGCCCAAGGCCTCCCCAGGCCCCAGCCCGCAGCCACCGAACCCTAAGTGCACCGCAGCCCGATCTCTCCTCGATCCTTTTCCTCCTGTCCGCCGCCGCATCTCCCGTTCCCTCGTCCCGTTCCCTTCGCCCCTCTGCATCGCCCCGCTCTCGCTCGTCCGCTCCCCACTCCCGATCCCCTCCTTCGTCAGCGCCTTGGTCACCTCCTTCCCGCTGCACCCTCCGCGCCAGGAGCCCCCAAGCCGCCGCCCCGCGTCGAGGCCGCCCTCGCCGCTCGAAACGCCGGCCGCCAGGACGACCAGCCCGCGCCGTCAGGTCGCCCGCAGATGTCCGATGCGCCTCCCGGAGCCCGGCGCCGCCCCGACGCCTCCTCCTAGCCTCGCCTGGCCCGAGCCAGAGCCGGCGCGGCTCCCTCCCGCATCTCCGCAGCACCGGCGTGGCCCTTCCCCTGCCTCTTCCTGCGCGCCTCGAGCCCAGCGCCCCGAGCGCACCCACCAGAGGCCCTTCCTCTGGCCTCTGCCAGGCCTTCATCCGTTCCTGCGCTCGCCGCTGCGTCCCGTTCCGCGAGCCTCCCCGAGCGCCTGCGGCCTCCCTTCACCAGCATCACCAGGAGCCCGGCCTCCCCGTTCTGTTGCAGCACCACGAGGCCTTGGTTTCTTTTTGTTGTTGTTTGTCGCTGTTTTCGCCAAGTGCACCGCAGCCGGCTTGGTGTTGTTATTTTTGGTCCAGCAGGTTTTGGCAAGTTCGACGCAAGTACCCCTACCGTCGCCCGTGAACCTCTACGGAATGTGTACGACTTCGAGACGAGAACGACTACACGTGACGGCGACACGACCGCGACAAGTACCCCTACCGACGCCCGGATCCGTCGGCACCCTCAAGTACCTCTACGGCATGTACCGCTACCGTCGCCCGGAAACGAGGAATTCGCCAAGTACAACTACATACGTGAACGACTACCGATGACCGTGAACAACTACCGCCGTCGTGGAACCGCCAAGACGAACGGAACAACTACTTCCCTCTACGGAACGACTTCTTCCTCGTCGGACACGTGAACGACTTCTTCCACTACGTCCTCTCGACGAGCTCGAACCGCCTCGAAACGCACGCTTCGAAGGTATAACCCCGAGACGACCCGTGGATGAACGCTTGTGCTTGTTGTGTTGTATGAAATGTTTCCCGTGTGAGCACCGTGTCTGTTTCGTCCCTTTTGTTGTTCCTCGGTTGCCTCGTCACCGACTCGTGGGAACCCGGCAACGGGATCGCCCACCTTTCATCTCGTTTGACTCGCTCACGCCGTCTATCTTTTGCACCGGTCTCTCAACGAGATACCGGAACCGATATGATGTGATGCATCATTTTCGGAATCGTTGCCGTGGCACTTTTTCTTTCCACCACGGTGACAAACACTTCATGTCTTCCTCTTAAGTCAACCTTTTAATAATAATTGCATAAACTTGATCATATCATCCGCATCATGTTAACAACCTTTGAATGTTAATTGTTGTTTGCTCATAATTATTAAACATGCTCATGGGGATTTTTCCGGATATGTTGTTGTTATTTCCGGCCTCATTTAAAATGTCTAGATAGTATAGTTTCTTTATGCTTCACCTCTTGCCATGTTAAAAACATTTAATCTTGTCTTGTAAATAATGAGAGTCAACTAAATAATTAATATGTGGTGTTTCGTCAATATGCAACTCGTTGCATATTGATCTCCACTTAACTTGTAGTTTTGTTTGTGCACCTTTGCCATGCCATGCATTTTTAAACCGGACATGCATCATTCTTGTTTGTGCATCTTATGCCATGTTTATGGTTGTGTGTTTACCGTGTTGTTTCTTTCTTTCCGGTTGCTTCTCTTGTTAGCTGCGGTTTCGTTCCGGAGTTGTGAGGATTCTCTCGACTGTGTTGCTCCGTCTACTTCGTGGATCCGTTCTTCTCCCTTGTGGAATCCCAGGCAAGATGACCGAACCCGGATAACATTACTATCTTTGCCTATTGCTAGTAGTCTCGATCTATAGTTTTGCCTCGATGCCCATGTCTTTCCTGTCAGCCTCCTACTTGTAACCATTGCCATGCTTAACCACCCTACCTACGCAAACCGTTGCTTGGCTAAGTACGCTTCGCTCAGCCCATTTTTATAGCATTCCTAGTTGCAGGTGAAGACCGAAGATGCTTGCTTCATGTTGAAGTTTGGTTGGGTTATATCACACTATATAAATGCTAAATGAAATCATCTATATACTGGCAAGGGTGGAAGGCTAAGCCTTTTTGCTTGGTGTTTTGTTCCACTCATGCCGTTAGGAACCGTATAAACCGGTGTTATGTTCCTTGATTATGCGTTCCTAACACGGTTGGGGTGTATGGGACCCCCTTGATAAACCGCTAAGTGCTAAGTCTTTTCCAGCAAGTCCCAACATTGGTACTATTTGCCTAATAACAAACTAATAAAACTTGCATAAGGGCCTTGCAAACCCTCTTTTATTTTAATTCCACAACCCCGGGCCAGTGCTCCACATGAGTGTTGGTCCGAAACGGGGAGTCTGCGGGGCCACCTCGAGGAAACTCAAGGTTTGGTAAAAACCTGTAGAATCGCCCATCCGGTCGTGTCCTGAGACCTAGATACGCGCGGCTACTATCAGGGTGTCGACACGCCGGGAGGATTTGCTGGATTAGCCTTACCTTAGTTCGGTTTAACTTGAGCACGGGATTCCGAGAATACTCGGGTCTTCCCACCTATGGAGTTGCGACTTCGCGGATCGTGGGCTTGTGATGGGCCAAGTTGGAACACCCCTGCAGGGTTTGAACTTTCGAAAGCCGTGCCCGCGGTTATGTGGCAGATGGGAGCTTGTTAATTCCGGTTGTAGATAACTTGACACAATGTTTCAATACACTACCAGCGTGTGTTCCGTGACTGTCAATTTCCGAATAGGGATTCGGGAGTTGAACACGGTGGGGTTATGTTTGACCGGTTTTAGTTAGGATCACTTCGTGATCATCTTTCGACCGATGCTCTTCTCTTCTCGCTCTCTATTACGTAAGTTAGTGCTAGTTGCTGCTGCAGACTCTTGTTTGTTCCTTCACCTCATATTCTTTCTTCAGCCTTGTCCTCACCCAAGGCTTAAATAGTCTTGTTACCCGGGAACGGGATTGCTGAGTCCTCTGTGGCTCACAGTTACTTCACCACACCAGATGCAGGTTCAGCCGAGTTCGATGCAGGAGCTGGTTCAGTCCTTCACCAGGAGTCCGATGAAGAGTGTGGCCGTTTGCTTGTGACGTTTCGATGTTCAGTAGTGGTTTCTACTAGGATTCGATCTTGGCCTGTGGCTTTATGTTGTTTGGTATCTTTCTTTTGGATCTTCACCCGTAGTCGGGTTGTGATGTTTCGTATGATGATTGTTTATGTAATGTATTGCGTGAAGTGGCGAGTGTAAGCCAACTATCTTCTTTTGCAGTTTAATCCCTCTTTTACATGAGTTGTGCAAAGATACCAAACTTGAGATCATTCTAGGATGGGCTTATACCTTTAAGTCGTGCCTCGACACGTAGGAGGTATAGTCCCATCCTGGGCATTACAATCACGGACATGACGAGGAGTCTCGGAATGTCCGATACATAAAGATTGATATATTGGACGACTATATTCGGACACCGGAAGTGATCCGGAAAAGTTTCGGATTTAACGGGATTGCCGGAGGGGGTTACCGGAACCCCGTACGAGGGGGGATGGTCCATAGTGGGCCTTAAGGAAAGGAGAGAGGCAGCCCATAGAGGCTGGCCGGTGCCCCACCTAGGGATCCTAGTTGGACTAGGATTGTGGGGGCGCCACCTCTCCCTCTTTTCCTTTCCCTCTCTTCCTTCTTTGGTAGTTCCTACTAGGAATAGGATTGCAATCCTATTCCTAGTAGGATTGCACCCTAGCCGCAGCATAGGAGGGCCGGCCGGCCTCCCCCCTTGCTCGTTTATATACGGGGGCAGGGGGCACCCAAAGACACACAAGTTGAATTGTTCCAGCCGTGTGCGGTGCGCCCCTCCACAGAAACACACCTCGGTCATACCGTCGCGGTGCTTAGGCGAAGCCCTGCGCCGGTGAATACATCATATCCGTCACCACGCCGTCGTGCTGACGAAACTCTCCCGTGAAGCTCAACTGGATCAAGAGCTCGTGGGACGTCATCAAGCTGAACGTGTGCTGAACGCGGAGGTGCCGTACGTTCGGTGCTTGATCGGTTGAATCGCTAAGAAGTTCGACTACATCAACCGCGTCACTTGACGCTTCCGCTTCCGGTCTACGAGGGTACGTAGACACACTCTTCCCTCTCGTTGCTATGCATCTGGTAGATAGATCTTGCGTGATCGTAGGAAAATTTTAAAATACTACGTTCCCCAACAGTGGTATCAGAGCCAGGTCTATGCGTAGATGATATGCACGAGTAGAACACAATGAGTTGTGGGCGATACTAGTCATACTACTTACCAGCATGTCATACTTTGCTTCGGCGGTATTGTGAGATGAAGCGGCCCGGACCGACATTACGCGTACGCTTACGCGAGACTGGTTTCACCGTTACGAGCACTCGTTGCTTAAAGGTGACTGGCGGGTGTCTGTCTCTCTCACTTTAGCTGAATCAAGTGTGGCTACGCCCGGTCCTTGTGAAGGTTAAAACAGCACATACTTGACGAAACATCGTTGTGGTTTTATATGCGTAGGTAAGAACGGTTCTTGCTAAAGCCCGTAGCAGCCACGTAAAACTTGCAACAACAAAGTAGAGGACGTCTAACTTGTTTTTGCAGGGCATGTTGTGATGTGATATGGTCAAGACATGATGAGTTATACGGTTTTGTATAAGATGATCATGTTTTGTAATGTTATCGGCAACTGGCAGGAGCCATATGGTTGTTGCTTTATTGTATGAAATGCAATCGCCATGTAATTTCTTTACTTTATCACTAAGCGGTAGCGATAGTCGTAGAAGCAATAGTTGGCGAGACGACAACGATGCTACGATGGAGATCAAGGTATCGCGCCGGTGACGAAGGTGATCATGAAGGTGCTTTGGAGATGGAGATCAAAAGCACAAGATGATGATGGCCATATCATGTCACATATTTTGATTGCATGTGATGTTTATCTTATTATGCTTCTTATTTTGCTTAGAACGACGGTAGCATTATAAGATGATCCCTTACTAAATTTCAAGGTATAAGTGTTCTCCCTGAGTATGCACTGTTGCGAAAGTTCGTCGTGCCGAGACACCACGTGATGATTGGGTGTGATAAGCTCTACGTTCAAATACAACGGGTGTAAGCCAGTTTTTGCACACGCAGAATACTCGGGTTAAACTTGACGAGCCTGGCATATGCAGATATGGCCTCGGAACGTTGGAGACCGAAAGGTCAAGCGTGAATCATATAGTAGATATGATGAACATAAGATGTTCACCATTGAAACTACTCCGTCTCACGTGATGATCGGACATGGTTTAGTTGATTTGGATCACGTGATCATTTAGATGACCGGAGGGATGTCTATCTAAGTGGGAGTTCTTAAGTAATATGATTGCAATCCTATTCCTAGTAGGATTGCACCCTAGCCGCACCATAGGAGGGCCGGCCGGCCTCCCCCCTTGCTCCTTTATATACGGGGGCAGGGGGCACCCAAAGACACACAAGTTGAATTGTTCCAGCCGTGTGCGGTGCGCCCCTCCACAGAAACACACCTCGGTCATACCGTCGCGGTGCTTAGGCGAAGCCCTGCGCCGGTGAATACATCATATCCGTCACCACGCCGTCGTGCTGACGAAACTCTCCCGTGAAGGTCAACTGGATCAAGAGCTCGTGGGACGTCATCAAGCTGAATGTGTGCTGAACGCGGAGGTGCCGTACGTTCGGTGCTTGATCGGTTGAATCGCGAAGAAGTTCGACTACATCAACCGCGTCACTTGACACTTCCGCTTTCGGTCTACGAGGGTACGTAGACACACTCTTCCCTCTCGTTGCTATGCATCTGGTAGATAGATCTTGCGTGATCGTAGTAATTTTTTTAAAATACTACGTTCCCCAACACAAATTGCACTACAACCCTATCTAATATTCCTGTGATGCTTCCACCAAAATTATGGGATGTTCATAGCAGTATGTGTCGGTGTACTAGAGTAGGGGTACCCTTAGTACCCCGAACTTGTGCACGGGCAGTCGCAGCGTCCCGCGGCAAGGCTTGCTAGGTGACCGCCAAGACCTCTCGTGGTTCCTTTGGAGCCATTCAAGAACAAAGTATCCAAGCCAAGGAGACAAGGCCTCGGCGAGAGGAGCTTGCCGGGAATGCCGCTCAGGGCACAAAACCACTCAAGGTGCAAGACCTCGGCAAGAGGAGCTTGCCGGGGAGGCCAACTAAGGTATCTCAAGGAACTTGCCGCGACGCGCCACGCGTCCCGGCAAGGCCCGGTGAGCGACAAGCTCCCGGAAGCGACAAGATAGCGACCGCGGCAAGGCGCTTACCGCGGCAAGCTTCCACTCAGTACCTGTGCTCCAGCGCATCCACCCACGTGTCGCTCTGGGATCCTTCCAGGCGCACGTGGCAGAAGGCTGTGTAGCCAGGGGTACACGGTGGCAAGTGGCGATGACAAGGCTACCGTCGTGGCGGACGGTGGCGCCCCTGACAGCCACCTTTTGCACTGTTTGGGCAACGGCGACGGGCATTTAATGCCCTTGTCCCCTACCGTCAGGGTTAGGTATGGAACACTATACAAACACTGTACCAACTACCACCTTTTTTACACTTTTACCCTCACCAGCGTTGCCACCTGTCGGTGACCCCTTGAGCCTATAAAAGGAGGCCCATGCGCAACGTAGGGGGGTTAGACATTCGAACACTCTCACGCTCGGTCTTGCTAGCCGCCGGAGTGTACTGTAACTCCCTGCGCTCCCGAGCCAAGAACTCAATACAACCACCAAAGCAGGAGTAGGGTTTTACGCATCCGTGCGGCCCGAACCTGGGTAAACTGCCCGTGTGCTCGCCTCGATCCGCTCTTTGTGCTACCTCCGCCCCCTGCCGTACCGAAAAGGGGCTCCGGTCCCATAGGTGTTCGTGGGTGGATCAGTTTCCCCGACATCTTTGGCGCGTCAGGTAGGGGTGCGTCGAGGTTGTGTGAACCCGATCCGGCGTCACACGGGCTAGATCTTCATCATCTTCATCAACATGCCGCCGAAGAAGAAGGCTTCGGAGGCAGCAGGCCCGTCCGCGTCGATCCCGCCACCGCCGGAGCCAACGGCTGGTGGGGTAGACGCCGGCGGAAGAACGGACGTCGACGAGGGAACCCACGGTGCCGCCAAGTCCAAGGACAAGGCTGCGCTACCCATCGGCGGCGTAGCCGGCTCCCACGACGACCGGGCGCACTCCAAGACCTCGGCGTCTGTGCATGCACCGCGCCCATCTCAGGAGGCGCGGGACCGGCAGCGTCGTGGTACTCAAGGTACCATACGCTTGCTGGGCCAGGGTCAAGCTGGCGGATCTCGGGATGCTCAAGGCCAGCATGCACGCCAACATGCCGGCACGAGCAAGGCACGGTCGCCTGGACGGGATGCTGCTCCTTCTAACACGGTTAGAAGTCCGAGCATATCCCGCTCCTCGCACCGTTCGCCACCGCTACCCGCCACTCCCGCAGAAGCTCTAGCACGAGCTCAACTGCTCCTAGACTTCCCTCCAGCAGCAGACAAGGCCGACGACTGGAGGGCCACCATTCAGAGTCTCATCGCCTTCGCCAACGGCGACACTCCGCAGCAGCCGAGCACATCGCGGCCGCGGCAAGTCAGCCAGGCGCGGGCCGATGGCGATAAGACTGCTGGGGGTGCAACCACCGTGCACTCCCCGCCCCGAAGGCCAAAGTTGCCGACCCGCCGGATCAACATCGACGACGACTCCACCGCGTCATCGGATCCGCGAGCTCGTCGCGACCAGCGCCAAGTCCTCCACGAACGCCAACAAGAAGACGCTCGCACTCGCATCGAGCGTCGAAGAGAAGCGCGGCGTCAATCAGACCAGCGCACTGGGACCGCTGTCGACATGCATGCTGATGGTTTCTCGCCCCTCGTTGGTTACCCCAATTGGAAGGTTTGAGATGTAGTGTAGCGGTAGTTTTCCCTTGGCAAAGATACCAAGGATCGAATCCCCTGAGACTCCGAGGGTCAACAAGAAGGTGTCAACTGCTAGCGGCGCAACTTAGCGATTGACAGGACCTGCACACAGATACAAATAACTTTGCTCCCAACGAGTACAGAGAGGTTGTCAATCCCTCCGGCCTTGTCGTTTACAAAGGATCAAACGCAAGAGATAATAATTATAGGTATGACTGCAACTAGTAAATAAGAACAGGAAGTAAATAACGGGTGTGATCAGTGATGGTAATATGGACCGGGGTCCCATGATGTTCACTAGTGATGTCTCTCTCCCAAAAGACGATAAAACAGCTAAGCGAGGTAAACAAATTACAGCTGGGCAATTGACAGGATTATGTGCGCAAACCAATGCTAACTATGCTGCAAAGAAAGGTAGAGGCTCAAAAGCATGGGCGGTACGCCAAGGCAAGTAGACCGAAATCCATCTGCATCTACTACTAATCATCCACCTTGAGATATCTATCCAGAACATCTCGTTGGTATTAAGTTGCGAATCCCACCCAAAGTGTAAACTCAAAGCAACAGACAACTTCATTAAAAGAACTTTGCGTAAAGTAAACAATCCTTGCACCCGCAAGTACAAGCACCGTTGTTTTCCCCCTTGTGGCAACAGCACATCCCCTAGACTCATGTTTCTGTCACTCAAGCTAGTCATCAGGGGGCATGAACCCACAATCAAGCATAACGCTCCCTCTTGGAGTTAGTACCTACTACCTGGCCAAAGCAATAAATAGCAACGGAGAACATGCAAGAATTACTCAAGAACATAAATATAAAAGAGGTGAATCAAATATATTACTCACACACAATCTGAACATAATCTCATAATCCATCGGATCCCAGCAAACTCATCATAGCAACAGCATAAGGATTACATATGTGCCTCGATCATGTAGGGCAGCTCACGAGGTCTAATCGATGAAGAACAAAGAGGGGAGGAGAACATCACATAGCTACTAGTCATGGACCCATGGTCCAAGGGAGACTACTCACAACTCATCCGGGAGGCGTCCATGGTGGAGGAGAGGCTCCCGGTGGTGATCCTCCCCTCCGGCAGGGTGCCGGGAAGAGTTCTCCTGGTGCTCCCGATCTTGGAAGCGCGACGGTGGTAGAACAGAGATGAGATCGCGAAAAAGGGTTCCGTCCTCGAGGGTTTCGGGACGCGGTGTAAATATATGCCAAAGGGGGCGTCAGAGGGGCTAAGGGGGGCCCAGGCGCCCTGGCGGCGCGGCCAGGAGGGGGGCCGCCCCCTCTGGTCGCCTGGAGCCCCCGTGGGCCCCCTCTGGCCCTACTTTGGCCGCATGGAAGCTTCCGGAACGCTGATTTTTTATATATTTTTCTCGGGATTTTTCTGGCAATTTACGTAATGGGAAAACCTGAAATACAAAAACAAACAGAAACTGGCACTGGGGTGCACTGAGTTAATAGGTTAGTCCAAATATTATCAAAAGTGTATGGAAGTGCATAAATATCATAGCAATATCACACAAAAGAGGCATGGAGCAAGCAGAAATTATAGATACGTTTTGGACGTATCACATGCGCCAGGGGAACCAGGCGACTTGCCGTACGCGGTAGGTTGCCCTGCGTTTACCCGTGAGCTGCGACAAGTCCAGTGGCCCATTATGAAGAACTTCAAGCCAGACATACCAGAGAAGTACGCCGGCAAGACGCATCCGTCGGAGTTCCTCAGCATCTACACCATCACGGTGCAAGCTGCTGGGGGGCGAGACAAGAAGATCCTTGCCAACTACTTCCCGCTGGTGCTCAAGCCAAACGTCAGATCCTGGCTCATGCACTTGCCGGACAACTCCATTTCTTCTTGGGCCGACCTGTGCCATCAGTTTGTCGGCGCCTTCACAGGCGGCCACAAGCCTCATGGCCAGGAGAGTGACCTTCACCTACTCGCCCAGAAGGAAGGAGAGCCCCTGCGCAAGTATATCCAGAGATTCAGCCGTGTGCAACACAACATCCTGGACGTCCACCCTGCCGCGGTTATTAGCGCGTTCCATCAGAACGTGTGTAACCGCAGGATGAGGGAGGAGATGGCGATGTGTAAGATCAGGGACATCAGCGAGCTGTACGCCCTGGCCGACAAGTGTGCACGTGCTGAAGAAGGGAGGAAACTCCCCGGAGAGGATAGAGGAGCAGGGGGATCTGACAGTGATGATGCCGCCCCGGCAAAGAAAAGCCGGCGGCGGAACAACAGGAAGAAGAAGAACAAAGAGGTGTTGGTCGTTGAGCAGTCCGACAAGGAAGGTGGCGCCAAGAAAGCCCAAGTTGGTAGCTCCGGCAAGGAAACTGCCGCATGCACCAACTGCCAGGCTGTGGCGGCCGCCGACAAGCAGGACGGCACCGACAAGCAGTATTGCAAGATCCGCCGCACCAAGGGCCACGACCTCGAGAACTGCAAGAGAGTCGAGCAGCTTGTCGAGCAGCAGAAAGCTGAGTACGAGCGGCGCGACAAGGAGAAGGCCCAAGGTGGTGATGGAGGATCCGGCAAGAAGCGGCCATTCAACGGCCGGGGAGGACGCCGCGGCAAGGCCAAGCAGCGACAAGGAGACAGACCTCCCCGCGGCCACGACAAGGATGAAGATGACGACGACGACGGAGACATGGATGATGGAGAGACCAGTGAGAAGGAGTTCCAGAAAGCCACAGAGGTTTTGTGCATTGACGGCGGTGCTTCTCTGCATACTTCACACCGCCAACTCAAGCAGTGGGTGCGTGAAGTCAATGCGGCAGAACCACCTGTCGAATCGCGCAAACTTCTGAAGTGGTCCAGCACGCCTATCATCTTTGATATTGAGGACCACCCTGATCGCACAACTGCGGTCGGGTGCTTGCCGATGTTGGTTTCACCAACTATCCGCAACCTCAAGGTCACCAAGATGTTAGTTGACGGCGGGGCCGGCTTGAACTTGATCTCCTCCGCTATGGTCCGGAAACTCCAGATCCCTGACAGCGAGCTCGAAGAGACCGGCACGTTCCAAGGAATCAACCCGGGAAGGAGCAAGCCGAAGGGGAAGATCACGCTGCCAGTGACATTTGGCGGCGAGCTGAACTTCAGGACTGAGAGGGTCACTTTTGACGTTGCCGATTTCCCATTGCCTTACAATGGGATACTTGGCCGCCCAGCACTCGCCAAGTTCATGGCAGCCTCTCACTATGCCTACAACATGCTCAAGATGCCCGGCCCGATAAGCGTCATCTCTGTCCCTGGCGACAAGAACGACGCCCTTATCTGCGCCGACAAGATCTACCGGGAAGCAGCAGCCGCAACAGATAGCAAGTCACTTGCCGCTGAAGCTCCCGGGGAGAAGATGAAGACCAAGTCTGGCAAGAGCTCTGGGGCCCACTCCGGCAAGCGCACCTCTTCGGAGTGCTGCGCTGCCGTCGAGAACGCACCATCGAGCTCCACCGGCAAGTGTAAGAAGACGATGGCAGCTCCGCCAGAGACCAAGAAGGTGTCCGCCAAGGAGGACGGCACTGGTGGTACTTTCACAATCAGTGCCACGCTTGACCCTAAATAGGAAAACGCGCTCGTTGCTTTCCTGCGGGCGAACATCGACGTGTTTGCATGGCAACCGGCTGACATCCCCGGTGTTCCCAGGAAAGTGATTGAGCACAAGCTTGCCGTTTGTCCTCACGCGCGGCCCGTCAAGCAAAAAGTTAGGAAACAAGCAGTGGAGCGCCAAGAGTTCATAGCAGAAGAAATCAAGAAGTTGGAAGCAGCAGGTCTTGTCAGAGGTGTGCTCCATCCTACGTGGTTGTCCAATCCTGTTGTCGTGCGTAAGGCAAATGGGAAATGGAGGCTTTGTATCGACTTCACCGATGTGAATAAAGCTTGTCCCAAAGACCCATTTCCCTTGCCGCACATTGACCAGATTGTTGACTCAACGGCTGGATGTTATTTCCTTTCATTTCTTGACGCATACTCAGGATACCACCAGATCTTCATGGCTGAGGAAGATGAGGAGAAGACCGCATTCATTACTCCATGTGGCACTTACTGTTTCATATGCATGCCTTTTGGATTGAAGAATGCTGGTTCAACATTTGCAAGGGTGGTCCATACAGCATTTGAGCCACAAATACACAGAAATGTAGAAGCATACATGGATGACATAGTGGTCAAGAGCAAGGACAGGGCTACTCTGATCCTAGATTTAGGTGAAACCTTCGCGAATCTGCGCAAGATCCAGCTCAAGCTCAACCCCAAGAAGTGCGTGTTTGGGGTCCCTTCCGGCAAGCTTCTCGGGTTCTTCATGTCTCAGAGGGGAATTGAAGCCAATCCCGACAAGATCAAAGCCATTGAGCAGATTGAAGCACCGAAGCGCGTCAAGGATGTATGAAGACTTACCGGTTGTGTGGCTGCTCTTAGCAGGTTTATCACTAAGTCTGCTGAACGCGCCCTGCCGTTTTTCAAAATTTTGAAAAAGGCAGGTCCAATGAAATGGACTCCGGAAGCGGAGGCTGCGCTGCAAGACTTGAAGAGGTACCTGTCCTCCACTCCAATACTTGTCGCACCTAAGCCACAAGAGAAGTTGCTGCTGTATCTAGCGGCAACCAATCAAGTCGTTAGTGCTGCGTTAGTAGCGGAGAGGGAGGCAGATGATGAGCCAGCAACCGCGGCAAGCACATCCAGCAACAAGCACGGGGCTTCTCCGACAAGCTCTGGTCCCGACAAGGATGGACCTGCGCAGATGCAAGAGGAGATACGGAAGAAAATGGTGCAGCGCCTAGTTTACTTTATCAGCTCCCTCCTGCAGGGGGCTAGGTCAAGGTACTCTGGTGTGCAGAAGTTACTTTTCGGCCTTCTCATGGCCTCGAGAAAGCTGCGCCATTACTTCCAAGCACATGAGATAACAGTGGTCACTCGCTTTCCGCTGAAGAGGATACTGCAGAATCCAGAAGCAACAGGCAGGATTGTTGAGTGGGCACTGGAACTGTCAAGATTTGGCCTCAAGTTTGAAAGTACTTCAACTATCCAAAGCAGAGCATTGGCAGAATTCATAGCAGAGTGGACGCCAACACCAGATGAAGAGATTCCAAAGACGGGCATCCCCGTCAAAGAAGCAAGCAAAGAGTGGCTGGTGTACTTTGATGGTGCCTTCTCACTGCAAGGCGCCGGTGCTGGTGTGCTGCTTGTCGCACCCACCGGAGAGCACCTCAAGTACGTAGTCCAGATGCACTTTCCCAAGGAGCAAGCAACAAACAATACTGCAGAGTATGAGGGTTTGCTTGCCGGTCTCAGGATTGCGGCAGACCTTGGGATCAAGAAGCTTATTGTCAGGGGTGACTCGCAACTTGTCGTCCGCCAAGTGAACAAGAATTACCAGAGTCCGTTGATGGAAGCTTACGTTGATGAAGTGAGAAAGCTTGGAGAGCACTTTGACGGCCTACAGATGGAGCATGTTCCAAGAGCTCAGTATGACATTGCTGATGGCTTGTCGAAGTGTGCCACACTTAAGTTACCTGTGGAACCAGGGATCTTTGTGCTCAAGCTGACTCAACCATCTGTAACACCATCAACTGGACAGACCAAGAATAGGAAGTTGGTTTCTGGTGACTATTTTCCGACAGAGCTTCCCGAAGCCGCCGCCAAGAAAGTCCCCAAGATCAACACCGAGAATGCTGAGGAGCAGTCTGCTCCTGCAAGCCCTAGGGTTTGTATAGTTGAAGCAGACGCTCCCGACAAGTTTTGCTCTGGAAAGCTTGCCGGGGAACATCAAGCTCCGGCTGAATCACAGGTTCTCGCCGTAGAAGCGGATGTTCCCGCAGCAGCAGAGATGCCTTTAGCCCTTGCTATCGAGCCATAGGCTCCAGCATGGGCACAACAGATCATCTGTTTCCTTCAGACAGGAGAACTTCCCGAAGAGCAAGAAGAAGCGGAAAGAGTAGCCCGGCAGTCAAGTATGTACCAGTTTGTTGACAACACACTGTACAGAAGAAGACTCAACGGTGTGAAATTGAAGTGTATTCCCCGGGAAGATGGACAAAAGCTGTTGGCAGAGATACATGGAGGCATATGTGGTCACCACGTTGGCGCGAGAGCACTTGCCGGCAAAGCATTCCGGCAAGGTTTCTTTTGGCCGGAAGCCCTCCAAGATGCAACTGCACAAGTAACCAAGTGTGAAGCGTGCCAGTTCCATTCCAAGCATATACACCAGCCAGCTCAAGCTCTCCACACGATCCCTTTATCCTGGCCATTTTCGGTCTGGGGGCTCGACATCCTCGGCCCCTTTCCCCGCGCAGCCGGGGGCTTTGAGTACTTGGACGTTGCAATCGACAAGTTCACAAAGTGGCCGGAAGTGGAACCAGTGAGGAAGGTGACAGCACAGTCAGCAGTCAAGTTCTTCAGGTCGATTGTTTGCCGCTTCGGGATCCCTAACATGATCATCACCGACAACGGCACACAATTCACGAGCCGCACCTTCATGCAGTACGTCCAAGATCTTGGCGCCAAGGTCTGCTTCGCTTCTGTTGCTCACCCGAGAAGCAACGGTCAAGCGGAGAGGGGAAACGCTGAAGTGCTGCGTGGACTCAAGACCAGAACTTTCGACAGGCTGCACAAGTGCGGCAAGAACTAGATCGATGAGCTACCGGTGGTTCTTTGGTCGATTAGGACGACGCCAAATCGAGCCACTGGACAGACACCCTTTGCTCTAGTCTAGGGAGCAGAGGCAGTTCTCCCCACGGAACTCGTATACGGGTCGCCTCGAGTGCTCGCTTATGATGAGCTTGAGCAAGAGCAGCTGCGACAAGATGACGCGCTGCTCCTTGAGGAGGACCGTCTTCAGGCTGCTGTACGAGCTGCTCGATACCAGCAAGCTTTGCGCCGCTACCATAGCCGCAAAGTTAATGCCAGAAGTCTCGAGGAAGGCGACCTTGTTCTTCGGCGCGTTCAGTCCGCCAAGAATTCCAACAAGTTGACGCCGAAGTGGGAAGGCCCTTACCGGGTAAAACGAGTCACAAGGCCTGGCGCTGTCCGCCTTGAGATCGAGGATGGCTTTCCGGTGAGCACTTCCTGGAACATCGAGCATCTTCGTAAGTTTTACCCGTAAGGCGCGGTTGCCGTGATCCGCTCCGGCAACCACCTTTTGTACAAGTCTTGCCGCTGTTGCATGTAATCCTTTGTACAAAGCCAGGCGCAGACCCCGTGCATCAGTAAAGCTTATGTGCTTGGCACATCTTGTCATTTCATGCTTTCTATTTTCTTGCATCTATTATCTGACACTTTGTGCAGCACTTACCCCCGGTAAGCAATAACAAGCCCAAAGGCTCCATATCTATATTTTCTTTTCCTTTTTTTTTCTCAGCCAAAGGAAGGTTCCCTCGCGCACAAGTTTGCCGGGGGGAGGAGAAGATAGTGGTATGGACCAAGCGCCGTTCAAGAAAGTTTCGCCTTGCCGGGAAGCAAACAACAGAAAAGCTAAGTTGCCAAAGTTTGAGCAATCAAATTTTAAAAAATTTAAGTTATCTTCCTTGAACAACCACACTTTGTATGGAAAACCCGTGCGCGGAGGAACCAACTCATGGCTAGTTGCGCCCTTACTTTGTTTCGAGTTCGCTCAATAGCTTAAGCGTGCTGCGACTAGTGTCGCACCCTTACTTTGTTTCCGAGCCCGCTCAACAACTTAAGTGTGCTGCAACTCGTTGCGACAAGGTTTCTTGTCGGCGACGGCATCACCAGCAGGCTGCTGAAGTTCCGCACTCAACGCTCGTGGCAAAGGTGCCTACGCCGGCAAGTTCCCTAAAAGCGTAGGGCAAAAACATACAAAGCAAGGGAGTCGAGTAAAGGAAATAACATTGCATCCACTACCCAAAATAGAGTTATATTACAAGATAACTTGTTGCAGCTCTAACAGATTGTTTTCCTAACATGATAAGCAGCGACAAGGAAAGAAGAAAATGGGCAAGCTTAGTCCGCGTGGTCACCCTCAACTCTCTTAATCCCGCCCACCTTGTCCACAATGGGTGTGGCAAGGGCCTTGAGCGCGTCCAGATCAGCGTCCGACGGCAAGCTCCTAAGGACGTTGGTGAGGTTGAGGCCCGGATTGCGGAAGGCCACCTTCATCAACACCTTCTGCAGGGCTCCCGCGCAGAGCCTGCGCGACTCGTCCGCCAGCTGCTTTGGGATCTTCTCCCGGAGTTGCTGGAGGGCCGTCGCCACGCCGTTGAAGAATAAAGTGAGCTTGGCGCTGGGGTGGAGGCTCTCGTCGGTGGAGTACCCGAGATACTCCGCCCCCAGCTGCGCCAGCTCCTTGTCGATGTCCGCGGCAGCATTGACAAGACCTTCTGTCCAATACTCCACGGTTTCCCTGAAGATGTTCTGGGTAACGGCGGCGCTCTCCAGCAACGCCTTCTCAGCCCTGACCTCCTCCTTCAATGCCGCCTCCCGCTCCTTGGCACCGTCCAGCGTCTGGGTTAGGGTGGTCAGCTTCAGCTCGAGGTCCGCGTTGGAGTCCTTGGCGGCGGCAAGCTCCTTGCCCTTCTCGGAGAGGCGGACCTGCAGCTCGGAGTGACTGTGGGCGTCCTTCTCCCGCTCGACCTTGAGCGCGGCAATTTCCTCGCCTCTCGCCTTGAGGTCGGCCTTGAGCTGCGCCACCTTCACCTCCAGTTCCTTCTTGGCGGTCTCAGCGGCCGCGGCAGCATCCTTTGCTTCCTGGAGAGCCCCGCCAAGTGATTGCTCGCGCGCGGCAAGTTCCTCCTCGTGACTGTCGAGGTTGACCTTCCGCTGCGCCAGCTCACCCTCCAGCGTGGACAGCTTCTCAGCGGCAAGCCGCTGCTGTTCCTCCACTTCAGCCTTCTCAAAGATGAAGGCTTGCTGCTCCCCGGCAAGTTGCTCCCGCTCCTCTGCCAAGGACCGGAGAGCTGCTTGGTGAAGACCCCGGAGCTCCTCTGCGCGTTTCTCCATATCGACTCCCGCCTTGGCAGCCAACGCTTCGCGGGACTCCAGCTTGGCCTGCCAGGCGCGGTAAAGCGACAGCAACTTGCGCAGCAGCCGCTCCTCCTCAGGCTCGCTGCTGCTGCTCGGCGCGTCGACAAGCTTCAGCCCGACGGAGGCAAGCACCTCTCCGTCGAAGACCTCTCCCTCGACCGGCGCCCTGGACATGGATGCCCATGGGAGCTGGATGAAGACGTCGTCGCCGGCCTTTAAGTAGACGTCTGGCTCGGGCTCGTCGGAGCTGGGGGCTACGGCGGCGGCGGAGGGCTCGGCGGTCGGTGTAGCGCCTGGCGCTCCTGTGGCCTCAGGGCCGTTAGTGCGATCGCCAGCCCCTTCGCCGGCTACTGCGGCGGCAGCCTTGGCGGCCTCCGCGCCGGCAGGATCGTCTGAGCCGACCGTTTCTTCGGCAACGGCGGCGTCGTCAGCAATGACCTCCGTCTCCATTGGCTCAGCTGCGGATGGGTCTAACGGAAGAAAAGGAAAGAAAAACAGTCAAGCAAATATCCAAAAAAGAAGAATCTAAAGAAGAAAAGCCCAAGGAGAGTTTTTAAAGCAAAGGGATTACCTGCGCGAGCCGGCTCCTCGGTGCGGTTCCTTGCCGGGAAGCTCTCCCTCGGTGGCGTGGTTGTAGCTCCCGCCGGCAGAGGGCCGCTAGTGCTATCCCTCGCCGGAGAACTTGCCCTTGGTGGAGTACTCGCCCTTGGCGGGGTATTCGCCCTTGCTGGAGAGCTTCCCCTTGGCGGTGTGGTCGAAGCGTGCGGCACGTCAGGGCGGTCTCCTCGCGCTCCTGGTGCTGCTGCTCTGCTCCTACACGAATCAACAACAAGACGTCAGTAAAGAAGAAGCGCCCACGCGCGCCTAACGACAGAAGATGAACCACACTTACGCTGGGGGCTGCGCTGGGGGCTACTCTGAAGGTCAGTTGCCGGGTCCGGCAAGCTTGTCTCAGGCGCACCCCCTGCTGTCGGGACGGGCTTGTCCTCGATGGCAATCACCGGGACCTTGGCTCTCTTCGCCGCCCTCTGGGCCAGAGTTCTGAAAAGGAACAGGTTCAGAGTGAGGCAAAAGAGATGCAAGACAAAGAACAGCAAAAAAATCGAAGAAATACAAGAACAACAAAGTCTTACTTTTCTTATTCCTCATCGGAGCTGAGCACAGAGAAGTCGAAGTCTGGCTCACGCGTCCCGACGCGAGGAGGCGGAGGAGTAGGCTCCCTTGGCCGCTTGGCGGGAGCAGGGGCAGTGGTCTGAGACGACCCCGCTCCGGCTGCCGCCGAGGCGTGGGGAGCGGCAGGGGCAGAAGCAGTGGTCCGAGAAGACCCCGCCCCAGTCGCTGCGGAAGTGCGAGGCGCTCCCGCGGCAACCTTGCTTGCCGCGATGGAGCGCGTTGCGCGGCGCGGCGGCTGTTGGCCCGTCTGCCGCTCCGTCACGTCCCCAGCCTTGTGGAGACGCCTTCTTGGTGGAGCTGGAGGCTCTGCTGGTGGTGGCGAGCTGCCTGAAGACGAGGAGGAAGAGGAGTCGATCTCCAGCGAGCCGCTCGTGTTCTCGGCGGGCTCGCTCGACCCGACGCCCTGCTCGGCGGGTTCACTTGTCTCGGCGTCTTGCCCGGCAAGCTTCCCCGCTTTGAGAAACTCGTCTCGCTGGGCAAGGCTTGCCGCCTCCGCTGCCTCCGCCTCCTCCACGGTGTGTCCGAACTCTCCCGCGGCCGCGGCTGCCGCTGCCTCTTCCATCCTGGTGGCGATGTACGCCACCTCCCTTCGGTGGTGGCGCGGGTGAGGCCCTTCTTCTCGTCGGAGCAGATCGGCGTTTCTTCCAAGTTATTGAAGAATGCCTGCATAGCTTCGTCGGTAGGCTCTTGCCAAGTTGGGTCAATCCCGTGAGAGTTGCACAGCGGCATCATTGCAGGGATGCGGCTGAGCGCTGAGTTGTTGCACTGCGGAACTACGCCCCTCGGCAGCATGAACACTTCGGGATGGTCGGGGTCGTACTTAAACAACTCCTGGAGCATCGTGTTGAGCTCCATGACAGTGAAGTTCCAATTGAGGCCCGGGCGCAGCCTCATGATATCAGCCGCGTTCTCGAACTCCCAGGCGGGCCTCTTCCTCTCCTGCAGGGGGGCGATGCGGCGGCGGAGAAAGTATGCGCCAACTGCGCCTACAGTCAACCCGGCAAGCCTAAGGCGAAGGATCCGGGCAGTGGCAATCTTCAGTCTGCTATCTTCCGGGGCCAAGTCACTCCAGTCGTTGCCGCGCAATACTGGGGCTTGGCGCCGGGCGGTGAATGGCTGCGGGTTCTCCTCTACGATCCAGCACCAATTGGCCCTCCACTCCAACCATTTGCTGCGGAGCTCCCCCTCCAGATAAGCCTCCTTCTTATGGGCCCTCGAGATCCAAGAAACTCCGCCAGACAGAGGCTCTCCTCTCTCTACTCGAGGCATGAAGTAGTGGCGGAAAAGGGCTACATTGGGGAAGACTCCGACAAAGTTTTCGCAGAGGTGTGCGAAAACGGCCATGGTCAGAACGGCGTTGGGGGTGAAGTCAAGGAGGTGGAACCCATAGGTGTTCATGATATCGCAGAAAAATTCGGACAAGGGCGGGCAGAGCCCGCATTAGAAGAACAAAGCGAAGAACGCGCATCCGGTCGGGTACATCTCGCAAGCAATGGCTGGGAGTACCTTGGTGCGCGGATGCGCCCGCGTCTCCCTCGACCAGAAGAGGTAGTATTCCTCCCTCGGCTTCTTCACGGCAAGCTTGGGGGGGAAGACGGCCCGCTCCTTTCGCATCGCTGCGAGCCGCAGCGCCTCGGCCGACTTCTTGGTCTTCCCCTTCTCGCCTTTCGGAGCCATGGCCGAGGCGGTGACGGAGGTCAACGCCGTTGGTGGTGCTGGTGGCGACGGGGG
>LR738711.1:834520550-834566443 GCA_902687465.1 Secale cereale | reverse complement strand
GGGGGGGGGCGGAGCGCTGCTCTCTTTCGGCCTTTGGGAAGAAGGGGAGCGGCGGAGGCTTCTCAAGGTTGAAGAAGCAACGGGCAAATGGACGAACTGCCCCTGTTTCCCCTGCTTATAAGGGGGGGAGGGGGCGGACGTTCCGCATTTCCGATTAAAGAAACCGCCCACGATCTCTCCCACGAGCCCGCAATCAACGCGTGCCGTTCGGGGAGGGCGCATCGGATATGGAGAAAGATTCGGCGTGAACCAGGCCGCGCGTGCCCGTGCACTGTTTTGGGCCTGGCCCAACAGCGCTCGGCACCGTGTATGGCCCAGGCCCGGGGGCTCCTGTCGGTGTACTAGAGTAGGGGTACCCTTAGTACCCTGAACTTGTGCACGGGCAGTCGCAGCGTCCCGCGGCAAGGCTAGCCAGGTGACCGCCAAGACCTCTCGTGGTTCCTTTGGAGCCATTCAAGAACAAAGTATCCAAGCCAAGGAGACAAGGCCCCGGCGGGAGGATCTTGCCGGGAAGGCCGCTCAGGGCACAAAACCACTCAAGGTGCAAGACCCCGGCAAGAGGAGCTTGCCGGGGAAGCCAACTAAGGTATCTCAAGGAACTTGCCGCGACGCGCCACGCGTCCCGGCAAGGCTCGGTGAGCGACAAGCTCCCGGAAGCGACAAGATAGCAACCGCGGCAAGGCGCTTGGCGCGGCAAGCTTCCACTCAATACCTGCGCTCCAGCGCATCCACCCATGTGTCGCTCTGGGATCCTTCCAGGCACACGTGGCGGAAGGCTGTGCAGCCAGGGGTACACGGTGGCAAGCGGCGATGACAAGGCTACCGTCGTGGCGGACGGTGGCGCCCCTGACGGCCACTTTTTGCACTGTTTGGGCGACGGCGACGGGCATTTAATGCCCTTGTCCCCTGTCGTCAGGGTTAGGTATGGAACACTATACAAACACTGTACCAACTACCACCCTTTTTACACTTTTACCCTCACCAGCGTTGCCACCTGTCGGTGACCCCTTGAGCCTATAAAAGGAGTCCCATGCGCAACGTAGGGGGGGGGGGTTAGACATTCGAACACTCTCACACTCGGTCTTGCTAGCCGCCAGAGTGTACTGTAGCTCCCTGCGCTCCTGAGCCAAGAACTCAATACAACCACCAAAGCAGGAGTAGGGTTTTACGCATCCGTGCGGCCCGAACCTGGGTAAACTGCTCGTGTGCTCGCCTCGATCCGCTCTTTGTGCTACCTCCGCCCCCTGCCGTACCGAAAAGGGGCTCCGGTCCCATAGGTGTTCGTGGGTGGATCCGTTTCCCCGACAGTATGTTATTCAACCTTATGCAAAAACCCATCTTGGTCCTTTGGGAAAATTGAGTGAACCAACCTCTTTTCCATTCTGGTTCAGTTCGGTGATTTGCACTGCAACCCTAGTCTATTTTGCTCTAGTGCCTTTGAGCTTCCTTATGCTTATAGTCTCTCTTGCAAAACCCTTAAGTCCAGGAGAGTGGGCCTATTGGGATAGTCTTGGTTCATGAAACAATGCTCTGCATTTTCTGTCCAGAACTAGGATCTTGCAAAACTTGCACTAACAAGTTTTTGCTTTTGATTAACTAACCTCACCACCTTCCTATTCATCCAAGGAGACAACCATCTGGTATATTTGGCCACCCCAAGAGCTATCTAGATGCCACTGGCATTTTGTCGAACACCCTGAGAGCATGACCATATTTGGCTTAGTTTCTAGTTCATATTGTGAACTTGATCCCCTGTCTAGACCAACATGTCTCACAGCTTTGCCCTAGCCTATAGCCCAACCCTGCTGACCCCCTTGCAGTTTGGAGCTCCCTAGCATACCTTGGCATATCGTCGAGCACGTTGCGTGCGTGCTCTGGGTGCGCCCAGAGCGCGCGTTTTGCACGTGCGTGCGCTCGGGTCGCCACGTCGCGCCCCTGGCCCCAACTCACTCGCAGAGCCACGCCCGGCCTTATCCGCACACAAGTACACGCCATGCTTCCTCTGGGACTCCACAGCGCCGCCGTCAGAGCACTTTTGGCGACACGCCGGCGCTCACAGCGGCTTTCTGCCACGGTCGGCGCCGCCCAAGCCACGCGCGCTAGCCAGCTGCCCTCTGGAGCAGTGCGAGCTCATCCGCAGGCCCGTCCGCTAACGTTCGTCGCCGCCACGTCTCCTGCGGCTACAGAACGGCGGTCGCCGGCGATCTTATCCCCTGCCGCCGCGGAACCGACATGGCTCGCCTATTCAAGGGTGCCCCGAACCTCTCCGCAGCATGAGACCATCACTAGGCACCCCGCAGAGCAGCCCCGTGGCAGCCATTCGCCCCCGGGAAGCTTTCTTCTTCATCTCCGGCGAACACGGCCGCCGTCTCTGCCTCGAGCAATCCGGCGCCACCAGGGACTCCCCCGCCCATCCAGCACCACCGTCGCCTTCCCCTCGACCTTGCGGAGCTGCCCGACCCCTCGGACACGATCAAAACCCACCGCATCGCAAAGCCCCAAAACCACCCGAAGCTTCCTCCGCCGCGGAGCTCGCCGCCGGCGACTCCCTCCGTCCCCTCCGACCAGTCGACTACCGGGAGGACCGCCAAGGAGTAGCGGATCCATTCCCGCACTCAGTATCCCTCGAGGAACCCCCATTCGCCAGCGACGATCGCCGGAGTCCCGCCTCCGTTCGGGCAGAGGATGAGAAGGGGGGAAAGACTGGTCAAACCTGACTAGTGGGCCCCCTGGACCAACTGTCAGTGACCCAGCCTCGTCTACACACGCTTTTAAGTGAAGGCGTAAAACGCGAAGTACGTATTCCCTAGCTCGAAGGTGTATTCTCAGCCGAAACGTTTTCTTTTCTGTTTTAGTTTAAAAATCAGATTTGACCAAACTTTGACTGGCTTTAACTTTTTAACCACAGCTCCAAATGATTTGATTCTTTTTCTGCCGTTTCCCAAATATTGTCTAGTTTATTTTCATATTTATATGAAAATTTTCCAGACAACTTTTTGGGGGTGTTCTAAGTCTATGTATTGATTTCCTTTTAATTCTTTTAGGATTTTTGAAGAGGGAGAAAACTTCCAAAATTTCTGGAATGCTTTTCTCCTCCCCTCTACTTGAAGGCAAGCATCTTGAACCCCGTGATAATACAGTTTGTGTGTTGTTTGCTATAATCTCAAGAACTCCATTGATATGCCAAAGTGGAGCAAGTCATTATTTCATGTGGATGTCTTGCTCTTGCATATCTACTTGTGGTGAAAGATCTTTTCTGTCATGTTTGTGATAATGGTGGCAGTAACCACTTCTCATGCCTCATATGCCTGATGATAGTTCGGACGGAGTCCGAAGGAAAGTTGTGTTCCGGTGAGCACAGCTACGTGACTGACATCTCGTGGTGACGAACGATGTGCAGTAAGGCAGGATGAAGCATGACGGGTGGTACCCTGTCAGAGAACGGTGTCAAGCGATACGATACTAACCATATAGTAAAACTGAAACCTCCTGAGTCGACCATAGTTCGAGTCTTGCTCCGGTAACCCCCATACTTGTTTCGTGCTACCACGTGTCCCTACTTCAGGTAGGGTGCGGTTCAGTAAATTTGTGGATCCCTGTTCTATCACACACCATACAGAGAGGCCACGGTGGAAGGTACCGGCTGCATCCGGTAGGCAGTCCACCTGGTCCGGGGGCATGGGTGTTTCGGTTGTAGCCGAAGGGGATAGCTTCCCCAGTTTTTCGCGCGCGTTATAAATTGTTGCGATCCCATGCTAGTCGAGGTTGTAGCCTCCCCACTTAAACTTTGGCTTAACTAGTGTCGTGGGTGATTCCAGACACCAGTAAGTTAGGCTGGTGTGTGCAGTCAGGTGTGTCTTCAAATTAAAAGACCGTAGGCGGAATTAGTCCAGAGGGCTATAGAAAATCCGTTATTCGTGGGTAAAGAGTACACCCTCTGTAGAGATATAAAACCTATTCGAATAGCCGTATCCATGGTTAAGGACTACAGTCTGGGATGGGTCGAGTGTCGGTCTTAGTGTCGTTCTTCGGAGGAGATATCTATTAAACCAGAACATTATTTATGGCCTGTGGCAGGTAGTGATTGTGATTTGTCATTATTATGGACTAACCTTTCATATTATTTGAAACAAGGAGTATCCTTGGGACGGTTCTACCTCCCGGATATTCACTGTTATTTATTTGCTTTATAAGCCCTTTCTGTGATGTCGCTCAGACGTCCGACTGTGGCATTCTTTTATTTACAAAGCCCTTTCTGTGATGTCGCTGAGACGTCCGACTGTGGCATTCTTTTTATTTACAAGCCCTTTCTGTGATGTCGCTCAGACGTCCGACTCTGGCATTCTTTTTATTTACAAGCCCTTTCTGTGATGTCGCTCAGACGTCCGACTGTGGCATTCTTTTTATTTACAAGCCCTTTCTGTGATGTCGCTCAGACGTCTGACTGTGGCATTCTTTCTATTTACAAGCCCTTTATGTGATGTCGCTCAGACGTCCAACTGTGGTATTTTATTATTCTCTTCTCCTTATAAGCCCTTTTCGTGGTGTCGCTCAGACGCTCGACTGCGGCATGTTTTCGTTCTCTTTTATTTTTATTCTGTTTATATCTACCTGAATGCATATGCATAGTCTTCTATATTCATACAAACGAACTGCATGCATCACGAACGGTTATATCAAATTTAACATCGTGATCAAAAAATATTTGCGAGCATGATTTTATTTCACCCATGCTCAAAATGTTTGCGAGTACATTCAAAGTACTCACTGGCTTGTCCCTGGCTATTGTCTTGGCCAGATTCCTTGCGTGGGAAGGAACGACGTGATGACACTGAAGGAAATATGCCCTAGAGGCAATAATAAAGATGTTATTTGTATTTCCTTATATCATGATAAATGTCTTTTATTCATGCTAGAATTGTATTAACCGGAAACTTAGTACATGTGTGGATACATAGACAAAACAGTATGTCCCTAGTATGCCTCTACTAGACTAGCTCATTGATCAAAGATGGTTATGTTTCCTAGCCATAGACATGAGTTGTCATTTGATCAACGGGATCACATCATTAGGAGAATGATGTGATGGACAAGACCCATCTGTTAGCATAGCACTATGATCGTTTAGTTTAACTGTTATTGCTTTCTTCATGACTTATACATGTTCCTATGACTATGAGATTATGCAACTCCCGAATACCGTAGGAACACCTTGTGTGCTATAAAACGTCACAACGTAACTGGGTGATCATAAAGATGCTCTACAGGTGTCTCCGAAATTATTCGTGGTGTTGGCATAGATCAAGATTAGGATTTGTCACTCCGAATGTCGGAGATGTATCTCTGGGCCCTCTCGGTAACACACATCACAATAAGCCTTGCAAGCAAAAGACTAATGAGTTAGTCACGAGATGATGTGTTACGGAACGAGTAAAGAGACTTGCCGGCAACGAGATTGAACTAGGTATAAAGATACCGACGATCGAATCTCGGGCAAGTAACATACCGTTTGACAAAAGGAACACCGTATGTTGTTATGCGGTTCTGACCGATAAAAGATCTTCGTAGAATATGTAGGAGCCAATATGAACATCCAGGTTCCGCTATTGGTTATTGACCAGAGATGAGTCTCGGTCATGTCTACATAGTTCTCGAACCCGTAGGGTCCGCACGCTTAACGTTTGATGACGATCGGTATTATGAGTTTTTGAGTATTGATGTACCGAAGGTAGTTCGGAGTCCCGGATGAGATCACGGACATGACGAGGTGTCTCGGAATGTCCGAGACATAAAGATTGATATATTGGACGGCTATATTCGGACACCGGAAGTATACCGGAAAAGTTTCGGATTTATCGGGAATGCCGGAGGGGGTTACCGGAACCCCCTACGAGAGGGGATGGTCCATAGTGGGCCTAAAGGGTGAGAGAGAGGCAGCCCATAGGGCTGGCCGGCGCCCCCACCTAGCAATCCTAGTTGGACTAGGAATGGGGGGGCGCCACCTCTCCTAATCCTTTCCCCCTTCTTCCTTCCGGTGAATCCTACTAGGAATAGGATTGCAATCCTATTCCTAGTAGGAGTCCCTTCCTAGCCGCACCATAGGGAGTTGGCCGGCCCTCCTCCCTTGCTCCTTTATATACGGGGGCAGGGGGGCACCCAAAGACACACAAGTTGAATTGTTTTAGCCGTGTGCAGTGCCCCCCTCCACAGAATCACACCTCGGTCGTACCGTCGCGAAGCTTAGGAGAAGCCCTGCGCCGGTGAACACATCATATCCGTCACCACGCCGTCGTGCTGACGAAACTCTCCCGTGAAGCTCAACTGGATCAAGAGCTCGTGGGACGTCATCAAGCTGAACGTGTGCTGAACGCGGAGGTGTCGTACGTTCGGTGCTTGATCGGTTGGATCGCGAAGAAGTTCGACAACATCAACCGCGTCACTTGACGCTTCCGCTCCCGGTCTACGAGGGTACGTAGACACAGTCTCCCCTCTCGTTGCTATGCATCTGGTAGATAGATCTTGCGTGATCGTAGGAAAATTTAAAAATACTACGTTCCCCAACAGTGGCATCATGAGCCAGGTCTATGCGTAGATGATATGCACGAGTAGAACACAATGAGATTGTGGACGATACTAGTCATACTGCTTACCAGCATGTCATACTTTGCTTCGGCGGTATTGTGAGATGAAGCGGCCCGGACCGACATTACGCGTACGCTTACGCGAGACTGGTTTCACCGTTACGAGCACTCGTTGCTTAAAGGTGACTGGCGGGTGTCTGTCTCTCTCACTTTAGCTGAATCAAGTGTGGCTACGCCCGGTCCTTGTGAAGGTTAAAACAACACATACTTGACGAAACATCGTTGTGGTTTTGTATGCGTAGGTAAGAACGGTTCTTGCTAAGCCCGTAGCAGCGACGTAAAACTTGCAACAAACAAAGTAGAGGACGTCTAACTTGTTTTTGCAGGGCATGTTGTGATGTGATATGGTCAAGACATGATGAGTTATACGGTTTTGTATGAGATGATCATGTTTTGTAAAGTTATCGGCAACTGGCAGGAGCCATATGGTTGTCGCTTTATTGTATGAAATGCAATCGCCATGTAATTGCTTTAGTTTATCACTAAGCGGTAGCGATAGTCGTAGAAGCAATAGTTGGCGAGACGACAACGATGCTACGATGGAGATCAAAGGTGTCAAGCCGGTGACGAAGGTGATCATGACGGTGCTTTGGAGATGGAGATCAAAAGCACAAGATGATGATGGCCATATCATGTCACATATTTTGATTGCATGTGATGTTTATCTTATTATGCTTCTTATTTTGCTTAGAACGACGGTAGCATTATAAGATGATCCCTTGCTAAATTTCAAGGTATAAGTGTTCTCCCTGAGTATGCACCGTTGCGAAAGTTCGTCGTGCCGAGACACCACGTGATGATCGGGTGTGATAAGCTCTACGTTCAAATACAACGGGTGTAAGCCAGTTTTGCACACGCAGAATACTCGGGTTAAACTTGACGAGCCTAGCATATACAGATATGGCCTCGGAACACTGGAGACCGAAAGGTCGAGCGTGAATCATATAGTAGATATGATCAACATAAGATGTTCACCATTGAAAACTACTCCATCTCACGTGATGATCGGACATGGTTTAGTTGATTTGGATCATGTGATCATTTAGATGACCAGAGGGATGTCTATCTAAGTGGGAGTTCTTTAAATTAATATGATTAAATTGAACTTTAATTTATCATGAACTTAGTCCTGATAGTTTTGCATATCTATGTCGTTGTAGATCAATGGCCCGTGCTACCGTTCCTTTGAATTTTAATGCATTCCTAGAGAAAGCTAAGTTGAAAGATGATGGTAGCAATTACACGGACTGGGTCCGTAACCTGAGGATTATCCTCATTGCTGCACAGAAGAATTATGTCCTTGAAGCACCGCTAGGTGACAAGCCCCCTTCCGCTAATGCAGACGCTTTGAACGTCTGGCAGTCGCGGTCTGATGACTACACGATAGTTCAGTGTGCCATGCTTTACGGCTTAGAACCGAGACTTCAACGACGTTTTGAACGTCATGGAGCATATGAAATGTTCCAGGAGTTGAAGTTAATATTTCAAGCAAATGCCCGAATTGAGAAATATGAGATTTCCAATAAGTTCTACAGCTGCAAAATGGAGGAGAATAGTTCTATCAGTGAACACTTGCTCAGAATGTCTGGGTACTACAATCATATGACTCAACTTGGTTGCAATGTTGACGAGGATAGTGTTATTGATAGAGTTCTTCAATCACTGCCACCAAGCTATAAAGGCTTCGTGATGAACTATAACATGCAAGGGATGCAAAAGACAATTCCCGAGCTCTTCGCTATGCTCAAAGCTGCGGAGGTAGAAATCAAAAAGGAGCATCAAGTGTTGATGGTTAACAAGACCACTAGTTTCAAGAAAAAGGGCAAGGGAAAGAAAGGGAACTTCAAAAAGAATAGCAAGTCAGTTGCTACTTCAACGAAGAAAACCCAAATCTGGAGCCAAGCCTGAAACTGAGTGCTTCTACTGCAAGGCGACTGGACACTGGAAGCGGAACTGCCCCAAGTATTTGGCGGATAAGAAGGATGGCAAGATGAACAAAGGTATATGTGATATACATGTTATTGATGTGTACCTTACTAATGCTCGTAGTAGTACCTGGGTATTTGATACCGGTTCGGTTGCTAATATTTGTAACTCGAAACAGGGACTACGGATTAAACGAAGATTAGCTAAGGACGAGGTGACGATGCGCGTGGGAAACGGTTCCAAAGTCGATGTGATCGCCGTCGGCACGCTACCTGTCGTGGAAATAACACGACAGATGTCCGGTTTAACAGACTTGATGATGCAACCATCGCACGGGTTAGCTTGAAAGGATTCATGGCACACAAAGGACACAAAGGATTTATACTAGTTCGGCCCCTTCGGAGAAGGTAAAAGCCTACGTCTAGTTGGTTTGGTATTGCTTGGGTGTCGGTTTACAGGGAGCGGATTCGCTTTGCCTGTGTCTCGACGGGTTGATTGTTGCTTGTCCCTGAACCATCGCCGGGTCGTCCCTTTATATAGAGGTGACGCCTGGTCCGGTTTACAGAGTCCCGAGGCTGGCTCATAATCGTGTCCGCCTCGGTCTCTGTCTTTCCTTTCTTATCTCTCAATTTACATCCCTTGGCGGTTTACAAACCGTACTTCTACACATGGGCCTTGAAATCTCATGGGCCGTAATCTCTACTAAAATATTAAGTATAATATAACTAAGCCGGTTTACAATATCCGGTTTATACCTACTAACCATATCCCTGACATTAGGCCCCAGAATGATTTGAACTTGTTCACATCAGTCTTCTTTGTCTTGTATAATTTTCTTCTTTATCTTCATCTTCTTGTAAACCGGCTCTGACGTCATCCTCCAAGATCATTAAAGTCTGACAATGACATCATCTCCGCATTTAACGCCGTGAGCTGTACTGTAGCGTATTTTAAGGGTTATCCCGAAGATCGAGGCGTCACGGGATCTTTATCCGATTTTCTGTCTCCTCGATTCTCGCACTTGTCGTTTCAGATCTGACTTCTGGCTATAAATATTGCCACCCCCCATTCATTCACTCCTTCTCACTTCGTCTTCTTCCTACGTCTTCTTCCTCCGTCGCCGCCAGAGCTCAAACCGCCGCCGACGACCGCCGGATCTCTGGTCCTCGCCTGGCCGCTGCATCAACCTGAGCTTCGACCAGATCAATCTCCGCCGCCGATTCTCTCCGTCCCAGGTATGTTCATCCTCCTTACTGTTGATCTGCATCTACCGGCGCTTCGCCTTGTTCTTCCACCATTAGAGCTTCCAACAAAAGCTTCACCTCTTCGTAGATATATTCCTCATAGAATATTTGTGACCTTTAGGCCCTAGTCAATAGATCTTCCGCTTAGTACTAGCTTAGATCTCACCGTCTATACATGACGCTGTTGATTTATCCGTTCCGCCATTAGAGCTCTCAGCAAAGCTTCGTCTTGTTCGTTCTTTGAGCCTGTGACTCGTAGTAGTTTTGCTTTTCAATCTTCTCCATTTTTACTCCGCTGTAGATGCGTCGAATCTTCATTGCTCCTGTCTGGCATGTAAATCCATCTTTTTAATATAAAGTCTGGGTAGCTTTTCTTGCATACTCCTGGATTAGTTTCTTTTTCCTCAGCATACTCAGATCTTTCCCCCTTAGCAACTTTTCGGAAACCTGTTTTTCTCCTCGGTAGATTCACTAAGTATGCTCCGGTTTAAATTGATATGTCCTGCTCTTGAAAAACTCCGTAAACCGACGCAATGGTTGAACTGTTACTCTTCAACTGCCATAAACCGGAAATGATATAACTTGTTTTATGATTGCCGGTTTAACCATGCCAACTAGTCCTCAGTTTAAACCGTTGCGTAATTTTCATAGGTAGATCCCGGATCATCGTACTTTCATAATCCATTTTTGCATTTTATCTTCTTCAGCACTTTGTTCAATGGCTAAGCAATATGTCTCCTGCGATTGGGTCCGTTCCGTCGTTACTGAGGATGACTTGATCAAGCTGTCTAAGATCGGCACATTAGGCCCTCAGGCTGAGTTAAATGGCGTGCTCCGGGTAATGAATGCCCTCCTACTCCTAGATCCGGGGAAGTCATCGTATTTCTGGATCATATCTCTAGAGGCTTTTCTCCCCCCGGTTCAAGATTTTTCCGGGATGTTCTTGCCACCTTCCAGCTGCACCCACAGGATATCGGACCAAATTCTGTTTCAAACATTTGCGATTTCCAAGTATTTTTTGAAGTGTATCTGCAAGAAGAACCTTCAGTTGATTTATTCCGGGATTTCTTTCATGCAAACCGGCGCACTGAATTTACCAGCGGACCTCACCAAGAACTTGGTGGGATCAGTATTCAGAAGAGGAGGGATGCAGTCTTTCCTCACGCCGCCTTACATACTCATCCCAAAGATTGGAACAAGTCCTGGTTTTATTGTGTAGACACTTCTCCTGAAGGTGAAAATCCCCTGCCGGGTTATCGTGAAACTCGTATCCCGGCGAATCACCCCTTGCCACAACGGCTTAGCGCTGTTGAACGGACCCGGTTCTCATCACAGCTCTCCAAGCTGAGAGCCTTTATGGCAAACGGTTTGATCGGCACTGATTTCCTTCGCTGCTGGCTATCCTGGAGCATCCTTCCCTTAAGCCGGCGCCCTAAGCTAATGTGCAAATACTCTGGTAAACCGGATGATCCCTAGAGGTTTACTAAGGATAAGCTTTCTGAATCGGAGGTAGTGGAGTCAGCCAAGAAGATTGTCAATCCTTCCTTAACAGATTGCGCTAAAGTTGGCTTGGCCCCATATTTTAAGAAAAATAAGCTGCCTGAAGTAAGTTTTTCTTTGGCTTGTACTTTGTAAACCGTCCTCTTTGAACCGTTTTTCAATTGCTCTTGCCTTTTCAATTAGGCTGATGACCCCTTCTGGAGGAGAAAACCTCAGGAAAAAACTGTAAAGCAGGCTCGCCGGAAAACCCCTGCAAACAAAAAGAGGAAAGCAGCCGTCGATGCCGGTTCTCCTTCTGAGGATGATGACCCGGACTCCGAGGTACGCTTTACTCCGGTTTAAATTCTCGCTTTCATATACTTGTAATCATATCTAATGATACCTTTTCACAGGAACTGCCTGAAGGTGATAACCCGACTGAGATTGAGGTAACTCTCATTTCTTCTGATTCAGAACCTCTTCCTCAAAAAATCCGTCGGACCGTCAGAAAATATCAATTTTCTCATCCTTATGCTAAGTTAGACCCTAACTTTACTTTGAAGAAGCAACAGCACGAAGCCTTTCGCCGGACCACTCGCCACAGTGGCTTGGTGGTGGAATCATCTGGGATCTCCTTGACTCCGGTTCGAAAGCGCCGTGCTGAGGTGATACTCTCTCCGACTCCTCTTCATCCCAAGGCCGGACTTATCCGAAAACCCCTTAAACCGTCTGATCCTGACTATCAGGAAACCCCGCTGTCTTCTTCCGGCGAATCAACCGCTACACAGCTTCCTCCTTTGAAGACCGTTCCGGGGTAACTCTCTTCACCTCTTCCGGTTTATGACACCCCTCCTTTTTTTTTATAATGCTAACTTATTTTGCATGTTTTCCAGCAAACCGAAACCCAGCAAAAAGCCCAAAGCGAATAAGCCTGTTGCAGACCCTTCTGCTGATGAACCGGTGATTGATCCGTCCACAGTTGTTCCTCCAGGAGGTACTCCTGCAGCTCCGGTTGATGAACCTGTTCTTGAAACTCCTCTTCTAGAAAACGTCCAAGATCCACCGAGTGAGGCCCGGGTTAATTCTCCTCAAGTTAACCCGGCATCTCCTGATCCGGCTCAAGTTGAAGTTATTCCTCCCAATGTACCCACTTCTCCTGATGTTGTGGTTACTGGTGCTGCTTATGTTGCTCCAGCTGAACCCACCGTTTTAGCAAAACATACAGCTAAAGCGGAAAAGATAACTCAGGAAAAAGGGAAATGGAGTACCGATATATCCAGTCTTTCCAGTATGAGCGCTCAAGATATCTATTCCGGCTATTTAAACCGGCTCCACAGCAGCCGGGATTATGAAGCCAGCCTGGTGAACCTGATGAGAGAAAAATATGAAGTAAGTTTCCTCTTCTGACTTTGCTTTTTTGACGCATCTTTATCTCATAGCAGCCCCCAAGTTCCGGTTTAGCTGCTTTACTGAAGGTGATCCGGAACTTCGTAGTTGCAACTGCTGATCCGTACATTAGCCCCCAAGTATCAAGTAGATAACTTGGTTATGTAGTTGATACTTGTAACTTCAAATTGTCTTTACTGTATTGCTTCAACTGCCATTAGCCCCCAAGTGTCAAGTAGACAACTTGATTGTGTGCTTGAGACTTGTATTTTCAGAATATCTTTGCTATATTGCTTCAACTGCCATTAGCCCCCAAGTGTCAAGTAGACAACTTGGTTGTGTGCTTGAGACTTGTAATTTCTAATCTTGCTTTTGAACTTTGTCTGCAGGCTGAGCTGAACCGGAATGCCCTGGAGATCCATGAACTTCGAAACCGGCTTACGGAGACTGAGTCAGCCGCTTCAAAGGCTAAGACAGAACTTCAAGTGAGCTTAAAGACTGCTGAAGACTTGAAGAAGTACTTTGACGAGGAGCGGACTACTTTTGAAGTCCAGAAAAAAGATCTTGAGAAACGTGTTCAGGATGCCGAAGGAGCACTTAATCCGGTTACTGAAGAATTGACCGGGTTAAAGCGCCAAATTGACTTGATGACCTCTGCTATTTTTGGTAAGTATAATTTGAACTCCTCTCCTTATCTTTGTAACCTGTGACCTGCACCGGTTTAACTTTCATTGTTGTATGTAGGACGCCGTGTCTCCCATCTTAGGGATGACTTACGGAAGAAACTCAAGGCCTGCTACACCTTGGTCGAACAGTTGTACTCCGGAACGCAAAGTATTATCAGCGCCACTTCATTTGGTAAACCGGCTCCTTCAACTATCCAAGATACTTTGAATAGTTTGTCCATTCTACCGGCTCGTCTTGAAGAGGTTAAGAAATCGGCCGCTCGGGGAGGTGCTCTTCTGGCCCTTACGAGGGCTAAAGCTTGGGTCCCGGACCTTGATCCGGAGGAGGTGTTAACCGGATTTCCTGATACCAAGGAGGACGGTTCAACTTTCAATGAAAAAGATCTCTATGCTCTGACAAAGGAGATGCGTCCCCTCGCCAGCAAGCTTGAGGTGGAGTCTGACTTGTCGCGATATCATCCATCATATAACCTGCAGAACGAGCGGGTGGAGCGACCGGTTTACGATATTGTGAACTTAATTCCGCCGGTTCGTCCTCACACCTTTGCTCCTGATATTGATCCTGTTGAGCTTATCAACGATGAAGTATATTTCCGTGCCTTGGCAAAGATTGACTGGCGTGCACCGGACTTCCAACCGCTTCACGAGGATGAAGTCACTCCGGATCAAGACGGTGGCCAGCCATCTCAGCAAGGAGACGCACAATCTTAACTGCCATTGTTGTAGCCATGATTGTTATTCCGTTAAACAATGCTTCCAACTATTTGGCTTTTATGCCTTGTAATAGGTTTAGCTGTAACTTAATGTGCTGTGATCCGACATTTTGTCTTTATGGAGTATTCGTCCGTTGATCCGTTGCCTGATGCGGCTGCTTTCTTCTGAGATGTATGTAGCCAATATACATTAAACCGGTTAAGATGGTAAAGTCACCTGAATCGGTCTTCATTAATTCTAATAAACACTTGAAACTCTTCAATCCATCTTGTCGATAAATCTGGCTCATCTTGTTTCAGAAAATTGTGACTTGTGCCTGATACGCCTTCCGGGTTTTAATGAACCCCGGGCTTGATCACAATTGGGCCGGGTTAATAAACTCCGGTCATTGTTTTGTCTCATACTGGTGACTTATAGTCAAAACCAGGCCGGTTTAAAAAACACCGGTCATTATAACTGATCATGTATTGCCAATTTGTTGGCTCATCATGAATGTCGATCCGGATTATGATGAACGCCGGTTTAAATCTCGCTGGTGTTCATGACCCAGACTTATAACTTTATAGGTAGGTGGTCAACTTCTGGAGCTGTTCCACTCGATTTAAAAGGTTATAAAACATGAGAAACACCAAGAAACACACAATTTTTCAAATCAGACCATGTAGTCGAGGCTTTTTCAAAGAGCTGCCAGGCTCAAAGCAAGGTTCAGCCAATCAATGGGACGTGGGCAAACCTACTGTCCCAAGGAGCCTAGCCAATCACTGAACGTGAGCGTATCGACTGTTCAGAGGGCCGATAGAACCGCAAATAAAAACCAATCCGATCAATGGGACGTGGGCGAACCGACTGCCCCAAGGGGCCTAGCCAATCACTGAACGTGAGCGTATCAACTGTTCAGGGGGTCGAAAGAATTTGTAAATAAGATTCGATCAATGGGACGTGGGCGAACCGACTGTCCCAAGGGGCCTAGCCAATCGCTGAACGTGAGCGTATCAACTGTTCAGGGGGCCGAAAGAATTTGTAAATAAGATCCGATCAATGGGACGTGGGCGAACCGACTGTCCCAAGGGGCCTCCAGGGTTCCTCCTGAACCGGTGGGTCAATCTAAACCAATCACTGAATGTGGACTTGTCCAACTTTTCAGAGGGTTGCAAGAATTTGTGAAACTTAATCCAATCACTGGGAGCGGATGATACCAACTCCCAGGGGGCCTCCATTGTTCTTTTTTGAACCTGTGGGTTTTCGTTTTATGGATTCTTCTCTTCTTGAACCGGATATAATCTCCTGTTCCCAAGAGTTCCATTGCTCCTTCACATATTCTGCAAAAATTAGTTTCTAAACCGGCCCACATTGAAATATGTCATTTGATAGTAAATTGATATGATTGCTTGGCACAAGATTTGTGTATATGGAAAAGGGGCTAAGCCCCCGGTTTACCGAGGGTGCCAGTTTATTCATTATTCATAATATATACATAGGATACATTGGAGCACCTAGCTCAAGTATAATATGGTCGTAAATGGGCGATGTTCCATGGCCTCTTTGTCTCCTCTTCTGATGTCCGTGAGTCCTTGTGTTCTCGAATGTCCACCAAGTAGTATGAACCGTTATGTAAATTCTTGCTGACCACAAAGGGCCCCTCCCATGGCGGGGATAGCTTATGCATATCTGTTTGATCTTGGATGAGCCGAAGTACCAAGTCACCCTCCTGGAATGTCCTGGTTCTAATCCGGCGGCTATGATATCTGCGCAGATCTTGCTGATAAATCGCCGACCGTGCTGCAGCTATATCACGCTCTTCATCCAACCGGTCTAAACCGTCTTGTCTTGACTCCTCATTAACAGCTTCAACATAGGCCGCTACCCTTGGTGAATCATGGCGTATGTCACTTGGAAGAACTGCCTCTGCACCGTAAACCATGAAGAAAGGTGTATAACCTGTAGACCGGTTTGGTGTAGTGTTAATGCTCCAAACGACAGACGGTAATTCTTCTACCCAACAACCTGGGGTTCTCTGCAAAGGTGTTATAAGCCGGGGTTTGATTCCTTGCAAGATCTCCTGATTTGCCCTTTCTGCCTGACCATTGGATTGGGGGTGAGCCACAGAAGATACGTCCAGACGAATATGCTCTCGTTGACAGAATTCTTCCATCTCACCCTGAGATAAATTGGTGCCATTATCTGTAATGATGCTGTGTGGAAAGCCAAACCGGAATATTACTTTTTTGATGAATTTGACCGCTGTTGCCGCATCACACTTGCTTATAGGCTCCGCTTCAACCCACTTTGTAAACTTGTCTACTGCTACCAGTAGATGAGTTTTCTGATCTTGGGATCTCTTGAAAGGACCGACCATGTCAAGCCCCCAAGTTGCAAAAGGCCAGGTTATCGGTATCATCCGGAGTTCCTGTGCTGGAATAAGAGCACGTCTTGAGAACTTCTGGCAAGCATCACACTTTCGGACTAGATCCACCGCATCTGAATGCGCGGTTAACCAATAGAAGCCATGTCGGAACGCTTTAGCCACTAAAGACTTTGATCCGGCATGATGACCACAATCCCCTTCATGAATCTCCCTTAGAATCTCACAACCTTCCTCAGCTGAAACGCATCGTTGAAATACTCCAGACGTACTACGATGGTGCAGCTCTCCGTTTGCAATTGTCATAGACTTGGAACGCCGGATTATCTGCCGTGCTTCCTCTTCGTCCTCCGGTAACTCTCCTCGGCTTAAGTACGCAAAATAGGGTACCGTCCAATCCGGAATAACATGGGTTGCTGCAACCAACTGTGCTTCTGGGTCCGGAACAGCTAGGTCGTTCTCTGAAGGTACTTGAACCGAAGGACTGTGCAATTCATCCAAAAAGGTGTTTGGTGGTACCGGCTTACGTTGCGATCCTAGCCGGCTTAAAGCATCGGCCGCTTCGTTCCTCCGCCGGTCTATATGATCCACCTGATATCCCTTGAAATATCCTGCAACCGCTTCAACCTCTCGTCGATAAGCCGCCATGAGGGGATCCCTTGAATCCCACTTGCCCGAAACTTGCTGTGCCACTAGGTCTGAATCGCCCAGGCACTTAACCCGGCTCAAATTCATCTCTTTTGCCAATCGCAAACCATGAAGTAGCGCTTCATATTCTACTGCATTATTAGTACAAGGAAATAACAACCGGAGGACATAACAAAATTTATCACCTCTGGGGGAAGTTAAGACAACTCCAGCCCCCGAGCCCTCCAACTGCTTTGAACCGTTGAAGTGAATCGTCCAATAAGTAAGATCCGGCTTCTCCTCAGGAGTCTGCAACTCCGTCCAGTCATTGATGAAGTCTACCAATGCCTGAGATTTTATAGCAGTACGCGGTACATACTTCAATTCATGCGGGCTGAGCTCAATGGCCCACTTGGCTATCCTGCCTGTCGCTTCCCTGTTCTGAATTATGTCTCCTAACGGAGCTGAACTAACCACAGTTATTGGATGCCCTTGGAAATAATGCTTCAGTTTCCGGTTTGCCATGAACACTCCATACACCAACTTCTGCCAGTGAGGGTACCTTTGTTTGGACTCGATGAGTACTTCACTCACATAATAAACCGGGCGCTGAACCGGATGCTCCTTCCCTGTCTCCTTGCGCTCAACCACAATCGCAACACTGACCGCCCGTGTATTCGCAGCAACATATAACAGCAAAGGCTCCTTATCAATTGGGGCAGCTAAAACCGGTGGTTTTGCTAATTGCTGTTTCAGATTCTCAAACGCTGTATTTGCCTCATCACTCCAAATGAACCGGTCCGTTTTCATCAACATTTGATAAAGTGGGATCGCTTTTTCTCCCAAGCGACTGATAAACCGGCTTAGCGCCGTGATCCGGCCAGCTATGCGCTGAACATCATTGATGCAGACCGGTTTTGTCAAAGATGTGATGGCCTTGATCTTCTCCGGGTTAGCTTCTATTCCCCTGTTCGAGACCAGGAATCCCAGAAGCTTACCAGCCGGAACCCCAAAAGCACACTTCTCCGGAATAAGCATCATCCTGTAAGCTCGAAGATTATCAAAGGTTTCTTTGAGGTCCTCTATCATCGTTCTTTCCTCCTTTGATTTGACCACAATGTCATCCACATAAGCATGCACGTTCCTTCCTATCTGCCCCTTCAAACAATTCTGAATGCAACGCTGATAAGTTGCCTGTGCACACTTGAGCCCAAAGGGCATAGACACATAGCAAAAAGCACCAAAAGGAGTTATGAAAGCTGTCTTCTCTTGATCTTCAACTGCCATCTTGATCTGGTGATAACCTGAATATGCATCCAAAAAACTCAGCCGCTCACACCCTGCTGTGGCATCAATAATCTGATCAATGCGAGGTAGAGCAAAAGGATCAGTCGGGCAGGCTTTATTGAGATCTGTGTAATCCACACACATCCTCCACTTCACATTCTTCTTTAGAACCAGCACCAGATTAGCCAACCATTCCGGATGAAAGACTTCCACTA
This sequence comes from Secale cereale, assembly GCA_902687465.1. Taxonomy (NCBI): domain Eukaryota; kingdom Viridiplantae; phylum Streptophyta; class Magnoliopsida; order Poales; family Poaceae; genus Secale; species Secale cereale. The sequence goes on along the minus strand of LR738711.1, from coordinate 834,547,876 downwards.
TGAACCCCGCCGCCAAAAGTCTGGCCACTTCTTCTCCTATAGCCTTGCGCCTCTCTTCATTAAAGCGGCGCAGATACTGTTTTACCGGTTTAAACTTTGGATCAATATTCAACTTGTGCTCAGCGAGTTCCCTCGGTATACCTGGCATGTCAGAAGGTTTCCATGCAAAGATATCCCGGTTCTCACGGATGAACTCGATGAGCGCGCTTTCCTATTTGGGATCAAGGTTAGCACTGATGGTGAACTGCTTAGACGAGTCTCCAGGCACAAAATCAACCTGTTTAGTCTCTTCCGCTGACTTGAACTTCAATGCCGGATCATGCTCAGTAGTTGGTTTCTTCAGTGGAGTCATATCTGCCGGATCGACATTATATTTATAAAACTTTAGCTCTTCCGTGGCACATACCGCTTCTGCATAAGCTGCATCACCTTCTTCACACTCCACCGCTATCTTACGACTGCCATGCACCGTAATCGTGCCTTTATGACCCGGCATCTTAAGCTGCAAATAAACATAACATGGCCTAGCCATAAATTTAGCATAAACCGTCCTTCCAAACAAAGCATGATACGGACTTTTAATTTTGACAACTTCAAAAGTGATCATCTCCGATCTGGAATCATACTCATCTCCAAAGGTAACTTCTAAGTCAATCTTACCAACTGGATAAGCCGGACTTACCTGGGACCACCCCGTGGAACACTGTGTTTGATGTTCTTAACTTTTTATCTGTCAGACCCATACGACGGAAGGTCTCGTAATACAGTATATTGATACTGCTACCCCCGTCCATGAGGACTTTAGTAAACTTGTATCCTCCCACCTGAGGTGCTACTACCAAGGCTAAATGACCCGGATTATCCACCCGCAACGGGTGGTCCTCTCTGCTCCATACAATGGGCTGTTCCGACCATCGGAGAAATTGAGGTGTCGCCGGCTCCACCGCATTAACAGCCCGCTTTAGCACTTGTGGTGAAGACATGATACTGCCCACTACTTAACTCCTTCGGGTTACTCTGATACCCGGATTGTGGTTGCTGCTGCTGACACGGCTGCTGCTGGTTTCCTTGATTATTATAACTCCCTTGGCCCTGCTGCTGATTATTCTGACCATTATAACCTCCTTGATGATGGGATTGATTCCCCTGACTATTGTAATTCCCTTGACTATTTTGGCCGCTTGGCCGGGGCTGATAACCGCCGTTATTTCCTCTATACCCTGATCCGGAACTGTTCCCCTGATGTCCCGAACCATAAAATCCGGGCCCTGAACCGCCGTACGGGGGCCGGTTAGGAGGATTAAAACGGCCATTCACTGCCTTCATAAAGGGTATGCATTCTCTCATAGTATGCCTTGCTATTTTCCCTCTTCCGCTATGCTTTGGACAGGGCCGGTTTGGAGAGTAGAATTTGCCGGATTACCCTGGAAACCGCCTTGAACTTGAGTATTAGCCACAAAATCAGAACTATTTTCCGCCTTCCGTTTACCCAAAAAGCTTGAAGTAACCGGATTAACAGGCGCCGGTTTAATAGTCTTGCTGGCCTTCCCCGCTTTATCTCCTTCTGCTTCCGGATACTTTGTATTATCCGAGTCTCCGTATTTTACCAGGGCGCTCATTAAAGTCCCCATGTCATTGCAGTCCCTTTTAAGCCGTCCGAGTTTCAATTTTAACGACTCAAACCGGCAATTGTTCCCCAATGTTACAATTGCTGTGCTAGGGTTGATGCCATTTGAGGAGTGCAAGATCTCTGCCACTCTGCGTACCCAAGCTGCTGTAGACTCCTGCTCTCCTTGCACACAGGCTGCTAAATCTATCACTGACATCGGTTGCTTGCATGTATCCTTGAAGTTTTTGATGAACTGACTACGCAGTTCCCCCCATGACCCGATAGAATTCGGGGGCAGCGCCTTTAGCCAGGTCCGGGCCGTGCCCTCAAGCATCATAGTGAAATATTTGGCACAAGCCGATTCATCCACATCCAGCATCTCCATGGCCATCTCATAACTTTACACCCAAGCTTCGGGTGGTAAATCGGCTGTGTAATTAGGTACCTTGCGAGGTCCCTTGAAATCCTTGGGCAACTTAACACTTCGTAGGGCAGGGACAAGACATTGTATCCCAAAACCGCTTGCTGTAGCTCCTGCCCCTGTAGTGGCTGTGTGAACCGGCGTCGACTGACGAATCTCCTCTCTGGCCTCCGATCTAGGCCGGTTTAGGTCTGGGGCTGGCACTTCCGCCCTCGCCGGATTATCCTGCCTGCGCTGATGTCTCCTGCGCTCACTGCTAGACACTTCTGGCTCCTCCCAATGTCTAGAATAACTTCGGTTGGGACGTGGTGTTGAATGTAACCTTTCCCTGCTATGAGAGTACGCTTGCTGCTGTATTAACGCCGTGTTAAGTAGCTTCTGGGCCCTGCGCGCCTCTATCGCCACCGGAGACGTTTCTTCCACGGGTAAAGCGGCCAACCGCGCCGCCGCTGCAGCAATATTATCCAAGGGGTTTGAATAGTGTCCTGGAGGGACAGGAACATAAGGCGCCGATGTAATCCTACGCTCCCGTTCTGCGGCGGGCTGCTGAACCGGCTCATCACGAGCCGGGGGTGTTCTCCGGTTTAAGGCCGGATTATTACTGGCCCCAGCCCCTGGTGTTCTGAACAAATTCGCGGATTCGTAACCCGGCGGTAGGCGGGACCGATACTTTCGCCCCCTTACTCCTTCCACAGAAGCCTGCTCCATCCTCAAATGAAAGGCTTGATCATCCAACTCTGCTTGTCTTATGGCTAACATTTCTCCTTCCGCCTTTAAATCCTCCTTTAACTGATCGATCCGACCTTTCAACTGAAGAAGCGCTGCATCATGTTGCGCCTTGTCTGCTGGAGCCACAACCTCCACCGCCTTAGCCGTGAACTCCTCGATCAAGGTGGGTAGAACTTCAGTAAGGGAGGGATTTGAACCGCTTCCCCCTGCACCAGCCTCCGCTGTCGTTCCGTTCATCGGGGGTTGTGAACCGGCCATGAAGACCGCCACCCGGTTTGGCGGGTCAAAGGGGTCCGGAATACTGGTTCCATCGGACTCGCCCTCAGACCGGCCGTCCCGCAACTGATACAGAGACTCAGTTTCCCCGGATGAAGATTCGCCATCTGAGTAGACGACGGTTTCACCATCAGATTCCGATCCGTCCTCGGCTCGGCCTCCGTGAATTGCTCCAACGAACACATGCTTCATGGTAGGCTGAATCCGGGTCGATCTTGCACGCTGAGCCGGCTCGACGATGTTGGGGGGGGTGTCCGGCTCAGGTCCCGGTTCACCAATTTTGCCGATGAAGACTTGGATGCTGCCGAAGGGGACCCGGTACCCGTATTCGATCGAATCGGCCTCCGGTCCCCAACCTGCGTCGTCGATGTAGATCCGGCCACGATGACTCTTGGTCATCCGGCCAACCGCGTAACCCTTTAACCCTTCGAAGCCGCCTTTCAAGAACTCGAAACCATCGTGCGCAGGCCCCACGGTGGGCGCCAACTGTCGTGGAAATAACACGGCAGATGTCCGGTTTAACAGACTTGATGATGGAACCATCGCACGGGTTAGCTTGAAAGGATTCATGGCACACAAAGGACACAAAGGATTTATACTAGTTCGGCCCCTTCGGAGAAGGTAAAAGCCTACGTCTAGTTGGTTTGGTATTGCTTGGGTGTCGGTTTACGGGGAGCGGATTCGCTTTGCCTGTGTCTCGACGGGTTGATTGTTGCTTGTCCCTGAACCGTCGCCGGGTCGTCCCTTTATATAGAGGTGACGCCTGGTCCAGTTTACAGAGTCCCGAGGCCGGCTCATAATCGTGTCCGCCTCGGTCTCTGTCTTTCCTTTCTTATCTCTCAAGTTACATCCCTTGGCGGTTTACAAACCGTACTTCTACACATGGGCCTTGAAATCTCATGGGCTGTAATCTCTACTAAAATATTAAGTATAATATAACTAAGCCGGTTTACAATATCCGGTTTATACCTACTAACCATATCCCTGACACTACCTCTACATCTACCTTCGGGATTAGTTTTAGACCTAAATAATTGTTATTTGGTGCCAGCGTTGAGCATGAACATTATATCTGGATCTTGTTTATTGCGAGACGGTTATTCATTTAAATCAGAGAATAATGGTTGTTCCATTTTGATGAATAATATCTTTTATGGTCATGCACCCTTAAAGAGTGGTCTATTCTTACTGGATCTTGATTGTAGTGATACACATATTCATAATATTGAAACCAAAAGATGCAAGGTTAATAATGATAGTGCAACTTATTTGTGGCACTGCCGTTTGGGTCATATTGGTGTAAAACACATGAAGAAACTCCATAAAGATGGACTTTTGGAATCACTTGATTATGAATCACTTGGTGCTTGCGAACCATGCCTCATGGGCAAGATGACTAAAACTCCGTTCTCCGGAACTATGGAGTGAGCAACAGATTTGTTGGAAATCATACATACTGATGTATGTGGACCAATGAGCGTTGATGCTCGCGGCGGGTATCGTTATTTTCTGACCTTCACTGATGATTTGAGCAGATATGGGTATATCTACTTAATGAAACACAAGTCTGAAACATTTGAAAAGTTCAAAGAATTTCAGAGTGAAGTAGAGAATCATCGTAACAAGAAAATAAAGTTCCTACGATCTGATCGTGGAGGAGAATATTTGAGTTACGAGTTTGGTCTTCATTTGAAACAATGTGGAATAGTTTCACAACTCACGCCACCTGGAACACCACAACGTAATGGTGTGTCCGAACGTCGTAACCGTACTTTATTGGATATGGTGCGATCTATGATGTCTCTTACCGATTTACCACTATCATTTTGGGGTTATGCTTTAGAGACAACTGCTTTCACGTTAAATAGGGCACCATCTAAATCCGTTGATACGACGCCTTATGAACTATGGTTTGGCAAGAAACCAAAGTTGTCGTTTCTTAAAATTTGGGGCTGCGATGCTTATGTGAAAACACTTCAACCTGATAAGCTCGATCCCAAGTCGGAAAAATGTGTCTTCATAGGATACCCAAAAGAAACTGTTGGGTACACCTTCTATCACAGATCCGAAGGCAAAATATTCGTTGCTAAGAACGGATCCTTTCTAGAAAAAGAGTTTCTCTCGAAAGAAGTGAGTGGGAGGAAAGTAGAACTTGATGAGGTAATTATACCTTCTCCCATATTGGAAAATAGTACATCACAGGAAATTGTTCCAGTGATTCCTACACCAATTAGTGAGGAAGTTAATGATAATGATCATGAAACTTCGGATCAAGTTTCTACTGAACGTCGTAGATCAACCAGAGTACGTTCCGCACCAGAGTGGTACGGCAACCCAGTTCTGGAAATCATGTTACTAGACCATGATGAACCTACGAACTATGAGGAAGCGATGATGAGCCCAGATTCCGCAAAATGGCTTGAAGCCATGAAATCTGAGATGGGATCCATGTATGAGAACAAAGTATGGACTTTGGTTGACTTGCCCGATGATCGGCAGGCCATCGAAAATAAATGGATTTTCAAGAGGAAGACCGACGCAGACGGTAATATTACTGTTTACAAAGCTCGACTTGTTGCGAAAGGTTTTCGACAAGTTCAAGGAGTTGACTACGATGAGACTTTCTCACCTGTAGCGATGCTTAAGTCTGTCCGAATCATGTTAGCAATTGCCGCATTTTATGATTATGAAATCTGGCAAATGGATGTCAAAACTGCATTCCTAAATGGATATCTCAAAGAAGAGTTGTATATGATGCAACCAGAAGGTTTTGTCGATCCAAAAGGTGCTAAAAAAGTATGCAAACTCCAGCGATCCATCTATGGACTGGTGCAAGCATCTCGGAGTTGGAATATACGCTTTGATGAGGTGATCAAAGCATATGGTTTTATACAGACTTTTGGAGAAGCCTGTATTTACAAGAAAGTGAGTGGGAGCTCTATAGCATTTCTAATATTATATGTAGATGACATATTGTTAATTGGAAATGATATAGAATTTCTGAATAGCATAAAAGGATACTTGAATAAAAGTTTTTCAATGAAAGACCTCGGAGAAGCTGCTTACATATTAGGCATCAAGATCTATAGAGATAGATCAAGACGCTTAATTGGACTTTCACAAAGCACATACCTTGATAAGATTTTGAAAAGGTTCAAAATGGATCAGTCAAAGAAAGGATTCTTGCCTGTTTTACAAGGTATGAAGTTGAGTAAGACTCAATGCCCGACCACTGCAGAAGATAGAGAGAAAATGAAAGTCATTCCCTATGCATCAGCCATAGGATCTATCATATATGCAATGTTGTGTACCAGACCTGATGTGTGCCTTGCTATAAGTCTAGCAGGGAGGTACCAAAGTAATCCAGGAGTGGATCACTGGACAGCGGTCAAAAACATCCTAAAGTATCTGAAAAGAACAAAGGATATGTTTCTCGTATATGGAGGTGACAAAGAGCTCGTCGTAAATGGTTACGTCGATTCTAGCTTTGACACTGATCGGATGACTCTAAGTCACAAACCGGATATGTATTTTTATTGAACGGTGGAGCTGTCAGCTGGTGCAGTTCCAAGCAGAGCGTCGTGGCGGGATCTACGTGTGAAGCGGAATACATAGCTGCTTCGGAAGCAGCAAATGAAGGAGTCTGGATGAAGGAGTTCATATCTGATCTAGGTGTAGTACCTAGTGCATCGGGTCCAATGAAAATCTTTTGTGACAACACTGGAGCCATAGCCTTGGCGATGGAATCCAGGTTTCACAAGAGAACAAAGCACATCAAAAGACGCTTCAATTCCATCCGCGATCTAGTCAAGGAGGGAGACATAGAGATTTGCAAAATACATACGGATCTGAATATTGCAGACCCGTTGACTAAGCCTCTTCCACGGGCAAAACATGATCAGCACCAAGACTCCATGGGTGTGAGGATCATCACTTTGTAATCTAGATTATTGACTCTAGTTCAAGTGGGAGACTGAAGGAAATATGCCCTAGAGGCAATAATAAAGATGTTATTTGTATTTCCTTATATCATGATAAATGTCTTTTATTCATGCTAGAATTGTATTAACCGGAAACTTAGTACATGTGTGGATACATAGACAAAACAGTATGTCCCTAGTATGCCTCTACTAGACTAGCTCATTGATCAAAGATGGTTATGTTTCCTAGCCATAGACATGAGTTGTCATTTGATCAACGGGATCACATCATTAGGAGAATGATGTGATGGACAAGACCTGTCGTGGAATTAGCACGGCAGATGTCCGGTTTAACGGACTTGATGATGGAACCATCACACGGGTTAGCTTGAAAGGGTTCATGGCACACAAGAGACACAAAGGGTTTTATACTAGTTCGGCCCCTTCGAGAAGGTAAAAGCCTACGTCTAGTTGGTTTGGGATTATTTGGGCGTCGGATTACAGGGAGCGGAATCGCTTGCCTGTGTCTCGACGGGTTGATTGTTGCTCGTCCCTGAACCGGTGCCAGGTCGTCCCTTTATATAGAGGTGACGCCTGGTCCGGTTTACAGAGTCCCGAGGCCGGCTCATAATCGTGTCCGCCTCGGTCTCTGCTCTTCCTTTCTTATTTCTCAAGTTACATCTCTCTGGCAGTTGATAAACCGTATTTCTATACATGGGCCCTGAACTCTTTATGGGCCATGATCTCTACTACTAATAAATTAAGTACGATACAGTTAAGCCGGTTTACAATATCCGGTTTATACCTATTAACCGTATCCCTGACATTAGGCCCCAGAATGATTTGAACTTGTTCATATCAGTCTCCATTGTCTTCTGCAACTTCTCTTGTCTTCATTTTTTCCTGTAAACCGGCTCTGACGTCATCTTCCGAAATCATTAAAGTCTGACAATGACATCAGCTCCGCATTTATCGCCGCGAGCTGTACTGTAGCTTATTTTTAATGGTTATCCCGAGAATCGAGGCGTTCAACGGATCTTTATCCGATTTTCTTCCTTGATTACCGCACCTGTCGTTTCACATCCGCCTCTTCGTCTATAAATAGTGCCGCCCCTCCTCATTCTTCCTTCTCGCTTCTTCTTCCTCTCTCCGCTCTCTGACCCGCACATCTCCATTGCTGCTCGAGCTCAAGAACGCACCGGCGACTGCAAGATCTTCAACCTTTGACCGGCCGCTGCATCAACCTGAGCCTTGACCAGATTTTCTCCGCCGCCGATTCTCACCGTCCCCGGTATGTTCATTCCCCTCTTGGTAGATCTATGTCCACCATTGTTTCGCCCGTGTTCTTCCGCCATTAGGGCTGTCGGTGAAGCTTTTGTCCCTTCATAAATCTTAGTACATAAAAAACCTTGTAATCTTTAGGCCCTGATCTGTAGGTTTCTCACACCGCACCAGATTAGATCTCGCTACAACCGTGTAGTTTCATTCATCCTGCCATTATAGCTTCTGCCTTTCCGCCATTAGAGCTTCTGCCTTTCCGCCATTAGAGCTTCACCGGTAGAACCTTCTGCACTAGTTTCGCTTATTTGGCTGTTACACTTTGCCCCTTAAATCTTGTTGTTTTTACTTTCGCCGTTTGCTTGCCTTGGATCTCCTTTTTATGCATCTCCTATGAACTCATCTGCCCTATATTGGACCTCTGTAAATTTTCCATGCGATTTTCGTTTCTTTATCTCCGCATGCTCAGATCTATTTTTCCCTAGTGATGCGTTGAAAACTTGTTTTCCTCTTCAATAGATCTACTAAGTATGCTCCGGTTTAGATCACCATGTCGTGAACCGGAAATGATGTAACCTGATATAATAACTTTAAATGATTCCCCTTCAACTGCCATTTAAACCGGAGTTGATAACACTCCGTTTCATAATTCCGGTTTAACCTTGCGAAATAACTTGTCTTCTTAACCATTGCATATCATGATCATATTCCGGATCGTTACTCTTTCATAATCCGTCTTTGCACTTTTCACTTCTTCAGTACTTCGCTCGAATGGCCAAGCAATATGTTTCATGCGACTGGGTCAGTTCTGTTATAACTGAAGAGGATTTAGTCAAACTATCCAGCATTGGTACATTAGGCCCTCAGGCTGAACTGAAATGGCGCGCTCCTGGCAATGAATGTCCTCCCGCTCCTAGATCCGGGGAAGTGATTGTATTTCTGGATCACATCTCCAGGGGTTTCTCTCCCCCCGGTTCAAAATTTTTTCGGGATGTCCTTGCCACCTTCCAGTTGCATCCACAGGATATTGGACCGAACTCCGTCTCCAATATCTGTGATTTCCAAGTTTTCTCTGAAGCTTACCTGCAAGAAGAACCTTCGGTTGATCTTTTTCGGGATTTCTTCAACTTGAACCGGCGTACTGAGTTCACCAGCGGGCCTCACCAAGAGCTTGGTGGTATCAGTATTCAGAAGAGGAGGGATGTAGTTTTCCCTCATGCCTCCTTGCACACTCATCCAAAGGACTGGAACAAGTCCTGGTTTTACTGCATAGACACGTCTCCTGAAGGTGAAAACCCTTTGCCGGGCTATCGTGAGACTCGTATTCCGGCAAATCACCCCTTGCCGCAACGATTAAGTGCTGCTGAACGGATCCCATTTTCTCCTCAACTATCTAAGTTGAGGGCCTTCATAGCGAACGGCCTGATTGGCACAGATTTTCTTCGTTGCTGGTTATCATGGAGTATTCTTCCTTTAAGCCGGCGCCCTGATCTGATGTGCAATTACTCCGGTAAATCGGATGACCCTCAAAGATTTTCTAAGGATAAGTTGTCTGAATCGGAAGTAATTGAATCGGCCAAAAAGATTGTCAATCCGGCTCTAACGGACTGCACCAAGGTTGGCTTGGCCCCATTCTTCAAGAAAAACAAGCAGCCCAAGGTAAATATCTTTAACATGTATTTTATAAACCGTCGTCTTTGAACCGTCTTTTACTTGCCTTCCCTTTTTTCATTTAGGCTGATGATCCTTTCTGGAGGAGGAAACCTCAAGAAAAACCTGCAAAGCAAACTCGCCGAAAGACTCCTGCCAATAAGAAAAGGAAAGCTGCCGTTAATACCGGTTCTCCTTCTGAAGATGATGATCCGGACTCCGAGGTACGCTTTACTCCGATTTACATTTGCTTTTACAAACTTGTTCATATCTTTAATGATGCCCTTTTCACAGGATCCACTCGAAGTTGATAACCCGGCGGAGATTGAGGTAACCCTTATTTCTTCCGATTCAGAACCCCCTCCTCGAAAGATCCGTCGGACTGTTAGAAAGTATCAATTTTCTCATCCTTATGCTAAGTTGGATCCCAATTTTGATTTGAAGAAACAACAGCACGAAGCCTTGCGCCGGACCACGCGCCATAGCGGTTTAGCAGTGGAATCCTCTGGGATTTCACTAACTCCGACTCGAAAGCGCCGCGCTGAGGTGATGCTCTCTCCAACTCTTCTTCACCCCAAGGCCGGTCTTATCAGACAACCACTTAAACCGACTGATCCTGATTATCAGGAAACTCCGCTGTCTTCATCTGGCGAATCAACTGCGACACAGCTTCCACCCTTGAAGACTGCCCCAGGGTGATTCTCTTTACTTTTTCCGGTTTATAGCCTTCCTTTTTCTTTATAATGCTGACTTATCTTCTCTTGTTTGTCAGCAAACCGAAACCCAGCAAAAGAGCTAAGGGTAAGAAGCCTGTCGCTGACCCTTCAACTGATGAACCAGTGATTGAACCGTCAGCAACTGTCCCTCCTGAAAATACTCCTGTCACTTCGGTTCAAGAACCTGTTCTTGATATTCCTGCCACCGATGCTGCCCAAGATCCACCAAGTCCGGCCCGGGTTAGCTCTCCTCAAGCTAATCCGGGATCTCCTGATCCGGCCCAAGCTGAAGTCACATCTCCCCATGCACCCACTTCTCCTGACGTTGTGGTTACTGGTGCTGCTTATGTTGCACCAGCCAAACCCACCGTTTTAGCAAAGCATACTGCTAAATCGGAGAAAATAACTCAGGAAAAGGGGAAATGGAGCACAGACTTATCCAATCTTTCAAACATGAGTGCTCAAGACCTTTATTCCGGATATTTGAGCCGGCTCCACAGTAGCCGGGATTTTGAAGCCAGCTTAGTAAATATGATGAGAGAAAAATACGAAGTAAGTGCTCCTGTTCTAACTTTGTTTTATTTTGACGCATCTTTATTTTCTAACAGCCCCCAAGTTCCGGTTTATCTTATCCATTGAAGGTAATCCGGAACTTTATAGTTTTTAACTGCTGATCCGTACATTAGCCCCCAAGTATCAAGTAGATAACTTGGTTATGTAGTTGATACTTGTAGAAATTGTCTCTGATGTTTTAGCTTCAACTGCCATTAGCCCCCAAGTGTCAAGTGTACAACTTTGTTGTGTGCTTGAGACTTGCATGTTCAATTTGCATTGCCGGATTACTTCAACTGCCATTAGCCCCCAAGTGTCAAGTGTACAACTTTGTTGTGTGCTTGAGACTTGCATTTTCAATTTGCATTGCCGGATTACTTCAACTGCCATTAGCCCCCAAGTGTCAAGTATACAACTTTGTTGTGTGCTTGAGACTTTGTAATTCTAATCCTCACTTGTGAACTTTGTCTGTAGGCTGAGCTGAACCGGAATGCTGTAGAAAACAGTGAACTTCGAAGCCGGCTTATAGATACAGAGGCAGCCGCTTCAAAGGCGAAAAAAGATCTTCAAGTGAGTTTGAAAACTGCTGAAGATTTGAAAAAATTCTTTGATGAAGAACGGACCGCTTTTGAAGTCCAGCAGAAGGATCTTGAAAAACGTGTTCAAGATGCCGAAGGAGCTCTTAACCCGGTTACCGAAGAATTGGCCGGGCTGAAGCGCCAAGTTGATTTGATGATTTCTGCTATTTTCGGTAAGCCGAACCTGAATTCTTGTCTGTTATCTGTGCCATCTGTGCTTTGTACCGGTTTAACCTTTCTTGTTGTATGCAGGACGCCGTGTCTCCCATCTTGGGGATGATGTTCGGAAGAAACTGAAAGCCTGCTACACCTTAGTAGAGCAACTATACTCCGGGGCGCAAAGGATTATCAGTGCTACCTCCTTCGGTAAACCGGCTCCTTCAACCATCAAAGCTACTTTAAACAGCTTGTCGATTCTACCAACTCGTCTTGAAGAGGTGAAGAAATCAGCTGCTCGAGGAGGTGCTCTTCTGGCCTTGACAAGAGCTAAGGCTTGGGTTCCAGACATTGATCCGGCAGAAGTGCTAACCGGGTTTCCTGACACAAAGGAAGACGGTTCAGCCTTTGGTGAGAAAGATCTGTATGTTCTGACGAAGGAAATGCGTCCACTCTCCAGCAAGATAGCGGTGGAAGCTGATTTATCCCAATACCACCCTGCGTACAACCTTCAAAACGAGCGTGTGGAACGTCCGGTCTATGATGTTGCAAACTTAACTCCGCCGGTTCGTCCTCACACTTATGCTCCTGATATTGAACCTACCGAGTTGATCAACGATGAAGTGTATTTCCGTGCCTTGGCCAAGATTGATTGGCGTGCACCAGATTTCCCGCCGCTTCATGAGGAAGAAGATGTTCCGGAACCAGATGGTGGCCAGTCATCCCGGCAAGGAGGAACGGAATCTTGAATACTTATTGCTGTAATCACACTTGTTATTCCATAAACAATGCTTCCGGCTATTTGGCTTTCGTGCCTTGTAATAGGCTTAGGCTGAAATTGTAATGCACTGTGATCCGGCTTTTGGCCGTTTTATAAATATTCTTTTGCTGATTGATGCGGACCTCTTGCCCTGTTTATGAAAAAGATGGAAAAAAAATATGTCCTAGTGGTGTGACCACTGGACGGATTAGCTTGCTCTCTTGATATAATAAACAAGCATACCTTCGATAAACAACTTTAATACTTTAATTGTATATAACCGAAATACTTTAAGCCGGAAAGATGTTTAAAACTACCTTAACAAGCCCGTGGAACTCTTCAATCGTAACTTGGTCATGAATTTTCCTTTTCTTGGTTTCAGCAATTTGTAACTGGTATCTTACCTCGTTCTTCCAATTGTCAGCTCATCATGAAGCCGAACCGGGTTATGATGAACACCGGTTTAACTTTTTCTGGTGCTTCTGGTTTGGACTTATAACAATAGATATTCAGGCAGCTTCTAGAGTTGTTCCCCTTGGTTAGAAAGGTTATGAAACACAGAAATCATCAAAAAACACATACTCATTGTTACTCAAACTATGCAACCAAGGCTTTTTCAAAGAGCTGCCAGGCTCAAAAATTGTTCAGAGAGCCGGGCCATCATTTGAACGCGGATTGATACCGACTATTGTTCAGGGAACCCAAAAATTCATAACATAGCCATTCAAGAGGTGTGTGGGCGATACCACTGTCCTCAGGGGCCGGGCCATCATTTGAACGCGGATTGATACCGACTATTGTTCAGGGAACCCAAAAATTCATAACATAGCCATTCAAGAGGTGTGTGGACGATACCACTGTCCTCAGGGGCCGGGCCATCATTTGAACGCGGATTGATACCGACTATTGTTCAGGGAACCCAAAAATTCGTAACATAGCCATTCAAGAGGTGTGTGGACGATACCACTGTCCTCAGGGGCCGGGCCATCATTTGAACGCGGATTGATACCGACTACTGTTCAGGGAACCCAAAAATTCATAACATAGCCATTCAAGAGGTGTGTGGACGATACCACTGTCCTCAAGGGCCTCTGACATTCCTCCTAACCCGGCCGGGGTTTTTCCTTTTCATGAGATTTTTCTCTTCTTGAACCGGATACAATCTCATGCTTCGGTGAGTTTCACCGCTTCTTCACATACCCTGCAAAAGATTAGTTTCTAAACCCAGTAAATACTGAAATATGTTCCTTTGGTAACAATCTGATATGGACTTTTGCCGCAAATTTTGCTATGTATGGAAAAAGAGCTGAGCCCCCGGTTTACCGGGGGTGCCGGTTTATTCATTATTCATAATATATACATAGGATACATGGGAGCCTATGGCTCAAGTATAATACGGCCGTAGATGAGCAATGTTCCATGGCCTCTTTGTCTCCTCTTCGGATGTCCGTGAATCTTTATGCTCTCGAATATCCACCAAATAGTATGACCCGTTGTGTAAATTTTTGCTGATCACAAAAGGTCCTTCCCATGGCGGAGATAACTTGTGCATGTCTGTTTGATCTTGGATGAGCCGAAGTACCAAGTCACCTTCCTGGAACGTCCTGGTTCTGATCCGGCGGCTGTGATATCTGCGCAGGTCTTGCTGATAAATTGCTGACCGTGCTGCCGCTATGTCACGCTCTTCATCCAAACGATCCAAACTATCCTGTCTTGATTCTTCGTTGACGGCTTCTACATAAGCCGCCACCCTTGGGGAATCATGGCGTATGTCACTTGGAAGAACTGCTTCTGCACCGTAAACCATGAAGAAAGGTGTATACCCTGTAGACCGGTTTGGTGTAGTGTTAATACTCCAAAGGACAGACGGTAACTCTTCAACCCAACACCCTGGGGTTCTCTGCAAAGGTGTCATAAGCCGGGGTTTGATTCCTCGCAAAATCTCTTGATTTGCCCTTTCCGCCTGCCCATTGGATTGGGGGTGAGCTACAGAAGATACGTCCAGACGAATATGCTCTCGTTGACAGAACTCTTCCATCTCACCCTGAGATAGGTTGGTGCCATTATCTGTGATGATACTGTGCGGAAAACCAAACCGGAATATTACCTTTTTGATAAACTTAACCGCTGTGGCCGCATCACACTTGCTTATAGGCTCTGCTTCAACCCATTTTGTAAACTTGTCCACTGCTACTAGTAGATGAGTTTTCTGATCTTGGGATCTCTTGAAAGGACCAACCATATCAAGCCCCCAAGTTGCAAAAGGCCAGGTTATTGGTATCATCCGGAGTTCTTGTGCCGGAACAAGGGCACGTCTTGAGAATTTTTGACAAGCATCACACTTACGGACCAGGTCTGTCGCATCTGCATGTGCGGTTAACCAATAAAAACCATGTCGGAAAGCTTTAGCCACTAACGATTTTGATCCGGCATGATGACCGCAATCCCCTTCATGAATCTCCCTTAGGATCTCACAACCTTCCTCAGCTGAAATGCACCGTTGAAATACTCCAGATGTGCTGCGATGATGCAGCTCCCCATTGGCAATTGTCATAGATTTGGAACGCCGGATTATCTGTCGTGCTTCCCCTTCGTCCTCTGGTAATTCTCCCCGGCTTAAATATGCCAAATAAGGTACCGTCCAATCCGGGATGACATGGGTTGCAGCAACCAACTGTGCCTCTGGGTCCGGAACAGCCAGATCATCCTCTGATGGTACTTGAACCGAAGGTTTATGCAATTCATCCAAAAAGGTGTTCGGTGGTACCGGTTTACGTTGCGACCCTAGCCGGCTTAAAGCGTCAGCTGCTTCGTTCTTCCGCCGGTCTATATGTTCCACCTGATACCCTTTGAAGTAACCTGCCACCATTTCAACCTCTCGCCGATAAGCCGCCATGAGGGGATCCCTTGAATCCCACTTGCCCGAAACTTGCTGCGCCACTAGGTCTGAATCGCCCAAGCACTTAACCCGGCTTAAATTCATCTCCTTTGCCAATCGCAAACCATGAAGTAGCGCTTCATATTCCGCTGCATTATTAGTACAAGGAAATAACAACCGAAGAACATAACAAAATTTATCGCCTCTGGGGGAAGTTAAAACCACTCCGGCCCCTGAGCCCTCCAACTGTTTTGAACCGTCGAAGTAAATCGTCCAATAAGTGAGATCCGGCTTTTCTTCTGGGGTCTGCAACTCTGTCCAGTCGTTGATGAAATCCACCAGTGCCTGAGATTTGATAGCAGTACGTGGTACGTATTTTAACTCATGTGGACTGAGCTCAATGGCCCACTTGGCTATCCTGCCTGTTGCTTCTCTATTCTGAATTATATCTCCCAACGGAGCCGAGCTGACCACAGTTATCGGATGCCCTTGGAAATAATGCTTCAGCTTCCGGTTTGCCATGAACACCCCATATACCAGTTTCTGCCAGTGAGGGTATCTTTGTTTAGACTCAATGAGTACCTCACTTACGTAATAGACCGGACGCTGAACCGGATGTTCCTTCCCTGCTTCCTTGCGCTCAACCACAATTGCAACGCTAACTGCCCGTGTGTTTGCAGCAACATATAGTAGCAAAGGCTCCTTGTCAATAGGGGCGGCCAAAACCGGCGGCTTCGCTAATTGCTGCTTTAGACTTTCAAACGCTGTATTCGCTTCATCACTCCAGATGAACCGGTCCGTTTTCCTCAACATTTGATACAGCGGGATCGCCTTTTCCCCTAAACGACTGATGAACCGACTTAGAGCCGTGATCCGTCCGGCTATGCGCTGAACGTCGTTAATGCAAGCCGGTTTTGTCAAAGATGTGATGGCCCTGATTTTCTCCGGATTGGCTTCTATTCCCCGGTTTGAGACCAGGAATCCCAAAAGCTTACCAGCTGGGACACCAAAGGCGCACTTCTCCGGATTGAGCATCATCTTGTAAGCCCGAAGATTGTCAAAGGTTTCTCTGAGATCTTCTATCATTGTCCTCTCCTCCTTTGATTTAACCACAATGTCATCCACATAAGCGTGTACGTTCCTTCCTATCTGTCCTTTCAAGCAGTTCTGAACACAACGTTGATACGTCGCCTGCGCACACTTGAGCCCAAAAGGCATAGACACATAGCAAAAAGCACCAAAAGGGGTTATGAATGCCGTCTTCTCTTGGTCTTCAACTGCCATTTTGATCTGGTGATAGCCTGAGTACGCATCCAAAAAACTCAGCCGCTCACACCCTGCTGTAGCATCAATAATCTGATCAATGCGAGGTAGAGCAAAAGGATCAGTTGGGCAAGCTTTATTGAGGTCTGTATAATCCACGCACATCCTCCACTTCCCATTCTTCTTTACAACTAGCACCGGGTTGGCCAACCACTCCGGATGAAACACTTCCACTATGAATCCTGCTGCCAAGAGCTTAGCTACTTCTTCACCTATAGCCTTGCGCCTCTCTTCATTGAAACGGCGCAGATACTGCTTTACCGGTTTAAACTTCGGATCAATATTTAACTTGTGCTCAGCGAGTTCCCTCGGTATACCAGGCATGTCAGAGGGCTTCCATGCGAAGATATCCCGGTTCTCACGGATGAACTCGATGAGCGCGCTTTCCTATTTAGGATCCAAGTTAGCACTGATGGTGAACTGTTTGGATGAATCTCCGGGCACAAAATCAACCTGTTTAGTCTCTTCCGCTGATTTGAATTTCAAAGCCGGATCATGCTCAGTGGTTGGCTTCTTCAGTGGAGTCATGTCTGCCGGATCAACATTATCCTTATAGAACTTTAACTCTTCCGCCGAACACACTGCTTCCGCATATGCTGCATCACCCTCTTCACATTCTACTGCTATCTTACGACTGCCGTGCACCGTAATCGTGCCTTTATGACCCGGCATCTTGAGCTGCAGATAAACATAACATGGTCTAGCCATAAATTTAGCATAAACCGTCCTCCCAAACAAAGCATGATATGGACTTTTGATTTTGACAACTTCAAAGGTGATCATCTCCGACCTAGAGTCCCGCTCGTCTCCAAAGGTGACTTCTAAATCAATCTTACCAACCGGATAAGCTGACTTACCTGGAACCACCCCGTGAAACACCGTGTTTGACGTTCTTAACTGTTTATCTGTCAGACCCATACGACGAAAAGTCTCGTAATATAATATATTGATGCTGCTACCTCCGTCCATGAGAACTTTAGTAAACCGGTATCCTCCTACCTGTGGCGCCACTACCAAGGCTAGATGTCCCGGGTTATCTACCCGTAACGGGTGATCTTCCCTGCTCCAAACAATGGGCTGCTCTGACCACCGTAGAAACTGCGGTGTCGCCGGTTCTACCGCATTAACAGTCCGCTTTAAGACCTTCTGATCTCTTTTGCATAGACTTGTGGTGAAAACGTGGTATTGGCCACTGCTCAACTCCTTTGGATTGCTCTGGTACCCGGACTGTTGTTGTTGCTGCGGACGCTGCTGTTGCTGATTTCCTTGGTTATTATGATTCCCTTGGCTCTGTTGCTGATTGTTCTGATTATTATACCCACCTTGATGATACAGCTGATTTCCCTGATTCTGATAACCGCCTTGATAATGTGATTGGCTTCCTTGACCATTATAGTTTCCTTGACCGCCCGGGCCACCTGGCCGGGATTGATAACCGCTGTTGCCTCTATATCCTGAACCGAAATTGTTCCCTTGATAACCTGGGCCATAAAACCCGGGCCCTAAACCGGCATTCGGGGGCCGGCTATGGGGATTAAAACGGCTGTTCCCTGTGGGGCTCAAACATTCTCTCGCAGTATGCTTTGCAGGCCCCCTAGCTCCGCTATGCTTTGCGCAAGGTTGATCCAAATCCTGTTCCCAGCCCGGATTTCCTCCACCGGTTTGACGAGCGGGACCCCGCTGATTTCCCTGAAAACCGCTTTGAACCTGTGTATTGGCTACAAAATCAGAACTGCCTTCCGGTTTCCGTTTGCCCAACACACCTGACGTGATCGGATTGGCTGAAGCCGGTTTACCAGCCTTGCTGGCTTTTCCCGCTTTCTCTCCTTCTGGCTCCGGATATTTGGTATTATCCGAGTCTCCATACTTCACCAAGGCACTCATTAAAGTCCCCATATCATTGCACTCTCGTTTGAGCCGTCCGAGTTTCAATTTCAGAGATTCAAACCGGCAATTGTTCTCCAAAGTTACAATCGCGGTGCTCGGATTAATACCGTTTGAAGAATGCAAGATCTCTGCCACTCTGCGCACCCAAGCTGCTGTAGACTCCTGCTCCCCCTGTACACATGCTGCTAAATCTATCACTGACATAGGTTGCTTGCATGTATCTTTGAAATTCTTGATGAACTGACTACGCAGCTCCCCCCATGACCCGATGGAATTCGGAGGAAGTCCCTTCAGCCAGGTCCGGGCTGTTCCTTCGAGCATCATAGTGAAATATTTGGCACAAGCTGATTCATCCACGTCCAACATCTCCATAGCCATCTCGTAGCTCTCCACCCAAGCCTCGGGTGGTAAATCGGCTGTGTAATTGGGCACCTTACGAGGCCCCTTGAAATCCTTGGGTAATTTGACACTTCGCAGGGCCGGGACAAGACACTGTATTCCAAAACCGCTTGCCGTCGCTCCTGTCCCCGTAGCGCCAGTGTAAACCGGCGTCGACTGGCGGATCTCCTCCCGGGCCTCCGATCTAGGCCGGTTTTGATCTGGGGCTGGTATCTCTGCCCCTGCCGGATTATTCTGCCTACGCTGATGCCTCCTCCGTTCACTGCTAGATACCTCGGGCTCCTCCCAATGTCTAGAGTAACTTCGATTGGGACGCGGCGTTGAATGCAACCTCTCCCTGCTGTGAGAGTACGCTTGATGCTGTACTAAGGCCGTGTTGAGTAATCTCTGGGCCCTGCGCGCTTCTATTGCTACAGGGGATGTTTCTTCCACAGGTAAAGCGGCCAGTCTTGCCGCCGCTGCAGCGATATTATCCACAGGATTTGAATAGTGCCCCGGGGGGACCGGAACATATGGTGCCGATGTAATCCGTCGTTCCCGCTCCACGGCGGGTTGTCGAACCGGTTCCTCTCGAACCGGTGAACCTCTCCGGTTTAAGATCGGATTGTTACTGGCCCCGACCCCCGGTGTTCTGAACAAATCCGTAGGTTCATAACCCGGCGGCAGGCGGGATTGATATTTTCGTCCTCTTACCCCTTCCATGGAAGCCTGCTCCATCCTTAAGTGAAAAGCTTGTTCATCCAACTCCGCTTGCCTTGCCGCTAGCATCTCTCCCTCTGCCTTTAGATCTTCCTTTAACTGATCAATCCGGGCCTTCAACTGGAGCAGCACTGTATCATGTTGCGCCTTGTCTGCTGGAGCTACGGTCTCTATTGCCTTAGCCGCAAACTCCTCCATCAAGGTGGATAGAACCGCAGTAACGGAGGGATTGGAGCCGCTTCCTCCTGCGCCAGCTTCTGCTGTTGTTCCGTTCGTCGGGGGTTGTGAACCGGCCATAAAAACCGCCACCCGGTTTGGCGGGTCGGAGGGGCCCGGAATACTGTTTCCGTCGGACTCGCCCTCAGACCGGCCGTCCCGCAACTGATACAGAGACTCAGTTTCCCCGGACGAAGATTCGTTATCCGAGTAGACGACGGTTGCACCATCGGATTCCGAACCGTCCTCTGCCTGTTCTCCGTGAATCGCTCCAACGAACACACGCTTCACAGCAGGTAGAATCCGGGCCGATCTCGCGCGCTGAGCCGGCTCGACGATGTTGGGGAAGGTGTCCAGCTCAGGTCCCGGTTCACCGATTTTGCCGATGAAGACTTGGATGCCGCCGAAGGGAACCCGGTACCCGTATTCGATCGAATCGGCCTCCGGTCCCCATCCCGCGTCGTCGATGTAGATCCGGCCCCGACGACTCTTGGTCATCCGGCCGACCGCGTAGCCCTTCAACCCCTTGAGGCCGCCTTCCAAGAACTCGAAACCGTCGTGCGCGAGCCCCACGGTGGGCGCCAACTGTCGTGGAATTAGCACGGCAGATGTCCGGTTTAACGGACTTGATGATGGAACCATCACACGGGTTAGCTTGAAAGGGTTCATGGCACACAAGAGACACAAAGGGTTTTATACTAGTTCGGCCCCTTCGAGAAGGTAAAAGCCTACGTCTAGTTGGTTTGGGATTATTTGGGCGTCGGATTACAGGGAGCGGAATCGCTTGCCTGTGTCTCGACGGGTTGATTGTTGCTCGTCCCTGAACCGGTGCCAGGTCGTCCCTTTATATAGAGGTGACGCCTGGTCCGGTTTACAGAGTCCCGAGGCCGGCTCATAATCGTGTCCGCCTCGGTCTCTGCTCTTCCTTTCTTATTTCTCAAGTTACATCTCTCTGGCGGTTGATAAACCGTATTTCTATACATGGGCCCTGAACTCTTTATGGGCCATGATCTCTACTACTAATAAATTAAGTACGATACAGTTAAGCCGGTTTACAATATCCGGTTTATACCTATTAACCGTATCCCTGACAAGACCCATCCGTTAGCATAGCACTATGATCGTTTAGTTTAACTGCTATTGCTTTCTTCATGACTTATACATGTTCCTATGACTATGAGATTATGCAACTCCCGAATACCGTAGGAACACCTTGTGTGCTATCAAACGTCACAACGTAACTGGGTGATCATAAAGATGCTCTACAGGTGTCTCCGAAAGTATTCGTGGTGTTGGCATAGATCAAGATTAGGATTTGTCACTCCGAATGTCGGAGAGGTATCTCTGGGCCCTCTCGGTAACACACATCACAATAAGCCTTGCAAGCAAAAGACTAATGAGTTAGTCACGAGATGATGTGTTACGGAACGAGTAAAGAGACTTGCCGGCAACGAGATTGAACTAGGTATAAAGATACCGACGATCGAATCTCGGGCAAGTAACATACCGTTTGACAAAAGGAACAACGTATGTTGTTATGCGGTTCTGACCGATAAAAGATCTTCGTAGAATATGTAGGAACCAATATGAACATCCAGGTTCCGCTATTGGTTATTGACCAGAGATGAGTCTCGGTCATGTCTACATAGTTCTCGAACCCGTAGGGTCCGCACGCTTAACGTTTGATGACGATCGGTATTATGAGTTTTTGAGTATTGATGTACCGAAGGTAGTTCGGAGTCCCGGATGAGATCACGGACATGACGAGGAGTCTCAGAATGTCCGAGACATAAAGATTGATATATTGGACGGCTATATTCGGACACCGGAAGTATACCGGAAAAGTTTCGGATTTATCGGGAATGCCGGAGGGGGTTACCGGAACCCCCTACGAGAGGGGATGGTCCATAGTGGGCCTAAAGGGTGAGAGAGAGGCAGCCCATAGGGCTGGCCGGCGCCCCCACCTAGCAATCCTAGTTGGACTAGGATTGGGGGGGCGCCACCTCTCCTAATCCTTTCCCCCTTCTTCCTTCCGGTGAATCCTACTAGGAATAGGATTGCAATCCTATTCCTAGTAGGAGTCCCTTCCTAGCCGCACCATAGGGAGTTGGCCGGCCCTCCTCCCTTGCTCCTTTATATACGGGGGCAGGGGGCACCCAAAGACACACAAGTTGAATTGTTTTAGCCGTGTGCGGTGCCCCCCTCCACAGAATCACACCTCGGTCGTACCGTCGCGAAGCTTAGGAGAAGCCCTGCGCCGGTGAACACATCATATCCGTCACCACGCCGTCGTGCTGACGAAACTCTCCCGTGAAGCTCAACTGGATCAAGAGCTCGTGGGACGTCATCAAGCTGAACCTGTGCTGAACGCGGAGGTGCCGTACGTTCGGTGCTTGATCGGTTGGATCGCGAAGAAGTTCGACAACATCAACCGCGTCACTTGACGCTTCCGCTCCCGGTCTACGAGGGTACGTAGACACACTCTCCCCTCTCGTTGCTATGCATCTGGTAGATAGATCTTGCGTGATCGTAGGAAAATTTAAAAATACTACGTTCCCCAATAGACACCCCGGAGCCTACACTATTGGAGTTAGCAGCCTCGCGAAGATAGGTATTATCCCGGTCAGCTGTTCCCGTGGGAAATGGAGTCCCACAGACGCCGACGTGTCACAACCGCTTCCGCCATCAGCCACTAGAAACCCCATGTTGTACTCAAAGGCCAGAATGGTCTTGTACTACATATTTATACATTTGCTTGGAATTTTCTGTATCAAGAGGTGCCTCATCAGCTAACAGTAATCCTGGGGCTGGTGAGCACAAGGGCCAAATTTTGCGAATTGAATACCCCGAAATTCCGGTCCTGACAACCTTGGTATCAGAGCTAGGCTGACCGTTGGCTAATACTATCTTAGCCAGGTCCAAAAAACTAGATTAACCACCCCCCAGACCATATTCCAACCCCAGCCAAGCTTCCCGCGTAAGATACCCACACAGTGGACCGACGCCTTTGGTAGTCGGTGCCCAACCTATCAGCCTAGCTTACCGATCACGCGCGAGTGACCGACACCTAAACAGTTCCTTCCGCAAGGGTGCGAAGGAAGACTCCGTCCTTTCCTATAAATAGGGCACGCTAGCCCCCAAACCCAACACCACACAGCCTCTACCCCCATACCGAGCTGAAATGCCAGGACCCATTGTCCACAATGAAACCACAGCAACCAATCTTGGAGGATTTGTGACCGTGCTCGCAAACCTCACCCGTCGTGCCTTTGCGATGGAAGAGCCCCCTGAATACGTGGTGTACCAAGACTCCATGGACGGTGAAAGCCGTCAATTCTGGGCCACTGTGCACATCTACGGTAGGGGTCTGTCACCAGAGCGCCCCTACAGGTTCACCGGAAGGACAACTTCCTTTGAACCGCAATCTATCCAACTAGCCGCTCGGGAGGCTATAGTTCAACTCAGGCACCTGTCGCCCAGAGTTAACTGTTGCTCATTCTACTACTACCCCAGTCGTAATGGGTATGGTAGGCCTCCCCGAGTTGCGGGCGGAGACCACGAGACGGATCCTGCATTATTGCATTTGGTACGCTATGTTAGTGTACTCGAGGAACTGTTCGATCAAATCACCCTTGATCTGATCGCAGCTCGTGGAGAACTACTTCGTCGAGCCCCAGCAAGAAGACGAGACGAGTCCGGCACCGACAACCCAGTCGTGTTGTTCGGACAACCAATCGAGTCCCCAAGGCCTGCCGCGGTCATTGACCAGAATGCCTTGGTATCTCCAGAAGTGATGCGTCGCTTGTTTGGCGCATGCTCCAACGGGATTGTGGCCAACAATCTTCGCGAGGGTCATCATCAGTGCCCCGACTCTGCACCACCTCAACCACCGCCAGCCAATCCCAACGATGAAGCTCCCGGTGAAGCTTCAGCATCCACAAGGCAAGGCCGCTTGGATATAAACGAGGTTGATTAAATCACCCGAGTAGTACCAAGCCTTATCTTGCCCTCGCCCGTGGTCATGTAACCTGTATGCCTATATGTATGTACAGTTTACTTTTGCGCTCTTATCTTTATAGCATCTAGTGTGCGAATGCCTATTTTTTCGGATATGACTTCCAAAGCCCCTACAGCGAATATGTCTTTTTACAAGACGTGAGTTCCTGTAGCCTTGACCCCAGCCTCGTAAAGCGAAACCAACAATATAGGTGCCCTCACCGTAACCCTATAAACCAGCCAGGCTGCTATATATAGGCCACACCGTGAACTTGCCAAGCATCCCTCACCCGGTGCTCTCCTCTCACAGCCTTTTCCTTCACTATGCTGATCCCCAGTATTTATCTAAGAACCCCTGAGGCATCCCCTGGTAGTTTCGTGAAGATATTGTGGGATTTTACCTGCAGTACCATGAGTGCTACCCGTCCACCCAGTATGAGCTTCTCAAATCGAGGATCACGCCCTCCACCTCGAAATATTGGGCAGTGGTACACATCCCACCCGCCAACCCAAACCAAGACCCCGCAGAGGTTTCCTTCATGGGGAAATCCATGCCAACTCCACAGATGGCCATAGAGGCTGCCGCCTGCGAAGCGCTTGCTCGCCTTCGATTCGCGGTGCCCTATGCCAGCGAGCGATGATATTACTACTTTCCAAGCCGCGCAGCACCCGGAGAAGCAGCATCTTTTCCTGGTGGGCGTATTGAGAGAGAGCCGGTACTAGCCAACCTTACACAGTACGTCATCGCGCAAGAGCGTCTGAACCAACAGATAATGGGTTACCTCCAGAGCCTCGCCGATTTAAATCCCCGGATCGCCATCGGCAGACCACTGAGGCCCGGGCAGGAGAAGCACATTCACCAACTGGTCAACCCACTACCATCGATAGAAGAAGAATGTCCCCCGGCACCAGAGACCTTTTCCCAGGACCCTGTTCATTTACCGTTTATATTTTAGACGTAACTGCCACGTGAGTGTACCCGTATCTTTTCATGGGAATTGTGTGTTGCATCGAGTGTTAAATAAATCTTTCCTGTGTTGTTGCATCTTGTCTATCTGTTTAGCATAGATTTCTTTCTTTCATCGCACAGCATCACAACAACGTTAATACAACTCCGGCCACTCCACGCAGTACACTAAGTTGCTAGTCCGCCTGCACCTACTTCATCAACCACCTCCTTTCACACCACAGTATCATGAGAAGAAACTCGTGGGAATTTTATTCGAGCACTAAATTCCTACCGCCCGCTAACCACCTTTAGCACCTAACACTCTCATCTAATCCCCGTGATCGCCGCCGCCGCGGAGAGCCAGCACTTGAGCCGCCGCATCACGATGATCGTCGAGGATCATCGCACACAAGAGCACCGATACCCCCAGCAATGCCGCCAACCCCACGCTCATGAGGACCATGCACCAGTCCGGCATCACCTCCGCCATTAGAGCCTCGACCCGAGCTCCTACTAACACAAATGGAGGGGAGGGAAGAAAGGAGAAGAAGAGAGGCCAGATGTGAGGAGGAGGGAGTAGCACCTCAGCCGTTTTATAGCTCGAGATCGGTGTACGGTGGGCGGAGTCCACCAGCGTCGCTCGTTGCTCGACCGCCGGTGTTCGGAGGCGAATCCACGAGCAGTGCCGACAGCACGCTAGCCCGCGAGGTGAGTGCACGCTGCACCGGCAACTAGCACGCCACGCACTACAGCAGTACGGCCTAGATGCCCTACGAGCTAGCCGTCGCCGGTGGAGAAAGTACGGGAAAAGCGCGCGGGAGAGGGGAGAAGAGAGAACCGGAGGAAGAAGAAGAGGTTAACAATGGGCCCAGGCCCCACCTGTCAGCCAGTGAGAGCACTGTGCTCTCGGGTGCAACCGGCGTAATTGTAAATTTAGAAAAATACCATTTCTAAATTTACGGTTGATGGGCCTCTAACCCCTCGTTGGTTACCCCAAGTGGAAGGTGTGAGATGCAGTGTTGTGGAAGTTTTTCCCTTAGCAAAGATGCCAAGGATCGAATCCCCAGAGACTCCTAGGTTCAACAAGTAGGTGTCAACTGCTAACGGCGCCAGATATTAGCAATCAACGTGGACCTGCACACAGATACAAATAACTTTGCTCCCAACGAGTACAGAGAGGTTGTCAATCCCTCCGGCCTTGTAGTTCACAAAGGATTAAACGCAAATGATAGTAGTGATAGATAATGTTTGCAATAGTAAGTAAAAGCGAAAAGTAAATAGCGGATGTGATCAATGATGGTAATATGGACCGGAGTCTCATGATGTTCACTAGTGATGTCTCTCTCCCAAAAGACGATAAAACAGCTATGTGAGGTAAACGAATTACAGCTGGGCAATTGACAGGACCACGAACGCAAACCAATGCTGACTACATTGCAAGAAAGGTTGAGGTTCAAAGCATGGGCGGTACGCCAAAGTAAGTAGACCGAAATCCATCAATATCTACTACTAATCATCCACCTTGAGATATCTATCCAGAACATCTCGCTGGTATTAAGTTGCGAGTCCCACCCATAGTGTAAACTCAATGCAACAGACAACTGCATTAAAAGAACTTTGCGTAAAGTAAACAATCCTTGCACCCGCGGGCACAAGCACCGTTGTTTTCCCCCTTGTGGCAACAGCACATCCCCTAGACTCATGTTTCTGTCACTCAAGCTAGTCATCGAGGGGCATGAACCCACAATCGAGCATAACGTTCCCTCTTGGAGTCACTACGTATTACTTGGCCGAAGCAATAAATAACAACGGAGAACATGCAAGAATTACGTATGAACATAAATATAAAAGAGGTAGATCAAATATATTACTCAATCACAATCTGAACATAATCTCATAATCCATCGGATCCCAGCAAACTCAACATAGCAACAGCATAAGGATTACATATGTGCCTCGATCATGTAGGGCAGCTCACGAGGACTAATTAGTGAAGTACAAGAACGGGAGGAGAACATCACATAGCTACTGGTCATGGACTCATGGTCCAAGTGAGACTACTCACAACTCATCCGGGAGGCGTCCATGGTGGTGGAGAGGCTCCCGATGGTGATCCTCCCCTCCGGCAGGGTACCGGGAAGAGTTCTCCTGGTGCTCCCGATCTTGGAAGCGGCGGCGGCGGCGGAACAGAGATGAGATCGCGAAAAAGAGTTCCCGTCCCGAGGGTTTCGAAGGACGCTCTAAATATATGCCAAAGGGGGGCACCAAACGGGGCTCGGGGGGCCCAGGTGCCCCCCCCCCCGGCGCGGCCCAGGGGGGGGCGCCGCCAGGGCG